>JAJEJO010049457.1:737272-1384337 GCA_020662805.1 Glaucomys volans
GGAAAGATAGCTAGCATAGAGGGAAGGGAGGGGTGGGGGTGGGTGGGGGGTAAAATTAATAACAATGTGTGACAGATACCATTGCCCTGTGTACATGCATGAATGCACAGATGGTGTGACTCTACTTTGTGTACAACCAGTGAAACAATAGCTGTACTCCATTTGTGTTCAATGAATCAATAAGTAAATAAAAGAATAAAAAAAAAACAATAAAACAATAAGAGGTGAAAAAAAAAAGTATTGGGGATGTACCTCAGGAATAAAACTTGTTTGGTTTCAATTGTCAATATCTCCCCAAAGAAAGTTTTAATTGAAATTATTATCATGTGGTATCAACCTGATAATGAAGTTGGGGAGGTTTATCTGACCTTGTGATGATTTAACTGAAATAAAACCTTCATTTTGGTGTATTGCAAAATAGAACATAAACCTTTACCAACCCATGGTAGTCTTGCAGCCTGAGTGAGGAATGAACCTTTATTATTAAGGAGCCATTAAGATTTGTGAGTAATTTGTAATCCAGCATACCCAAATGTACCTATCTGGTATTGTAGTGGGAGACTTAAATATCTGGAAGACCTTACGGGTGATGGAAGAATTTGGTATGAAAAGAGAATCCATAAAACAGATACCAAATCCTTCTTTGAATGTAGCAGCAAATGAAGTAGAGAGGACAAAAGGGTATAGAAAAAAATGCATGCATTTTAAAAAGTTAGGATTTTGGAGGAAAAGATGGATGGTTTATTGTTTGCAAATCATAATAGGAAAGAAGGACAGAGACCCCAACTCCTATATCTGAAATGCACAATGTGTGAGGAAATAGACACATCAACGATGGTGTCAGTGCAAGTGATATAATCACAGATGTGTGTGGACACAAATGAATGAATAAATGGAGGAATCAGTGCATTTTCAAGATGGTAGTGCAATAGAATATGTGTGTTTTGGGTATAGGCCAAGGAGTGGGATAGCTGGGTCAAATGGTGGATCAAAATCAGCATACTACAGTGACTCAGCCACATCAATGTTCACAGGTGCTCAATTTATAATACCTCAATTGTGGAACCAACCTAGATGCCCTTTCAGTAGATGAATGGATAAAGAAACTGTGGTGTATATACACAATGGAATCTTACTCAGCCATAAAGAAGAATAAAATTATGGCATTTGTGGGTAAATGGATGATGTTGGAGACTGTCATGTTAAGTGAGATTACCCAATCCCCAAAATCCAAAGGCCGAATGATCTTTCTGATAAGTGAATGATGATGCATAATGCGGGATGGAAGGGAGGCAAGAATGGAGGAAGGAGGACAGATTGCATAGAGGGAAGGGAGGGGTGGGGTCAGAGTGGGGGGGCAAAAATAATAACTGAATGAGACAGACATCATTGCCCTGTGTACATGTATGAATGCACAGATGGTGTGACTCTACTTTGTGTACAACCAGAGAAACAATAGCTGTACTCTATTTGTGTTCAGTGGATCAAAACTAAAAGAATAAAAATAAACACTCTGTTGATAATTCCTTTTCCCTAGGGGAAAAAGTATGTGCATTTTGAAGGAAGGGATGCTTACAACTTTGACATTGACTTTTGTAATTAGGGGATACAGACATCATGAACTCAGCTTCACTCTGTCTTTGAGAAGGATTACTCACTTGGCTGGGGTGAAAGTAGATTAAGTAGTCATAGAATTTATATTGTCTTTATGTAGTGTTGATGATGAATCCAAACTCGGGATCCCAATTGTCCGTACCTACATTTTATTCAAATCTTTCATTAATTCTCACCTGTTTAATTGCTTCCAATTTAGCTGTAGGACATTTTTATTTCCTTCTGCTTAGAAAGGGATATTCCTTAAACATAAACCTGAAATGAATGTCTCCTGTTCATAAATCCTCCAATGATTCCTTAAACTTTCAGGATATTATTTCAAATTACAAAGGTTCTTTACCATCAGTATTAGTCAAATTCACATTACTACAGTGAAATACCTGAGGAAATCAATTTATAAAAAGAAAAACTCTATATTTTTCTTGATTCTGGAGGTTCCACTGCAAGATATTGTGCCCCATTGCTTTGTACCTCTGATGAGGGCACTGGATGTTAATGGTGAAAGGTGTGTATCAGAGCTAACATTTTACATCATGAGTGAGGGAGCAGAGTAAAAGATGATTGCCCAGGGTCCCATTATCTCTTCAGGGCCATGCCCCCAATGACCCACAGACCACCTACTCTGCCCCATTTCTCAAAACTTCAATCACTGCCCAATAGTACTCCCCTCTTGACCATGCTTAACCCATGGACCTTTGGTAACACTACCCATATTCAAACCATAGCACTTTCTCCTACTTATTTTTCATGTTAGCATATTATCATATTTTCTGTGCTGTTCAAACTTCCTGGGATCTTCATCCTTACCTCTTTTTCTATCTCACTACACTGAGTATAGTCCGAATTAATGACTTTTGACATATGCTTTTCTAATATTCCTTTGAAAAAACTCACATCTGCAATTTGCAGAAGCACCTTGTGGTTTACTGATCATGGAGCTTATTTTGCTTTTCATAAGTATGTTTCCTGAGCCTTGGGAAGTCATGACTTCATTTCCTTTGGAAATTTCAGTATTGATTTGTGAAAAAAATTTTAAGTTAATCATAGTGTATATAAACAACTTGAAAATTTAAAAATACTTTGGTAAATTATGGAGATGAAGGAAACATGATAGAAATAGGGAAAACATTAGCATAAAATAAAAGGAAAGAAAATTACAAGTATGATTTGGAATTAAAATTGAAAAATGCCTTACATAAATGGGAAATGTAATAGTATAGAGTTCATGTGGTCTTAAATTGGATGTACAATTGCAGGTTTATTTTGATAAGTGGAAAGCTTTGTAATCACTTGTGCATTTTTTCTTTCAATAACAACCTTCCTAAATTCTCTCCAGGAACTTAACTTATATCACTGAATATAATATGTCAAATATTATGAGACACAATCAATACCTGGACCAATACACTATGACATAATGCTTTCTTATCACAACAATTGTAAAAGACATCCCTTATTACAGAGATGATAAAATATGAGAAATCTGTGTATCTTAGAATTGATGAAATCTAGAGATTAATGAAAAAAGACAAGTAACTGAGTGATTAAATTCATGGCATTATAAAGCTTCCAAATTAAATAAAGTCACAAGCTTTCAAACTTTCAGAAAAAGTAATTAAAGAAAGTAAAATTAATTGAAATGACTTGACCAGTATTTGACAAAGTGTTTCCAAAATCTTAAGAATGTTAATGGAGTTACTTCAAAACAGCATTACTTTAGTACATGATGAGGATTATCATCCTAGACTCTTTAAAGTGGTATGTTAACTTGTAGAAAACTGCTACGTTGCAACTTTCTTTTTTTCTGTAAATGATACAAGTTAATTCCTTTCAGAAGAAATAGATTCTACCAAATTTTGAAGTTTTTTTGCCTTGTAGGTCATTAGCCACTTTGATATCTAACTTTGCAATCTTATTCCAGCATCTTTAATTTAGTTACAGAGGTACTGCACTGGAAGCAAGTTAAAATGGCAAGAAAATTTCATTCAAGAATATTCAATACTATTGCAATAGAGGTACAAGAGTAAACTCCATTTCATTGAAACAAAAGGCAAGGAAGATTTGAAATATTGGGATAAGTTAGAGAAAAAGTTCTGGAATACCTTAGAGGGATGGTTGTTCCAGGTGATTAAGACATCTGTGTTTGCTTATTGGTACTTACTATGTTAGACTCCTACCCTTCCATGGAGACTGGTTCTCTCTAAACACCTTTGACATATGCTCACTCTATATTTATATGAAGTTCATAGTTTAATGTTTTTGAAAATCATATTGTGATTTTTTTCTCTGATAATAGTTGGTAAAATGAACAACAAACAAATGAACATAACAAAGAACAACAACAAAAACACCCTGAAACCAGAAAACAAAACACAACAAATAGCAACAAAAAACACATATTAAAGCAAGAAGTTTGGAAAGGGCAAAAAAATCATCTCTGCAATCTGACTAATGAGACAGCATGGGGAAGGCTAATGGGGTAAGGATAGGAATAAATGGAAATAATTGTCTTTGGAATGTGAACATTAACATAATGGAGGGCAATGAATAAGAACCATGGCAATGTTAAGTATTTTATGTCATTGTCCCAAGAGGCACTCTGTTGACAAATCATACCAAAAGAAAACAACAAGTCATAAGAATATTATGTGGTAACCAAATAATGACGGAACTCAGAAGTCAGAGAATAGTTTATTGCTAACTCTTAAATGGTATTTAATCATCTTCCAAAATTTTCCTTGCAAATTTAAATTTTAACTCAAATCCAGATCCAGCCATAAATTATCCTTTAAGCATTGATTTCTTCATTGCTAAAAGAAATAATTACCTTGAGTATTTAAATATTTCTAGGCATTACTATTTATTTAATTTTACAAAAGTCATTTTCTTTTATGTTACTGTAACTTTATCTCTTCATTGTCTAAGAATGAGCTGAAAAATCTAGTCTCCTTTTCCTAAATTAATAGCTTTTACCCTGTGAAACCTTTAGGACTACCCATATAATTGCAGTAAAATGGAGTATGGCAGATTGCCTTCTAGAGGGACTCTTCACAATTAGAAATTACCAAAAGCAGAGATCAAAGCAGTATTCAGGGCTTTTTAAAATAGCCCAAGGAAGATGTTGAATGAAATATTTTCCTTCATTACTTTGATCTCACAATTATTCTTAGTAAACTTCAAGTATAAAATAAATGTACAAAATAGGGACTTTAAAAAATGAACATTACATTTGAAAAGCAGCTATCTAGTTTATTTCCAATCTAAATATAATCAAAATGAAACAAGCAGTAAAGAATATGGCAAAGTTATAGTGCAATTTGTAGTCTAAAAATCCCCACATAGAGAAATCTTAGGAACAGTGTGCTTTACCATGGCTTTCCAGAAATTGTTTTTAAGGAAAATAGTCTCTTTAGGTCATGCAATTAATCCTATCTGATGAAGATTTGTGTTATTGTAAAAATATTCTATAGTTGTTTTGTGCAATTCAGTACCCAATAGCCACATGTGCTATTATTAAGCCTATGAGATGTGCCTAATAAAATTGAGTAACTGAATTTTCATTTCATTTCATAAAATTGTATTTAAATTACCATGTGTTTCCAATAGCTACAATACTGGGCAACGCAAGTCTACATTCTTCAAGAGTAAGAGAAAAATATTTATTTTTTCATTTAAAGCATAAACTTTGCTTAATCTAGTATTTCCCAAATTTAGTTGATCAAGAATCTCTCTTTACAACTGAGTAAAGGAAAGAGCATACTTTTAAAAAGTTGTATATCAATAATAAAAAGGAATAAAATATTTCAGGCCTGTTGCACATTATTCCCTATGTTTTTCGGGTTCATTTGTATATTCACTCACCTAACATCTATTGAACTATATACTTGTCATTGTTGAGATAAAATCTTGTTCTTTCATTAATATAGTTCTCATGAGCTGGGTGTAGTGGCACATGTCTGCAATCCCAGCAGCTTAGGAGGCAGGAGGATGGCAAGTTTGAGGGCAATCTCAGGAACTTAACAGGGCCTTCAGCAACTTAATGAGACCCTGTCTCAAATTTTTAAAAAAATAAGTAAAATAAATATAAAGGATGTGACTCAGTGGTAAAACATCCTGGGTTCTATTCCTGATACCAAAAAAAGAAAGTTCTAATGAAACAGAGGTAGAGACTAATAAAAAGAAAACCTCAGGTAATCTGGTACATTCTAAGAAACAGAGTACTATGGAAATACAGAGGTGGGTGTATAGTCAAAATTTGTCATGGGGAAACTTCATTTTTTAAAATGTTTGTAGTTGTCAACGGACCTTTATTTATTTATTTATTTATAATGTGGTGCCAAGAATCGAACCAAGTGTCTCACACATGCCAGGAAAGTGCTCTACCACTGAGCCACAAACTCAGCCCCTGTCATGGGGAAACTTTTTAAAGGGAGAATGGAGGAAAAGTAGGTCAGTTAAAATAGAGGGTCCCTCTTAATTATTGTTTTCTTGCTGTCTTCCCCAAGGTTTGACACTTATTTTACTCAAGCTAAAAGTTTGAATCATAATCTATTCGCAGATCCTTGTGGGTTGATTCCTTCTACTGTGAAGTCAAAAGCATTAGTCTGAATTTTGCAGACTGATATGAGAATTAGATGCCCTTAACCTTGTTTACTTCCTTGCTGCCATCCCAACCACATTCCCTGTTCAAATCCCTTCACACTCCAGCATACACCACAGAAACAAAGACATTTTAACCTTTAAAGTATTACTATTAATCATAGGAAATTAAAAGACATTATGCAAATGTTACAAACAGAGAAGTTTAATTTGTTTCTGTACAATATAATCTACAATGCTTTTTTTTTTCTTTTCTTTTTTCTTTTGGTACCAGGTATTAAATCCAGGGGTACTTAACCACTGAGCTATGTCCCCAGCCTACTTTATTTTATTTTGTTTTATTTTATTTTATTTTATTTTATTTCATTTTATTTTATTTTAAATTTTAGTGAGCAGGGTCTTGCTAAGTTGCTTAGGGCCTTGCTAAATTGCTGATGCTGGCTTTGAACTTGGGGTTCAGCCTCAAAAGTCACTCTAACTACAGGCATGAGTCACAGTGCACAGCTTAATGTACAGTGTTTTCAAAAGAGACCTCATATTTTGCCCAAAGAGCAGAAACAGGACATCCATGTTTTAGTCCTCAATAAAATGCAGACACCCCCTCCCATGCTTATGCACCCTAATATTCTTTTTCTGTCTTTTCTCCAACTTTAACAACTGTCTGCCTGATTTCCCTGAACCCTCCTTTCTTTCCTAATCCATTCTCAACAAAGTGAGGGATATTCTAAAGTACTTATTTCATTAAGCGCTTCCCAGGTAAAACTTTTCAAGAGTTCTCTCAATTCCCTTCAAGATAAATTCCATAGCCATCACAGCAATTTAAAATTCCCTGGAAGATCCACTCCCACTTTACTACTTCAATCTCGGAGTTAAATATTCTAGAATAGTATCTAGCATATAGTAAACACCCAATTAGTTGTTTGCTCTTATTTTAGTAAATTGTTCTCTTTCCGGGGAGCTTAAATGTTGACAGGAAGATCCAGAAAGTGACCTATGGTATAGCAAACATACAAAAGAAAAAGATGTCCTAGAAATGTTACTAAGAATTCACCATTTCTAATACTAATCTATTCCCCCAACACTACTCTCAGCCTTCAAACTTCAAAGTATGAAGTTTTTCCATTCATATAAAAAGTTATTTTTTCACATATCAATGCTCATTTTATACAATCTTGTAGACACAGTTTTATCCTAACAAGAGTTGGGAAATAATTTTATAAATATTAAAACATAGGTGCTACAAAACTGATTGGAATCTTAGAACTAATTTTATTTTACTAACAGAGACAGTGTATGATAGGTAGCATAAACCCAAATCTAGGGAGGGATTCATTTCTGATTCTAAAAATGAATGGCATTAATTAATGTCAACCTTTACTTTCTCAACCACTGGTCAAGCCAAAACTGAGTTTATTACTTGGTGCAATAAATTAGACCAACAGCTTTACAGGGTCTTAGTTCTCTGAAGACATAGTTTGGTATTGAGTATTTAGAATGTATTTGGCAGTTCTTGGTTCAAGTGGTTCAAAGCAGGTCTTTGCGGAGATAAGATTTGAATTGGGCAAATACACACACAAAGTTTGGTGGACCCATTGTGTCCTGGGTGTTAGAGTAATTCTTAGTAAATAAAGAGTTGTTGGATAAGTGAAGGGGTTCTTCTCCCAGATAAGCACCTTATTGTCTTGAATCAGAGCTAGTTGCTCAATATATTTATTTTATTTTATTTTATTTTATTTATTTATTTATTTATTTATTTTTTTGGTGGTGCTGGGGATCAAACCCAGGGCCTTGTGCTTGCAAGGCAAGCACTCGACCAACTGACCTATATCCCCAGCACCCCTCAATATATATTTTGACAAATGTATTTTTAGGAATTTTCTGAAGTCACCAATGAAGCTATATATTAGTTTACAGCAAATTTCCTGAAAAATTATTTCTTCGATGAGTAGAGTTACAGTTAAGTAGGGACTTTGACAATTAAGCTATCTGAGTGACATTTTCTTTGTTTCCTCCCTTGTAATATGCAGACACCAGTGGCACCATTTCCTTTTGGTTTTTGAGGAGTCCATGACATAATGTGTATAATGTCTCTTGTAGGATGCCTGTCACTTAGTAAAAGTAAAATGAATCTTAAATACCTTCTCTTGTTAATCAAACTATTAGTATTGTGTCAGCTCATATTTTTTCATTCACTCATTTTAAAGCATCCACCAAAATATTATATATTGCATATTTTTCTGTGTTTTCTGGAGCAGAGATGAAAGGGCCATGTACTCAAATAACTTGTACACTAAGAGACACATTACTTTATGACATAAGGAGTATCCTGGTGGTAAAAATAGGAATGACATGCCAAGGCAGCTCAGGAAATTTTAAAAAGTCTGAAAACTTGTCATAGTGAAGTTGATTTTTGACCTTAGCCTTGAAGGATGAAACATTAAACGGTCAGAAGATCTTTCCAATCTAAGGAAAAAGGGTATACAAAGGCTAGGAGCTGTTAATTTCCATTCCTGGTTATGGATAAGAAGGAAAAATCTGTGATTCCCCATAAAGCCCCAGGTGGACCACTGAGTCTGAAAAAAAAAGGTTATTGAGAAATTTAGACTATTATCATTTATTTAATTAAGTAAGATGAGTCTGGATTAAGAACATTAAAATAATAGATTTCAACCTATAATAATGATCAGTGTTTACAATTAGCATGCATTCATTTCAACCAGAGAATCAAGGGTTTTATGTCAAGGAAAGCAGCTGGGCTTATACTTCATACATTTAAGTTTGAAAAAATGAAGGCTGAGAGTAGTGTTGAGGGAATAGATTAGTGTTACTAATGATGAGTTCTTAGTAACATTTCTAGGACCTTTTTCTTTTGTATATTTGCTGCGCCATAAGTCACTTTCCAGATCTTATTGTTAGTGGTTGTCACATATTCTTGTATACTGGGAGCATTTGGAAAGTCTTTTAAAATTGTCCATGTCCTGCTCAAGCATCCTAGAGATTTAATTAGTATGGCATGGAGCATATAAATCTATATTTTAAAATATTTGTGTGTGTGTGTGTATGTGTGTGTGAGTGTGTGTTTTAAACTTCCCTAGTGATTCTAATGTGTAGGCAGGATACAAAATTGCTTGCAGAAGTCACAACCCAAGACCAATATTTACTTGTCTGACATGAATCTTTTAAGCAATATTCTCAAATTTGACATGCATAATTATGAAAGCAATGAGTTGAGAGATGGTATAGAAGGTAATTTTGGAAGGAATGAGAGGAAGAATTAGGATAGGGGAGAGTGAGCTTTTAGTTATTCCTACATGTCTGGGACTTGGTTTGCAAGAAAAAAAGGAAAGAGACTATTCAGACATTTTCAGTGATAATAGAGTCATAGGCTAAGGTTGAGGCCAGGACCTGACATAATACATACTCAAAAGACATCATTGTTGGCATGAATTTGAGTATATGGATAAAGAAGGAAGAGCTTAAAAAACAACCCGAGGTTTGAAACTATATGGACAGGAGTAGCATGTATAGGATGGAAAAAAGATAACAAATTTGAAGTGTTGAATAAGGATCTTGCCAATAAATCATGACTATTTCCTGAGCCATTACTTCTGTCACAGCCCCAGGCTCAACTGTGTGGTCTTTCACTTCTCTTTCTGATAATCACTAAGAGTCTGCTTTCTCTCCTCCTTTGTGTATAACCCCCATGCCCTCAGGCTATTCCCTGACTACCTTCTTAGTTCCAAATTATTCCCTCTAACAAATTTTTTTTTGCTAGATCAAGTCTTATTTTTGAATTGCTACAGTGTGCGTTCCAGATCCAGAGAAAATGACAGTATTTATGAACTATCTCTGATTAACATTTTAATAGTCAAAATTGGTGAGCTTTAAAGATCTCAAAGTCAGCATAATTTCATGTTTCCCCATTGCCAAAGGTTGTGGGGCACATTATGAAAAATGAAAAGTAAAGACAGGCAGAAAGCCCAAGTGCAATTGAATTATAAAATTAGAACAATAACTGGGCAGAATTGATGACCATGTTTCCTCTGGGACCAAATCATGAGTCTCTGAGAAGTTCTTTAAATCTCCCGAAATATTTAGGCCTCTTGTGTCAAAATTGCAGAAACACTGACTTCAAGTTTAAGAGAAGGCTAACTAGCTTTATACTGATGACAAAAAAAATGCCAAAAAAAAATGTGTAAAATGACTGTCAGACAACAATGCTGTCAGGACAATCTAAGCAAGCTTATTTTTTTGTTGTTGTTGTTTTTGTTCCTCATAAGTCAGGGAACCAATGTTTTCTAGTAATTTCTTTAGTAAATTAATATTTGATTTTTATTATTATTTTAGTTTAAAAATATAGGTTTCTAGATAGTTGTTGGTTGGAAAATACTTTTATATATAATGGCTTGTTTAGGAGAGCATCTACTGATGTGGGATGGAAGGCTAAAAATTGTAGCTGTGACAGCAATTTCAATTGGAAATAAAAACCTTAAGAAACTTCATAAAGTTTATAAAAATTTATGCTTCTGATTTCATGCTATGTATTTGCTGATCTGTTCATTCCCTGAGGAATCAGTAGCAAATATGTCAGCAATAGAGGACATGATTGCACATTAAATACAGTATGTATTCTGAGAATATAGAGAAATTTTTCAGCCTTAACAGCATTCATATTAGTGTGTCTGCATGTGTGTGCATGTGTGAATTTATTCAGTAATAATGATCCACTTCCATTTACATAGTTTTCAAATGATGTTCTTTTTAGTCCTCTTGGTATATTCTTTTTAGCCCCCTAATAATCCTGCAGAGTAACAATACATATGATACTTTTAACGAAATGTATTGATAACTAGTGTCATATTTGAGACAGCAAGCTTGGGAAGTAAGTAATAATATTATTTTTATTTAAATAACAGTAAAACCAGGCTCAAATAGGGCAAATGACTTAGCAACCAGCACATAGGTATTTGAGACAGAACTGACCTACAAACCAAGTTCTGTTAACCTAGCACTGTGCTTGATTCATTAAAAAAAGTTCAATCAATATCTGAAATTTAATTCTTTCTTTCCATTTCTTTCTTTTTTAATTTATTATTTTTAGTTATACATGACAGAATGTATTTTGCCATACTGAAATTTAATTCTTAGTGTTTATAGGCACACCATCAAACTACCATAAGAAATTTGAGGTTTACTTTTTTAAAATGTGGACTATTATATTTGAAGGAAGATTTTCTTTAACTTACTTGAACCACGTAGACCTTTCCTCAATTTTTGAGAAGGTGAACCATAACATAGGATTGCAGAAGCAAGAGTCGTGCATGCTAAATATGGATTCTTCTGAAGAAAAACATTTTAAAACAAAACAGTGCCATGTGAAATTTGTAGGCTGTTTTCCACATGTTTCTGTTAGTATGAACCTGTCTATCAGAAATAATTATTGGTGGGCATAAAGTAGCAGAGACTTAGCTCAAAAAATAACAATAATAATCTAAGCATGCTTAGAGTTCATTGTTTTATTTCACAGAAAGATGTGTGTGTAACTCTATAAGAAATTGGTAGGTTAAAAGAACAACCTTATGCAAATGCAGAAGGTAATTATCATTTTCACCATTTTGGTACATGTTGGAAATGTCGTTTCAATCAGGGCTAATCATAATATGACAGGAATAACTGTGATACCATAAGTGATAATGTTATGCTGCTCACTTTTTCTAAATCTGGTGGGAGAATATGCAAAGATAAAACTTTCAAAGAGCCAGTAAAACATGTTCAAGAATTTTCCCACTTTCAAAAATGTTTTCAGGGAAATATTCGCCATTATAAAGAAACAATTATTTTGATAATGTAATTGTTTTTACATTAATCCCTTTTTAGAACTTTTGCCATCTTTTGTGGACAATGAATAAAAATTATCAACTTTTAAGTGATAATAAAACTCTTTGATTTTATGTTGTTTTTACTATATATATATATATATAGTAATATATATATATATATATGTTCCATATATCATATGCATGTATTCAGTATACATTCTACATACTTAGACACACATAGAGATACACATGTGCATACATGGTATTTTATATGCATATGTCTTGAGTTATAAATATAAATAAAATTTTCTGAATGTTGCCTCTTACATGTTTCTAGTATATGTGTTTCTTTTTGATAATTAAACAGTAATTAAAAACAACAGAATAAAAACTTCAGAATAAAGCTCAATGAATTTTCCAGTTCATTGTGTTATGAATTTGATATGAAAAGCCATTTTTATTCTTTTTCATCTTCTGATTTCTGATGAAGAAATAGCTCTTAATGAGCTAAATTTCTTTCAATACTGTTTTTCTATGGTTCTCAAATGTTCATATCATCTTTATTTTATTTTAATTTTCTAATGTTGTCTAAGGACTCATCAACTGATGGATTCTTAGAAATACTCCTCCACTAGGAAGTTGGAACAAATAGAAATAATTAACTCGCTGTGTGTATATTGTTCTACAGCTAGGAACAACAGGAGTCAGGAGGGTACAGAAAAAGGAAGATATGTTTTGTGTTTCCATGTGTCTGTTATTTAGTATTAAATGTAAAATCACAATGACACAAGATATAAATTAATGCATTGATTTTTTAATACTTTAAATAAGGAGGTCTTAACCTGTGGCTCAAAAATCAATAGTGAATTCAGAGGTCACCTAAACTGGATCAAATTTTTATTTGCATGTGCACAAGTCAATTGTCATGGAGAATTAACCAGACAAATTTTCTTCAGATTTTTTGAGACATACAAGGAAAACAAATAGGTTCAGCAGCCCTGTGATATGTGTAAATTATATTCAGGACTCTACAGAAAAAATCATTTTTTTAACAAAAAAGAATATCATAAGAACCTCCATCAATGAATTAACTCTGGTTTATAAAAAAGTTACATAAAATAATCTTAATTAAAGTGTCTTACAAAATAGCATTATGAGAATGAAGATGACATTATTTACTGAAGTATGAGATTAAAGATATATTTCAATATGCTTAGGGCCTCTTAATCATGCAAAGAGGTAAATGGCAAAACCCACTTAATGATGAGTAATTATTATCTTTATCATTAAAATTATTGCAAACTATAAAAATTTAGAAAAATTTCTATTCTTTTAAAAATTAGAAACCTGTAATATGGTTTACTACAAATTTGGTTTAGTATAAGAATCTATGGGGCTGGGGATATAGCTCAGTTGGTAGAGTGCTTGCCTTGTAAGCACAAGGCCCTGGGTTCAAACCCCAGCACTGCAAAAAAAATTAGAAATTGAATATGCTTTTATGACTTATACTGCATAATGTCTGCCAAAGCAACAATGTTGATCTTAGATATAACTTTTCTCAAATATTAGTTTGAAGCAGCAAGTTTCTATTGCCCCCCCCCCAAAAAAAAAAAAAAACAGTGTGAAAGCAGAGGCTTTCTAAGAGGTTTGGATTACACCTGTACATAGAAAGTGGAGAAGTTATGAAAGAGATAAGAAAAATCTGCATTCCTGTAAGTATTTTTTGCAGCCACTTTTAAAAAGTATTTTTGTAGTTTTAAAACATGAAGAGAGAATTTTATCCACAGACAAGAAGAAAATTTCTTCCAAGAAATGGTTCGAGATGCTGGAGAGATGTACTAAGATTGGTTACACCTTATTTCTTGAGAGGGCCATTAGTAGGGGCTCACCTCTAGCTAAAGTGCTGACATTACTTTGGAGCAGCTTAAAATTTCTGAAAAGAAATAGTCCTTTGATATAAAAGAATGAGCCTATAACAGAGAAATACATAGGAAAATATTTATACACACAGGTACAGGAACAGCTGTAATTTATAATTATTACTTTGTCATATTTTTAAAATATGAAATGCATATATGTAGTCATTCAAAGATATTTTAGCACACATAATTTAGAATTATTGAGAAAAGTATGTTTTTTTTTAATTAGGGTATATTATATCATGCTTCTAATTTGGAAAGAGCCACAAATTGAGGTAATAATTCCCTAAATTTGAATTTGAATTAAGAACCCACAATTTTATAAGATGCTATTCTACATTTTACTTGGCAATTTCATGGAAAGTCATGGAAAAGGTATTTATGTAAATTATAAGAGAGAGCTTTTACTAGAAATAAAAGTGACAAACGTAAGTATAGGTATGATTCAAAATATAAGCAATATAAATCAATTTTAATCATTTGTTGTTAAATAAGACTTTCTAATTAATGTTCTGACCTTTAAAAATAGCTGTGTGAACAATCTTCCCTGTTGTGAAACTTAATTTTACAATAAATATCACACTTTGAAAAAACTCTTTAATTTTCCAATTCCATTATGAAAGAAAATAAATTAAACTGAATAATGAGTCTCCATAATAGAAAAAAAAACGTAACAAAACCTGAGTTCATAAAGTTACTTTCTCTGGATGTGTTCATGTTTTTGGTCTTTCACAATGAAACTATAATTCAAGTTCAACAGATTTCATATTCCATATATTTGTATCAGTTAGCTTTGCTGCATAATAAATGCCTCTCAAGTGTAGTGACTGAAAACGATTTGGTTTATTATTCTCCCAGGTGTTTCTTCCCTTCTGGGCCAAATTCTCCTATGAATCTGTGGTCATCTGAACTCATGACCAATTAAGGGCTTTCCACAGCATTTTAACCCTTCGAAGACTCCATTTTTTACATAAAAATAGATGTGTAAATAGTAACTTCATTGTGGGTTCAAAATTTGAGCTTTTTCTCAAAGTTCTCTGAGTTCTGCTATCTTTATAAAGGACCCTGAAGAATTCCCAGACTGGATTATTTTCCTCAAGCCCCCAACTGATATCTTACTTGACATGTTTTTAAATGTGAGACCACCAAATATGAATGCTCCTGCCTTCCCTATATCATAATTATAACTGTTCATGACAGAAACTAACCCCTCATGTTGTTTTTTTCCTATCTAATGGGATGAGTGTCTCATTTTCCATTTAAAACTCATTACCTCACCTACACCCTTCTATCTGTTCTTTCTATCTTTTAAGACTATCGTCATCTTCATCTCTTCTTCTCTACCATACAACCCCTATTTATTTTTTCTTCTTTACTGGGCCAATCTCCTCAAGAGAGAATTCTCAATTCTCTACTTATATGTCCTAAACTCCCACTTCCCCTCATCTACTACAATACAGACTTTATCTGGTGTGATCCAAAAGCTATTACTTTTCATAGTCAACAATGACTTTCTTCTTTTATTTTAATTTATTTTAATTCATTGTACACAAATGTGGGGTGGGAGGGAGGCAAGAATGGAGGAAGGATGTATTGCATAGGGAAAAAAAGAGGGGTGGGATCGGGAGGGGGTAAGTATAATAACAGAATGAGACAAACATCATTACCCTATGTACATGTATGATTACACAAATGGTGTGACTCTACTTGTGTACAACCAGAGAAACAATGACTTTCATATTGGTAAATCTAGTAAATATGTGCTAGTTATTTTTTACTTTGGTCTCTCTTTGTCACTGAGCATTGTTCACTACTCTGTCCTTAGAAAGTCTCTACATTCTTGCCTCCTATGACATTCTCCTTTGTTCCCCTTCCTCTATGAACAATTTGTCAACATTCTTCATGAGCTCCTCTTCTTTCATTCATCTTTTAGATGTAGGTGCCACCATTCTTTCATCTGAGTTCCTTTATTCTTCTTACTCTGTACAGCTTATTGGTATCCTCATTCCATTTCTAACCCTTGCTTCTCTGTCAGATATTTTTATGTAATGGTGCCACAGGCATACCAAACTCATCACATCCAAACTCATACTGAATATGTCTTCCTCCTATTATCTTTAGTGTCACCTAAATGAGTAAGAAAGTGTTATTGTATGGACCTGGGATTTCCCCTGTGCACTCATGTATAGAAGATTTGGTCTCCAACTGGTGGCAATATTGGAAGGTGTTTGAAACTTTAGAAAGCAGAACTTAGTTGGAAGAAGTAGGTCACTGGGTGTGTGTGTCCCTAGAAGGGTCTGTCTAATCCCCATTATTGCCCTTGCTATGACTCTCTGCTTCTGAGATACCATGAAGTGAGCAGCTTTGATCCATCATGCCCTCTCCACCACAATATCCTGTCTAATCACAAGCCCATAGTGATGGAACCAAGTCACATGACCTGAAACCTATGAAATCATGAGCCACATAAACCGCTCCTGCTCTAAGTTGATTTTCTCAGATATTTTGTCACAGCAGTGGAAAGATGACTAACACAGAAAGGAATTATTCTTGTTCCCCTACTACTCACTTTCGCATTCACCATGCCTTGCACATTTTGTTAACTGACGTTTTCCTTTTGTTCTACCCCTCTTTTTGATGGCTATAACGATACCTTAGTTCAAGTATCATGTATCACTTTTCTACTATATTACAACACACATTTTCAGATGACCACACATGACACTCTCATTCCCAAAGGACATTATTTTTTGGGTTTTGAGGCATGATGCTTTTTAAGTATCTATATGATTACTTTCTTATGAATTCTCATACTATTATATACATATTTTTTCTGTGATGCTACCTTATACACATGTGACTTATCTAATATGCAGTTAGTTTTACATTGTTATTGTCATTCAATTTTATTTAAATTTGTGAAATCTGCTAATAAGAATGAAACTTTTTCTACTTTTTTAATTTATGGAAAAATAGAATTTATTGGAAATGAAAATGGCTACATTGAATTTAACATTTCTGTATTTAGCCCTGTGAGGAATATCTCTTAATTATTTCTTGGATCCCTTCCTTTTCTTTCGTATCATCTCAATAAATTCCCCTTTTTAAAAAATATTTGGATTAAATTATTACTATTATCACTAGACATATCCCATAAATATTTTGATGTGTACAATTAAAAAGAATAAAGTATAAATACATGCATCATTCACCTAGCACCAGGAGAGGAAGGTGCATTTATTAATTGTTTTCCTACAATGCTTGGTAAGAGATCTATTACACAGCAAACACTACATAATTTTTGTTTCAATCAATGAAGCTATCAGAGGTCATCCAACCCTAAATGAGATACCAAAAAGATGTAGGGAAGAGGAGTACAGTAGAAGGATATCAAGAGGGAGAGAGGAGGGATGGAAAAGGAAAGGAAATGCAGAATATTTAAAAAAAAAACATGCTATGTGCATATATAAATATACCACAGGAAATTTCACCTGTATGTTTAAGTACAAAGAACCAATCAAAAATAAATAGTTGAATGAAAGGAACTTCAGTAGAGTTAGAAGAAGGAGAATGGGGAAGTCAAAAGACAGGAACATGAGCTGAAATGTACAGATTTGTTGGGATGAACCAAACTACTATGTGTAAATGTAATGTGCTAATTAAAAAAAAAAAGCATTGGGACATGAATAAAGGACATTGAGCAATAGAATTACAGAAGATCAATGAAATTTTTCACTTACATTCCATATTATTCCTTTTGTAGCTATTTAAAACCAATGAGCAAGAATGGCCATTGCCCATTTTTCATGTACTTCTTTGAATTCTTATCTTTGTTGTTTTATTTTGCCATCTGTATTCTTTCTACTCATTTGGAAAATTGAAAATTGAACTATGTACAATCAGACACTGTTTCAGTTAGTTGATATATTTCAGAAATAATCATCTATGTATTCTTGGTCATATAAATGCATATTTTTCTAATATTTGCATATTATTTGCAAGAATATGGGTATCTTTTTGAAATCCTTATATACGTAACTATGTTGAAACACCAAAAAAAAATTTTTTTTCTATTTTATGTTGTGAAAGTTAAAATAAGACAATATGACACTTGGTTTCATTTAAGCATTCATTGGTGCCTGTGTTTGATCAGAGGGTCATGAGTATTCTTGTCTATTTCATGGTTTTTTTGTTTGTAAAGGAATATTTACAACCCTAGAGCTTCCCAAGGATACTGTCTTTCTAGGCCATTCATGTGCTTTCCCAAGAACTGTCAATTTTTGTCCAAAGGAAAAATTTCTTGTTGAGTTTGAAATTATATCAAAGAGTTGCAAAGTTTCTTGCAGACACTTCACTTTCTGTATATAAAAATCATATTTTACTTTGGGTGCATTATTCTATTAAGAACACGTTTACCTTATAAATGTACTTCTAGTAATACTTGGAAAATTTAGTAGTATTGATAATGCATTGCTCTAGCATTAAAAAGCTTACTATGATATTAAATGGCTAGCCTAAAAGGAGATATGAATTTATATTTTTTGTTATCTATACTGATTTATTTGATGAATGATATGGCTACCATTTATTATAACTTGGGAGTGGTGGCCGTACAGTTTTTCTTATTCTCACAATGACCCTGCACATAAGCAGACTATTATTATTTTACACTGACCAGTTGAAAATTCAAGGCTATAGAATTTATGTGACTTCTCATTGTCATTTTGGGGCTGGAATCTGTACCACCTTTGCAGAACTTGAGAATTTATGTCCTTTCTTGTTTAACAGTGATTTTCAATTTTTTCTCTGCTTCCATATTTCCACATGGGCAATTCATACACATTATTTTACACATATTGTTGTTGTTACTGGGGAGTATTTCTCCAGAAAATAGGAAAGAGGAATGTGCTACGTACAATCTGAATTTGCTGTCTTTTATAACAGCCTTTCAAAACCTAGAAGTTTTAATACCCATGAGCCTCATTAGAATTGCCACACTGTATAACAGTGGTTGAATGCTGGCTCAAAATTAGAGTTTGTAACACTCTTATTTAATTATCTTGGGTACTAGGATATTGGTATATTTAAGAGACCCCTAGGTAATTTTAATGAGTATCAAGGATTGAGAAGTACTGCTATATTCACCATCTTGTCAAAGTTTTTTTTTCCATTGTATTGTTTGTAATTACAAAGGTTAAATATAAGGAGTCAATGTATATCAGCTGTTGTCAGTGACAGAAATGAAATTGCTTCACAATTTTAAAAATCAATATCAAACCAGGTGCAGTGGCATACATTTGTAATCTCAGTGACTCAAGGAGACTGAGGCAAGAAGATCACACATTCAAGGCAAACCTGGGAAATTTTTGCAAGACCCTATCTCAGAAAATAATAGTAATAAAAGGGTTGCAGATGTAACTCATTGGTAAAGTGTCCTGGCTTCAATTCCCAGTAACAACAACAAAAAATAATTTTATGATTACATTGACACTTCAAATTTGAAATATGTATCCTTAAAACATTCTTTCCAGTTTTTCCCCCTGTTTCTTTTCAGGTACATCATAGCCATTTGATCTCAGAGACTTTAATTTTATAGGTTATTTTCTTTCTAATTTATAAATTAGTATTTGCCAAAAATAACTATTAATTTTTTGAAAAGATGACTCATAATTTTTATCTACTTTTCTAATATTTACATATTGACCATTACATACTAGATACTATATGCTATATCTACTATCTGCTCATATATGCAATGGTTCATTTCTAAATTATGTATGTAATTATAAAAATAAATGATATAAATGTAATTTTTAAACAAACTATATGTATTCATATAATTCAAAAACTAAACCATTTGTTTCACTTCAGACTGCTTAGTATTAAAATACTCTCTGATGATACCATCATCATCCAGATTTTACGGGCGGGCCAATTCTTTTCTGTAAAAGGCTATAGAGTAAAAGTTCTTGCTTTATGTTGCAGCTATTCAGTCTGTCACAACTTTTCAAGTGTGTCATTTTGATGCTAAAGTAAGCATAGACAATCAACAAATAGGTATGACGGTACTGGAAGAAAACTTTATTGAGAGTACTAGCGATAGTCTGAAATTTACATGTGGTCTCTAATTTGCCTACTTCTGCTTTTTCATCATGATTATGATCTCAGGATTTGTTTTCCTGTTACATAGATGATGGTTAATAAGTTTTGATTTGTTAGTATGTTTTAAACGGGTTAATATAATGAGCTGATATTTCGTCATATAATATATGAGGTAGCTTCTAACTATGATATATGAACGCCATTACATTGATGTGAAGCAGTTCATGCTTTGTTTAACAAATTTCCCACTTAATCTACTTAACATTTATAGACCTTATGTTAGTGATCATTGCTATTTCAGCTTATTTTTAGTTTTTTTTTCACATTCTGAATGGGTAAACAAAATATGGTACATCCACACAATAGACATTTATCTTTGACAATACAAAGAAGTGTACTACATGCTCCATTCAACAACATGGGTGATCCATGAAAACTTTAACATACTGAGTTAAACAAGCCAGTCACAAACAACCCCTTGTTACATGATTTCATTTATATTAAATGTTTTGAATAGGCAAATCTATAGAGACACAAATTGGGTTAGTGTTTACCTAGGTCTGCGGTAGAGGTGGTATGGTTATGCAGAAACTGGGAAAAGGATAGAGAACTTTGATGGACATGGGGTTTATATTCCCAATGTAGGGAATACAAGGAGTTCTAAAATTACATTATGGTATGGTGCATATCCATGTGAATATACTAAAATCCAATGAATTGCATGCTTTAAATTGATGAATGATGTAGTATACAAATAATATCTCAATAAAGCCATACTGTACTCTCATAGGTGATCATTGCACAGAACCTTAGCTAAGCCAATGTTGCCTCTATTTTCTGTGTGTTTATGCTTAGAAAAATCATATTTTATCACCTAAGCTGAGGCACATGTTGAGTGAAAGGGGGTACTACTAATAATCAAAACAGGAAAAAAAGCCTAAAATGGGACCATTCTGAACAAATGAAACTTCTAGATACTCATCGAATTGAAAGCACTAACTCAGTCATTTTACCCAGAGTTTTGGAACATAGAAATATCCTGCTTTGGCAATTCCTTTGCCTCTCTCAGGTATAAGGCATGCTCCATTCTTCCATGCCATCCAACTACAAAGTACACATTCAATAATTTGTAAAGGGGTTCCATAGAAGGCCTGTTCACTTGACTGGAGATGATGGGTGAGAACCTCCAATTCTTCCCCACGGAGACAAATAACAACTTTCCAGGAAAAAAAATTTACAAATTCTTCCCTTTGCATTTTCTTAAACCACTTAAATTCTGAAAGTCAGCAAGGAGTTCAAGAGTGAGGAACAGATGCTTACCCATTTTCTTTGAAAATCTCTATTTAGCAATTTGTAATGCACACTAGTATTTCACATCTGTTATAATGTGGTGCCTACTTCCAAATTCAATTTTACCATCTTGTTTCATATATATTCTATTTTTTCAGTACAAATATGAGTGTTATTTTTGGGATATAATGTCAAAAGAGGTTATTTGTTTTAGTGGTTAAGCATAGCACAGACTTTGAAATCAGAAAGCCATGTTGATTAGATTGGTGTCTTTAGGGAAGTGACTTGACTTCTTGAAGCCTTAACCTCATCTTATGGAAAATGTGTATCTACCTCATAAGGCTAATATCATAATCTTAAGAGATGATACTAATGTATATAAATAAATGCAATGACTGACTTTTAGTTTTATATATATAGGTATGTATATATATATATATATTCTGCTTTTTGTATTATCTGTGCATAAATTTGTATTCTTTTGTTTTTAAATTTATACACAAGAACTGCTCAAAATATGTTAGCTACCATAGGGGTGAAAACGTACACTATGTTTCCCCTACCCATAATAAAGGTTATGGCTGGCAGTCTTATAACAAAAGACAGATTAGGAAGACAACTAATAAGAAATTGGTTTAATCAAAGTTATACATGATACAATAACTCAGAAACTAAGATGCCCAAACCCAGGGAAAGCTGTATTATTTTAATATTAGTTCAGTGAAGTATGAAAAGCCTTATAGAAGTGTGATTAGACAAAGCTGTACAGAACATGGTTTCAAGAGGAGTTCTAGTTTCTATGATCCATCTGGGGTTGAGGAGAATAATTCTGGTTTTTATAGCATGCTTTTTGGGAGACAGGGGACAGGGATAAATGAGGGTGGTAGAAGATTAGAGAGTCCTTCTGAGACATTTCTAGTCTCCTTTAGTTCAAAGTATTCAGTATGCTAAGACACCATATTCTGAGGTATCATGTTCTGAAACCTGTCACTCTTTTATTATAAAATGACTTCAAAGGTTTTACTGTATTATTTAAAGAACATGGAAGAGATTTGCCTAATTTTATAGAATATATTTATAAATAATTATACGCATTTCTAGTCTGCCAGAATGTAGACTAGTTCAGCTATTTTTTAAGTTAAAATTCAATTGAACATTGTCAATCTGAAACTGAACTGTGACTATTGTATTACGTTGTCACAAAGCATTGTCAAAGTAATAAAAGAATGTACATTTATACTATTACTTCTGATCCAAAGTGAATAAAAGATCAGTATTTTTAAACTTAAGTGGAAGTCAATAGCAGTGAGGGAATGTAGTACTGGATAAAACAGATGTTTTGCAGTTCATGACTCTGGAGTCATGGTCATTATGTGTGTGACCTTGGGAAAGTATCTTAACCTCAATTAACCTCAGTGTCCCCATCTGAAAAATGAGAATTGTGATATATGAAATCTTAGTATTTTTGTGGACCAAATAAGATACTGCACACAAATGGCTCAAAACAGTGTCTGAAAAGTGTAAAATATTTAGCAAATATTGACTATTGTTACTATGAATTACATTAAAATCATTTTTTTAATTTCTTGATATGCCTCTTCCTGTAGACTGAGATTCTTAAGAACAGAGAAAGTATAACATCATCATTATAATTTTTATTGTTTTTGCCTCAGCAGTTAACATGATTCCTGTCCTTAAATGCTGGAGTTATTTACTCATTGTTTGATGAATACATTAATGGCTGAGTTAAATACAACATGCATGAAAGGCATATGATTTAAATTTTAGGAAATTTTTACACTTAGTATTATATGGGAAATGGATGTTCCCAACCATGTATGAACACACAAAGACCTATTGCTGAGTCAAAGACATTTGGACAAAAGTTCTCTATTTAAAATGAATCTAAAAGTGTATGGTTATGAGTTTGAATCTTTACATGTGGATATTATTAAAAGTTCACTTAGTGAGGTTGTTAAATATGCATATTTAATTTTCAAAAACTATTCAAAAGAAATGCTTATTAAAATATTGTTTTTTACACACATTTTCTGTATTATAGTTCTTTATGGGTCAAATGGCAGATATATAACTGCAAATTGTTCAAAAGAAATGTATTGAATCAATGGAGTAGTCCATGGGTTGAACTGTTACTGTCCTCAGATATAGCTAAATCTAGACGTTCTTTTGATTACTATCAGTAATTACTCATTTTGTTTCTCCTTCTGTCCTCATTTTTTTCTCTCTGTTCCTTTCGTATCTTTGTCCTTGTCTCTGCCTGGGTCTCTACATCAAAAACTTTTCTCTTAACTGTGTTCCCATGTTGACTTCATTCTCTCATAGGTTCTATCCTTCTTGTGACTAAAATGATCCCATGGATAGGCTGAAGCTTTCATCATCCTTGGTGCTCCTCATTTCAGAAAGTCCAATTTTTTTTGTTTTTATTTTCTTTGGTCTGGCTTTGATCATATGTTCATACTGAAATGAACCTTAATGGCCAAGAAGATATAGTACTCTGGTTTGGTTAGTCTTGGGTCATATGCCCACCCCTAAGACTAGGATAATGTCAGACCACCAAAACCACATGTACTGAAAACTGTGTTCTGTTCTCTAAGTATATATATGCACACACACAAAATTAGATATCATTTCACTGTTAACCTTGAGAGAAAATTTTTACAGGATTTTTTTATGGGACAGGTGGTATGGCATATTGGAAAGGTCATTCAGCTGGCAGGCACCCTTTTTACTCTTTTCCTTTCCCTTTTTCCTTCCTGAAACATAGTCATTATGTTGAGAGCTATAGACCAAAGGAACATAACTCAGGATGCTAGAGTAGAAAGCTGGAAAGGGGTAGAGTCTCTGAAGATAACATGCCCCTGCCATTCCATCCCTGTGATCTGTGCTTTAGAATTCTTTCATGTAAAACAGAAACAAAATATCTAATGTACTTAAAATTATTACTATACCAATACTGATTTTATTGTGAATCAAAGATCCCATTAAAATTAGTGATATTTTCTGACTCAGGGGTTTATTTATTTTAACTTTTGGTACTGGGAATTGAACTCAGGGGTGTTCTTTCACTGAGCTACATCCCTAGACCTTTTTACTTATTTATTTATTTTTATTTGGAGACAGGATCTCACTAAATTGCCCAAGCTGGCCTCAAATTTGTGATTATCTTGCCTCATCCTCCTGAGTCACTGGGTTTACAAGTTTGCACCACCACACATGCCTCAGCGAGTTTCGTATAATTCTGTATTAAACTTAGGTAAAAGTTAGACTACTCAAATTTCCACTGAAACAAATGTCTCACTCATTATTGTCATTCTCATTCTTGACTCAGAGTGATTTCTGTACACCTGTACGCTCTGCCAATATGGCAGAGTGAAAAAGGCAAGTACACTATGCCTGAAAATGGAAGTTGCTGCACTCTAGAGTGACTTAGATATCAATACACTGATATAGACTCCATCTTAACATACGAAGCCAACCCCTTACAGGAAATGAATCTATGATGTCCAAGGCACCACTGCAGGCCTGATTAAAAGGTGAAACTCTTTGTGTTTCCTGCTGATACACACAAAGTGAAGTGTGATAATTTATGGAGTATATAATCTATGACAAAATTATATGCATATGTGGATATGCTACAATAAAGCCCATTATTCTGTATGATCAATATGTACTTAAAATATGATCAATGTGCACTTAAAATATTGAAATGCCATTTATATATATATGTATATATGCATATATATATATATATATATATATATATATATATATATGACAAATGATTAGAGAGACGGCTACCCAGCACATTTAACATACAAAAAGATAATCTTTATGGAATATAACATACGATAAGTACTTGAGTACAAATGAAGGATGAAGTCAATACTAGAGCTATAAAGAGATTGGAATAGAGATTACTAACCTTGAAGTTGAAGATGAAAAAAATTAAATCTGAGAATCAAAGAATAGCCAGTGTGGGTTTTGAAAAGAATAGTGTGGTTGGAGCAAAAGCTTAAAACCTTATTTTTGTAGGAGGAACATTTACAATTATGTGAAGAAAATAAATCTACTGAGGGAACTAAAATATGGAGTATACTGATATTTGAATGAAAATAGTTAATATACTGGGAACAATTTTAAGAGTGAAAGTAAGCCAAAAAACTTTTAAGGGACATGAAACAATGAATACTTATGCAACATGCTTGTGTTGATATTTGTTTTTTATGGTAGCTTACAGATAAACTTCTGAGGCAGAAAAGTAATTGAGCCTTAAAGCTGAGATCAGAATAAGCCATTCATGTAAATACATGTTTTGAGAACTTACTGTGTTCCAGGTCTTCGCTAGCCATTGGGACAGAATTCCGAATTAAAAATAAGGTTTTTGCTCCATTAGTATTATACTATAATGGGGGAAGCCAGTAAACAGAGAAGTTAGCAAGCATTTGAAGAGTAATAATAGTTTCTCAGTTTTCCCAGTTTTAATATCACATGGCAGGAAGAACAAAAGATAAAATGAAACTGTAATTGAAGAGAGAGGTCAAGAATGTAATTTTTTTGAGGATGAATCATGCCAAAAGTGCATTTGTATTTCACTATTAGTAATGCATTTGGGCACCTTGGTCCTCACTGACCTCAATTACAGCAAAGGATGGACTTACAGCAGAGGACAATGTAAAGATAGACATATATTACTATATGAAGTCTAACTTGGTTCATTTTCTAATAACTTGCCAGTTTTTAAATTGTAAATATGAGTTAGAATATATAATGTATAATTAAGCTGACATACAGCTTAAAATGATAATGGTAATAATACCTTTCTCCTTAAGTTCAAGTAAACATCATTAAAACAAGCACAAAGCAAGTGGACTATGCAAGGGCAAAGAGACAGTGTAATGGGGCACTATCTCGGGGTCATAGGTCCCAATGTTAACAGAGGATTCTACTTGAATAGAATTTCAAGTAGATGAAGACTGAAAATAATCAACCTTGAACAGCTTAGCCTCATTACTTCTGGAGAACTCTCTCTGTGACTGGTAGAGATGACATTCACTAAAGTGTTTGTGGACGCGTATTAATAAGTTAGGTAATCAAAACAATATACTTGTTTTTACACCTGTATTTATTTTTTAAAGTAAAATAGCTTTACCTACATTCCTGGCTTTTAAAGGAGAACCCAATCTCATTGGAAAAACAGGGAAAATATGGCCAAATTATTAAAAATGGCTTTCTTTCATAATGGGATTTTGAATACTTTTATTTGCATTTATTTTCCGTATTTTTTCTCAACAAGTCTTACAAAGAGAAACAGATATGCCTTGCGAAGTTGTATGCTCATTAGTAAATAGACCACTGACTAAGAAGTGATAAAGATCTAATGGGTCCCTGTTTTTTGTTGTTGGTGCCCAGATATCCTTCTTCCTCTTGTGATAAAACAGGTGAACCTTTTTTTTTTTTTTTTTTTTTTTTTTTTTTTTTTTTTGCGGTGCTAGGGATTGAACCCAGGGCCTTGTGCTTACAGGGCAGGCACTCTACCACTCTACCAACTGAGCTGTATCTCCAGCCCCATGTGAACCTTTTCTTTTCCCCCCAAAGGATCTCTGTAAAACTGTGTAAGTCTACACTTGTATTTATTGTCTTTCTGCAGAACCAAGCACATACTAGAATCTCAAGAATAGTGTGTTGATTTTATTAAATGACTAATTTTCTGAAAGTAGCAAATAGCATTATATTATAGAGATATGATTTAAAATTCTATGATTAATTTCAGGAAAAGGATACACTTCATAAAGTACAGGACAAACTGGTACATTCTATGAGAAAAAATGATTTGTAATTTTTTATACCAGAAAATTCATATGTGCATGTATCTGTGTGTATAATATGCATTTCATTGAAGGCTAACCTTTCCTTAGGAATATTACTGAGAAGATCTTTAAAATTAAGGCTCAATTCTTCTTATGCACACACACACACACACACGCACAAGAGAAGGGAAGAACTCTGCATTAGGGACAGTCAAAAGCAGGTTAATGCAAATGAACAATATGCCAAGTACAATATGAAAAATGACATTTATTAGCACACTCTGCATGCACATACTTTCAAAGCATTGTCATGCATATGAAAATATTCAATTTTTGTAATTGTGTTTTCATAATTCAATTATGTGCCTTACTTTCCATTGTTCTCAAATGCAGGGTTTTTTTACAAAAACCTAGAAAATTTCACTGATTTGAGATTCTACTTAGTCTTTTGTGGTTGACCTGATCATTTCCTTTCAACCAGATACTAAATGACAGTAAAGAAGTATGAATAGAAAATCAAAAATCATATATCTTTGAAATTTAAAAAAAATCAATTATTAATTTTAGTGGTTCTTTTGCCATACTCAAGTGCATATTTTCATCTACAGAATTTAATTTTATCACAGTAAATGTGAAGGATATTTTCTGTTCAGAGAAAAGTGGAATTTTATAAGTTCCATTCATCTATTCATTCACCTAGCTATTCATTTTCCATAGAGACTTGCATTGGGTCATTTTTCTCTTTTTAATGTATTTATAAATTCCATGTAATTTCAAATGATAAATAATGCACAAATATCCTGTTTTTAAAAGACAATTAAAATGGCAGAAAGATCCATAGTGGGAAGGGAGCAGGGGTTTGGAAAAGGGAAGGAGAAGGAGAGGTACTTAGGTCCTAATTAGAATAAGATATATTCCATGCTTACATAATTATATCAAAATGGATTCTACTGTCATGTATAAATAAAAAGAATCAATAAGATAAAATAAAAATAAGCAAACAAAAATTTAAGAAGAGAAAAAATAAAGCACATACAGGGGACCTCTTAGTCTTCCTTGCCCTATACTCATCTGTACACCCCAATTTCTCCAGAGGTGACCATGTTTCAAGGCCAGGACACAACCAGACGTTTTGCTGAGTTTTTGTAGATTGTTTTATAGATCATGTTTATACATCTTAAAGGCTTTTTCTTGTCAGTGCATACAGGTTCATTCATTATTTTTTAACTGACCTAGAGCATTTCACAGATTACACAAATATTTTATTAAATCATTATTTTATTGGTAGATATTTATGATTATCCAAATGTTTCACCATTACAAACAATTCTTCAGTTATAGCCCATGCTCCTCATTGTACACATAAGCAAGTATTTCTCTGACATAGACACTAAAAGTGGAACTGATAGTTATAGGGTACAGGCATCATTAATTTTAATAGATACTGCCAAATTGCCCTCCAAATACTGGTACCAATTTATTTTCCAACTAGTAGGATGTAAGAGTTCACAGACTCCCTATCTTTTAAAAGCACTGAAAAGAGAAAACAGTATAGACAAGTTATTTTAATATGCATTTCTCTGGTTTTAATAAGTTCAGATTTTCATATTCTTACTGGCTATTTTGTCTCTCTTTTCTCTAAAATACCTGTTGACAGCCTTTCACCATCTGTGTATTGATTTATTTTATTTTCCTTTAAATAATAGATAATATTTTATAAATTGTTCATGGTAATCCTTTGTGGATTTCTACATTGCAGATGTTCTAGGTGTATTTTTTTACCTTTTTTGCTTTGCTTAAGTTGTTCAAAAAATATTAGAAAATTTTCATAAGTTAAATGTATCAATCATGTCTTCATGTTTTTTTTCTTTTTTCACTTTTTTCACTATGTGTTATTTAAGAAAGTCTTCACCATTCCAGTGCCAGAATCTAAACTGTTATATTGTTATAGCTTTTTTTAAAGTCAATTTGTTTCATAATTAACCTTGGGTTTATTTTGAATGGTCTCTGGTAGAAATACATATATATATATATAGTTCATATATATATATTCCATATATATACATACAAATACATGAATTTATCTGTGTATGTGTATGTATAAATACATGTATAATATATGACAGTTTCTGTGAATTAGTAGATCATTACATATCAGTCATTTCAGTTATTACTATTATTATTGATTCAATCACTTGGGTAATTAGCTAGAGTTGTATGTTCATTTTCCTCATGCTCTTTAGTATCTTTTATATAATAGGAAAACTCATTTCATACTTTGGATTATCACCAAAAAATAGTCCTTCTTGTTTAATAAGACCTGTCAGTTCTTCAATTTAAAGCCTAAGAGGCTACAATAAGGAAGATACTCTTCTTTTTTTCTGTGTGCCAATGTTAATATATTCCTGCAGGTATAGTTAAAAATAATGCATTTTTATTTCCCTTTTGAGGTCCTTTGCAATTATTTTGGGATCACCTCAATAAACTAGGATAATGAGCCTACCTCAAAATCCTTAATTTAACCATATCATCAATGTCCTTTTTTTCCTTGTAAGGTAGCATATTCACAATATCTGTATTTAGGATATGGACATGGGGTACCATTATTCTTCCATCTATGGTGCACATCTCTGGTCTGATTCACTTATCAGCATAGGAGTGTGTGTGTGTGTGTGTGTGTGTGTGTGTGTGTAGGTGAGTGGCAGGGTAAAAGTGGAGGATCCTTGATTGCTTTCAGCTGAGTTTGAAACTGTTTTCAGTTTGTTTGAAACAAGCTGTGTGCTAACAGCGTGTTAGCAAGCAGGACAGTTTCACTTAAAATTGGATGTAATTAAACAGTCACCATAAAATGTAATTCTAGCTTTATCCCTGATTTGAAAGAATTTGTATATCAGAGTGCAAGATAAAATTGAATGTTGTACATTTTATAAATCAGGTAGAACAATGCATGAGCATAGTAGATATGACATATGTATTTGTGTTTGTTAAATAAAACAAAAAGTAATGTCCACAATGGAGATTCAAGCAGACAATTGCTTTGTAAATGTGATATATAATCTTGACCCAGAGAGCTGATAGATTTTGAAAATTACTTTTCTCAGCCTATATTAAACCTTGACTATTGACTGTCAGGAGAAAATATACCTTGATAATTTTTTCAGTGATGGGGATGATTATGTATGGACTTACAATTATTTTTCACATTTTTATGAGAATATCAACTTAAGATCAAGAAGGAAATATGTACTCTGAAAAATGACATTATTAATTAGTCTATCTCATACTTATTTATGAATACTTACATTGTACCAGATGTTACAGAACATTAGTGATAAATAACAGTCTTATGCTCAAGGTTTTGATCGCTAATAAGGGAAATTCATCTGACTATGTAAATACTTATAATACAAAGTGAATTACAGTGTGACCTAAAGAAAACATTAAAACAAAGGATTATAAAAGATTACAGATGAAGTTATCACACAGGTTAAGGTGTGTCTTCAAATAAGTAGATGATATTATAAATGAGCTTTGACTAAATAGGTAAAAAATAGATAGTAATAATCCAGGCAAGAGATTAATGTCACCTAAGTTAGAAATTCCAAGAATATAACATCAAAAACTGGCACAAATAGAGGATGTTGCACCTATGATTGTAGTGATAGAGAAAGTGAAATAGCTTTTAGGTCATATCCCAGTGTGAGAGAGGTTGTGCTTAATTCTGTAGGAAGTAATGATTTTTGAAGAGGGAGATGTGTCATCAGCCTACTTTTGAGAAAAATTGATTTGGCTGTCATATAACAGATAAATAGAATGGAAGTGAGATCAGAGGGAGGAATAACAGTTAACAGCTTGTTAGCAACTGGTGTAAGAAATAGTGAAGGCTTTGACTAGGATAGTGAGAATGAACTATAAAGTAGGGAGTGGTTGTGAGAGACAGAGTATAAAGCAGAACCACATGATTTAGTAACTGATTGAGGAGAAAAGAGGGGCCCATAATGACTGGTTTCCTGCTTGGATGACTAGGATAATGTGGTATCAGAATAGAAACAGGAAATTGGGCAGATGATGTATTCTAATTTTTAACTGAATGGATTTAAGATGCTAGAAGAATTTTGAGGGTTACTGTTTCAAACAAGTATTTGAAAATGAGGCTGGAAGTTCTGGAGAGTGATAAAGAGACTGGAGAGTTTTAATTTAAAATAAGCATGGGGAAGGGTGAACTTTGTGGCTCAATAGTCCCATGAAACTCATCATACTTGAGTTTCAGACCTATCCCCATATATGCCAAATTGTTATCTATCCTCTATTTGAACTTTGAGTCCATGACATCCTGAGGCAGGCATTTCGGTTGCTACCATTCACTTAGAAATTTTTTCTTTATTCTGGGATCTCCAGAGTTCATTCACTTTGAAACTAGAGCCCTACCCAAAGGCAATTACAGATGTTCTTCCTCACAAAAGCTCTTGTTATATTTTAAGAAATCTATAAAGTCCCAGTTTAGCCTACTCTTCCAGTAATAGAGAGAGTGTAAATGGTGCTCAGAGGTAATGTAATGTTTCTATGCCTTCTTTTGCTGTTCTCCATGCTAGTTTTCCCAGACATAAATAAATTCATAGAAAATACAATCAAAAGTTACATAGGTTCTAACCTCAATAAATTAAGCATGCAAAATGGAACTTAAAAATCTCTGATGGAAATCAGAGAAATCCAGGAAAGATTCCTGGAAGCACATATGTACGCATCACCTCTCCCCCTTTTTTATGTTCCTATATTCTTTTAGTGGTTAAGCATCTCTAAATGGCACAGTGATTTATGTGAGAAAGTTCCCAGGCTCATCACTGATTTGATCTAAATAGCATGGAGAAAATGATGACTAGTCTCTTTCCTGTTCTATGTACTATGATTTTTTAAAATTTGTTTTGGTTGAAATCAATTTGGATAAATTACCCAGGTTTCTGGTAATCAGCTCAGTGCCACCGATGTCTGTTGACTTTTAAAACTGGCTTCATAACCTAGTGGAAGCTCCCCCTTCATTGTTGGTATATTTCTCCTTCCTGTAGTAGACCAATACTCTAGCAGGTTCATTTAATTCTCAAATCAGTCATGTTCATCTGGTTACACTTTTTATCTCCCTCTAAGACATTGTTCATAGTGTATAATTCATACTTTGGCTAGGGTTCTAGGCTGCACAGTACTCTTTCATTTTGACAGCAAGTTGTCAAAGATCTGGGAAGGAATTTGGGAGGCACTTCACTGAGGCATTATAGACGTAAGAAGTGCTTTTTAAATAAGATGACACTGATGTTTTTTCTGAATGTGTTTATATAAAAAAACACTGTCTCTAATATTAAAAGTGTTGCCTTTCAAATCAGCATACCTGAGTTCAAATCCTGGCCTACCATTTATACTTTATTCACCCTCTCTGAATCTATTTCCTTCTGTGTTAAATGTGGATATTAATGCCTTCTTCATAGGATATTGTGAGGATTGAGAAGATGACGTGTATAAAACACTTTGTACCTTGTTTGGTACATACTAAATACTTGGCTGGTGTTTTCCTATGAAAGTCTGATTAGAATACAAAAATATCAATGTTCTTTGCATTAATTTTCATATTGAAAAATGATGTAATTAAATGCTGTACTTGAGAAGAAATATCATATGTATGTTTCCATCATTCTGACTTTTTTCTAAATGTGAATTTGATTGTTCTATGCATTCTTCCCATCCTTTATATAAGCAACATTACTTGTTCATTTTAAAGGGGATTAAGGGCAAGGATTTAATGTAGCAATCCATGGCCATGGCATCCTTACTTTTATGCTCCTACCAAAGTGGAATTATCATCACCTGTGATCCTCTAGATACATACTTATTTATAAGGAGTTTTTGGTTACCTATTTATTATGGTTCACCCTGAGTAAGGAAGGGTGCGGATGGTGGACACTCCCATATTTCAAGAGCTAACCCTCTCCTGTGTACTTGTTCATATGTATGTCTAAAGTTCTATTAAACCTATGCCTCAAGATTGTAATTTTATGATATTTTACATTTCAGGAAGTTCAAGTTATTTGTTTCACACCAATTAGGTAATTTTTATAGGCAGATAATGAAATATCTAAATGTTCCTTATTTTATCTTTTACTTCTTTAACATACTTAACATACTTTTTTTTCCAAATTGCTGGATGATAACTCCAATATCTATAGCTTCACTATAGGGAACAATAGCTGCTCTCTGTTATTCCTCCTGATTCTTGCCTGAGGCACCTTATTTCCTTTTGTGTTTAGATATTTTGTTTTTATTTCAATGAGCTCATCATTTTCCTTGGAACATTATTTGTGAGGATTCTCTGAGGCCTAGGATGAAGGGGGACTCGTGTAGAGAAGATTTCTATTAGCCTTGGCAGGTGCCTAAGGTGTAACCACTCTGGGATCACTATAAATTAAATGAAATTCATAGCTTGAGGTTTTGGGGACTATCCAAGTAATAAGAATTTGTGCTGTAAATCTACCTTAAGGATATATAAGGGGTGGATAATGTCAAATTTAGTTACTTTTCATCATTTTTCTGGGGGATATAGTCCTCAGCTTTACTGGGTGGAGGTTCTCTCCAATTTGGGTTTTGACTAAGCCCCTTCCCTACCTGTCCATCCCCATACCTCCACCCCTGTGCTACTATTAAATGTTCAGGCTTCTGGAATTACCAATGTCAGTGAATGGTCTCCAGAAAATTGTGTTCAGTGGACCACTTAACTCTTTGAGCTCTGGTTTTACTTAGAATTTGGTTTATGAATTCCTATCTTGTGAAATATTTGATAAATTGGAGAAAATAATAGTCCAGTATTTTTGCTTATTTTTAGTGGGAGATTTGTTGTAAGTTACATTACTAGAAATATAATTCCCATGCCCTTTCTTATCTAAGAATTTTCTCATCCAGTTTTCCTATTTACCTTTGAAGATATTTTGGCATAATTCTCATTCTCTGACCCTAATTTCTTGCTACTCACAGTTTTATTTACAATTTCCACTTAACATTATTTTTCTCCTTTGGATAACACTTTGAAATAGTTAACTTTCATGAGTATGATAGGAACTTTGCAAAAATTATCTTTATAAAACCTTCAGATTGTTCGGTTGTGTGATTTAGGAAAGGATGTTTTTCATAGGAGAAAGAGGCAGGACTTGATACATTGGGTGAAATAAGAGATGTAAAGTGAAAAACTAATGGGTAGAAGGAGACCATTTTTGAGATGATTGTCCAGTTCATTTAGGTTGTCAGAGAGTTAAAACCAGGAAGGTTTATGGGAAATTAGTTGAATAAAACAGCTAAAATAGGAAGTAATGGTGGAAGAATGGAAGAAATGGGAACACCTGTTAATCTGGAAAATTTTTGCCATATATTAATCACATATATGAGAACGTTGTCATATATTAGTTGATTTAAGGATGAATCAATGAATGGGTGATTATAGATCATATTGAATTTTGGTTGATTTGTCGTCTTCCCTTTTTTTAGAACTAATCAACAGATACTTTGTATAACAAATGATATTTTGTCCTTAAAAGATCATTCTTGGTACATTTTTTAAAAATCAAACCAATAACTAGAAGGAGGAAGCAGTAAAGAAACAAGAAGTTAATAACGGATCACATATAAAACTTTAGGGAAATATTAAAGAAAATAAGAATCTCAGCATGATGTTCTCCAATTCCACCCACTTAAATGACATAATTTCATTATTTTTATGGCTGAATAAAACTCCATTGTGTATACATGCCACAGCTCTTTATCCATTCATCTGTTGATGGACACCTAGGTTGGTTTCCTACTTGGCTATTGTGAATTGTGTTGTTTTAAACATTGGAATGCATATATATCACTCTAGTATGCTGACTTCAGTTCTTTTGGACAAATACTAAGGAGAAGAATAACTGAGTAATATGGTGATTTCATTCCTATACTTTTGGGGAATTCCATACTGATTTCCACAGTGGTTGTACTAATTTGTAGCCCCACCAAATATGTTGAAGTATTCCTTTCTTCCCACATCCTTGCCAGCATTTATTATTTGTATTCCTGATTATTGCCATTCTAACCAGGTTGAGATGCAGTCTCAATGTAGTTTTAATTTGCATTTCCCTGATTGCTAATGATGTTGAACATTTTTTTTCATATATTTGTTGGTCATTGCATTTCTTCTTTTGAGAAATGTAATCCATTCATTTACTGATGGAAATTTAGGCTCTTTCCATCTCTTGGCCATATGAGATGAATAATACCATATGATTGCACTGGTGGAATCTAAAAGAGAGAATTAATGGATGTATAGGGTAGAATGGTGATTACCAGTGGTTGGTGAGCACTAAATGAGGAAAAGGAGAGCTGTTGGTCAATGGGTAGAAAATTAGTTAGAAGAATTAAATACTCATGTTCTATTGTACAGCAAGAGTGACTCTAAGATTAATAATGTATGCATTAGCATACATTAAAGAGATTTTCAATGTTATCATCATAAAGAAATGGTGAATTGAGATGATGGATCTACTAATTACACTGATTTAATTATTTCACAATGTATAAACATATCAAAACATTATACTGTATGCCTTAAATACATATATAATTGCTTTTGATTAAAAATAAAACAAATGACAATATTCTCTTTTTCTTAAAACACCTTTAATACCATAATTTGTGTCTTCATAAACTATATGATAGTATAACTAATATGCAGACTAATGGTGGTAAGATCATTAGACCTTGATAGTAAATCATATTGATTTTACATTTATTTTATTTTATATTTTATTTTATTTTATTTTATTTTATTTTATTTTATTTTTTGTGGAACCAGGGATTGAACTCAGGGACACTTGGCCACTGAGCCACATCCCCAGCCCTATTTTGTATTTTATTAGAGACAGGGTCTCACTGAGTTGCTTAGGGCCTCGCTAAGTTGCTGAGGCTGGCTTTGAACTCGTGATCCTCCTGACTCAGTCTCCCAAGTCGCTCGGATTACAGGCGTGTGCCACCGTGCCCGGCTGATTTTACATTTATTTTAAAAACAAAAGAATACAAACCACTGACATACTTTTCCACTATTTTTATTTTTTAAATAATACAATGGAGATAAAGATTCAGTATTTCCACAAACACATAATAGCAGAAATGTGAATTACAACTTTTCTAAATCTCTGAGTCAATTGTTGACCTAACCTTTTTGAAATGTACCCAAGAATTTCTGGCTACTAAATAGCAGGAAGATAATATATTCTGTTAAATGAGAAGAAATGAAAAGAACAAATTGCTCTCTCTCCCTCTCCCTCTCTCTCTCTCTCTTTCCCTCTCTCTTTCTCTCTCCCTCTCCCTCTCCCCCTCCCTCTCCCTCTCCCCCTCCCTCTCCCTCTCCCTTACACCATCCCTCTCTCCACCCCCCCTTTTCATATATACACATACAAACAGTAACAAATACAAAAAAAGGTATAATGTTATTATACATCTAGAAATATAGATATATCTACTTATAATTTATAATTTTAATAGAAAGCAATTAGATATATTTAGGGCTACAATATATTTTGATTCATGCATATATTATAACATTTCCATCACCTTTCCTATTTATTTTCTTGTGGTGAGAACATTTAAAATCTACTCTTTCAGCAGTATTGAATTAGACTTCATAGATATTCAGTCTCAAAAAGTTTATTTCAGTAAAATATTGTTAAATATTATAATAGGCTATCAAAATTAAAATATTTCAGATATTTTCCTCAATCTTTTCAATATATTTGGTATTTTTAGAATAAATTCCTTATTTTCATTTCTTCAGCAACACTGAGAATCCAGTCATCCAGTCATTCATAATTTGTCTACTTTGGGCCCTTCATTTATGCCCTTTTTATTGCTATACCACTCATCATCACTCCTCACAACTGTATAATATAAAATAAAATAACCAACTGCAGGTCAGTGACCTCAAAGTACTATCAGCCCATCATACTATCAGTAATTTCCAAGAATTTGTGGAAGTCGTTTCCTCAGCCTACCATGTATTATCTATCTGTCTGAGGAACTCATATTAGGATCATCTCTCAAATGATCTCAATATGATATCTGTGCTCTCTTCAGTGTTTGGGGGAACACATCTCCAAATGTATTTTCTTGTTATTTTGTCTCTCCAGTCATTCTCTAATAACAGTTTACCCCAATGATGTATGTCTATCATTTTTTAAGGATACCAATAGCATTTTTTTTAATTTTTACAGACTGTATTTTGAGTCATTGTACACAAATGGGGTACAACTTTTCATTTCTGTGGTTGAACACAATGTAAATTCACACCATTCATGTAATCATAGGGTAATAATGTGCATCTCAGTCCATCATCTTTCCTTCCCCCACCCCTTCCCACCCCATTTCCTTCTACACAATCCCAAGTTCCTCCATTCTTCTCTTGCCCCCCACCCACCTCATTATGTACCATCATCCACTTATCAGAGAAAACATTTGGTCTTTGGTTTTTTGGGTTTGGCTTATTTCACTTAGCATGATATTCTCCAACTCCATCCATTTACCAGCAAATGCCATAGTTTTATTCTTCTTTATGGATGAGTAATATTCCATTGTGTATATATACCACAGTTTCTTTATCCATTCATCAATTATCCATGCATCTAGGTTGGTTCCACAATCTAGTTACTGTGAATTGAGCAGCTATGAACATGATGTGACTGCTTTACTGTAGTATGCTGATTTTTTTATGTTTTTTTTTTATCATTTCTTTTTCAAAGTTAATTACTCTTACAATTTCCATGAAATTCCTCTCAACCATTCAAGTTCTCTATCATTAAAAGGGCTTCTCATAAATACAGCCTATTCTTTTTGGGTAAACTGTGGAATTAGCTAGAAAATAGCAATAAAGTAAATGCTCCAACTTTAGCCCCTAACTCTGAACTCTTAGGGTCCGAGGTCATATCTGTATGCCTTCTGCCTAAAGGTATTGGTGGTTGGGTGCTTCCTACCTCAACAGTATCAATAAATCCTTCTGAGATATTTAGTGGCAAAGTTATTACTGTTCTCTTTCCAAAAAGGTGCCTTGAATACCAGAGCTAATATTCAAACCCAGGGCTGTGGGACTCCAACTGCCATATTCATGTCCATGCATGTGGGGCCTTCCTAATTCTCTGTGCCAAGAAATCATGTTACTCCCCAGTTTGGTCAATTTTGTTTCATGGTTGTTTTCTTTTTTGATAATATTTACATGACTAGTATGTGATTTACTTAAAATCAGTTTAAATAAATCATTTCATCTTCACAAATCTGTTGAGGTGTGACATTATGGATGAGCAAACTAGAGGTTAAAAAAGAGCTTAAATGACTAAGGTCAGACAGCTAATAAATGGGGAGCTTGGATTTATACCTAGTCTACCTCACCTTAGCAACCATATGTTAAACTTTTATGCACTCCCAACAGGAGATATGGGTTTTGTATAAGCAGAAAGGTGGGGTATATCCTCACCTATCATACAGCTCATGGTTAACACTTCTATAACAAATAAATGTTAGAAAGAGAAAAGCATAATCAATTTATTTAATCAAACTTTTACATGACATGAGAGTCTTTAGAAATAAAGAAACAAAGACCCAGGGAAAACAGTTTCATGTTTTGGTTTGATGAAGAATGGAAAGCAGTGTAGAAATGTGATTGGAAATATACCCCAGTTTGTTCATTTTTCTGCTTATATTGTACTTTTTGGCAACATATTAGCAAAAAAATCATTCTTTTGTGGAGACTGAGTAAAAGGGTAGCAGTCTTTAAAATAGAAATATCACATAATATGTGCTTTGTGTTTAGAATCAACATGTATTTATTGAGAAAATTTGTGCGTGCGGATATTTTATTTACAAACAGATTGGAAGAAAACCATACGTTTTAAAAATGAAATAAATGAGTTGATTATTCCACAAACATTCTAGTTGCCTATTATAATGAAATTGTGTGTTAAGTGTCACTCTTAAAGCAATAGAGATGACATTTGCGTTATCAGTTTAATTGCATTGGATTAAACATTGAAAGATGAGAGCCAAGAGAGCTTATTAAGCTGAAATGAGGGCAAGTAATAAAAAAGTGACATTATGTCAACAGTACCTCTGGAGATCTGTCACTATTTCCATTTTAAATACTAAATGGGAATATTTCTAAAAATGATCACCAAATGCTACACAGTCTTGAAATTTAATAAAAATAAAAAGGTTAATGTGTGAATTGTGCTTGATAAATTGAATTTGATTTGAAACCAAGCTAGAGTTTTCTATACTTTGTTAACATTTATTTGTTCTTAATGTACTAGATTGCAGCTTTTGAAAGACAGTATGTTTCATTTACTGCAATATCTTCAGGACTTTGACATAATTTGCATATAATATGTACTCCAAGAATATTTGTGATAAATGAATGAATGCATAAGTGAATGCAAATTGTGGCAACACCTTCATAGTTACCATAAAGCATTCTAGGTGAGTGACTGGATACTGCTGGGTTTTGCTTGGTGCTTGCAAATGTATCTATAAGTGCCTCACTATTCAGAAACACAGTATGCTCACTTGCCTTCTCACTCTTTGCTTGGATGTATCAGTTATAGCCACTGCTTTGAAGTAGGCTATATGAAGTGCAGCAAGTATGAGGAAACCTGTTTTATAATTCAGAGGGTATTCTGTTGGGTTGCTTGAAGGAAGACTCTTACTAGAAATCACCACTTGTTTGCTATGTCTACAGCCTCACAAAACTGGTATCTCATTTTATAAATCAACAATTATGTAGAGACTTCATTCATTTGCATTGGAGAAATTTCTCCACTTCTAGGTGGTCCCTGTTGCTCACCATATTTATATTACATTTCCCAGATAGACTATGTTATGTTAGATCATCTAAAATATATCCTTTATATTTGGTGAGTATAACCTCTCCTTCGCAGTTATTGTGGAGAATTTACTTTTTTGAATATCAAAGCATCTTACAAATATCTTCTTTAGACTTTATGACTGTATGAAAAGGGGTCTATTAAGTACTCCACTTTGCACATGAATAAACTGTGACATAGAAAGGAAAAGTTTCTCACATATAGTCTCACAGCTAGTAAGTAACTGAGCTATGTTTTGGGATTAGTTTGGCTCCAGAGAATTTCTTTATTGACTCTGCTTTAAGGTTCACCTTAAGGTACCTGAAAATGAGGTCTTTTATATGCAACAAAAATTTCCTTCTTCTTGTTGTTGTTTGAGTTTTAATTATGGCTAACATGGTAAGTAAAATTTACCATCATAACAATTTTTATGTGAGTACAGTAGTGTTAACTACATTCACATTTGTAAAACAGAGCTCTTGAATTTTTTTATCTTATAAGACAGAAACTCTATACCCATATATGATTTATAAGTCATATCATCCCAAACATAGCATCAGAATATGAAAGGAATCTATTAGACTGTTCTTTCATAGTACATTAACAAAAATAGATAGGGAGATATTATTTTATTTGCATAGATTAGTATATTACCAGAATTCAAAACTTTAAAAAATATAAATTCAGATGAAATGGAGAGATTTGAAATAAAAAGCAATATCTTGGACTGGGGACATAGCTCAGTGGTAGATCACTTGTGTATCAGGTATGAGACCCTGAGTTCAATACCCAGTAATGTGGGAGAAAAACAATGAATGTCTTTTTCTTGTTTCTCAGTTTGGCCTTAGATTTTTGAAGTAGAAAACTTTTATTTTATAGTTCATGAGAATGACTATGTGCTTTTTACATCATAACTTCAGGAACATTGTCTTAGTTCAAGACTAAAAAAACAAAAAAAACCTTATATTTAGTTTTCATACTTCCTACATACAAAAATATATTTACCTGTTTAAAAGTTATATTTGAACATTGATAAAACTTCTATTTTGATGCACATCCTATTTTTTTGCAATAATAATTCCCATTTATTACCCTTTGGATGCTTTAAGAAGACATTCATTGTGAAGTGTTTGGGAATATGTGAGCATAGTCCATATATTTATGCATATATATATGTTTATACATATACATGCATATACATATATACACATATGTAGACTAAATATTTAATCCATCAACCCAAATTTCTAATGCTTTATAAGAATATGCATTTATATAGTTTATGTTAGAAAACAGAACCAGAAAATCATCAAAAGGAGATTTATATTACTCTTTTTTTTGTGGTGCTGGAGATTGACTTTAACATGCATTCATAATTTACTACCCTCTATAATCCTCAAAAGAACCCCATGAAATAGTTGGAAATGTGCTGTAATAATGGATGCTCTGGAAATGGTCTCAAACTCCACAGCAGTGGTACTTAGAGAAGGGGAAAGGAGTTCTCAGTTGAAGATCTCCACCAATACACAGAGGTGAAGAGCAATGTGGTACATAGGTAACACAAGTAGATACACAGGGCCAGAGCCATGATGTGAATCTGGAAGTGGTAAGAAATGAGGAAGAGAAATAGGCCAAGTCCAGGTTGAGAAAGGTCCCAGAGAGCCAAACAAAATAGTTTTAACTTGATTCCACACAGCATTGGGATGCAGGGAGGATATTAATTAAAGGAGTGTGAAATGTTCTGAAATGACACCATTGAAATAATTTTTAATTATAAATCCCTTTGCTTGTGTCATAACACAACCATGTCACTCTGACTCCAAACTCCTGATACTATCATCTAAGATTGGTTGGTTTTACAAGTATTAAGAAGAAAGTCTAAAATTTCTCTAATGAGTACTCAAGTCCACAAGTTGGACTAGGCATAGTTTGGGATGATAGGAGTATGCAAATAGACTGGGAGTTATTAAAAACTATTTTAAATGACTTGTTATTAATTCAATTATTTTGTCAATTATTTTAATCTGAGACACTACAACTTCTGATAGTCTCAGAGAAGTAATGAGTATCATCATATTTGGACATGTTAAGTGAAAGATGTTTACCAGTCATACAATGAGATGGTTCAAATAGCAAATATTATTATGATAAAAATAAAGTCTTTCCACAAAACCTTTTAACATGTACATTTTATGGCACTTTTGATAGCTCATTCTTTCCAAGCAACCATTAATTCCAGAAAATTGGGGAACTGACATTCTTGAGTGAATACAACTGTTTTTTAAATTTAAATTTTCATTTGTTCTAATTAGTTACACATGACAGCAGACTGCATTTTGATTCATTGTACATGAATGGCACAACTATTCATTTCTCTGGTTGCACCTGGCCTAGAGTCATATCATTCATGTGATAATATAAGTACCTAGGATAATGATGTCAATATCATTCCACCATCTTTACTACTCCCCTGCCTCTTCCCTCCCCTCACTCCCCTCTGCCCAATCCAGAGTTCCTCCATTCATTCCTCACCTCATTTTGGATCAGCATCCACATATCAGAGAAAACATTTGGCCTTTTTTTTGGGGGGGGATTGGCTTAGCATGGTTGAATTAATATAATTCTTTACAATTATATATAAAATATTTTAAAAGTACATATGCACATGTAGGAAGTTACATGTATTTTTTGAGGGGAAGAGATCTACTCTAGTAATTCAGATTTTTACCTTACTCTGTTATTCTAAAATATACTATTTAAGAGCTGCAGAAAAAATGTTCATTAGCAGATATATTTAAAGATATTTTATATCACAATTATTATTTTCTCTATAATTCCTGTAATTTGTTTTATCAGTTCACATCAGTTAATCATTTTTAATTTACCTATTCACTGTAAGCCAAGAGACGTTTACCTTTTCCCTTTCATGATTATTATCTTGTCTGATAGGGACAAAATAATTGAGACAGAATAGAGGAGCAAGATGAATGACATATAGCAGGTGCATTTGTATATTATGAAGTGTTTGCAATAAGCACTGCATGAATAATGCATTTGTAGAATATTGTCTGGCAAATAATATTAAGAGTCATATATTAAAATAATTCCTCAATTACTGAAGAATGAAAAAGTGTCTTATGCTTCCAGTTTAGTCAGACACAGAGACAATTCACTATGTAGGACTTCTAGGTAGACTAAATGGGCTTCTGTTTGCTACTAGAGAATTAAAAATTAATATATATGTGTATACATACATATATGTCTGTATGCTCTCCCTATATGTACACACATATATGTATGCATATTATATATACATATATGGAGAGAGGATGGAGAAAGAGAGATAAAGAGAATACTAAGGCATTCAAATTCCTTGCTTATCTTTAAAAGTCTAGCATGGGTTCTTTTAAGGATGGATTTCACAAGGCTTATTAACCATTTATTTTTTTCTAAGGTTGATTTTCATGCAATGTAAAAATATTTGAACTAATATTATTTATAATACTGTTTCTATTTTCAGTGTGATTATTTGTGTTTATTTCTTTGAAATATTTACATATCAATATTTAAAATGCCTTATGCCATTAATCCTGAGAACAAATTTAAGAAGTATCTTTTATTCTTTGAATCACAGATGAGGAAACATACTCAGAGAAGTTAGGAAAAGGGTTAAAGGTTAGTAAATTGCAGAGATAGGATTGGCAGATTTTAAAAAGAAAAAATGATGTAATAATTCAGAAGCTCTTGGGTTCAGTGATTCCATAGGACTCAGGATTTTGCAGTGGTTGATGTGACTTCTCTTCATTTTACCTTTGAACTGCCTTACTGTGTGCCTACTAAGTGAATGTAGTTGAGCAGTTTGTGTTGCTAGCATTGACATAGACACTGGGTGCTGCAAGAATATCAACTGTTGTCTTCTGCCATTGTTGTAAAACAGAATTCTTGGAATCTCAGCTGAGGAAGGCTTTATTCAGTCTTTGCTGGGCAGAGCCTCGCTAAGCCAACATAGCTGCCTGGGGCTACAGAAAACTTCTTACTCCTATAAGGTTAATGACAACAGCTTGGTGAGTGGTTAAGTCCCCTTCTTGACTGCGTGAACCTGTGCAGAACCCTGTGACACTGGTGGTGGGGGATGAGAAGGTGTGAGTTGCATAATAATAAGCACCACATGAATAATGCATTTGAAAAATATTGTCATTCCTGTTGCTGAAGTTATTGTTGTAGAATCAACTGATACAACTGGGGCTGCTGCTTCTGGGGGTTCAGAATAAGGGAACCAGGTGGAAGAGAAATAAGGTACCCTGCAGTATTACTTAGAATAAGTTGCACACCTGCTTGAGCATGTGGCTGTGTTACACATGACAGTGCATTGGGCAGCTGACTTCTAGGGGACACATTCAAATCCAATAGAATGGATTCCACAGGAGCAGGGATACCAAAAGACCTGTCCAGCATGGGGTTGGAAACACTTGCCAAAACCTGGGCTCCCTGTACTGGGCCCACTGTATTAATGAACTTCAGGCCAGTGGAACCAGCATGTCTTGGGTGGGAAGTTTTTTCCAATGAGCTAGCAGGGAGCCAGGTAGCTGGAGGAAGCACTATACCTCCTCTGCTGATACCCACAGGGGATTTTCTGAGAAAGGCCACCTGGCTTAGGAGCTGGGGCAAGAGGTGGAGATTTGTGTAAGCTGCCTGCCTGCTGTGCAGGAGGACTGTTACCTGACAAGGTCTGTCCTGCACTGGAGGGAAGTGTCACAGGGAGAGCTCGAGGTTTCATTGCCTTCCCTGGTACTGAGGACTGCACCCATCTGGCTACTTTGGCTTCTTGCCTGGAGAGGGTTCACTGAGATGAGTGGAACCACTGGAGCCCTCTGGCATCTTGCACATTCGACTTGCTCTGGACCAACTCGTGGCACACATTCACTGTCCCTCCATCAGTCTTTGACCCAGCCATGAAACCATCTGCATGGTCAGCTGGGAGACCAGGGGGGGATACATGTGGATCTCACATCTGACCTCTTTGCATGGCCCTGTTTTGCCAGAGAAAAGCAGATCATTAAGAGACTGCATGAGGAGAAGATTAATTTTGTCTTACTGACCACCAGTTTCACAATCAAATACATAATCACCTTTTACCTCAGGAGCTGGCCAGAATTTTAGTTTTGAGTCATCAGTTCTAACAGTCTTTTCTTTGTATATTTCTCCACATCTACTTCAGAAGGTATGGCCGAGTCACAGGGTCTCTTCTCTACAAATCCACACAATTTTAAGTTTTAGAAATCTTCAGGTCATAATTCTGACCTCCTGTCTTAGTTCATTTTGAGTTCTTACAACAGAATGCCTAAGGCTAGGTAATTTTTAAAGAAAATGAATTTATTTTCTTTCAGTTCTAAAGGTTGGGAAGACCAAGATCTAAATTCAAGCATTTGGGGAGGTCCTTTTTGCTACCTCCTCACATAGCAGAAGGCAGAAGAGAGACAGCCCACTCCTGTAAGCCCTTTCTGTTGTGGCATGGGCCCATTCATGAGGGTGTAACCCTCATTCTTTAAACACCTTTCATTAGGATCCATTTCCCAACATTGTTTCTTTGGGGATTAATTGCCGAACACATTCATGGTGTGTCAGGGGTATGCACATTCAGAGCATAATTTGTGCTTTGCATTGTGTAAGAAGGCAATCTTCTTGGCTCAGGAGGAAGTGGGCAATGAGACAATGCCTGTTGCTGATACAGAGAGGACAGAAAATACCTCATAAAGCATCATTTCATTGGTCCGGTACTCATTTTTGCTTGCTATAGGATGGCTCTTTTAGAATTCTGTCTGCCCAGACTCCTTGTAATTTAGTTCTCATTTATTCCCTGTCTTTCCAGAGATTGACTAGCTCCCTTTACATATCTTCCTGTTGTTTGTCATCTTCTATTTGGAGTTTTCTGAATTTATGATTCATAGTGTTTTTCCAGTCTGCCATTGCTTGTTCAAGTATAAAATTCCTTTCAGAGGTACAATTTTTCTCTGCTCTGTGGATGTGGATGTTTCTGTATGTGTTTCTGCAGTGGTTTTGTCTGATGAACTGTTACTCAGCTTTCAGTCTTTTGTTGTTGTTGTCTGTTTTTGGAAAGGTAATAGAAGTCACACCTTCAAGGTGGTAGGTAGGGTGAGTATAGGACTTACTTGGTTTCATAGTTCAAGACCACTTTGTTGCCATAATGATATACAGATTTTCTTCTTCTTGGTGATGAAATTTTAAATGAATGCTAGTGTTTCACAATTCTGGCTTCTTCTGATTCTTTGACACTACTTTGGTTCATTAAGTTTCTTAGCTTCTTTAGTCATTTTTTCCCCTTAGCCGCTCTTTTAGTTAGCTTCCCATGACTGTAACAAAATATCTGAGATAAATCAACTTAGAAGAGGAAATATTTCTTTTGTCTCACATTTCAGAGGTTTTAGTCCATGGTCCACTGACTCCATTGCTTCTAGACTTGTGGTGAGTCTGAGCATCATGGTGGCAAGCATGTGGTAGAACAGAGCTGCTTGTATCATGGTGCTCAGGGAGCTTAGCAAGAGAGAAATAAGGGGAAGAAGAATGAGAGACAGCACACAGAGAGAGAAAATAGAGAAAGAGAAAGAAAGAAACAGACAGATGGAGAGAGCCAGGAACAAAATAAACTCTTCAAGGGCACATCCCCAATGACCTACCTCCTCCACTATACTCCACCTTCTATGTTTCCACCACCTCCCAGTAGCCCATTAAGTTGTGAATCTACAAGTGGATTCATCCATTCCTAAGTTCAGACTCCTCATGATTCAATGACATACCAGTTCTCTGAACATTGCTGTATTAGGGACCAAATCTTTAACACATGAACTTTGGGGGGACATTTAAGGGGGAATGTCTGCTTCTGATCCTTTATTCTTTATGTGCTTATTCATTTTATTCCCGAATAACTGATAATATTTGTGTATTTTAAAAGATTAACTTCTTAAAAAGATGAGGAACCCTCCACAACTTAGCAAGATCCTGTCTCAAAAATGACTGGGGGGCTGGGGTTGTGGCTCAGTGGTAGAGTGCTTACCTAGCACCTACGAAGCACTGGGTTCAATCCTCAGCACCACTCAGTAGTGTCCCTGTGTTCATTTCCCAGTACAATAGCATATAATTAAATAAATATAAAAATATGTTCAGCCTTACAAATAGTAGACTTGCAAGGCTAAATTAAATCACCACATTTTACCTATTAGATTGCCAAAGATCAAAACATTTCATAACTTGTGATGATAGCTAATAATGTGGGGAAGTACATACTCTCAAACATTGTTTATGGTCTTAATGGATCCAATCTTTGTAGGTAATACAGGCTGTGGTTATAGGATTTGCCCCCAGATTTGACTGCAGGGTGGCTAGGTTGAATAGGTAGGAATTTTCCACCATTGACCTGTACTCTTATTAAAAGTTTACTTACTTTGTAAAACATACCACATTTACCCTGTCATTTGTTTACTGCCAGCACAGCACTGTTATCCACCAGTGGTGTAGAACTACTTGATTCTGAGTATCATTTGGTAACATCAGAGTAATCAAGTCAGATAAAAATTGAAAGCCAGATGGTTACTGACAACCTTAGTAAAAATATTTTTCTTCATGGGGGTAAGAAAATTTAGACCACAATAAAGAAATGGATGGGTCTGTATTGCAAAAGTGAGAATAGTTTAGATGCCTGAAAGACTTTTATGAATGAAGAGAAAGAGGAAAATTACAGGTAGAAATAAAGGACACACTTTTGCACACAAATGAAGAATACTTCTGTGCAAATTCTCTGAGTAATGCAACTATGAATCAGGTAAATATAGCATACATAATGATATTATCAATAATGTAATTTTGGAATTTAAGAAAGGACATAAGCTATCATGTAGATTTTTATTTGACAAATGGGAAAGTAACATACCCAAAGCCACAATTCATATTAATGACTCATTCATGTTATGTATTTTACACATAATAAATGGTAAATAATGACATTAGTAACTACAAAGTCCAATTATGCATCAGTACTTCATACAATTTGGATTCCAAATAAATCCATATTAGTAAAAGAAAGCCAGAAGCAATGTAATGGCTTTTGCAAATTAGCCACCAAGGTAGTCAATTACAATTTTATTTAATAGGCTAGTGAACAGAAGGTTTTTGAGAGTGGGGATGATTACAATGCTGTTGCATAAAATTGGAGCTCTAGGAAAGCACTCAAGAAAAGGTGTCCAGTTAATCATTGTGATATTCTTCACATATGTATGAAGAATAATTTGGGGAAATCCTGCATCCTTGTGAGACAGTATAATTGGGTTGAACTTTCATATTACAAAAAAGTTCTCTTTCTACTTTCTTTTCTTGCTATTATCATGATGAACTTTTATGGAAGAAGTAGACACTGTAACTGGAAATCATGGAGACAATAAAATTATTGTCAATTCTTTATAGTAGTTGTTTCATATGAGAAGAACATGAGAAATAATCTTATAGTATTGACAGGAAAATCGTTTTGACAGCTGACTGTTGCCAAGTGTCCTGTGTAATTATTCCACCTCCCCTCTGGCAAGGAATACATATTTTTCAAATGACCCATACTATTGAACAACTGAAATTCAAAATGTCTGTTCCATGTACACATCTGTAGACATACACAAATATTTATCCAGTTCTAGAATCCCCTTGGTGATTCTTCCATTTAATACTAAGAAAAGAGAGCAGAGCTAATAACAGATAAGCTCTCATTCATGCTGTTTTATTTATTTATTTTTCTTCCTACTGCTGCATCTAGGGATGCCTTCCGCTTTATGCCTCTGTGTCAACTGCGGCTCTTTCTGGCAATAATATGAGACAAGATTAACTGAATTTCAAATGTATGGGACTTCACTCCCAGAAAGGACTTCTACTCATATTGAATTTTTCTATAAAAATGAAGAGTTGGATCTAGAGAGCGGAAATGGAATAGAGCTGTATTCACAGTAGGATAAGGAGATTAAATAGGAAGAACTATGTGATTTATCTGTTTTATTAGATGCTGCTGAAAAGAAGATTAAGCTTTTAAAAAGTCGTGACCTTGGTATAAATTCCATATTTAGCCAGTTGTGAAATATTATGAATAGTGAAGGGTATATGCAACATTGGTCATGAGTAGATATAAGAGATATAGTGAGGTTGACTGTAATCTAAGGGATTAATCCATTTCTACAGATAATTTTGATACATAGTGACAGTGATACAGCAGTCATACATATTAGTAGCATTTTATCCATTACAAAGTATATTTATATTGGGATGCTATTTATTTCCCATGACAACTCTGAGGTTAAATTCCTTATAATTTTATGTTCAGGTATCTAGATCTCAAGGAAGATGTAGTTACTTGTCCATAGTCACACAGCTTATTAATAAAATCCTATGTTTATGAAAACATCCCCTTCTTGATGCATTCTTTGTCACATTTGGATAAAGATTAGACTGATTCATGTTTTTTATAACACATTTATTTCTAATATGATACTATATTCTGATAATGGAAGTTTAGTATGTTTTCTCCTTTCATTATTATTATTGACATGAAACCTTCATGTAATCATAATACTCTAAATATGTTTATACACATGAAGAAATTCAAATTATTACACTCCTTTTTGACACATTATTTCACCAAGTGAAGTTATAGGTTCCTGGTATTTAAACCATTTTTTATTTTATTTTTTATTTTTTTATAATTTTACTTGTCAATGAACCTTTATTTTTATACATTGCTGGTATTTAAACCATTTGTTATTTTATTTTATTTTTTATTTTTTATGATTTTGTCAATGGACCTTTATTTATTTATTTATTTATTTATTTATTAAATTATTTATATGTGGTACTGAGAATCAAACCAGTGCTTCAGACGTGCTAGGCAAGCACTCTACAACTGAGCTTGATCAATATTTGGTTATTCCAATTAATGGCATTCCTTTCTAGTCAGAAAAGTCTAAAAATTAGAATGGACTTGAATTGATACCAAAATTCTATAGAAAGGAATTCTGTTAAATGTGCTTAAATCATACATAATAAAAATTATCCCCCCCAAAAAGCCCAAATCTTCTTTTAAATTAAACAAATTCACAGTTTAATTCTGTACTTTCCCTCTCCCATTTTTAAATTTTAGATATATTAATAAGAGACTTTCAGCATCAAAATAAAAATGCAAATGCACCTTAATTTATTAAAGTCACCATGTTTAAATAATGTTATTTTTAATATTTGTACATATATAGCTATATCACAGGTTTTCCTCTTATTTTTACCTCACAGAGGAACTTTAGACATTCATATCTAATAAGAAACACTCAGACATTTTTTCCCAAGTTACTGTATTGTCCAGCACCTGGTTAGTTAAAAGAAAATCATTCCAAATACTTCAGTGGGAAGACTTTAATATGGCAAATAGGTTATAAATATTCTAGAAGAACTGAAATGGTCCTGATTTAGCAATATCAGGAAGACACTACCACCCCTACATTTGGAAGGACAAAGAAAGGAAGGAAGTGGTATCAAATCTAGAAGCTGAAACAATAGATACTTTCTTAGAAAAGTCCAAACCTAAACCCAGTCATGAGAAAAATAGAGATGGAATGATCATGTATGGGATAAAGTGGTGAACAGGGCACTTAAACTGTTGGAAGAAAAAATATGTACCTATATAAAGAAAGAATATCAAGGAAAGACCAAGTAGTGATAATTGATGGAATAAGTTTATAATAGATTATGGTAGTAAAGAATTAGGAAACTTTAGCCAGGCATGGTGGTGCATGCCTGTAATCCCAGCAGCTTGGGAGAGGCCCTGAGCAACTCAGTGAGACCCTGTCTCATAAAAATAATATAAAAACAAAGAGTACCAGGGATGTGGCTCAGTGGTTATGGACCCCTGGGTACAATCCTTTGTACCAAAAATGTTGTGAACCTTTGTTATTATTTGTGAATTTATAGCATTAATTTGTTTTTCTAAGTGTTGCATTGAATTCTTATTTATATTAATTATTGAGTTTGGGGCACACCCTCACTCATCTCATGCTAGATCTATGGGGTGAGTTTGTAATCTCTTGAAGAATGTTCAGCAGTTTTACTTGAGCAATTGAGTGGATGGTGTGACTCTCAGTCAGCATAGATTAAGAGTAGATTTGGGAGAAAAAGTAAAGATTTATTTGTGAGGCATGCTAATTCTGAAGTAAGTTTCTTTTGGATCAAATAGATATGATAAATATGAACCTGGATATACAAATCTAGAGTTCAGAGCTGGAGATACATGAATAGGACATACAACATAGAGATGGTTTTTAAAATTAGAAGTATAAATGAGATTGCAAAGAAGGAGATTAAAGGAGATAATGCATATAAAACTTCATAAAATAGCAGCTTTAATGAGATAGAATTCATGGACTAAATAATTCACCCATTTAAAGTATAAAATTCAATATTTTTATTGTGGCAAAATATTTGTAACAAATAATTTATGTTTTAACCATTTTAACTGCACAACTTAGTGGTAATAATTACATTCACAATGTTGTACAACCACCAATACTATTTCCACAAATTTTCCATCATCTCAAATAGAAATTATGTACCCACTAAGCAATCATTTCATATTCCTTCCTCCCCATGTCCTCTGGTAACCTCAATGCTATTTTTTGCATCTATGAATTTTCCTATTCTAGGTATTTTTCCTTTTATGTTTGCCTTATTTTACTTTACATAGTGTTTTTAAGGTTTATCCATGTTGTACCATTATCAGAATTTTATTCGTTTCTAAGGCTAAATAATATTCTACTATTTTTTTTATTCCTTCCTCTATTCATGAAGATTTGGGTTGATTTTGCCATATGACTATTGTAAATAGCACTGCCAGGATCATTGGTGTTCAAGGTCTTTTTTTTTTTTTTTTTTAGATCCCAGATTTCAATTCTTCTGAGTATATCCGTGAGAGTGAAATTGTAGGATACTCTATATTCAGCATAATGAGGAACTGCCAATCCCTCTTCCATAGTAGAATACAGAATATCCAATTTTTCCACATTTTGCCAGCACTTGTTTTCCACCTATTTTTTAAATGATAGCCATCCCACTCGTTGTGAAGGAATATAGAGTATTCCTTGTATAAAGTTTTGTGTACAATGTTATTTCTCTGTCTCTTCCAGTTTCCTCTCAGTAGAAAATAAATTACAAAAAAACAAGTCCTTTGTTTTCTTTGCTTTATTCCCATCTAGGATGATCATATAGTTATTGCACAATAAATGTGCTGACTGAATAAATAAAATTTAAATGCTCAAGAAGTGATAGTTATGTTATTTTAAGTGATAGTTATTATCATTGTTTTAATGAATGATAGTTATATATTCATTCCTACATTTCTCTGCATTTCACCTGCTGGACAAAACCTTTTCTTTTGGTTTTAGTTATGTTTTATGAAACAGCATGCCATTTAAATAAGAAGTTAAAGGGGCACAGTGCTGAATTTACATAGAATGAAAGTATCTTAACCAGAACAGAAGAAAAGGAGGTAAAAAGGAGAGCAAAGAGTTGAAAAACATAAAACTAGGAAGTGATGGAAAAAGCAAGCAAGATCTCATGTGTCATCTTCAAATTAGAGCACCAAGCTGGTGCTTTGAACATGTATTTTGAGTGAAGTGGCTATGATTCTTTTCTTATGGAGCACATCTGGTTTGCATTTCTTTATCCTCTAAGCTTTTGTTGAGTGAGGAATGTTTTGTTTTCCTAGATCCAGATAGTGTGTTCTACTCTGTTTGCATCTAAGGAAATTGGAATATTTTCTAAATGTGCTAGGTTCAAAGATGGACCTAGAGACTATCTTGCTAAGTGAAATAAGCCAACTCCCCCAAACCAAAGGTCAAATGGTCTCTCTAATAAGTGGATGCTAACAAACAGCAGGCAGGGGAAAATGAAGTTCATTGGATTAGACAAAGGGGAACAAAGGGAAGGGACAGGGAATAGGAATAGGAAAGACTGTGGAATGTATGTGATGTAAATTTCCTATGAATACACCACAGTGAATCTTCACATCATGTACAACCACAAGAATGGGATCCTAATTAGAATAAGATATAGTCTGTGTGTGCATAATATGTCAAAATACTCTCTACTTGCACATATATCTAAGAAGAACAGATCTTTAAAAAATGTCACTTTTTACTTTTATTTTGACTGATACATAAATACATCAAAATTGTACATATTAATGGAGTACTATGTAACATTTGGTACATGCATACATTGCTTAATGTTTAAGTCATGTCAAACATTTATTTCCTCATTTAACATTTTTAGTGGTGAAAACTTTAAAAAATCCTTTCTTCTAACTTTTTGAAATGTACAGTCATTTGTTATTATCTGTAGTTACCATAAAGTACAATTGCACACCAGAAGTTCTTCTAACTGTAACTTAGTACCCACTGATCAAGATTTACTTAATCCCCTGCTGCCTTCCATACTCTCCCCAGCCTCTGGTAACCATTCTATTACTTACTTCTATGAGATCACATATTTTAGGTTCTGCATGAGTGAGATCATGCAGCACTGTCCTTCTGTGCCTGATTTATTTTGCTTAACATAATCATCTCCAGTTTCATCCATGTTGCCACAAATGTTAAGATTTCATTCATTAAAATGGCTCACCAGTATTCTTTTTTGTGTGTATATACCACATTTTCTTTATCAATCCATCAGTTGATGGAGCATTTCATGTACATTTTGCCAATTTATATGTCTTATTTAAAAATAAAATGTCTTGTCCATTGTCCCTTTTTTAATCAAAAAAGGTCACTCTTTTTTAAAAAAAAAGTATTTTAGTTGTAAGTGAATATAATACCTTTATTTTATTGTTTTATTTTTATGTGGTAAGAGGATTGAACCCAGTGCCTCACACATGCTAGACAAACACTCTACCACTAAGGTACAACCCCAACCAAAGGTCACTCTTTACATGAGATTCTGATTGTAAGTTTTGGAAACATTATATCTTTAAAAGAACACCAGTCCTCAGAATCTGGAGATATAAACCTCTAATAACTTCATGGAATGAGTCTAGTTTCTGTCTTATATATGTAATAGGAACATAATATAAATATCCTTTTTAATGAGGTTATTTCTCATCTTTATTTTACTTATTACTCATTTTTTGAAGTCAAGGAAAACAAAGTTATTCTCAATAAATATTGACCTACAAATAAAACCAAATAAATCATATGCCATTATGACATTTAAAAGCATTTAGGAATGTATTAGTAAAAAAATAACCTAAGTATGGGTGCTGTTTCCTGACCTTGTCCAGATTTGGCTTATATGTAGATGGGAAAGAATTTCAAAAATTAAACTAACTCTGAAAAATATCTATTTGTAAATGGGTAACATTTCAGCAACTCTGATAGCTCTGTCTTCTTTAAGGATCAATATAATTTTTTTGTTTTTCTTTGTTAAAGATTTTTCTGGAATTTTTACTCTAAAATAATGCAGTGGGTACAGGATAAGCTCAGCATCTGCACCCTAGTTCACTTCTAAACAGTCCATGAGTTGTTCTCCTTCATTTGCAGGATTTAGCAGTGCAAGCACTATTATGATCATCTTAGAAATAGTTGGCCATATAAAGCTTTGAGAACAAAAAATATATTTGCAGTTTATACTGATTAGGTTCCTACATTTATTCTCCTTTTCCCTTATCTTTCACATCAAGAAGGTTAGCTATGGTTCTAAGAAGGCCTGCCATGTGTAGGGTAGAATAGGAGTTTATCAGGTGATTATGTGTCATTATTCAATACCAGGGAGTCCTTGCAGCTCTGAATTAACTTTTTTTCCCCAGGCCTGGAAGACATATCTCCTTGCCACAGCTGCTGTCAAGAAATGTGTTATTTCAAAGAAGCATAAAACAAAAAAGGGTAGAGTCATAAGTGGGAGTCTAGGTGAGAGTTGTTCATAGAGAATGAGAAAGAAGAAGTGTAACCAGAAGTAAATACTACTTTATTCATTCATTCATTTAACATATTTTTGAGAGTACTTACTAGGTACTTATGAAGATATTTGAACCTATCGAGTCTCTTCAGATAGAAAAACCATTTGACATAGTACTACACCCATTCATGTTTAAAACACTAGAAAACCTAGGGATAGAAGGAATCTACCTCAGCATTGTAAAGGCTATACCTTGACAACCTACCCCTGCCCACAAGGCCAACATTCTGAATGGAGAAACCCTGAAAGCATTTCCTCTAAAAAGAGGAACAAGACAAGGATGCCCACTTTCAACATTCCTATTCAATCCAGTTTATGGAACTCTAGCCAGAGCAATTAGACAAGAGAAGGAAATTAAAGGGATACAAATAGGAAAACAGGAGCTCAAATGAACTCTTTTGGCCAATGACATGATCCTATATTTAGAAGACCACAAAACTCCACCAGAATACTTCTACAGCTCATAAATGAATTCAGCAAAGTAGCAGGCTACAAAATTTACACCCATAAATCAATTGTGTTCCTATACTCCAATGATGAATCTCTTCAGTCTTAATAAGCCATCAGTGAACAAATTCCTATAATGCATTGTTATCCATGTGGCAGCAGAAATTGTATTGTTCAGTAGGAGAGGAAGAGCTTAAGATACTTAAAGTAAAAGCAAGTTTCTTGTTCCTCAAAAATGTTAAGTATAGAATAAACATATGACCCAACAATTTAAATCCTGGGCATACACTGAAAATAATTTTTCTGCAGAGTCTTAACAAACACTCATACATGAATGTTTATAGTAGCATTATTTAAGAATAGCTAAACTCTGGAAACAAACCCAAATGTCATCAGTTTATGATTAGATAAACAAAATATGGCATATCCAAACAATGGGGTAATATTCAGCCAAAGAAAGAAATGACAGACTGGTGCATAATACAACATGGATTACCTTGGCAGCATTATGCTAAGTCAAATAAGTCAAATGTCAAAGGTCACGTATGATTATGTTTATATGATATATCGTGAGTAAGCATATCCCTGGAGACAAAGATTGGTGGTTTCCAGGGACTGGGAGAAGTGGAGAATGGAGAATGACTGCTAATGGGTGTGAGGTTCCTTTGAGTAAGATAAAAATGTCTCAGAACTGGGTAGAGGTGATGGTTCCACAACAGTATATATGTACTAAATACCACTTAATTGTACCCTTCTAAATGGTTAATTTTATGTTGTGTAAAGTTTATTTCATTAAAAATATGCCTCTTAGAATTCAAACAGCATGCAACTTGCTCACTTAATTTACATAAGAAGCATGCATATTAACAGCAGGTGCAGCAAAATAACTGGAAATAAATCAAGTAATTGCAAATTTTGATTGTCATGAAGACACTAAACAAAAGTACAAAATGGTTCAAAATTGAGGAGGTCAGTCATAGGCTTCACTAAAGAAATTATTTGTAATGTGTGTGACCTTGAACCCATACTCTGGACCTCAGTTTCCTTCAGTGACATGGTTTTTATTCTCTCTCCCTATTTCTACTCCATTACTCAAGAAGTCTACAGAGATCAGATTTAAAGATGCTCATGCTCAAGATAGTTCAGAAAAATACTGTAGTTGATTTCTATATTCTGGGGCCTCCTTAATTCTAATATTCCAGGAATATTAGGCTAGACTAATAAAATGCTAACATTATATTGATCACTTTCTAACAAAAAAGAGAGAAAAAACTATAATGATTTTAAATTTATAGTTATCAGAAGACTGTAGATGGAATTCAATTCGCCAGTTAAATTAAAAAAATAGAATTTTAAATGCAAAAGCAATAAACAAGTATCTTTAGGTCTTAGCAGCTGTGCAATGGTTTCACTCTAATCTTTTCACCAAGGGCTGATTTCAACCAGAGTTAAATCAATAGGTCTTTCAGAGCTCTTCTGAGAAGAAAAACTAATCCAAACAAATCTTACATTTAGTGTCAGTAGCTACAAGCATAGTGTGTTTAAGAAAGATAAGATATAAGAGAGGGGCCATGTACATAGCTTCAGGCATCACCATAAAACTGATGGAACAATAAAAGGTGAGGGGATTGGAAGGCTTTAAGATTGAAATAAAGTATCAAAGTACATTTAAGGCTTAGAAAACTTTAAGACACTAACCCCCAATCTAACCTTGACATTTTTATTCCCACCACTTTGTTTTCACAACAAATAATTAGACCCTATGGTCAAATTTATGGTGAAGGATCTGCATTCCAGACAGTTCAGTTTTGCTGAGGTATCTGGTAACCAAGTTTCCAGATATGCTGTCCTCCATGCTGGTTTTCAGTACCCAAAGGTTTGTGCTACTTCAAATTATTATGTTTTTATTTTTATAAAATGCAAAGATTGTGACTTGAATAAAGACTGATGAATGTTAGACAATATAAAATGTAGGAACAGAGCAACTTAATCCTTTAAAAACACTGATTAAATGTGACTTTCTTACACAGCACTTCATGAAGTGAGAAAAGATTGTCAAACATTATGGAAATGTTATTATTTCCCCCTAAGGACCAGGGAATGGACATAACATACGGGTCAAGTGTTTAGTGATACTGTTAGAGGACACATTTAAAAATCATGTTACTGGTAATTCTGTTAGAGGAAGAGAGAGACACCACACGTTATGTATTATCATGCATAGGGGGAGTGATTACAGAATAATTATAACTGTGCTATACTAAGGTATTTTATAGATTGGCTATTAATATATTTTATCAGATAATCAGATATCTACAGAATTTTTCTTCCAACACATAATTTTCATTGTGACCTCTTGCCTGCACTACCCAAATTTCCACACTGTGATGAGTACTTGTGCAATGTAGTCTTTTTCTAAGAAATGAATTTTAAAATCTCGGATAGCTCCCAGGTCAGGATTATCCTCTATTTCAAAGTAGCATGCTGCTGAGAAACATAGGATCTCAGTATATTGTACCGACTTCTAGCATCTATACTTCAAGCAATTATTTTAAATTTTATTTTTGTGTCGCATTGGTTTCTTCATTATGTCTAAAAATAACTGTTAGCTCCCAATATCTGCACTGGATTTCAGATTAGAATTTTTTCTCTTTTATAAGACAGGACTCAAAGCCACTGCTTTCAAAAGCCAATTCTTTTACACATACATAATATATATTAGTGGAAAGAGGTGATGAAATCATTGATATTTCATTAACAACTGCCACTTGATCCCTTTTAGCCCTTATTAGATTTTGAGAACTTTAAGAACCTTAAAAGAAATTTAAGGTAGATTATATTCTTTCTCTTGAAGATATTCATTTTAGAGTATACAATAATATAAAAGCAGGGGCTAAGGGTAGTTAACTTTTAAAAGGTATTTAAATGCTAAATGTATAAATATATTTACATATATGAAATATGGACAATGGATATCTGTGTGTGTGTATACACACACACACACATATATGTATATATATATGTATGTGTGTTTATGTATAAATATATATATATATATATATATATATATATATATATATATATATATAAAACTCAGTGCTAATTCTTTCCAGTAGCATATAGAAGAAACCAATGAATTAGAAGTTAAAAGATGTGAATTCTGTGGGACTGGGGTTGTGGCTCAGTGGTAGAACACTTGCCTAGCATGTGTGAGACACTGGGTTCAATCCTCAGCACCACATAAAAATAAATAAATAAAGGTATTGTGTTCATGCACAACTAAAACATTTTTTAAAAGATGTGAATTCTAATCCTACTTCTGCCACTAACTAGATGATAGATCTTGGACAAGTCATTGACTTCATTAGGCATTGGGTTCTCTGCCTCAATGTCAAGCCATTGAAAGAAGTAACTGTATGAGAATTATTTGCACAATATTTCTGTGTACTTTCTGCTACACTGTTGAGTTACCCTTGTCAGAGAAAATTAGATTTTTTTATGTCCATATAAATATTTTCTTCATGGGAAACAGTAATTGATTGCTGAGTCTCAGTTATGAATAACATTTTCCTCTATACACATGCATGTCCTGTCTCACTAGTCATTTTAATAAGCATTGAAATCAGCAGTCATAAGTTTTTGCCTAGACGGCAACCCATCTGTTACAAACAATAAAAGCCAACTGAAATATGTGCTAATGATTTTACCCTAAGTACTGTAGGAGCATTCTCCTTACCCCATTTACCCCATTCCACATTATTTCCCTGAATGCAGAGAGCCATAGCAGTCATGCTGCAAGTTTGATGATGGTGGAATGCACTCTTTGTTTTGAGAGTGTGCAAATTCCCCTCAGGGGGATCACATGTTTTATTAATGGATCACAGAATGCTTGCTTCTTGTTAGCTCTTCTCAGTAAATAGGACTGTAGTGTTGATTGAATGTTACTATAGTTTTAGATATTTAAATCACATTCAGAGGAACAGAAACAGTAAACAAGTATTAAAATATTGAAAACAATAAAAAAATAGTGCTATCCTGGGGAGTATGGAATTCCAGACATTACCAAACAGTTGTAAATCAGCAGTCATCTCACTGAACTACAGAACAAAAGTCAAAAACTGAGAATACTTAAGGGTGCTCATGTGGTACCACTTTCTGAAAATTAGGGGTCAGTTCCATGTATAAAAGAGAAAAGAGGCAATGGCCAACTTGCAGAGTCCATATTTTCCTTTAACTTCAATCATTCTTGCCACTCAAATATCCCAAATGAAAACTAGAAGAACCTATCTAGAACCTATCTGGTTTTTTTATACTTCACACTAATTCTACACCAAAGAGCTGAAGACATAACATAATGATATTTTCTAATCTACCTCTTGAACAAAACACTGTGTAGCTAGCTATACTGCAAAATGGAAATGTAAAGAAAGTGGTAATAAAGAATGCAAGTTCTCATAAGCTCTCACACTTACTGGGTGCTCACTGTAAGACAGGCACTGTTCTAATCTCTTTACATGTTTTAATGTGTTTGATTCTTACATTAGCCTATGGGGTCTTTAGTATTAATTTCTAATTAAACAGATGAGGAAAATGAAGCCTAAGGATCCAAATAACATTCCCTAGTTTTCAAGAATAATCAGTGATTAAGCTGGAATCTGAATGCTGCTGTTGGGCTTTGGAGTTTTTGTTCCTCACTCATCCCCACCTATATAAAAACATGCCTGGTATTTGATAAAACAAGGTATGGTACTACAGACAAACAAAACTAAGCAGTCATTTGAGGAGAGAGAAAACCTAAGATTTACACGGAAGTTTCTAAATTTGAATATACTCGTTTACACATTGAAATGTGTCTTACAGTTAATAGCTTAACTTAAATAAGTATTGTTTCAGGAAAAGTATAATCTTACAATGAGCTTGGAAAGATTATGCTCTAGTTTGTATTGGAGTAATATTAATAAATAATGCATGAGCAATATTGCCAGCAAACCCAGAAGGGTTGTGTTTTTCAATTGAGTGTGAAGCTTAAACTCAAATTTAGCACATTTTCTTTTCTCTTAAGCTTTTTCTTTCTTAGTACTTTCCATGCTGAATGATTGACTCTACCTTTCATTTACTTAACTGAGAAAAATTCTTCATCTTGCATGCCTTTCTGTTTCCTCACAGTCACATTGATTTAATGTCTTAAATATATTTTGAACATGACCCTTCCTATCCCAATGCAAAGGGTTTTCATTTTTTTTTCCTAAATGAATTCACTGCTTTCCAATTGGTCTTACTGCATTTAGTCTTCCTTCCAATCCAATCCATTTTTTCTCATTCAGAAATATCTTTTCAATATCCATATTTCATCACTCCCCCATATAAAGGCCAAATTTTTTGAAGCAGCTTACATGATTTTAAGTCTGATTCCTGTGCACGCCTCCAGTCTCAGGTCTTTTGTAACTACTTTGTACTCCAGCTACACCACGTTATTTGCAACTCCTTAAACATATCAAGTTGTTTCATACCTTCCAACCTCTGTGAATACTGTTGCCTGAAATAGCCCTCCTCAACATTGCTCAATTTTTACTCATTGTTTAAGACAATCCAAGTATCACCACTTAATGAAGTCTTCTTCTTTTTGTTTCCTTGAAACCATTTTGGGTTCCTGAATTCTGATAGGCTAAGAATAGGAGATGTCTTCTCATTCTAACAAAGTCCCTAAACTCTTAGGATTCTTTTTGGACTTCTGAGTGATGTTCTTTAATGGTTAATTGTTTCACCTATTAAATACTTGAGATCTACTTGTAGGTGAGGAAGTATAAGAGGATGGAGATGTACAATCAATAAGAATCTTCTAATTTTTCTAAATACTCTTTGTTAATCTAACACTGAATAAGTTATTTTCTGGTCAGTCTCATTTTATCAGATTACCATTTAAAGCAAGAATGTAAATCAAGGAACTGCTTAAATGTCAGAGAATCTTGACTGAATAAGAGGAGGGTTTGTGGGTTATGATTCCGTTTACACAAATGCAGAGGAAAAAGGAACCACCATCACTGCGTACCTATGATAGGGCTAGCAGAGTTCTGTTAGTATCCTGTGTAATACTGAAATAGGTGCTGTCCCTTCACTCCATCTCAGACTCAAAGGAGTTAAACAAATTGCTCACTTTTGCAGAGATAGTAAGCAACAAAACTGAAGTCCATAAATTAGCAGTTGGACACTTACCAAATTGAAAGTTGTCTACCAAACTTTGTACCTGATGTTTGTTTATTTATTTACACTGTCCAGCATCATGCATAACACATTATCAGTTTCATTGAATGTCCACAGACTTACATAGAAAGCAGAAGTAGTGCAATTTACACACAAATTTCATTCATTTGTTAATAATTTTTCAAAAAAGACCTCTGAACATGATTTCTATTCTTAAGCTGTAAACTTGATTTAGGAGCCAAGAAAGGGAAAAAACTGAGGTGCTGTTTTAATGACCCAATTCTTTAGAATATGTCTATCAGGAAAAGTTGTTCTTATAACACTTTAGAATGCTTCTCTCTGACAACGTGGATTCCAGATCTCAAGTCAAATGTATATGGACAGGGATAGATTATGATTTTGTAATACATTTTTTTGGGGAAGTACTGGGGATTGAACCCAAGGACACTCTACCATGGAGCTACACATTTTACACAATCTTAAATACATTTTAATTGGTATTTTGAGACAGGGTTTTGCCACATTGCCCAGGGTGACCTCCAACTTGCAATCCTCTTTCTTCAGCCTCCTGAGTATCTGGCATTACAGGTGTGCACCACCATGCCTGGTTAATATTGTAGAAGTTTTTAAATCTCAGATTGTTTTCTGCCCAGACTCATCAGTAAATTCCCTTCTTAGCAAAACAACCAATAACGTTAAGTCTTGAGCAGCATTATTCCTGCCCTTTCATTGTACTTAATAGGTCTGTTTTCTACTTCTCTGTTGAGTTTGCCAATTTTAGCATAAACCAAAGCTTGTCTTTCTTCCTGACCGACATCTTCCTGTATTCCTTTCATTTTTCTAGATAAAAAAATCTCTGTTGAACACGTTTCAGACTGAACCTGGATATAAAACAAACCTTTTTTTCCTGGCAACTACAAAATATACAGTTAGCATTATAGGACCAAGCATAGTTTAGTTGGGTGACAAGAGAGAACCCTGCAGAATATGCCAAGAAAAAATAAAATGAGTTAAACAATGAACTTTCTACGTCTTTTTTCCTGAGTGAGTTAAACACTGTGTGTTGGCAGCACTTGATTTTTGTTCACAGTATTTCACCTTATTTATTCTGTTTGTTACAGAAACTCCACTTACTGTATGAAAGTATCCATCTCACTGACAGTGGGTGAAAATGACACCGGACTCTGCTACAATTCCAAAATGAAGTACTTTGAAAAAGCTGAACTTAGCAAAAGCAAGGAAATCTCATGCCGTGACATAGAGGATTTTTTACTACCAACCAGAGAACCAGAAATCCTTTGGTATAAGGTATGGATTGTGGATGATTTTATTGCCTATAAATAACTTAATGTGTGTCTTATTCTGGATAAAACTGAAAAAAAATTAAATACGTATGGTATAGTTCAATTCCATTTTCCTAGAATGCTACAGCATATTGTGTTGATCATTGTCTAAGTTTTCAAATCTGTGACTTTGATACATAATATTGAGTCAATATTTTTATTTGTAGTCCATTATAATAAATTGTTGTATTTATATCTTACAGGAACAATTCTTTTAGGTCTATTATAGTCTAGGTTGATAATTTCAGGAATCAAAATACGTTGAATATTGATTTCAATGTGCTTCATATTAGCATTATAAAATGTCCCCAACTAAGGAAAAAAATATTGATATTCTTCTGTGATAAAATGGTCCACTAGTTTTTAATTGAATTTTCTATTTAATGGATATAACTTTGTCCAAATTTTAATCTAGTCTTATTTTACACATAAGCTTACATATTTAAAAAAATAACATCTGAGAAAATTTTGTACCATTTTGAAAATAGTATTATTCTTATTTTTTCAAAAACAAAAAGAAACTTTAAAATTAAGACAATATAATCCAATGCCCTTTTTCCATATCACATCATTGATGTTCACTGAAGCTCCACAATTGATTGTACTGTTGGCTAATTTATACCATGTAAGACTTTCTTTGATTTGGATGTACTTAAAAATAAAGTATTGATTTGAACACTTCTCTGGAATATTTTATCTGTGTATTAAAGATTCCTCATGTTAAATTTACTTTGTCCAACTTTCTAGAAGTTGGATTTCACGAAACTGAGCCTCTTAATAATTAGATCCACAAATGTCAGTCTTAGAATATGAGCCGTCATAATTGATTGCTCATGAATTCAAAATCTGTTAAAAATAAAGCAAGAAAAAAACCTTGACAATTTCAAAAGGATTTTGCGAAAATTAGCAGTGCTCATCTCTGAGTAAGATTTAATTTTGATCCTTTATAATAGGCAATGGAGAACTCAGAAGATCAAGGGAACAGTTGAATTTTTTTTCAATTTGCCCTTCATTTTCTACAGCACTCAAAATTAGCAACACTGATTTCTGTTCCTGTGGGAATGTGTTTTTTCTATTTATTTTTTTTTCATTTTTGCAGTTGCATATTTCTCATTCTTAATATTAAGAAGTTGTCTTGCCTTCCACAGGCAGATTGTGAACAAGTCCTAATGATTGCTACCAAGGGGAGTGCTATTAGAGAAATTAGACCCAAGGTCTCCCAAACCAAATATTTTTCTAATACTATGTCTATGTGGCATTCAACTGCTAGATACACAACTAATAAACTGAGTTTGCAAGTTGTGTATCTTTTTTCACTTTCTGTAGAGAGCATCTAACAATTTGCTGAAAGATGAGATGGTATATATACTGACACACATTTGATTTTAAAAAATAACTGGTTTTACGTTGGTTCTTTAGTCATGTTTCCACCATGACCTTGCAATCATTTTGACCTCAAGCTGTAAAGACCATCACTACTGGTCTCCCATAGTCATGGGTAGAGATACAGTTTATGTGGAAATTAAAAGTCATATTGCAGATTATATTTCCATAGTTAGGATGAAACATCTATAGTCTAAATAGTGGAGATTTAAAGACTATTGCTAAAGTAGAATACTATAAAATAATTATTCTGGCTAAATATAGATTCCATAGTTCAGTACAGGATTTAGCAATTTTGACAATTTATATAACTAATATGAACAAATAGAATGTATATTTTGGTGTAAAATATCTGGATAATTGCCCCTCACCAGTACACAGAAGCATTGAGCCACATAAAATCATGATATGCAAAAATTTGATTTGGCAATAAAAATTTTTTACAAATAGTAATTTCTCTTGATAGCATCAAAAGGCTTTAAGCTTTTTTTTTTTTAATCCTCATTCCATTGATTTTATATCTGGCTGGGGGATATGGACTTCTGTTTTGGCAAAAACAGAAATCTCCTGAGCCAATGTCATTATAATCCAAAGCTTAATTCAGAAACCATAATTTGGTAGGTCTATTGACAATGAAAATAGATATTTAAGGACTACAAAGCCCTGGCATAAAAATGTTGGCTATTTCTCTCATGGATTTTAGATTATACATGCTATGAAGAGATTTTATTTTAGAAAATTAAATATCACTTCAAATATTTGTACATTCACATATTTCAAATATTTTAATAGAATTAAATTTTCTACTTTTCAATAAAATAATATTTTGTGTTTTCTCTTATTAATATCAGTATGATTGATTTCACAACCATCAAATGCTAAGCATTAGCTTTTTAAATTGTTAGGAATAGTGAACATATATGTCTGTTCTTAAATAAAATAAATCAATATATAACAGATTTAGAGACAGTAAACTTAGAAGTTAATAACATGACCCTTTCTAAAAATACACTTTTCTAATTGAGGTATCTGATTTCCCAGAGCTTTAAAAAGGGAATGAAATTATTAAGTACTAATTTCAAACATTTTAGTCCCTTTAAATTATAACTTCAGAAATTACTGTTATAGTCATTTAAAGAGTCTTATTTTTCAATACTCCATATACTACCGAAAGTTTATGTTTTTCATGTAGGAATGTAGGACAAAAATCTGGAGGCCAAGTATTGTATTCAAAAGAGATACCTTACTCATAAGAGAAGTCAGAGAAGATGATATTGGAAATTATACCTGTGAATTAAAATATGGAGGCTTTGTTGTGAGAAGAACTACTGAATTAACTGTTACAGGTAATCACAGTTTTCAGTATTTCATTTGAAAGTAATGAATTTATAGTTTTAAGTTAAATATGGGGCTGCAAATTGATTTTTTAATCTATGCAATGAAAGAAGCACTCAACCAAATGCTAAGTGGATTCCTATAGGTGAAATTTATTCGTACTTGCTTTTAAATCATCTCATGCTGAAATACATTTGAAAGGTTAAAGAGAATATGTTTAGGGAATTATAGAAATGCTAGCTTTTCAAAGTACTTGAAATAATGAGTTTACAATTTCAGGAAATTATGCTTATATTTTGTAGTGGTATCATTTTGGGAAACATTTTCTAGAGTGATGAAATTGAATGTATGAAATCTACCTCTGTATTTCTGTCTTATTCCAAATTAGAAAAAAACATTTTTCTTAGTTTATCACTCTATAAATCTGACATGTGTGATCTTATGAACTTGAGGTTATAGGGATAGTCACCAAATAATTATGTAAGAAGTGTTACCTAGAGTCATTCATATATCTGGTTGTTAAAGTGGAAAGACACAAAAACAACATTAAGAATATTGCCTAACAAGAACAAAATTATGAACACTGCTGGGCTGGGGATATAGCTCAGTTGGTAGCATGCTTGCCTTACAAGCACAAGGCCCGGGGTTCAATCCCCAGCACTGCAAAAAAAAAAAAAAAAAAAAAAAAAAAAAAGGAACACCGCCTGTTATAATGAATCTACAATTCACTCATCATATGACCTTGGTTTGAATCAGTGCAACCTTCAGAATATTAGCTTTCTTGTATATAATGTGGTGATGATAACATTTCCTTTATTTCATAGGGGTTTTTGCAAGGATCAAATGAGGTAAGTTAATATGTATAAATGAAGTATGTAAAATTTAGGATTATATCCAAATGTTCACCATTTTGGTTATTTTCACTTTATAGTAAAACCACTTTCTATACGCAGTTCCATATAAAAATGCCAGGGTAGGGATAATAGGAGCAACATTGGGAAGATAAAGACATTTTTGAATATTCTTATTGAGGGAGATAAGTGATGACTTTTTAGTGTGGTCATATTTGTGAAACACATATAGAAAAGGTTAAAAAGAACATTAATTTAAATTAAAGAGGCTTTGGTTTATTGATTCACTTAAAATAATTTTTCTCTATATAAAAATATTTTATAAGTGATATTATATATATATATATGTTATAATATATAATAAACACTTTCTTTTAAATGTCCAGGTTAGGATATATTGGCTTAAAACTATATTTGGTTTCATGGAATTTATTTGATGAATAGTAATTATTCTGACAGAAGGAAAATTTAATTAAATAAATACAGTACTCTTTGCTAATACCTTTGATAAATATTAACAACTGACACTTGCAATGTATGATCAAGTGGAATACTAAATACATATTTAATTTGTGATTTGTATTATGTAGCTATCATAAACATGTCTATAATTTCCAATCATTTCATTTTCAGTTTTGTTTTATGAAACAGGTGTCTGTAAGAAAATTCAAATCACTTTATCATTTTACCTCTCTTTTAATTGGTCAGTAGAAAATATGTCTGGTTATACAATAAATATTGAAATTCTTTTCTTTTCATCATTTTACTCCATCTATACTGAAGAACTTTTCCCAAGCACTAGGTATTGAGGCAAACAAATTTAAAAATATTAAGGAAAAAATACATTCTGAATCTAAATAATGTGCATTTCTAATCTTTATTCTTCAGAATATAGAATTTATCCTTGGTAAGCACATTTTTTTCCTTTCTTGAAACACTAGAACTCTGAATTGCTAACTATATGAGACCAATAGAACATGGACATTTTGTCTCAAGTGGTCAAACAATTTATATAAGGCTATTTGGTAGAACCAATAATAGAACTCTCCTAGCCTAAATGATATCCAGTAGCATGATACTTTCCTAATCTTTGTTCAAAAATTCATCTTTTTCCTCATAAGAAAATAAAGAATATTTAAATCTTGATATCTGAAATAAAATTAGAAAAAGTTATAATGAAAGTTTTCTAATTATTCATTCAAATTCCATCTTAAATATTCCATAATTCCATAATTCCATCTTAAATATTATTACTGGTGACAGCAATTTGGGTAAACAGATTACATAGCTAATTTTGAGTACATATGAATCATTGTGTGAATGGAGGACTGTATGCCATAGAACTAAAAATACTATATATTAAAATGCATTTTAGGAATTAACAAGGACATTGAGAAGATATTTTTGTGCATAACATTCATTTAAATGGTATGATAATATGCCATGCTTACTTTGTAACCAAATTATATAATAATTCTTAAGATACAAATTGTATCCTCCAGTAAAGCAACAAAGATGTGAAGTTCCTGGATGATGAAGAATCAGTGTTTTTTATCTTGATTTTCTGTATAACATATTTTTGTGTTGTAATTGATATGAACATTATTCAAAACATATCACTAAGTTTTAGTGGAACTGCCTTACGCTGATAACAAGAAAATATTTTGAAGTTTGTTGAAACATTTCTTTAAAACTAAAAAAAGAATTCTACATGTGGAAAGGAAATTTCTGGCTAAAGAGTCTAAATGTGCAGGGTGCAGGCAATATTGTTAGAGTTCATGGCTGATTCTTTATTGAAAGTGCATCACATGCAATGGAATAATAAATCTGCCCAGAATTTTGGATATTTTAAATATTTTTATATTAAAAAATGAAAGTTTTTTTCAGTGCCATCTCTAGCCCCCACTGTCTTTTCTAAGCCTTAATGCCACTCAAGCTTTTTCTGTTCTCCAAATATCCTTCCTCTGAACCCTTACTCATAGTGTTTTTCCTCTGGAAGGATTTTTCTTCCATATCATCACAGGACTGATATTTATGCTTTCTTCAAGGCACAGCTAAAATGTTACCTCCTTTTTGTGGCATGTAGTCCTCACTTCCATAGCATTTTTAGCATCCTACTGTGGTACTTAGCACATTGTCGTATAGCTATTTTTCACACTCCTATTTTTCTCCAGGAATGTGAATGTCTTAGAGTCAAGGGCAATCTCTTTTTAAAAATTTTAAAAATAAACATTTGATTTTAGAATAGGTTTAGCTTTACCAAAAAATTATAAATATAGTAGAGATTCCACATACCCACATCTATTTTTTCCTATTGTCAGTATCTAATAGTATGGAACATTCATTACAACTAAAGGAGTAATGATGGCACATTATTATCAACAACAGTTCTTAGCTTATTCAGAATTATTTATTTTTTTTTACCTAACATCCTTTTTATATTCCATGATCCTTTCCCAGCTAGGACTTAACATTTAGCTGTCATGTCTCAGGCTTCTCTTGGCTGTGTCTTTTTCTCACAATTCCTATTTTTTATGACATTTATATTCTGAGTAGTGACCTGGTTATTTTTTAGAATGTCCTTTATATGGGAATTGTATGCTGATTTTTTTTCGTAATTTTGCTAGAGATATGTGTTCTTGGAAAGAAGACAGAGATAAAGTCACAACATAGCATACTATCAACATGACTTACCATTGCTGATATTGACCTTGGTGACTTAAATATTCTTTCTCAGGTTCTTCCACATAAATTAGCCTTTCGCTTTTTCCACACTATAATTTTTAGAAGAAAGTTATTGTGTGTAGTCCACACGTTAGGAGTGAGGAGCTCCAAATCTTTGATATTTGGAATTAATTCTACACAAAACATATGTTTATTCTACCACATTATCTGTTCATTCTATTATTTGTATCAGTCTCTTATTCTTCCAAAGAAGTTCATGATTGCTTGCTCTATTTCTATGAGGTCCGCATTGGGATTTTAATTGGAATTGCATTGAATTTGTACAGCGCTTTTGGTAGTATGGCCATTTTGACAATATTAATTCTGCCTGTCCAAGAACATGAGAGATCTTTCCATCTTCTAAGGTTTTCTTTAATTTCTTTCCTTTAGTGTTCTGTAGTTCTCATTGTAGAGGTCTTTCACCTCTTTTGTTAGATTGATTCCCAAATATTTTATTTTTTTTTTATGCTATTGTGAATGGGGTAGTTTTCCTAATTTCTCTTTCAGAGGAAACTCATGAATATTAATTTTCGATTTTGGTGTATAATCCATACAGCTTTTTTTATTTGTCCCTCAAATTGTTTCAACCTCGGTCATTAAGGATTCTTTAAGTTGGCTCTCTGTCACTTTAGCACACTACCATCATTGTATATGTGTGTGTGTGTGTGTGTGTGTTTAAGCACTTCCTTAATTTCTGGTTCTAGAAAATGTTGCACACATATATTGTGTCCTTATTGTCCAAGACCCAGTATCAAATGTTTTCCCAGAATTCATGTACCTTTAATTAGTGAAATGTTCTGGAATCTAATATCCAGTTCTTGGGATACTCATTGCTATTCATTGGTTATAGTTGGGTGTAGTTGCTTCTAAGCCCTTTCTATTGACAGAGTCAGAATATATGTATGTACAAATCCATATACATGTACAAATCTATACATTTTTAAATATGTAACCATTTGTATTTATAGTAAATTAAACCTGAGTTCATACTAATAATTTGACCTCTAATTCACTACCATATGGATCATTCTACCCTCTACCCCTTGTTCATCTGTAATTTTTCAATCAAATCTTGAGAAAACTGGTTCCTACTATCTTTGATTTATTTACTTAATTGTCCACTTCCAACGTAGTTGTATAGTGAGATTGGAATTTTTAACCTATATTTAATGAGGGAAACAACTTTACCCACTAGAGAACAGTACTTATGTTTAGCTTATTTTGGCTTTTAGTCTTAGAGACTTCACTCATTTCTCATTATTTAGGTCAGCATCTTTTCCCTCAATGAGACTGTTTCACAAATTAATAATACGTTAAATTGTTTTATTAAGTTTAGTGTTCTATCTGGGGATCCTCTAATCTCCTGAATGATGTCTTTAGATTTTTTTCATTCATTAAAGTTCCCTGTTTGTGCTATAACTTTCTATAGGGTTTAACAACATAAATGCATAATTTCATGTATCAATGTCAAATGCATAATATCTTATATCACACAGAATAATTTCACTGCCCTAAAAAGAATCCTGTACTTACCTTATTCACCCCTCTCCCTCCCTCCTGAAACCTGCAAACTAGCAAACTCTTTTTTACAATAACTGTACAATAACTTTTTTACAAACTGTAGTTTGTCTAATTTAAATCACATAGTATCCTTTAGTAATATGCATTTCCCCAGTGTTTTGTACCTTCTCTTATTTTAATTAAACATTTACTGTTTACATTTTACCTCTTAATTTTTAAATAATTTTTACACTTTTATTGGTAGCCATCAGTATTCCAATACATGTTTTAAACTGATCTCATTCCACTTTGATAAAAACCATTACATCACCTTATGATAGAATATTCTCAGTTCTTCCCTCTCATCCTTTATGACATTATTTTGATTGATTTCACTTATTCATGTGCCATAATTACATAATCTATTATTACATATTATTACTTTAATCAAAGATTAATCTTTTAGCACATTTTGGAATGAGAAAAATAAAATGTTATCTTATCCTCATTTCTTCATTCTCTGGTACTTTTCTTTATGTAGATCCACTCTTCTATCCTATACACTTTATTTATACCTGAGAAAGCTTCCTTTCAATTTACTTGCAATGACTAGTGTGATGAATTCTCTAAGTTCTTTTTGTTTTGTTTTGTCTGAGAATGCCTTTATTTCTCTTTTCCCTCTGATGATTTGGGTAGATATAGAATTCTGTATTGATAGGAGTTTTGTGTGTGTGTCTTCATCACTTTCAATATTCTACTCTACCTTTATTGCTTCCATGGTTTTTAATGAGGATTTTGCTTGAATTTTTATCCTGAGTGTTGATATTGTATTTCTTCTGTGTCCTTTCAAATTTTTCTTACTGTTTTTTTTCTGTATTTTTAATAAGGTATGTGATTTTTGTTTTCTTCTCACTTGGTATTTACTGAGCTTCCTGGGTTTCTGATTTGGTGTCTGTCATTAGTTTTGAAAATTCCATACCCATTATCATTTAAAATGTTTCTTCTACTCCATTCTTTTTTTTTAATACTTTTGGTATTCTAATTTGACATACATTATTCCCTGTGAAATTATCCCCCAGCTTTTACATGTTCTGTTCTGTTTTTATTATCCTTTTCTTTCTCTTTACATTTCAGTTGTTGAAATTTTACTGATCTATTTTCAATATCTCTAATTATTTCCTTGATTATATCCCATAAAAAGCAATTTTAATTTGTATCTTTTTAAATTTTAGCATTTAATTTTCTTCTATTAAGGGATTTAGATCTTTCTACATGTATTACTTATCTATTCTTTCATTTTATTTTACTTTAGAGCACTAAGTATAATAAACATAAATATTTTTATTCTCTATTAGTTCTAATATCTGTACCGTAACTGATTCTGGTTCTGGTGTTTGCTTATGTGGTTTGTAGCTCTAGTTGGTTTCTGTTCCAAGAAAGTGATCAAAACTAACTTTCTTTTTAAAAGAAAAATTTAATTGTAGATGGTCACAATACCTTTATTTAATTTATTTATCTTTATGTGGTGCTAAGGATAGAACCCAGTGTCTCACATGTTTGAGGCAAGTGCTCTACCACTGAGCTACAACTCCAGTCCCTCAACTGACTTTCTGAATTTGCCTGACTAATAAATTTTGGGGTGGTGATTTACTCAAAAACCTCAGTTCTCATGAAAAAAATTAGTTTTTACATTTTATATTTTTTTTCTGTAACAATGAAGTTATCACTCCAAGACTGTATACACATTCAAGCTAAAACTGATAGTGATAATATAATTTTCATTTTAGGATTCCCCATCTCCAAAGAAACTAGCATAATGTCTGAGCTATATTAGACACTCAAAGGTGAGCATTGCTGAGTAAATTAATTCAATAAAATTGATACACTCCGGTTTAAATCAGTTGCTCTTAAATTGTTTACACCTAGAAAAATAATAGAACTTGCATCTGAAAAATAGAAAAATAATGGAGGGATAACTCTCTCTATCCATATCTCACAATATACTTTTATTAATATTACTGAACATTATTTCATTTCCTACATTATATTGCTGATTTAAATTGAGCTTTTGAGTAAAAAGCTCACAATCCTCATACTAGTTGCTAAGTCAAATGCCTACTCATAGTTGAAATTTTAGATACAACTTTAGGGCTAAATTTTTTTAGTAGGATGTTCTATGATAGTTTTTAACATGTCCCAGTCTATCAAAATATATGTTATTCCTTTTTTTTTTTTTTTTGCAGTGCTGGGAATTGAACCCAGGGCCTTGTGCTTGTGAAGCAAGCACTCTACCAACTGCGTTATATCCTCAGCCCCATATCTTATTCTTAAGGAAGTATTACACATTAGCTACTCTCTCTTGAAAAAAGTCAGTAAAATTTCATTGAAGGATACCTTCGTTTTGCGACAAATCATTGTTCAAAATGTTATACACAGAAGAACCTATATAAAACTGTGTAATATGCTATGACACACTTTTCTTTGTTTCTGGAATGTATCATTAACCTCTCATTGTGTAGTTTTTATCCTACTAAGAAACCCAAAATCCAGTTTATAGTTCCTCACTTATTTTAATAGTAAAATACAACTAATTATGTAAGATATAAGCATGGAGCAATTTAACGTGTTACCAAAAGTATTCAGCTAGTAAAGAAATAGAAGAGTACAGGCACCATAGAAGTCCCTGATATCCTTCTGATTATAAAACCCTTCCTCCCCATCACTGTGTGGTACACATATGGCTTTTATGGTATTTGTTTCCTTGTGTTTTGTAATAGTGCACTAGATAATAGTGCATGTAGAAGGTCAAATTTTACCTGTTTGGACACTCACAAACTTGAACTTATATGTTGTGTATTTTATTGTCTGACTTTTTCATCTCTAAATTTGTTTTAAATGTTTAAATGTTTTAAATCTATGCAATTCTATTTATCTGAAACTTTTTCCCTATTTTATTCTATAGTATTCCATTATATGAAAATCTCACAGTTTCTTGGTCCTGTTTTGAGTTTTTACTAGTGCAAGTATTGTTGCCATTATCTCCCCTCTCTCTCTCTCTCTCTCTCTCTCTCTCTCTCTCACACACACACACACACACACACACACACAAACACACACACATTTCCTTGAAGATATAAGCAGGTATTTCCAGATAATTTTTAACTATGAATGGACTTCAGGGTTCAGAGTATGTACATTTTCAGAATTACCAGTTTTTATGTTGTTTTGGGTTAGATGACTAACTCAAGTAAATGGATTGAGGAGAGATGAATGGATATTGCAAAGAAAATTGGAGGGACCAAAAGAGGTGAAAACATTTTCTATTAGGCATAAAGACCAATGTCCACTAATTCCAAAATTCATGATTTGATGATGATTCAAAAATATAACTTTATAGTTATTAAATACTGTTTTGGAATCTATAATATTTTTATTTCAGTATTGCTAAATAAAAATGTGAAAACCATAAACTTCCATATCCTAAGATTCCTTACATTAAACTCAAATTCAATACTGAAACTGTAGTTTTTACCCTAACCTTCTACCAGAGCAGTTGAAGTTATAAAATTTCCAGGGCGGCATCATAGAATGCAGAGAATGAATTGTGAAAGTGTTTTATCAAAAAAAAAATCCCAAATATATGTGAGAGTCAGCAAGATTAGTAAGAAAGTAAAGAAAGAATAACTTGAAAAGGAAAAAGCAAAATGTGAGGTGCTTGCTACAAGGATATGATAGTTTTACTAGCATTTTCACACTTAGTACAACATTTTTTAACAGAGTTAATGTAGCAATATATTTGAACTACTTTCCAATCAACCACAGGCTGAATTTATGTTCTCAAAAGTTACATCTTCCTCCTCTTTTTATGGATGAGAAAGCTGAGGCAGAGAAAGGTTAAGTGGCTTTATCAAGGTCACAAAGTATCATGGTGACAAATTTAGGAATAAAATTTAATTCCCTGAACTTCAGTCTATGATTTACTCCACTGGATAATTAATAGTAAGACATTGTAGTTTTCATATTAGCTCTGCTGATCACTATGAAAGATTTATCTTTTAAGTTCAACTGAAACACATTGTACTGAGACCTTTAATTCTTCTGCCACTGATGTAATTAAATGGCATATTTCTGGTCTGGCCTGGGGCTGGAATGATTGCTTTTATTTTTTCTCTGTTTCTTTGAAAATGGTGTATTTTATCTCCCTATTAAAAAAAAAAACTATTCTGCTGAATTACTTCAAAGATTCAAGTGTGTCTTACTGAATATAAACTAACAAGAACTGATGAAATTGGTTAAAAAAAAAAGCATGCATATCTTTCTGGATTTTGCTTTACATGCTTGTTTGTATCCCAGGATCAATGCCCACAATGATCATGTATAACATTTTTGATAAAATGGAGCACATTAAACTCCTCTCTGTTCCTATAAGTAAAGTACTATCACATTGTGACTCAAAAATCAGATTAATTCAAATTTTGAATTAAAAGAGAATAAACTCATTAATATGGTGAAACTTGAATTTAATCAATTTGTTAGATATCTTGACTTGGAGTTCAGACCCTTGATCAAAAAGACCTCTCATGAGTAATTTCTAATAACTGCTGAAATAACTGACACTGATTACCTTAATTTATTGCTTAATCTCTCAATATACAAAGTGGACTATACAGAAATGTATATTGTATATCCAATTACATATTAAATATCAAGGTATGATAATATTGAATAAAAAGCATATTTTTAGTCCCAGGCAGATAATAAATACACTTTAGGACATATTAATAGCAAAGTTGAGATGTAACATTTGCAGTCTTGCAGAAAACAAGACATCCTTTACTCAGATGATTTCCATTAATGAAAGCAATAATAAGTATTAATAATGAGAACAGTTAGCAATTACTGAGTGTCCATGATAGGCTGTAATTTATTCTAAGTTCTTATTGTAGTGACTCATTTTATCCATATAATCTCAATTTATTCATTCTAAATTTTTCCATTGCTTACTAAGTGCCTAGTATTCTAAATTTCATATATCATACTTTAAAATAGTCCATTTTTATTGGTCACTTCATATGGACCTTTGAGTTAAAAGAAACCACAATGTATGTCAATTTATAGAAATGTTACTGATTATCTTCCCTCATTCTCTGTTGTGATTCACCTAGATATACTAGATGAAATAAAATATATATAAAATTGTAAATGTTTATTAAGCTTGCAAAACAGTATAAAAATCTCATGGGCAAAAGGAAAGAGAATATAAACTAGGGCAATTTAAATAACCCTAATCTGAGGCCACCGTAGTGGGGTGGAGAAGGGCAGAAGAATGCTGGAGTCATCATTTTCAGCAGTCCAAGGATTGGATTTCCTTTTTTTCCCCCGCATTGCTGGGTGTCTAACCCAGGACCTTACTCATGCAGGCAAGTCCTATATCGCTGAACCACATCCCTAGTCCAAGAGTTTGGATTTTAATAGTATTATGGGGTAAATAAGACTAGGATTTGGAGTTTAGAGGGTAAGGAGTTATAATCAAAAGTCCTCCATAAATCAAAGATTCTAGAAGGACTACCATGCACATGAAGAGGAAAAATATGACCACTGGCAAAGGAGGAAGACAAGTCAGTTTTCCTGCTATAATCTGAGCTTGTCATTTTAAAAAAAAATGAATCCCATTAATCCATCACTTTGTGGGTTGGGTTTTTGAATTTACACATCCATGTGGACTGAAAGCTCTTAAGTAAAAATTAACACAAAAATGGAGCCAAGCTATTAATGTTTTTGAGCAATATAGAACAAAACTTCTAGAGGGATAGAACTTCAACCCATACTCTGCATGAAATTCCCATGGATGAAACCTTACTTGAGATTGCCACAAAAATGAACATAGTTGGCATGGATAAGGAATCTGTGGACAAAATGCAAGCAGGCAAGGATCTTTGTGTTATATATTTAAAGATTCTTTTGGTGTGAGAAACAGGAACAAATACTGACATAGATGAAAGGCAGAACTCTGTTATTTATAACTGCAAACCAAAGAAATCTTCCAGGCAGGGACACGCAGGAGGTTATTCTCATGACTAGCTAACAGGAACTTTAGGGGGCAGCTTATGTGTGACAAGTGGAGTGAGGTTAGCTAGGTTTTGAGGGGCTCTGTGAAAGGGGCTTGGTTTAATTGAATAATTTCATGGACTCATTGTCATAGGAGTTGTCCCTAGTTGTCTGGTACCTGGCTCCAGGGCAATATAAATAGGTGTAAAATGGCCCCAGAGTGTGAAAACCTGATAAGAGAAGTAACTGGGATGCCTTCTTATTTGGCTCCTCAATAAGGCAAACTATCCAGGGTGCTGGTTCAAGACAGCATTTAAAAACAAGGTCAACAGGCAAATATAGAGAGAAAGAAATGTAGTACACTATTGTGGGAGATGGGGGATGGAGGCAGAGAGTTTAGTTTTGTGGGGGAATAAGAGAAATGAGGAATGAATACTAATGGTTATGAGTTTCTATTTCATGTAATTAAACTATTCCAATACCGATTGCAGTGATGATTTCACAATTCCATGAACATACCATGAACCATTGGATGGTACACTTCAAATAAGTCAGTTATATGATATGTGAGTTATATCTCAGTAATGATGTTTTTAAAACACTGAATCAAAACAACATTAAAATACATGATATTTCATCTTTAAGAATTTCAGGTACTAGAATCCATAGATACAGGCTATCAATTAGCTATGGATATAGGTGACATTTTAAAAATCTAAACTGCTACTGCTTACTGATGCTTGTGTAAAAGTATAAACATTAAGAAGGGCACTTGGTCAACTGGATTTCAAAACCCAGTCCTATAAGCTTTTTAAATTTTTTAAAATTGTATTTTTCTAATTAGTTATACATAACAGTAGAATGCATTTATACATTTTGATAGATCATACATAAATGGAGTATAATCTCTCATTTTTCTGATTGTACATATTGTAGGATCACATTGGTCATGCAGTCATACATTTACATGAGGTAATAATGTCTGTTTCACTCTACTATCATTCCTTCCCCCATAACCCTTCCCCTCCCTTCACTCCCCTCTACCTAATATAAAGTAACTCTATTCTTCCCTATCCCCATCCTTATTGTGAATTAGTATCAGAGACAATATTTGGCCTTTGTTTTTCTGGGTTTGGCTTATTTCACTTAGCATGATATTCTGTAACTCTTTCCATTTACCAGTAAATGCCAGAATTTCATTCTTCTTTAAAGCTGAGTTATATTCCATTGTGTGTGTGTGTGTGTATGTGTGTGTGACATTCTCTTTATCCCTTCATCTATTGAAGGGCATCTAGGTTGGTTCCATAGTTTAGTTATTGTGAAATAAGCTGCTAAAATCATTGATGTATGTGTGTCACTGTTAGTATGTTGATTTTAAGTCCTTTGGGTATAAACCAAGGAGTGGGATAGCAGGGTCAAATGGTGGATCCATTCCAAGTTTCCTAAGGAATCTCCACACTGCTTTCCAGAGTGGCTGCACCAACTTGCAGTCCCACCAGCAATGTCTGAGTGTACCTTTTTCCCCACATCCTCACCAACACCTATTGTTGCTTGTATTCTTGATAATAGACATTCTGATTGAAGTGGGATTTATTTGATTTGAATGAATTTTTCTTGCTTTGCTTTTGGTGTTATATTGTTGTCTGACATAGTTCTTCAGCAAGAACTAGTATTTAATTTCTTGTTGCTTTTTTTGACAGTGTTGAATTTTAAGTGTACTTAAAATTATTTAACTTTTAGGATAACATTTCTAGTGTCATCTCATGAACTGCTTGCCACTTACAAATGTCACATTCATCTTTCTTGTCTGAATCGTGCCCTAGAGCTCTCTTGCTCCTATGCTTGCATACCACCAGTTAACCTCACTATTAGAGAAACTACTACTGTTTCTTTTACTGCTAACTATAAGACAGGTACTATATGAAAGGATTTATAGACATTATTATCTATATTCACCAAGGAGGAAATTAAAAGTACATTGTGTAAATGTATTTATAATTTTAAATGCAAATCACATCATTATTTCTAAGGAACTTCTATTTTTTGTTTGTTCTCTACCACTTCTGATTCTCTTATCCTCATTTCAATAAACTCAAATGTGAGCATGGAAGACCTATCCAATAAGTACTCTTTGAGGGAATGATTCATTTAATTAATTACAGAAACAGACAAAAGAGCTAGAACACTGCTGCCCAATATAGCAAATTACTAGTAACATGTACCTATAGAGCTCTGATATTTGGCTAGACTGGGATGAGATTTACTTTTAATTTTAACATAGATATTTGAGTTCAAAGACTTACTATGACAAACATAATGCAAAATATCTCCTCAGTAATTTTATATCAATTGCATGTTGAAATGATGATGTTTGTTAAATAAAAAATATTACAAAATTAACTTCAACTATTTTCACATTTTAAAATGTGACTGCTAGAGCATTTTAAATTTTACATGTAGCTTGCCTCATATTTCTATTGGAAAATGCTGTTCTAAAAAGAGAAATTTGGTCTTAAACTCAGGAAATGTAAGGAAAAGACAGAGGACCAAATTTCAAAGGTGTAGTTCCATTGATGAATCTACCATATCTACACTAACAAACCTTGACCAAGTTATATATCTTAAATATGTGTTGTCTTAATATTGGCATTATGAATACTTACAGTGCTGTGACAAGGAGTAAATTAGCAATAAGTTGTACAAAAACAGATTAAAAAGGAACATTCAAATGGAAGTAGCTATGATTTGATCTGATCTGTGAATTTTTACCTTGGTTTATTTCAGTTAATGTAGTGTCAATACAGATTAAGTGTCCCTTATGAGAAATGCCTGGGAGCAAAGTATTTCAGAGTTCAGACTTTTTTTAGATTTTGGAATATTTGCACATTCATGATGAGGTATCTTAGGGGTTAGCCCAGGTCTAAACACAAAATTTATATATATTCACATATATACATATGTATAATGAACCATGCATTTTGCTCAAATATATTGCATACATATATTTTAAATGCAACCCATCATGTTGAGGTCAGGTGTGGAATTTTGAATTTGTGATGTTAAAATATTTTGAATTTTGGCGCATTTTTGATTTGGGATTTTCAAATTCAGGATGCTCAACTTATACTATGAATTCAGCCTTTCAAATGTCACTCATTATCAATACAAATAATTTATTAATACTTGTTGTTCAGTAAGTAATGATTTATATATATATATATATATATATATATATATATGGAGAAATCTCAAAATATCTTACTTTCAGCAATCTACTATTAAGTAAGGTCCAGTATCTATAAATGGGGTGAATAATGAATATATGCATTATTAAATTTGATCTGATTATATAATATGCACATATATGTATATATAGAAATTAGTATATATCTTCTTTACTCCCAATAATTAGGAGATAGTTTATTTTATAATTTATGAACATTCCAAAGTTATGTTTGAGTATTATTCTACTTATATGAAATACCTAAAATAAGCAAATTCAAAGAGACAGGAAGTAGAATAGAGGTTACAAAGGGTTTTGGAACAAGGGAATGAGGAATTATTGTTTAATGGGCATAGAATTTCAGTTTAGAATGATGAAGAAAGTTCTGGAAATGAATGTGTTGATGGTTATGTCTTACTGTAAATATACTTAATGTCATTGAATTGTACACTAAAAATGGTTAAAATTTTAAGTGATATATGCATTTTACCATAGAAACCTATATGAAAGTGTTTGTTCTTAACAGTTTGAAGTACATTTTTTAAAATTATCATATCAACGATTTTTAAGACCATCTTTTCCCTACTTCATGTTGGTTCTCCAGTTTGACAAGCATTGGTTTTTCTATAAAACCTTTGAAGCTCAACCCATTATGTCAGCACTTTTTATTAACTACTTTTACTTTTGACATCAGAAAAATTGACTAAGAATCAAAATTACACCTATTTCTATACAGAGACTGGTGTGGAAGGTTTGCAAGGACAAACTAAAGAAACCTCTGTTGCCCAAAATTCTCTGTCTTCTCAGTCTCATCAAATCAGATTGAAAGTATACTCTTGGACGATACATTCTTGGTTAGGATAGATGAATATGCCTCTAAAAATGAAGCTTGAGAATAAAAGAAAACATAATAGGATGTAGAATCTTGAAAAAAGACTCTAACATATTTAATGTCAATTAACTATCAGAGTACCATGAATAAAGATGGCTGTAAAGTCAGTGCTACAAAGCATTTGTAACATGTTTCATGGTAAATCTACAACAAGAAAACTAAACTGAGCATATAATGTCAATACTAAAGAAACTATTTAAAACTTGTGTAATTTCTGATATGATTTATTTCTTAATGTTTTAACAAACTAATTAGATGCTATGGTAAAACTTCTAATTAATTATACTCATATCTATAAATACATACACACACCTATGTATTTTCTTGGACAGAGAATTATCAAGCCTATTTCACATACACTTCCTATATTACAAATTTTGTATTTGGTACTTAATGGCAAGAAATTTGTTACCTGGGATAAATAAGTTGATTTGTTTAAGGAATAGATTCCTACTGGACTTAATGATATTATATCATTCTAATATTAGTTTCAATAAATTGCTATTGTATTATTTTTTCAAAATGAACCTTAATGTATGGAACTGACAATTGAATTGTAAAAGTTGCATAATTATTCCTTACTGCCCCATGGAGATTTTTGTTAATAAACTCTGATGGTTTAATGTGTACAGAACTAAGGAAAAAATCAAAATCACAGGCTAATTTCCTATTATACTTACTTTGTATTTTTTTTTCTTAATGGAGGCCCAGGTTTAGTTTTCTTCTTTCCTAGGCAAAAAAATTGAGGGGAATGATGAGAACATAGGAATAAATGTGGTTAAAAGCACACTGGTAGATACATAATACAAAGGAAAGTTTAAAGGGACTGAGAATATTATTATCAGTTAGATTTTCTTTGATGTGTCATGATAAGATGTTAAAAAATTGGAAGAATTTTAAATCATAGAAAAGCAACTAGCAATGACTACATTAAAATACAGCAGGTAATGTGTTTCATCATGATTTAAAAGTGTTTCTGTTTTTCTTAATAATCTACTGTGTATATTGCAATCCTTTTACTCTGATCTCTTTCCTGGTCAAAGGAGGAGATTACATCTTTATGATTTTAGCAATTGACAATGGCTTGTGAAAAAAATAATTGTTCAATTCTGGGAGAGATTTCTGATGCTGCCTACTTTGGAGGATTTTAAAATATGACAGAATCTCAGCTGAGGCATATACAGGCTGCAGGAAGGTCCCTGAGGCACTAGTGATTTTTCAGTTATGGTTAAACTTTTCATTACTCATTTTTTTCAAATAAATTTTATATTTTAATAATGGAAAGTAATTAAGGAAAAAGTTTGATTTTGATTTAACAGTTTAATAATTACATACTAGAACTTTAAATAATGGATGATGTCATGAAAATGGTTAACTATTTGAAAGAACAATATGAAACCATCCACTAAGTATATTTCTAGGGATTTCACTTGTTTCTCTCAGAATACTGAAAACACCTTGATGATGAAGCCAAGCAGTACCTTTGTACATGCAACTGATGTAGATTTTCTATAATATACATTTAGAAGAATTTTTAAAAGTAAATTTGAGGAAACTGCATGGAAATGTAGTTTTTCTGTTCATGGAAAAATATATGACTTCTGCATCATAGGAAACTTTAATGTTTTCATTTCTTAAAATATTTGACCAAGGTTTTTAGTCATTATATTAGCATCTGTTGTTCCATCTGGAGGACAAAAAAAATTCAATGAATTGTAAATGGACAGTTCAACATGAATATGCAAATTTAAAGCATTTTAAAATTCTATACAAGATGTAAAGAAGTAACTTATTCTGTGTCTTATTTAGAAGACCTTACTATATATTATTTAATCATCTGTTGGTTTGAGCACTGGGTTCCATTACAGCACATCAACCAAAATGTTCTGGAATATAAGTAGCATCAAAAAATTTTAGGAATATCATAGAATTTTTCTCAAATGATATAGTGCAATGTATTTTCCAGGAAAGGAAAAAATACAAACATTTAAGGGATATTATGTCAAAAATAGGAGCAATCTATATAATCACTGGAATGTTCTGGTATCAACTATTGACATTTTGGAGCTGTTAATGAGCCCTTTTTGTTAATGTTCATTAGATAATTATGTTCTATTTTTCACACTGACATCATGTGAAGAACACACTTGCTTTATTCACTGAACCTTGATGCATATTCTGATTCACTAAACCTTGATGCATATTCTAAGCATGAATTTAAACACTACTATTTCTATCACTTGCTTTTGAAATCTTGGAATTTTTAGTATTTACTGAAGCATTTTGGTTTTCAAAATATGAGTTATAATCACGAAGCACTGCTGAACTTTTATTTTAAACTTTTATTTTAAAAGTGTGCTTTGTCATATTAAGGATGAAAGAATAACACAAAGCTTGTGTCCTTGTTGAAGAAACAAAAGTAAAAAGACTTTTTAAACTTTTAATGAAAATTATTGCTTCTGGAAGTCATTGATGTATCATGTTTCTGTGAATCAACTTTTATGAGTCCCCTACTCAAAACGTAACATGAACATGAAATCTTTCTAATTAGATATTTCTATGGTGTTAGTGAACTACATAATGATATCACTCTTTCCAAATCCTGAATTCAGTAATAGTTTCACCACCAAACATGAAAGAAGTGAAGTAGAAAAGATGTGAAAAATATCCATTCATGTTAGAACTATATATTATGGGTGCATCAAACAGTAAGTTATTTACTATTCACTGGTTGATTATGACATTGCTAAAATTAGATTAAAGCAAAAGACTGAATACAATTATAATGAAATAGCTTTGATTATGTTTTCCATTCAAGTATATAATCAGATCATTTTATGTTAATGTAATTTTCTTTGAGTTAAATAAACCTAATAGTGTTGACCTGGCTTTTCATGTATCTTTTTTTTCTTCTAACACAATCATTTGATGAGCATTTTGTAAGAAATAAAATTATACTCAGAGCAACACTTTCATACTTACACAAGCAACATGTGTAATTTTATAAATGAATGTGTACTTTAGTTATAAGATCTGCATTTGTTTTATTTAAAGTAATTGACTTATAGTTACTTTTGATATTATTCAAGGTATAGATGGGAAATAATACAGTATAAGGGATCTTTACCCAAGGTAGTTTGAGAAATACTGTTCTGCATGAAAAGTTAGAGGTTAAAAAGAAAGATAAGGCAGTTAGTATGAAGAAAAGGTAATATATTTAAGAAATATGTAGGAGGTAGGATAAAAGAATTTAAGTGATTAATTACACATGAGTAATGATGAAACAAGAGGTGAATTTTGGTTTGGAAGATTTGAATTTGAAGAATTTGAAGACAGGCCTGTTTGAAAATGAGGTCAATAAAATATTTTTATTATTTATTTATGTTTTGTAACAGCAGTTAGCTAATGACTGAAATATCAAAAGCATATTTTGTGTTATCTTACAAGAATTCTAGAGGAAAGATTGGGCTGGCCTAGGTAATTCAGCATCTAAAGTGGTTCTATTAATAATTAAGGATGAATTTTCTTTTTGTCTTTTTTCCATTGTCATTGTGCAACTTACCCTCCTAGACTGGCTGCCCAAAACGGCATTGTATGAAAATACCATGACTCCAGAGAGAAAAAAAGATTGCCTCATACTGTGTTCCCTAAATAAATTCAAGTACAGCTTTCTCAGAGTTCCCAAGAGTGGTCCTTCACCCATATCCCATTGTCCCAACTTGCCTTTTAATAAACCAGTCCCTGAAAGGGACACAAGCGTAATGTCAGAATGATTGGCTTAGACTATTCAGCTTTGACCTGGAAGTCTTTCAGCCTTTCCATGAAGCAATTTTCAATCTCAATTGTAAACTTCTTACTTAATGATAACTTGGGTGACCAATAATAGGGCAGAACAGAATAAGAAAGTCAGGAAATAGATGAATTTTACAGATGCAATAAGATTCTGTGCTCAAGGAAGTAACAGTCAAGGTTTGGTATTGCTGAATTTGGGATGCTAAGGGGCTGTCTGTTAAAGGGTTCCAGGAGACAATTAGAAATGTGGGCCTGAAATATGTTAACAATTTGGGGTTAATCTGCACAAAGATAGTATTTGAACATATACTAACCAATAGCATTAGACAAGGAGAAACTATGCAGTGGAATATGAAGCAGAAGCATATAAGAACAACATCAGTGTAAGTGTAGCAAAGATATCAAGAGAAGATGATTTTCCAGAAAAACTAAGAACAGGAGAGACTCCATTTTTTGTCAAATAAAATTAAATTCCAAAATAAAAATTTGTTATCATAAGAGATTTCCTGCATGAAAGAAGTTCAACTCAGGCACTACCTTAATAATTGATAGAAATCCTTTTAATATTGACAAGATTTACTTGTCTGTTTGTTTCTTCAATTTAAAAATGCCTGCAATTAAATATGCTTTTTATTCAAATAAATAATCTCTGGTTATAGATTCCAAACAAATTTACGCTAAGAACAGCTTTGATTTGTGCTATTCTTTTTCTAGTGATAGCTCTCAGAGTCCTAGAGTGTAATGACAGAGTATTTCAATAATGCTCCACTAATAGTAGTTAAGTCTTCCACTTTACTATAGCACTTGGAATCAATTATCAGCAGAGATGAAGCTCTGGGTCTTGCACATGCCAAATGCACCTTCAACTGAAGTTTAAGATATGTTTTTATATGTGGTTCTGTAGTTTGCCAAATAATTTCATAGTGAGTAATTGTGACAGCAGATTCTTCTTTCTGTAGTATAAAGCTGTTACTGGAAGCAGCTGCACAGCTAGGAATTAGACTCCCCAGCCGCTCTTGCTTATAGGTAGAGCCATATGATTAGTTCTCATCAATGCGTGTGAGGGAAAAGATATGATTTCTGAGCCAAAAGCGTAAAAACAATAGATACGTTTTCTCCCTGGTTTTCTTCCTCCTCATTTGCTGGGTGCAGAGAATGCCACATCACTAACAGATAGAGGGCGTCCAGACCTCTAAATCACATCATGGTCGAGAGCTGGTGACTGACCAGAAAGACTCTTATTGAATTAATTTAGTTATACCACTGAAACTGTAGATTTACCTGTATGACTGCTAGCCTTATCCTAAGTAACATAGTGAAGCAAGTTTACCAATGCAAAATCAGATGATTTAAAATGAAAAGTTATTGTCATGTTAGAAAAGGCCTCAAACTGAAACTGTTGAAGTTACACAGCTTCTACTTTTCTGACCATATGCCTCCTTCTACACCATCTCTCTGTCTTTTGTGCATGCCCATAAGATCTCAGCATATTCAAAGTCTGCCTAGCTTTCAAAATCCAGATGAAAAAATGATCTCCTCCACTTGTCCTTCAAAGCTCCTTTTCTTAGGGGGGCGGGTACTGGGGATTGAAATCAGGGGCACTCAACCACCAAGTCTCATCCCCAGCCCTGTTTTGTATTTTATTTAGAGACAGGGTTTCCCTAAGTTGCTTAGGACCTTGCCATTGCTGAGACTGACTTTAAATTCATGATCTTCCTGTCTCAGCCTCCTGAGCTGCTGGGATTACAGGTGTGCACCACCTTGCCTGTCTTGACTTTTTGACACTGTTTTATACAGGTATTGGGCTATTTGGATGCATAACCACTTTTTCCCATTAGCCCCCACGTTCCTTGAGACATGATTTCGTCTTTTTTATTTTGGTTTTATGACTGTGTTCTGCATTATTTATCATATAGTAGAAAGATGATTAATAAACAGTTTTTGAAATGTTGAATAAACAAAAGCTGAAGTGGGTATGTGTTTTGGAAATTTATTCTATTGTAAATAACTCAACTAAATATTTTTAATCTTAATTGTAAATTTCTTACATAAGCAATTATTTGAGAGTTTTCAGTTTATTCACAAAAACATTTAAATATAGCTTTTTGTAGGTTTTTGTATATTCATTATTCTCAAATTAACATTAATCCCAAAGAGTAATAACAACTCTTGAGTTCCTCACAATAATTCTGATGGTATACTTTTAAAGTTAGCACAAAATATATTCTTCTTACAAGGTTAATTGAAGTGTTTTTAAAAGCATATGTAGTCTGGAAATTCATTCATAGAAAACAAAGCAAAATGTTTTGAAGTATAATGCTCTAAAAAGCAATGTGAAAAATAAAGAACAGCAAGATGGTTTAGAAGGTTAATGCTAACGAAGCACACATAAAAAGGTAAAAGACCAGCAGAAAACAAACACTGGAAGGAAAGCAGAAGGGGAAGAGACAAATCCACTAGAGGAAACAAAAGATTCTTAGAGTAGCATGTAAGAATTTTAATGGCACTTCTTTTTAAGGATGGTACTGGGGATTGAACTCAGGGGCCCTTAACCACTGAGCCACATCCCCAGCCCCTTTTTGTATTTTATTTAGAGACAGGGTCTCACTGAGTTACTTAGGGCCTCACTGAGTTATTGAGGCTGGCTTTGAACTCGCGATCCTCCTGCCTCAGCCTCCTGAGCCACTGAGATTACAGCTATGTGCCACCATGCCCAGGTTTAATGGTGCTTCTGAGAGTGCCATTAAAACTGTCCCTTAATGTACTATACTATTATCTGTAATAGTACAATACTAGAAACAATTCAAATGCCCCAAATGATGAGGAAAGACTTTTGTAAATTTTGACAAGCAATGTCATACAGTGAAAAGAGTCTGAGTCAGTTTCAGATGAATTTATTTATGATCCAAATCAAACTGGTATAGGACTAGAGAAAATACTTGAACCCTTACTTGTATACTAGGAACCTTAAGATGCCTTCCAAGAATAAAATTTTCTAATGCAATGGATGTTTAAAAGTTTATACTATTCTGATTTTAGCAAGTTTTCAGAATAGTGAATTTTTTTACTGCTTGGGAGGATAGCATACTATCCTTGAGAAAGCAAATTCTCTGAAATTTGATAAACTACAATTTATTCTTTCAAGAAATGCTTATTAGGGCTGGGATTGTATCTCAGTGGCAGAATGCTTGCCTAGCACATGTGAGGCACTGGGTTTGATCTTCAGCACCACACAAAAAATAAAGAAAGAAATAAATGTATTTTAAAAAACAAATGCTTATTAAATGCTTGGGTTCCAATGTAAACTAGAATTTTTTTTCCTTACCTAAAACAGTTCCATGGGCTAAATAAATTGTCAGAGTAAATTTCCTTCATTTTTATTATACTGATGAGAATTAAATTATATTTAGGCACCTAGTATAGTACCTTACCTGTAATAGACTGTCTAAATGCTTGTTTCCTCACTCTGGTGCATGAAACAGCAAGATAAAAAACAGAAAGCAACAATAGGTTAGCTACACATCTGTTCTGGTGTCGAGGGGTTGTTTGATACCAGATGAATTTGTCACAGTCAATTTCCATTACTGTGATTCAAACCATGGTAAAATTATAATTAAAAACATTTTACATGAGAGATAAAACAATTCAATTAATATTCCCTGGTTAGTTTCAGCCATCATGATTATATAAGTTGAATGCTCCACATTAAGTGATCATCTCTTCAATGAAGATGAGAAGAAAAGAGAATTCTGATTATTCTAATGATTACCAGCATTTATTGAATGTCTACTGTATGTACTACTCTAAGCACTTTGCATATATTTTCTAATTTAAACTGCATCACAGATGACCTGATATCTTAAAATGTCCTGCTTGCTTGTGGCATTTTACCATGCACTTCCATTTTATAGACTCTGAACATGAACTAACTACATTCTTCATTAATATGAAATTCACTAAGTTCATATTCATGTACTATGCTTAACACTAGGAGGAATCAAAGTATAAATTAGTCACTAGAGTATGAATTAGTCACTAGATACCACTGGGCAGAAGAGATGAACTATGCACAGACTAGGAGGCAAAATGAGAAGTTATGTAAGAGGAGTGGTTGTAAAATATGATGGGATTTCAGAGATGGTTGTAGAACATTTCCTGCAGAAGTGGAGTCAAAGTTGTTCTTTTGTAGGTGACTGAGAATTTGGACTAAGGTTGTTGTGATTTAGATATAAGATATTCCCCAAAAGCTCATGTGTGAGACAATGGAAGAATGTTTAGAGGTAAAATGATTAGATTATGAGAACTATAACTTAATCAGTGTATGAATCCATTGTGGATAAACTGGGTGGTGACTATAGTCAGGTAGGGTGGGGCTGGAGTATGTAGGTCATTGGGTAGGTGCCTTTGAGTTTATAGTTTGTCCCTGGTGAGAGGACCTCTCTTTCTCTCTCTGCTTCCTGGTTGCCATGTCCTGAGATGCTTTTCTCTACCACACACAGAACACTGTGATGTTCTGCCTCAACTCAGTCCCAGAGCTATGGAGTTTGCCAGCTATGGACTGAACCTATGAAACCATGAGCCAAAATAAACTTGTCCTCCTCTAAGTTGTTCTTTTCAGGGATTTGGATAACAGTGATTCAAAACTGACTAAAGCAGATGTCAAATATATTGAAAAACTAGACTGGTCTTAGTAAGGAGAGACTCTGAATGGATTATTGCAAAAAAATGGAAGGACTATTGTAATAGGGATCCCACTCTGACAGTAAAATCTGAAAGTCTCTCAAGAATAAGGCAAAAGGGGTTTTTCTCTTTAGAGATGAGTAAACAAGGATGAAAGATCCAGTTGTGAGAAGTGGGATAAAAGGAATTAGTAACATGAGACAGTAGATAAGAGAATGTTTTACCACATGGCCAGACTAGTCTCTGGAAAGACCATTTAGGGGTGTATCCAGATTTAGGATTAGCTAGATCAAAACTAAGGAACTTGGATAAAGGAGAGAATATTAACCAAAGTTTCCTTAAGTTTTTGGTTCTGATTTCTCAATGGGGACAAAGCAGGACAACTAATTGATGAGACAAACAACAAGAATTTTGAGGATCTGTGTCTGCCTGGCCTTTTGATAGGCAAAAGAGGGGAGAACACATACATCTTATCTAAACCACTGAAGCATAGTGGTTGTGCATAGTAAGCCATTTTGCAGAACACAAAAGGAAGGAGAAATTTCTTAAACTTCATCATTTTCCAGGGTTGCACATCTTGAGTAAAGTTCAAAATATCCTGGGACATGGGAGGAAAACTCCATAAGTACTTCTAAAGAATTAGATGTTCATGGGAAATGTTTCATTTAGCTGTTTTATGGATATTATGAGGGTGTATGCTAATAAATAATGTTAGTAGTTTTTAAAGCCAAGTGCTTTTTAAAGCAAGTTACCTGTACTTACTTGTTTAAAAGATGCTCACAATCATCCAATGATGCAGGTCGATTTATTTTCCCCCTTTTTATAGACCAAAAATCTGAATTCTTCCTGGATTAAGTGACTTGGTCACACTGTTTGTGAGAAGTACAACTGGGGCTCTAACTCATGAAACTTATAACTTCCAACAGCTGGACTGGCCTCTTTTCATGACTTCAAACATTCCCTTTGTCAAACTGCTTGAATGAAAGAGAGTAAGTGAGAGAGAGGAAGGGAGAGAGAGAGAGAACATACATAACATTTCCATCTTCTGAAAAAATGGGATTCAACAAATACACATGACAGAATGGGCAGGGCACAGAAGAATGTAGAAAACCAGAAAGTCCAAGTTGCAATATGATGTACTAGAATCTGCAGTGCCTTATGGAACATGACAAAAGAGAAAGATAGGTACCTTAACAGAAAACTTTCTGGAGGCATGAGGGTCAACTGATTGTCTATTTTTTGTTTATGAGAGAATGGGATTGGGTGGTGATGAGGGTCAATCTTAACACTTTCACCTTGGAAGGCTCAGGTTTCTGGGCTTCATTTGACTGTAAATGAGACAATGGACAGTCACCAAGGTATGAGATAGGGTATGTAAAATGCCTGACAGATTAATCTCTTTGAAGCATTTCTGAGGCAACTTAAGACATTAGTACCAAGAGTTTAACCCTCCTTGGTAAAAGACAGTCATTACAAATGACATACATTTAACTCTCCTTTCCTTTACCAGCTAAATTTGCACTTGCTTCTACAGATCACAACTACTGTTATTCTTCCTAATAATTACCTTATGATTCAATACACTGTGTCTAATGAGTCCAGAGCACATGGTTGTAAATTTTATTAAAAATATTCTTTCTGCAGAGCATGATGGCACATGCTTTGCTAATCGCAGTGAATTTTGAGGCTCATGCAAGAGGTTGCAAGTTCAAGGCCAGACTCAGCAAATTAATGAGCCTGGGAATTTGGCTTAGTTGTAGAGTGACTGTGGGTTCAATCCTAAGTGCAGAAAAATAAATTCTCTCTAATATGCATGTGCCTATATTTCTAGCAAAATTCAGGAGTTTGAGGCAGGGGGATCACAAGTTTAAGGCCAGTGATGGCAACATATCCATTCCATCTCAAGAAAAAGAAAAATGGGCTGGGAATATAGCTCAGTGGTAAAGTGCTTACCTAGCATATAGCTCAGTGGTAAAGTGCTTACCTGGCATGTGAGGCCCTGGGTTGAATCCCCAATTACATATATATATTTGTGTATATATATATATATATATATATATGTATATAATTAATATAACATATACAATATATATGTATATATATTTGTATGTATGTATATACACACATGCACATGTATATGTATACACATACACACATATATATATACATACACACATTCTCAACTCTTTGATATTTGAAGAAAGAAATGAAGTTAATTTTGAAAACAGTTTGAGATTTCACTGGAAATGATGTAACAATCAAAGCAATTAACTTTTTAAATAACTTTTATTTATTTATTTTTATGTGATGCTGAGAATCAAACCCAGTGGCTCTCACATGCTAGGCAAGCTCTCTACCACTGACCTAGAACCCAAGCAATTAACTTTTATTGAGCCAATTCTATGTCCCTGGACTGATGATAGACAATTTCACATTTTTTTCAATCTTCCCAGGAAATTACTAGTACATATATGGTTTCTATTTTATGGATGAGCAAATTCAAGTTTGGAGAACTTAATCACTTTGTCTGAGCCAAGTTTGAATTCAAACCTGTCTAATTTTAAAAGTCATATAAAACATTTCACTTTGAATCAATTACTCATATTTTCAACACTATTCAATAATATCTCTACTATCTAATAGTGGTACAACCTTAGGGACATTTTTAACTGCTCTTTATTTCTTCATTTGAAAAGTAAGGACAATCCTACTTCCCTCCTAGGATAATTACAAAGATTAAATAAATAAGTATGGGTATGCTATTGAAAGGGCAGATGCAGCTACTATTTACTATGTAGTGTCTATGATGACTGATGATTATTTTGATTATAATGACATGATGCTCTCTTTCTTAATAAATAACCAAAATCAAGATCTCAATATAATTTTGTATGCTAAAAGAATTACAGTAAGAAAAAGGAACATTATTTTATTCTTAATTTAATGCACAGGTTAAATTTCTTTTAACCATAAGAATAGAAATGTCTTATGTGCCCATCATTAATCATCTTAAAATACATAAAATAAATTTTGAATTTTATTTAAAAGCACAGGAAGCAAGCTTTGACAATTGGATTTTGGGAAACTTTTAAAGGAATCTGCATATCATTTCCCTGATACAATCTGGATTGATTTAATATTAAAAACATTTTCTTGGCTGGCCAGGGTGGCTTATTCCTATAATCTCAGCAACTTGGGAATCTGAGGCAAGAGGATCAAAATTGCAAAGCCAGCCTCAGCAACTTGGCCAGAATCTGTCAGAAAATAAAAGGGGTTGCAAATATAATTCAGTGGTGGAGCACTTGCCTATCATGGATGAGAACCTAGGACTTTAGGTTTAATCTCTAGTATCACAAAAACAGAGTATAAAAGAAACATTTTTATACATGACTGTAGAGTACATTTTGACATATTATACATACATGGAGTATAAGTTATTTTAATTAGGATCCCATTCTTGTGGTTGTACATGAGGTGGACTCATACTAGTCTTTCCTATACAAGTATAGGAAAGTTATGTCTTATTTATTCTACTGTCTTTCCTATTCCCATTCCCCATTCTTTCCCTTCATTCCCATTCGTCCAATCCAATGAACTTCTATTTCCCTCCTACCCCTTGTTGTGTGTTAGCATCCATGTATTAGAGAGAACATTTGACCTTTCATTTCTTGTGATTGGCTTATTTTACTTAGCATGATAGTCTCTAGTTCCATCTATATACCAGCAAATGCCATAATTTCATTCATCTTTATGGCTGAATAATATTCCATTGTGTATATATACCACATTTTCTTTATCCATTCATCTGTTGAAGGATACCTAGGTTGCTTCCATAGCTTGACTGTTACGAGTTGAGCTGCTATAAACACTGATATGGCTGTGTCACTGTAATATGCTGATTTTAAGTCCTTTGGGTATAGACTGAGAAGTCTGATAACTGGATCAAATGGTGGTTCCATTCTAAGTGTTCTAAGGCATCTCCATACTGTGTTCCAGAATGTTTGTACCAATTTGCAGTCTCACCAGTAATGTGGGAATGAACCTTCCCCCCACATCCTTGCCAATATTAGAAACATTTTCTAATACTTCCCATTTGTGTAGAATATGTTAACATTATTTTGACTTACTTGCTCATTGTGGTAGTTGGGCTCTATGGAACCTGAGCCAATACTGAATTTTCCTCTCTGAAATATCTATACTGAAATGTATGAATTAGGTTAAGAGATAAAAAATCTATAAAAAGTAAAAGGTGAAAGGTTGAGATAAAAAATAAGGATGGTTCCCATCACCATTATGTAGGGACAGTCCAGAGTTAAGAATTTCAGGGCAGAAGCAACCATCTATGAATTCAAATCTGTATTGAATTAAAAAAAATATTTTAAAGCCTGCAGAGCTGCAATGCATTTTGGCAACAATGGTTGCACTCATTTACCTCAGCAAAGGGTGGAAACAGTTGTAAAAGTCATGGGCATTTGTGGCAGCTTTATGTGATTTGTAGCTAAAGCAGGTTACGTGTAAAGGTTTGTAATAGGGATTTCATAGGATATTGTGAAAATTATATTGAAACTGATCATGAATATCTTAAATATAAAGGATTACCCTATGCTAATCTAGAAGCTCCACTTTGTCTTTTATGTACCTGTGGCTTTTACGTATTTTTGCTTTGAAGTTGAGGAGAAGGGCAAAGAGTGGTCACTGTCTGTAGTCCACGATAACTCATAAATCCCACAAATTACTACTAATATTTGTTTTGTTTAAAATATGTATTTTTCATTCTAGAACAAACAATGAATGAAAAAAGTCTGAGACAATTTCAGGATTATATTGTCCTTTGCTCTTACTTCGAAATAAGAAGGAAATAAAACAATTTATACAACCCTAGACCTGAAGAAACTGGGTCCCATGGACAGTGATTAAGGCATCTTTTCTGCTGCCACCTAACCTGCTCCAAACCTATTCTCTGAATTGTATAAGCCAGATGCTTAGAACCCACCTGTCACTCACTCCACATTACCCAAAAGATACAGTTCCAAATTTTTAGCTGGTTTATCAGAACATCAAGCATCAGTCTCCATTCACACCCATTATCATCATCAATCTCCATTTGCCTTACTAAAAGTTGACTTCTCCAAACTGAAATTTCTTGAGAGAATTTCTTGAGAGAATTTCCCTCTGTCCAGACTAATATTCAAATTTGCCATACACATTCCCTTGGTTAAATCCAATATGTTCTTTAGTTCTGATTTATAACTCCAAGTTAAGTCTTCCCTTAACCCTCAAATCACGTGGTTTTCCCCCTTTTGTCTCTTGTAGTGTCAGAGCACCTTTGTTTTTAAAACTTTTATAGTGATTTACTTAAAGAAAAGGTTTCAAACTTACACTTAGGAGCTGTAATCCCAGCAGCTCAGGAGGCTGAGGCAGCAGAATCACAAGTTCAAAGTCAGCTCCAGCAATTTAGCAAGGCTCTAAGCAACTAAATGAGACCCTGTTTCAAAAGAAAATATTTAAAAAGGGATTAAGCACCCCTGAGTTCAATCCCTGGTACAAAAAAATATTAAACTTACATTTATATAGAAATTAGCTACATTGGTTAGAATGCATATTCAGATTCTGGGTGATGCCAAAGCTTTCACTGGTACCCAGACTACAAATTGAGTAGTGGTACATCTGGTCCATTAGACCCAAAAGTAGGATCCTCACTTCCAGACATATACTAAACCCTGAATTAATAGCTACTGAAAAAGGATCTTGGAAGTGCAAAAATATCATTTTGAAATAAAAGTAGTATTCACAAATAATCATTTGAGAAGAATTTTGTTAACTTCCTTCCCTCCTTCTAGAGCTTGGTATTTTCACCGGTTCATTTTTCCCTTCCCAAAGTTCATGGGTATCTGAAATTCCTCCCTCCATTTCCTCCTGAATCTTCCATCCCTTTCTTGCCCTGGAGGTATTTACAATAGCAGCATTTCTCAAAATGAAAAGTAAAGAGCTAGAATGGAAAGATGAAGAAAATGAGCCTTTATTCTGGTTGTCAGTGAGTAACTTTCTTCTTTCTCCAGAATTCATTTCCTTGGACTTCATCAGAGTATTTGTCAAACAACCCCAAACACATCTCTGTATTCCTCTTTAGTGTAGCATTTCTCAGAAAATCTTTTTCTGGATGTCCTCATATGCAAATTAACTTTATATAAGTTATTGGTTTTCACAAAAGACTTGTCTTTTGACATCTATATAGAAAACTTGATCTTGTTTTAAGTCTGTCTTTCTCTCAGTCTCTCTGTGTATATGTGTGTGTGTGTGTGTATGTGTGTGTGTGTGTGTGTGTGTGTGTGCGTATGTGTATGTATGTGTGTGTGTGTCTAGGATTTAGGGAGAGAAAACATGTAGCCATTTAATCCCAATGTATATCACTGCTTGGACTATGCAAATGCAAAAATGAAAATAACCCAAACTCTCTATGGCCCTCTTTACCACCCATACTTCCAGACCTTGTCTCACTTATCACAAGTAAAGAGAAACTTGGAAATCAAGTGATATCAGTCACTGTACCCAAGTTAAAATTGGTTAAAAAAAATGCTTCACCAAAGAGTAATTTTCTTAATGGTTGAATAAGGCTTTTAATGATATAGACAGTACTATATTCTCCATTAGGTTTAATTGTATTTTTAGCAGGAAAAAATGAAGAAAAACATTACTGTGGTAAAACATATCCTCAGATTTCTAAAACGAAGGTCAATTTCAGTATTTGTACATATAGAGCTTTGTTAAATTCCAAGTTTGTTTATTGACCAAATATAAGGAAGAGAGTCTGAATTTTGATGGTATATTTAATCATAACCCAATATGATTCACATAGGCTATATCTACATGGCATAGAAGATATATACATATATAAATAGAAGATATATATATATATATATAATACACATGTATCTATAGACAATGCATACTTTTAATCTCTGTACATACATTTTGTATATGGGCAATTATATGTGTGTGTATAAAATACACATTTTTTCTTTCCATAAAATAGCCAATGTTTAAATGAATTCAGAAGAGAAACTCTTGGTAAAAGTGTAGATGTACCTATTAATAGATTGTTAGAAATGCCATAGATTTCTTAGTAATGATAACATCCCTCAAATACCAAGAGAATAGAACAATTATACTAGACTGTGAATTCTAACAAATTAAAAGAAATATCTGCATGATCCATGTTTCTAATTATCCAACAGAGTGTTTGTTGTTAATAACTTTTCTGGAAGCCACAAACACAGCAGTAGCTCTTAATTATGTTGCAGTCTACAGTGTAACACAATGCATTTTTTCTTCTGCCTTCAAGATCACATTGACAGCAGAGCCTACCATAATGAACTGTGGTGAAGCCGCAGAGTGTTGTATTCAGCACTTTTGCATTGGAGTATTCAGATTGTACATTGTATGAAGTCTGACTTGAATGTATTCTACCACAGTAATTCTTATATCAAAGTTTTATAGTTTCCTTTTTTCAATGGAAGACCATGTTAATTAAAAAGCATAGAATATTGAGAACTTAACAGCCACAGTGAACTAAGAACTACAAATATCTCTAAGATTCTTGAAGGTAACCTAATGATATTTTGTCCAGGAGATTTCTTGTGCTGCAAAATACATGTAAATACATACTCCATGATTTTCCCAAGGTGCTGGGTGGTGAATTCATGAGCTCAGAATTATAAGCACACATTCATAAATTATCCTTTTGGAATCAAGAAAATATACCATTCCTTTTCTTTTTATATTTTAGTTCACATCATTTATGTCCAAAATATTAATAAAATTGTAATTCAGACATTTCATGCTTAAATAGGAGAAAATCCTTTAAAGGTTCTCAAAATGTCTGAGATTTTCTTCCCTTTATCAATATTATAATTTTTTACTACTAGATTTATCATAATTAAAAATAATAGCAGAAGGCTTGGAGAATGAAAATGAAAAACATATAGTTAAGATATATCTATATCTATGTGATTTTTAAAAGACTAAAATATTTTACTTCAAGTCCTAATTCAATAGTATCTTGTGTCACTCTTTAAAAATCATAGGAACTTTTACAGTTTAGTTTTGTTTTTATGTCAAATGAGAACTCTTTTGAAGTTGCTGTGGGATATTATGTTAATTGTGAGCAATAGTGCAAAAAAGCATGTTGTGTTTTAGCTTACTCATGAATGAAAGCAGTTCACAGAAGTGCTTATTGACCAAAAGATCCTGAATGTTCCCATCAGTTTCAGCAACTTTATTTACTTATTTATTTACTGCAGAGTTTAGGATTGAATCCAGGCGCTCACAATGCCAGGTGAGTGCTCTACTACTGAGTCCCAGTCCCAGTCCCCAGCTTCAGTAAAGTGATAAATTTCTTCATGTTGAATTTCTTCCTAAGAATAGTCCTATGTCCTTCCATTTTTAAAAAGCATTCACTTCTGGGTGTAGTGGCACATGCCTGTAATCCCAGTATATGGGGAGGCTGAGGCAGGAGGATCACAAGTTCAAAACTGGCCTCAGTAACTTAACAAGGACCTAAGCAACTTAGTGAGACCCTGTCACAAAAATAAAAAAAAAGGCTGGGGATGTGGCTCATTGGTTAAGCATCCCTGGATTCAGTCTCTAGTATCCCCCCTGCCAGAAAAAAATTTCAGTTTAGAAAACTTGCAATTATAAATTCTTTATCTGTTTCTTTGAGGTATAAGTCTTCCAGGTTTTTGTCAGTTTAACATCCCAGAAATGTCTTTCTCAAAGACCTGGGAGGATCTCCTTGAAATGTACTCGCCAAACAGGATAGTACTATGTCTCCCAGTAATTATAGGATAGAAAGCTAGCTTTGATAGATATGTCTCAATTAGGGAATACAGATGACCTAATTCCATTGACATAGTCTTCCACCCTTGGCCCCCACAATGTCATCTAGTTGTTTTCCACCAGCTCATCCCAACACTTAAAAATTCTACCACCTTTTGCTTTAGCAGTTTAGTTCTCTGTCCTCTATTGCAGGTCTTTAGTAAAGTATTTTTTGCATATTTAATTTTCTGCCTATTAAAATTTTTCTATGATATTCTTTAGATTCCAAGGTTACTGTACAAAGTAAAGCAATCTTGTTCAATGTAGATAGACTTTTGTAAAGAATTTTAAGGAATATTTGAAGACATAACATTGTCTTATTTATCTGCCATCATGACCCTTACTCTTTTAAGCCATACCCCCCACATGTTTATCAGTCAGGATGAAAATATTTCTACAATGTACCAATACCACTTCTGTCTTCTTTCTTTCATAATGAAGAAATATTTGTTTCCCAAATTGAAATAGATATGTATATGTATTTAATTGAAAACCCACATGAAGTAATCTCAAACACTGCAGAGCATAGATTGAAGCAGTGTTTTTCAATCTTTTCATAAGCATTATTAACCCCCATAAGAAACTTTTTAGATAATTTTCCTACTCACTCCTTCCATGAGATTTTAATATCAGGAATATTTATAGCATATCTGTTTATGTACTGTGGTCCTTCAAGGTACCATAAGCCATTATAATATTTTAGATTTGTTTGCTTCCTCTCCAAGAACCAAGGATGATATTGCCCTATTCAACATGCATGGATTATGCACAAAGTAAAAATCACATAAAATCCCACACCACAGGTGACTGCTATTTAATTTCAGACAAACATCTTTTCTTATATTTTGTGCTTTATTTATTTTTCTGCTTTAATAGCATAAATAGCATTTAAAAGCATAATATAGTACATAATATGGTACATACCATAGTTTATTAAAACAGGTTCCTTTGGCTTACATTCTTTCTAATTCTATTTTTTAATTTAAATAATGTTATGATGAATATCATGTCATATCCTATTTGTACATTGGATGGAATATGTTTAGAAAGAATATTTCAAAATGCACTTTCTGGACAAAGAGGCATGTCCATTTAATTTTTTACAAAAAATTTCAAGACTGTCTTCCAAAAAGACCTGTCCAACTCACATTCTTTCATATTCTGCTTGAAAATACCTATTTACAAAACAGGACACAGGGTGTTACCAATTTGTTTAATCTTGGTCAGATATTGACAATGTGAATCTTCAGTGATATTTTATTTACATATTTTTCAATAACTAATTAGATTGAGATCTAAATAAGAACATTGACTATTTGCATACTTAAGAAAGATTTCCTGATCTTGTAACTTTTACTCATTTTTCAACTTTTTTCATTTGAGTTTCTGATTAAAAATGTTGCCCACCATACAATTATCATGTAAACTTATTAGTGTATTGTTCAGCCTTTGGGAACTCTATAGGGCTTATGTGCCTCTTCAACTATATAAAACTCTGAACTTGTTCATTTCACAAATTATTTTTGTTTCCTTCTGAAGTGACTCTATATAATGATGATTATTATAACCATAGACATATTATTTTTGATAAGCTTATTATTTGTATATGTTATGATTCATAAAATATATTTATAATAATTTTATGTTTACCTGTTTTAGAAAAACATTTAAAAGCATAAAGAACCTTAACTATCATATATAAGATGATTCTGTATTTTTTTATGTTTAAATGTATCAAACTCTTCAGTTTCCTTCATTTCTCAATTAGTACTTCTCTATAGTCTTTGAACTGACATAGTTCATCTCTTTTCATCTTTATCTCTATTTTAAAATGAAAAACATGAGGCTAAGAAAAATATAACATGTTTTCATAAGGAATTACTTCTTTAAAAACAGAGGGTTTTATGGAAAGAAAAATCAAGGAGAATACAAGGAAAGTCTGAACACATCAGATTAATATAATCATTGCTGTAGTTGCATTTATATAATTCCAAAATATTTGGAGTGCTTGGACATATGAAACAATAGTTATTCTCATAGTTATCACATTATTTCATGTGATCTATTGTCTTTCTTTAAATTTATTCATGAGAGTTGTTATTTATACATTCTACTACTTTGTCCACATAAATGCCAACATTTTCTCAATATTTTGGATATAGCAATACACATTTGGAAAGAAAAATGAAAGCTAATAATTATGCTTTGGGTTTGATTACTTTTTGTTTAGAATCATCTTAACAAAATTTGACAATATTTTATGAAACCTTGCAAAGTTTATCTAAAAGACCCTCTATTTTTAAATTTATACATTAGGTTCACAAATGCATTTTTTTTTGTTTTTTTTTTTTTTTTTTTTTAGACTCCCACTTCTTTACTATTTAGTATATTTCTCATGCATTTTAAAATAGAAGTTACATACAATTTTAAAACTCAAACTGTTACATCTCTATATTCCTCCATATTACACAGCTCCCTGAACACAAGTACTAATACATATATATCATTACGAATTTCCATAAACATGTTTTTTTTTTTTTTTTTTTTTTTTTTTTTATTTTTAAATTTCAGATAGAATTCACCTAACATAAAATTTACCATCTTAGCCATTTTAAAGTGTTCAATTTAGTGAATTTTAGTATAATCATCATGTTGTATAACCATCACCACTACCCAAATCTGGAATGTTTCCAATACTCCAAAAAGAAACCCCAAACCTCCCAATTTCACTCTTACTCCCCCATTTCCTGGCAAGAACTAACCTACTTTTTGTCTTTGTGGATGTGCCTATTCTGAAAATTTAATATAAATAGAATGCTATAATAGTTTGTCTTTTGTTACTGGCTACTTTCATTATTATAATGTTCTCAGGGTTCTTTCATGCTGTGTCCTGTATAAGTGCTCCAATCCTTTTCATGGACAAACAATATTCCATTGTAAGAATGTTCCATTTTATTTGTCTATTCATCAGTTCATGAGTATTTATGTTATTTCCATTTGAGGGCTGTTACATGTAATACTCTATTAACATTTGCGTACAAGTTTTTTTTTTTTGTGAACTTGCTTTGAAGTCAGTTGGGTATTTACTTACTAGAATTGCTTTATCAGAGGTCTCTGTTTATTTTTGTGGGAAATTCCCAAATTCTCCACAACAGCAGCAACATTTTATATTCATTCAAACAGAATAAGCCATGTTTGTAGTAAATGAGGGTTTCAGTTTCTCAATATCCTTGAAAAACTTCTTGTTTTCTATTTATTATTATACTTATTGTTGTAGCCATCCTGATGAGTAAAAAGTGGCATTTCTTTGTGGTTTTCTACATTTTTTAAAATTGTTCAATTTCTAAATGTATCTGTGACTTTGTGAATGAAATTGATAACATCAATATTATTTTCCTATATCACCATATGCTAATGTTTTTATGGTTATGGTTCTGTATTGCCTTTATGAAAGAAAAATGTTCTGATATAATTGAGGTTCTGATTAAATTGTGATTTAATGCACTATTTGCAGCAGAATATTTCAACCTCAAGAAACCTGTCATTACCAAATTTACAAAGGATTTTTTAAAGAATTGTGCTAACTAAATTTCCACATTAATGGAATGGACATTCTGGCTTTTGAAGTTGATATTCCAAAGTGCCCAGAAAAGGGAAAAAAGGCTGTGCTTATTTATAAACTTCTTGGCCTGAACTCCCTTTGGGGAGAAAATATGACATGTCATTGAAAAATATATTTACATACCACCAGTATATAAACCATTGATTCAGAGTTAGGTACACACATCAACCATTTCTATTAACTCTATTTGACTGATGGTCATTAAATAAAATATATTGTTATGAAACATTTTGTTCCCCTGTAAACAACAGAATAAAACAGGTAAAACTAATTAGAACAATATAGAGGATGAGGGAAAAGTCACACCAAAGTTTATGTTTTAGATTTTTCTTACTGATTAACAAAAATAACTTCCTTGATTTGGGCTATATTATAGTGATTTAAACCTTTTCTCAAATGCCTTATTCAAGGTTGCTTACTTTCAATAACAAAAAGGAACCTTCCCTGCCATTTTCTTAGGAATTTTCCTACTGGGGCATTTTTCAAAAATTTTAAGTATAGCTTTGATTTTGCTAAGTAGAATGATTTTCCATGCATTTTGAAATAGCCAGCCAAAATTTTGAGGATTTCTAAGGGAAAAATACAACATAACATAAAAATTTTAAAACAACTCTTATTCACCCCTTTTTCTTTTCACTTGCATGAAAGTCAAGGATGGAGAGGACCAGGTAATTCATTATTAGTTGAGAAGAGAACCATATTCTAAGGAATACTTACATTTCTTAGTTCTGAAAGATGATGATTTAAGCTTCTTAAAAATGAAATGAAGATTTTTCTGGAATATGTGAAGGTAAAATAAATTAAAGATAATTAAAAATGGGAAATATGTAGATTACACAAAAGGTCCTAAATGAAATTCTAGATATAATATTATTTTATCAAACTATGTTATTTAAAATTGTCTTTATGTTTGACTCTTTTCATAAAGTGCATGGTTTGTGTATGTTATAGTTTGTTGATGAGTCTTGGTCCAAATTTTTGACATCTTGTGTTAAAGCAATTTAATACTATGGAAATTGGGCAGAAATTCCTCTGAACAGCAAGGAGAATATTTCACAATGTCATTTTAGAATATGAATACTTATATTAAAATGTTTCTGCCAATGCAGAAATTTAAAGTAACAACAAATAATAGAATTATTTATTCTTCATTCTTTACTCTTTATTCTTTACTCCATGACAGGCAGGATTTTCTTCCAGGGCTTTTTTATGAACTTGGGCCTGCCTTTATACCCTCCATATCATAGTGTCTTAACTTTCAAAGCTATTTTGAAAACTTATACTCCAACAAAATACAAAATCTCAAAGATATCAACAGGTTCTTAGAGGCATATGAGCCACCCAAACTGAATCTGGAGGACATACATAATATAAATAGATCAATTTCAAGCAGTGAAATAGGTCATCAAAAGCCTACTAACAAAGAAAAGTCCAGGACCAGATGGATTCTCAGCTGAGTTCTACAAGACCTTCAAAGAAGAGCTCATTCCAATACTCCTCAAAGTATTTCATGAAATAGAGGAGGAGGGAACCCGTCCAATCTCATTCTATGAAGCTAATATCACCCTGATACCAATACCAGAGAAGGACACATAAAGAAAATTTCAGACCAATATTCGTAATGAACATAGATGCAAGAATTCTTAACAAAATTTTAGCAAATCGCACACGAAAGCATATTAAAAAGATAGTGCACCATGATCAAGTGGGTTTCATCCCAGGGATGAAAGGTTGGTTGAACACCCGGAAATCATTAAATGTAATTCATCACATCAACAGACTTAACATTAAGAACCACATTATTTTTTCAATAGATGCAGAGAAAGCATTTGATAAAATATAGCACCCCTTCATGCTCAAAACACTAGAAAAAATAGGGAGAGTAGGAACATTCCTAAACATTGCAAAGGCTATCTATGCTAAACCTACAGCCAACATCATTCTAAATGGAGAAAAATTGAAAACTGGCACTAGGCATGGATGCCCTCTTTCACCACTTCTATTCAACATCGTCCTTGAAAGACTAGCCAGAGCAATTAGACAGACCAAAGAAATTAAAGGGATATGAATAGGAAAAGAAGAGCTCTAACTATGGCTTTTTGCTGATGACATGATTCTATATTTAGAGAAGCCAAAAAATCCCACCAGAAAACTTCTGGAACTTATAAATGAATTCCATAAAGTAGGAGGATATAAAATTAATGCTCATAAATCTAATGCATTTTTATTCAAAGTGATGAATCGTCTGAAAGAGAAATTAGGAAAACTACCCCACTCACAATAACCTTGAAAAAAATAAAATACTTGGGAATCAATCTAACAAAAGAGGTGAAAGACCTCTACAATGAGAACTACAAAGCACTAAAGAAAGAAATGACACAAAACCTGAGAAGATGGAAAGATCTCCCATGTTCTTGGATAGGCAGAATCAATATCATCAAAATGGCCATTCTACCAAAAGTGCTATACAAAATCAATGCAATTCCAATTAAAATTCCAATGATGGACCTAATAGACATAGAGCAAGAAAACATGAAATTCATTTGGAGGAATAAGAGTCCCAGAATTGCTAAAGCAATTCTTAGCAAGAGGAACGAAGCAGGAGGTATCTCAATACCAGAACTTCAACTGTACTACAAAGCAATAGTAACAAAAACGGCATGGTATTGGCACTAAAATAGGCAGGTAGATCAATGGTACAGAATAGAGGACACAAAGACAAACCCACATAAATACAGTTTTCTCATACTAGCCAGAGACTCCAAAAACATACAGTGGAGAAAAGATAGCCTCTTCAACAAATGGTGCTGGGAAAACTGGAAATCCATATGCAGCAAAATGAAAGTAAACCCCTGTCTCTCACCCTGCACAGAACTCAACTCAAAATGGATCAAAGACCTAGGAATTAGGCCAGAGACCCTGCATCTAACAGAAGAAAAAGTGGGTCCCAATCTTCATCATGTGAGCCTAGGACCAGACTTCCTTAACATGACTCCCAAAGCACAAGAAATAAAAGCAGAAATCAATAATTGGGATAGATTCAAACTAAAAAGCTTTTTATCAGCAAAGGAGACAGTCATCAATGTGAAGAGAGAGCCTACAGAGTGGAAGAAAATCTTTGCCACACACATGACAGATATAGCACTAATCTCCAGAATATATAAAGAACTCAAAAAGCTTTGCCCCTAGAATACAAATAACCCAATCAATAAATGGGCTAAGGAAATGAGCAGACACTTCACAGAATAGGATCTACAAGCAATCAACAGGTATATGAAAAAATGTTCAACATCCCTAATAATAAGAGAATTGCAAAGCAAAACTACCCTAAGATATCATCTCACCCCAATTAGAATGTCTATTTTCAAGAATACAAGCAATAATAGGTGTTGGCAGGGATGTGGGGAAAAAGGTAAACTCATACATTATGGGGTTGCAAATTGGTGCAACCACTCTGGAAAGCAGTATGGAGATTCCATCGAAAACTCGGAATGGAACAACCATTTGACCCAGCTATCCCACTCCTTGGCCTATACCCAAAGGATTTAAAAATCTGCATACTACAGTGATGTAGCCACATCAATGTTTATAGCAACCCAATTCACAATAGCTAGATTGTGGAACCAACCTAGATGCCCTTCAGTAGAGGAATGGATAAAGAAACCGTGGTATATACACACAATGGAATATTATTCAGCCATAAAGAATAATAAAATTATGACATTTGCAGGTAAATGGATGGAATTGGAGAAGATCATGTTATGTGAAATAAGCTTATCCCAATAAACCAAAGGCCAAATGATTTATCTTATAAGTGGTTGATGACACATAGCGGGTGTGGGGGAAGGCTTGGGAAGAATGGAGAAGGGATGGATTGTATAGAAGAAAATGAGGGGTGGTGAGGGGGTAGGGAAAGAAAGATAATAGATTGTGACAAACATCTATATCATATATGTATGTATAAATATGCAAATTGTATGATTCTACTTTGTGTGCAAGCAGAAAAATGCTAGTTGTACTCCATTTGTGTACAATGACCTAAAATTAATCAATTTAGAAAAAAACAAAGTCTAGATGTAATAAATTAGTTCTTTCTTAGAGGTTTTTCAATTTTTAACTCTTCAAAGAATCAGCTCATTGTTTCATTGATTCTTTTTCTTTTGTTTCTTTCTTTACAATGTCATTAATTGATTTCTGCTCTTCATTGTTTCCCCCATTCACCTTGTTTTTTGGGTTCATTTTGTTCTTTTTCTAGGCTCTTGAGGTAGGAGGATATTGATTTGAGATTTTTTTGTCTTGGCTAACATGCATTTGGTGCTGCTAAATATTCTCTTAATACTGATTTGGCTGCATTCTGCAAATTTTGATTTGTTTCTTCATTTTAATTCTTTTTGGTGTCTTTTGTTTGTTCCTTGAGGCTTATTTTTTTTGATTCATGAATTATTGACTTTTGTTTGGTCTCCAAATGTTTCAATATTTTTCTATTCTCTTTCTGTTGATTTCTAATTTGATTCCATTTTTATTTGAGGACACACTTTATATGATTTCAATTATTTTGAATCTGTTAAAATTTATTTTATGGTCCAAGATACTGTCTATCATGGTATATGTTTAATGATAAAATAATTAATTTTTGATGTCTTTGGGTATACGTGATGATTAGAAACTGTTGATTCATGACGTTGTATCCAGTCAGTAGGTTTGGATCTGTAGTTCCTGGAGAACATAGCCCTATAAGCAGCTTGTGGTTTTCAAGGTGTTGTTTGAACCTGCCATATTGTTACCCTCATTCCTATTCCCTCATGTACCACTCCTGTGGTAGGACAAAATTTCCAGGGAAAAGGAAAGAAATATTGCAGGGCTTAATTAAAGAGGCTGCAGTGATTAAAGCTGCATCACAAAAAAAAAATCGAAGTTTAGAGGTATGTAATACCAATCATTTATTTTATGGTCAAGGGTTTACTGTTTGACTGCATTGTTTTATTTTATTCATTGTACACAAATGGAGTAGAACTATCATTTTTCTGGTTGTACACAAAGTAGAATCATAATTTGCCTATTCATATATATATACATAGGGTAAAGATGTTTGTTTCATTCTATTATCTTTCCTTCCCCACCCCTCCCCATCCCTTATTTTCCTCTATAAAATCCATCCCTTCTCTATCTTGATGGTGCTTGCCTATGCTGTACTGGACTGTGCTGGATTCCTGGTCTTGAGTTATATTAGTATCTATTTCTTATGTTTTCATTTTGAGTTCCATTCTAAAGGAGCAATAGCTAGGTGAAGCACATTGTTCCAATGGAAAACAGTTTAAACTCCAGGAAAGCTTGCAGGAACTTAGAATAGCTCTTGAAGTCTCAACTCTTATAGGCACAGTGTCATTTTCACCCCTGTAACAGCATCCAAAGCCAGTCATAGCAGTGTCCAAAGCTAATATGTTGCAGATGTATATTCTGCTTATTCCAGTAAGAGGAAGTTCAAATTTTCATGACAAAAGGCATGGATGTTTATGTTGCTAACAGTGTGGGGATAAAGAAGTGGTTATCCAGGTTTTCTCTGACTTAATTTCCAAATCCATATTACTTTCTATTTAATATAGTGGTGAAGAAAATGAAAGTTAACATGAAATTATTTGAAATGAAACCTATAAAGGATATTCCCCTCAACATACAGTTAAGATTTATGTATTTTACTTTGGAGATTTTGATGAAATATTTTTAATAAACAATGAGAAAATGCTTCAAAATATACTTCATAATACATCAAGTGCAATGTTTTCAAATTCAGGCTGTGTTCTGATTCCTTTTGTTTGAACTATAGGTAAGTATTTGGTTTGGGAGGACATTAGAGGGACTCTTTGTAGGCCTGCACAGTTAAGCTAAAAACAGACTTAAAATAGTGCCCAGTCACAGAAATCTGATGTGTGTGTGTGTGTGTGTGTGTGTGTGTGTGGTGAAACATTTCCATTTGTCATTTATCTTTGTAAATCTTCAAAAAAATTTTTGTGAATTAGAATTCTATAAATTATTTCATACATATGTGAAATATGTATGAAAACATATCATATAATTATCACAAAAACCTATTGGATGATAAATATGTATGATGTTCCAGGGCACAACTTGAATTTTATTTGAAGCAAAACAAGAGTCATTAAAATATACAAAAAAAGAGAACCCTGGGAACAGACATTTTAAGTTAAATTCAGAATAGACTTGTAAGAACTGATATTCCATGTTTTCACAGGGTGACAGAAAACCATTTTGATGTACGTGGAATAATGGCAATAGTTCTTCAGAGTTCATTCAAGATACTGATTTGTTGCAATTGATGTAGAGGTTTTAATAAAATGGACAGTAGTTCCACAACAATTGACCTGGGGCCACCAACACATTAACATACACTGTTTAGTGCCATGGGAGCCAGTGATGACTCTCAGTCACTCCTTCTCAGATTGATTTGAAATCAAACAATAATCCAGAAGAAAGAAGCAACCTCATTAATAATTTTCTTAGGTCAAGATCAAGAAAAATTAAGAGTCACATTAAAAATTATTTGTGTTTTCAAGCATTCATGTGAATGACATTTGAAACACAATTACCAGAACAAAATAATAGCAGCTAACTTAGAATTCAATTAGTGCCTTATTCAGTATTTGTCAAATAAAAAGGAACAAATTTCACTGAAGAAAATCAATGAAGGAAACAATTCAGTGCTTGTCTATTGCTATTTGACTTTTGTCAGTTTCAGGAAAGGGAAATAGCTGAAATATTGACAATAAATCAACCCTTGAGTTGCTATATTTTCATGTTTTCTCTTCCTTTCTGACATCTGATTCCCAATACTATGGCAATAAACACTACAGGGGGAGGTCAGTATTGAATATAATTAATGTCTGCTGTCATTGCAGTTGTACGTCCTTCTCTACTGATATCTGTCTCATGGTACTTCTCCTTAATTGTCATCCTTTAATGTTGATTTGCCTCCTATTTCCTTTTTTCCTTCCACAATTATCTGTTTTACAACTTTAACAAAGACAGTGCATGTCCTTTATTGGCTTCTTTTACAAAATATCTGTCCCATATGCACAAATTCTTACTGGATATCTTCACTAAGATATTTCCATTTTGCTTCAACATCGCCCCTCTCTTATTTCCCAAAATCTCTCTGTTCTTCCTCTTCTTCAAATTAAGTAATCCAAATTTCTTGAAGTTTCTTTATATTAGCTAAATTGGGACTTAACCCCAAATTTCCATTATCTTGGCTATTCACCTGTCAAAATCTTATTAGTTTTTAGACCAAACTAGGAAAGAGAAATTGGCATCCATGATTATTTTCCAGAGTGTTTAATCTTTCATTAATAATTATGCTCTTAGTTTTTGTTATCTGCTTCATAAGTCCACCATTTCCACCTGCTTCAAATTATTATTGCCCAATGCCTAGGTAAAAAGTAGCAAGTAGAGGACACATTGACCTTGGTATTCTGATGGTATTTCTAGAAATGACTTTGGAATTCAATGGAATGTCTCAGAAAGTAAAAATCCTTAGCATATAATAAAATACATTTCTGTCTTAGTTTATATTATTGTAACCCCCTATAAAATATTATTCTTGTTTGCAGATACTTCTCTAAATTGTACCAATGTCTATCACATAGATGTACCTGAAGGACCCATCTCATGCCATTTTCCAATTCCACATGAATATTTTCATCATCTATGGAACCTGGGACATGGAAATTGTTGATCAATGCTGATTAATTAATTGGCATTAGTACTGCTTCAAGACTATTTTCCTGCACTCATTAGTGCTAGTTTTGGAGGGTCCCCAGTAATCTGGTGGGAAGAATACCTTTTCCCTATCTAACAAGCAAACTTCTCCCTTTCCCTCTTCTCTTTGGGGTGGATATTTTCTCAATTCTAGTTCATCAGACAAATGATCCCACTTGGTTACACTTATCCATAAATTCTCAAACTTTTTAGTTAGCTGATAGTACTCCATTATTTTATTTTAATGCAAAAATTATTTATCTTATATACTTTCTGTCCTTTCAGTGGGATTTGGGATGTGGGGAGAAAGTAAAGTAAATCAGTGTTCTTATTCTAGTATTTTATATATTTTAATACTTTTATTTTGAAATAATTTTCACTTAGAAATACATTCCAAAATACTAGAAAGAGTTCCGGTGCACTTTTAGTCCACCTTCTCCAAATTTTAACAACTTATATAATTGTAGTGCAATTATTGAAATAAGATTAGTACTGATTCCACACTATTAATTAATCAAAAGGTTAGTCCTTCTTTGTAAAATGTAATGTTCAATTATTACTATATTGACTATATTTATCAATAGCTTTGTTTTTACTTCATTTAATTTGTTTTACAGGAAAATTTTATGAGGAAAATATTGATCATAATATTACCAAGTAAAATAAAAGTTTTTTTCCTATTCTTTTCCCATTTGAATTTTTTCTAGTATGTTATCTTTTATTATCTAATTAATATTTATCCTAGTTGACTACTTTGATTGCGAAGTATCATTCCCCATCCTTATATTAGGCAAATTTTGTAGGGTTTTGTTCTTTGAAACCCCAAGACTCAGAATTCTTAGTTGAATTTCATAGAAATCCATTTGCAGGAACTGAAATGTAATGTCCTTAATTCATAGGGGAATTGATGTCAAGAAACTTGCAAAGAAGAGATTCATGCTCTCTGTCTCTATCTCACTCTATTCCCCCCTTTCCCCTGCCCGCCTCATTCTTGCTCTCAACTCAGTAGTCACAAATGGTCTTATTCAATACTCATTAGGAATTTATTCATCTTTTGTGAATATGTGTTTTTTCTAGTTCAAAATTTTTCTCTCATTATAAATGACCACATAATAGTCACCAAAACTAAAGTAGATGATCTTTCAACTCTATTATTTAATGTAGCCTGGAAACTTCTTTTTGTAACTGTGTTAAAAATACAAGAGGAATTAATGAAACTGACTTATTTGTGGAGGGCAGGTCACAGGTATTGTGTCATTGACTTGTGAACAAATGTCTTCCACCCTTTTATGTCAGGTCCTTAGTTCTGACTAAACCAAACTAACTGTATCATTTAGTTTTTGATACATTAACAACTAAATATACCCACCCCCAAATATAGTGACTTTTATAATAATCATTCATTTGCTCAGTATTCTGTGTGATCATCAATTTGGGCTTGGATCAACAACAACGGCTTCTCTATGCTCTGCTTGAAATCATCTGGGCTCATTCCTATGTCTGAAACATCAGCTAACATGGCTGAGCTTTTCTTCTTATGTGCTCCCTCATTCTCAATAAATCTAGCCCAGTCTCACTCATGTACTAACAAAAGAGGCCCCAGAAACAAGAGAGTGTTCCCTAATCCACATGTACTTTTCATGTTTCTCCTTGTATCACTTTTGCTGATGTATCATGGACAAAAACAAGTTATATGGTCAAGTCCAGATTCAAGGGATGAGGAAGTATGTTTTACCTTGTCTTATGTGAAGTTTCAGCATCATAATTAAAAGAGATGTACATACAAACATGGAAGATTTGTAGCTTCTTTAAAAATCTATTAGACTAAGCTACAGAACTGGCATGCTATTTTATGTATATATTTAAGATAAAAGGGACAAGCATTTGCACAGCCAGGCTTGTGGAAGAATAGCTCTAGTATACAGTTGACACAATGCGTTATGGTACCCCACAATGGTAGGGTACCATACTTCCTTTATGAAGATGCAGTTTAAGTTATTAATAGCCATAATGATCTTGACAAGAGAGTCATGAAAAGGATTGAGGAAAGTATATAAGTAAAAATCGTACCGCCTACCATTAGTGAAATATTTGATTGCAATCTAATTAAGTTTAGGTAACAATGACTGAAAACCATTGTCCCTGAAGGCTGTTCTGTAATATGGACATAATAAAAATGTGTACTTCCTGGTGTAAAGAACACACACTGGTAAAGGAGGCAAAAAAACTATCACACTTAACACTAATCGGTGTTGGTACTCAAAAAATGGGAAGTTGTTCTAGCTTTCTTTCTTCATAGTAGCCCTTTTGTGCTGAAGTTATATAGTTACTGAATTTATATGGTTACTTTTGTGCTGAAGTTATATAGTTTAAAAATTCCACAGGTACTGCCTGCAAGATATTCTTATAGTAGATAAACAGAAACAGTAATTTCCTAGAAACTAATGTTTTGATGTGTTAAGGGTGAATATCCATTTAAAAATAGTCATGTGAAACTGTTTTCTGGAATGATCCTAAGGTATAAATATTAGAATTGGACACATCTGTGAAACAGAGTTCATTATAGGGTCAGCAGGATGCTATACTTCTCTCTGTGCACTAAAAGGTATACTTTGGTTCTCAAAGGCTTAATAGTCTTTCAAAAAGTGAACACTCTATTCTTTACTCTGCTTACATTCTCTCTCAGGGGGAGAAGGGATCTCACTAGTGAGCAGAAAATCAATTGGTGACTTTTGTGTAGCTGCATTAAGTTTTACTTACCAGTAGGATGCCATTATCTCTTCTAGAACCCTGCTGGCCTAACCATTTAGCTCCCTTTTCAACTGCAGGGTCAAACCCTTGCTGTTTCTGAGTTAGAAGTTTTTATACATTATACAAGAATGTCTTTATTTTTAAAAATAGACTTGCATGTAGAAATTGTTGGTATTCCTTAGAGATAGTTGTTACCAGAGAAAACCTATAACCAATCATCATTGACTTCTGCCTGACCCATTATTTGACTGTTAAATTCTAGTTTCTATAAAATTATTGCAGTGCTTTTGAGTGTTAAAATAGCTGTTTAAGTTCATTTGACTGAGATAATTCAGTTATTCTCCATTCTGATTCTGCCCTATGAGTTCTCAAAACCATGTGACATAATGACTTTGAGTTCTAAGTGAAAACAGACAATTCTCTGTTGATTTAAAGGGAAAAAATAGACCTTTACTGTGGTAAAAATTTTATAACCAAGTTGCTGTTTTTTCAATTATCATTTATTAATTACAAAATCAATCACTTGAGTACTTTTTTAATGATTTCAATACATAAATACTATGAAAAATTGTTTCAATGGAAAGAAAATTGAACTAGAAGTCAGAATTACTTGAATGAGTAATACTTTTACATGGAGGTAATAGTTGAAAGCAGTATAGCTGTCCAAAATTTATAATACAGTAGCAAGTAGTTCTCAATATTTTCCCTATATATCTTGTAATTTTAAAAAAAGTGGCACTGGTGAACATGAACCTCCTTTTATTACATCTCTGATGAAACCACACAAACAAAAATGCTGATGGAAATTTTTCATAACTTATTTTTAATGTCATACTGTATATTCTTTCCTTTAAATTAGAGTGTATCAGGCAATTCTTAGACTACTCTGTTTAGAAACTAATAAAACTATTTTAGAGAAAAAATAAATTATAGTTTAATCATTGAAAAGTAAGAATTAGTCTTACTTCTGACATTTCTTAGAATTAATTAAGCTATATATAGCCAAAATAATTTAGTGGCTATGGAATGACACATATCCTGATTTCAGGTAGCAATTTTCTTTGTGAGATGACACTTAGAGGTAATGCTTCTTTAGGGTTAATGGTGCACCTGACAATCCATTGTAATGAACATATTAATCATAATTTAACAATACACAATGGAGTGTACATGTAGTATCTCTGAGAGAAACCAGTTATACTTTCATGGTAGAGTAAAGAATTTTTTTTCAAGAAAGAATGCTAAATCTAATTTGTAATAGTCTCAGAACATTTGAACCAGTGTTTTGCTAAAGCTCCCTTGTATTAGTTTGCAAGAATCTGGTGAATGATACAAGACCCCCTCCTTACCAAAGAATTGTTAAATATTCACCAGTCAACCACTGAATTTTAAACTATACATAGCATTAAAATAATTAGATTCTACATGATCATACTTTGAATGAATATTTTTCTTTTATTGCTCTTAGCATGGTCTCTAATTTCAAGTTTTCAGAATAAACTAAGCACTTAAAAGCATTTATTGTAAAAACAATTTCCATCTGTACCAGTGCATATTTGCTACTATTTCAGACTGTATCTCCTAGTTAGAATCCCCATTAGTGTAAATGTACTTTTCATATTCAGAATGCATGGAAACCCTTTTACTCCCTCAAAGATAAATCCTTCATCTTGCCTACAAACACAGAATTTCCAGTTGATTAATTTTTATTGCAAAGGTTGCCCTTAACACTTTAATATTGAGGCAATTATATATTGAAATTCTTGAAAAGATACATCCCATTTATTGTTTTTTAAAAAGAAGCCAAATATTTTTCTCTAATAGGATACATGAATTTCAGTGTTTATCTTCAAAGTTTACAGTGTGTGCATGTGTGCATGTATATATACACACATACATGCATATATGTACATGTGTACATATGACTTTTCCTGCCATGGGGTAAATAGATCTATTCTGCCATGTGCTTCTGCCCTGATGTATCACTGCTTGAAACAACAGGGTCAAGTGATAATGAACTGAAACCTCTAAAACTATGAACCAAAACAACCTTTATAACATAGTCTTCTTTTCCAAATTTTAAATATACTCATAAGGCAAAATGAGTCAAGATTGGAAATTGCTTAGACCATCTTTCCAAGAAAAATTCTTCTAAATTCCATGTCTGTATTATAGAAGTTGAGTGTAGTGAAAACTTTCAATTCAATCAGCTTTCAAACCAAATTTGAATTGTTAAAAACATGTTGAATTAGATTCAAAATAATTTTAAATGTTATTATTTACTATGAATTCTGATAAAATACAGAATCATAGATGTGAAAGTTAATACCAAAGAGAAGGAAACTATACAATGAGTGATTGAGAAATACAAAGACTTTTTAAAAAATGTTTCAGGTATTTCAGTTCTCAGAGAGAAATAGGAATGGCTTAGGTAGGGTTGTTGTAAGGATACCATAGATCAAGTGGTATAAACAAAAGGAATTTATGTCTCACAGTTCTGAAGGCTGAGAAGTCTAAGTTAAGATGCTAGTAGATGATTCCTGTTCAGGGCCAGCTTCCTGGCTCATAGACAGATGCCCTCTTTCTATGTGTTTCCACGGAAGAAAGGGAGAGCTCTGGTGTCTTTTCTCTTCTAATATGGACACTAATCCCATCATGAGGATCTACCTACACCTGTGGTCTCAACTAAACCTGGTTATCTCCCAAAGGCCCCACTTGTTAATACCATTGCATTGAGGACTAGTTAGTTTTTCAATATATGAATTTTGAAGTAACATAAACATTCACTCTGTATTTTATCTAATATTTACAGCAATCCAATGAGAGATGCTATTTTTTCTGTTTTTTTAAATAAGAAATCCAAGTTGCAAATGATTAAAAAATCCAAGATTAATGACTATGGGGTTGTCAGGGTGGTGTAAGTAGCTAGAATTTGAACCAAGACAGATTCCTAGGAATGATGCTTTTAACCCATTCTCTAGATAGAAGTAGATTCTTGGCAGTTTAATGATGATGAGGTTGCATTTATGTGTAAGTATGAGTGTGTAAATGTGTTTGCCTGAGAGAATGAAAGAGTGAGAAGGAGGGAGGGAATAATAATTGACATAATGTTCATTCCCTACTCTCACTATGAGGTATGATTGTGCTGTTCCTGAGGTGTAACTAAAAGGAGTAATTTTAATCTGATTCTTTAAACATGCCCTGGAGGTGGTCATTTTGTAAACTCCCACAGCTCTTGCAACAGTGTATCCGGATAGTAAAAAATGTCTTGCTAAATCTAAATTGGGCTCCATGGGCAAAGTCCTACTAGTAAGGCATCCCTTTTCTTCCAGGAATCTCTCCCTAAGAGCAAAGAAACATTTCACAACATTGACAAATATAGAAGGCTTGATTTAAAGCAGAGTAACTTATGCACACACACACACCCACACATTTTATAAAATATTTTAGTTGTGTTCCAGTGTTCTGTCAAAAATTCGAAACCATTTATAAATATTTTATTGAAAATTTAAAAAAAGGAAAGAAATAATAAAAATGAAAACAGAAAATAGGGTGAGAAAGCTCTAGTCAGGGCATTAGCTTGACAGCCAATATTCTCTTTAGCTTTCCTAATTCTACTTCCTTGATAATATCAGCAGTTTTACTATCACAAGATTAATGACTTGGGAAATGAAAACTGAATAGAAAGTGTCAACGTAGAAAGGAAATTTTCCCAATTTTTAGCTTTGTAATGAGAGTTTACATTGACAGATTTAAGTCCATTTTAGCATAATGGAAAGCTACATTATCAATTAGGAACATTTAGCTAATGTTGGAGTAAAAAATTTCAACAATTTAAAAACTAATAAATTCAAATATGGCTATAGTATGCTGACAGGTCTGGAAAATTGTGCTAGGTCTTTTCAAGATTCCAAGATGAAACACACACATGATTCTAGTTATTTGCAAAGGGTCAGAAAGCAAACATTCCAGGATTTTTCAGATCACATGATCTATTGCAACCACTCATCTCTGTTGTTATAGCATGAAAGCAGTCATGGGCAATATAAAATAAAACGAGCATGACTGAGTTCCAGTAAATTTTATGTATAGAAACAAAGAAGGAACTAGATTTTGCCCAGAGGTTACTGTCTTTCATTCTAACATATATTCATATATTAGATACAAAGAGATAGCTTCTAGTTGCAAGCAGAAGTAATGGGGTGTGCTTAATTTTAAGCCCTCATTTAGCTAATGTATATCAAATCATCCAAACTTTAAAAAAATGAATTTGTCTATATTTTATACTTCATTTGATGCAACTATTTTATCAATGAATAATTCAAATGAAAATTGTTAAAATGAAGTGACATCATCATATTAAAATTTGTTCTAAGTAGATTCATGCTGGTCAGTGCCATGAAAGGATTCTATGAGGAATTATAAAAAAGACCCTAAATTATGCCAAATATATTTGAAAAGTATTTGCCAAATATTTATGACTTTCTTTACATGATTTCATAGATATTAGTGTATGATAGCAAATTAGGTAGTAAGGAGTTTATATTATCTTAAGAAATCACACTGACATTAATAATTGATCATAAGTAATCAAGTTCAAAGGAAAAGTGAAAAAGATAGGCAAAATTTATTAGGTACACAATACAAAGTTGTTGAGTCTACCTATTCCTTATAGGAATAAATGAGCTATATTAGATTTTGAAAAGCATTTTAATCAGTAATTTTGCAGTGATTTAAAATGTAGAACTGAATTATTTTATGAACTAACCTCTGAGGAGACATTTCTCCTTATCTGGGAATTTGAATTTGTTCTCTTTCTCTCTCTGTACACACACACACACACACACACACACACACACACACACGATGTAAATTTCAATTAGATACCCTAGAAAGCATGGCTGTTAAAAAATTATATAACAGGGGCCCACATTAAAAATATTTTTCATTTTGTTTCTAATTACTCAGCACAAAATGGTATTTGGAGTGAAAACAAAGCAGAAAATTAATTTTAATAAATAGCATAATTTAATAAATACGATTTTCCTATTAGCTCTATAATTTATTTCAATGAGAAACAAATACAATGTTCTTATATATCTTCTTATGCAAGACCTAGCTTTGCTAACATTGGATTTTAAGATGTTTAGAGATAGAGAACATCTTTTCTAGCTCAATGAGGACATACATTTTTATCTTTTTCATTCTCAGATGTATCACAAGTGCTCACCATAGTGCCAAGGCCAGAGCAGGCCCTGTTCAATGAAAGATATAATCATAGAGATTATAGTATGTGAGGATCCTCTCTCTTCTACTTAAAAACTTGTCTACTCTTCAAATTAGAAGCAACTCCTTGGAGTAGATGCACATCTGCAGGCAAAAGCATCTGGCAGTTCCTTTTGTTTGTTTGTTTGTTTGTTTGGTGAGAGAGTGGAAGGCAAGAAAAAGGGTGTAGATCCTACCATCTGAATTTGAATCATGACTAGTACATGGGAAATTTACTGCTATTCACTGAAAGACCACACAGAATCCAACCGTATACAACATCAGTTGGAAATATATGACTCTAGTTAATAAAATCTTTCACAGATCTTGTTTTCTTTGAGATTATTTAATAAAATCTTTTACAGAGTCTTTTCAATAAATTTGCTTGATTCTTGTTTTAACCCAGAGTTTCAACAGTTGTTGTCTCTTGAATAACTAAAAGCATCTCTTAAGTTGCAAGTGCTACTTTAAATTTGAAAAGATAGATTTTTTTCAACTCAGTGAGATGATAATATATACTTCAATCACTTTTTCAAAAGACAAAAAAGTAGAGTGTTGATTGGTATTTATACGAAAGTGTTAGAGAACTGCAACTTTTACCTTGAAGACTTTTACTCAAAATAAATGAGAAAAAGGTCCTGTGGTATTTAGGAAAGGTTATTTTAAATGGCCCCTACCCAGGAAATCTGGATAAGGGTTAATGGGGAAAAAACAAAATATTAATTTAATTAAGTAGTTATCCAAAGGTTTATAACAAATACATAATATGAGTTCACACTTGAGGCCCTTAAATTTTTATATTGCATGGCATTTGTCTTTTTAATTAAGAAAAAAACACATTTCTCTTTCACTGCCTTGGGGTTTTTCATTTAATTTCCTATTTAAAAGTAATTTCATTTCTCTTTTTAATTTAATTAAAATGTGAAAATTATTAGAGGAAAAAAAGTTAAAGAAAATTCTGAGTCATCACTCTTTTCTTCCCTAAGTATTCACATCACTGATGAAGATCTATCTAGAATAAAGCACTGATACTACTCACTGGATTATAATGAGCCTGTCCAAAATTATAGATTAGATAGGAAATGGTATTTATTTATTTTCTTGAAAGGTAGTGGAATACTGTGTAAAGTGAGGTTTATTTACTTTGAGTAAACTAATAGAAAACAACCAAAATATGTCTTTCCTTTTTAACAAAATTTTTAAAAATTAGACAGTGACATTCTCTGTGATTAGTACCCCATATCCAAAACAAAAAGAGAAGAAAATGTTTTAATATAACCCTGGAGTTGGAATTACTTACCAATCTCTATTCCAAGTTGAGTTCCATTTGTGTTTTTATTTTCAGTTTTGAAATGCCATAATGTCTTACTTTTTGGAAATTCCAGGCTTAAGAAATGAAATATAAAAGTAGTATTTTAATTATAATCATTTTCCAAGCCTGGACAAGTTTTCTAGGAGTAGAAGTGCATGGAGATGACTGTGCTTGTGTAATAGCTAACTATAAAACTTACATGGATGCCACCCTGTTGAGTGACATGTAATTGCTTATGGGTTAAGACTTGGATTGAGGAAAAGTTGTTTACTTGGAAGTGCTCCAACAGAAATTTGGCAGTCACAGAATAGAAAAAGAAATAGATCAGCCATTTATTTAAAAAAATATTTATTGAATAGTTACTAAAGGCTGTGATTTGTGCTACATGCAGAGGGTAAATAATGACAACAGTCAAAAATACAACCCTTGTGGGCAGCAGACTATAAAGGTGCTTGACTTGAAGGCTTTAATACCACCCAGTTTTAATTAACCTTTTATTGACCCATTTTTATTTACAAAGATAGGAAGAATATTCATATGCATAGTTTTATCACTATTTACATAGGATAAAATATTTTCTGATAACACTTAAAATTGATTTAAAAACTGGTCTATGGAAGAATCCTGAGCCCAGTCATTCCGGTAAAATAAATTATTCTTATTCACTTTATGACAATTTAATCTGCCTCTCTTTTGAAGTATTCATAATAGATGACTACTATGAATATTTAATTTCAGTAAGTTAGGTAACATGTGAATAATTTACTCAACATTTGGGAGTATATATCACTGCCAAATTGATAAAAGAATATGTGCAAAGGGATTTGTACTACTGGGGCAATCAAGTTACACATACATGGTGTTCAAATGGGTGCTTGGACCCCATCAGGTAACATTGAATTCAATAGTAGTTGGTGATAATATGATTGTAAAATTGTGTAATAAAAATTCATATTTTAAATAATTTTTATTAGAATATGTAGATATATCTATTTGATCAGATTGGTTTAAATGAGGGATTAGAAAACTTTTTATGTAAAGGGCTAGATAGTAGTAGTTTTCAGCCTTATGAGCTATATCACCTCTATAGCAGTGATAGTTGGTCCTCCATATCCATAGGTTCCATGTCTGTGAATTCAGCTAACAATAGACAGAAAATATTTGAAATAATTGTATCTGTATTGAACATATTCAAACTTTTTTCCTTGATATTATTTCATAGACAATAAAAATAACAATTTACATAGCATTTACCTTGTATTAGGTATTATAAGTAATCTAGGGATGATTAGAAGTATAAGGAAGGATATGCATATATGAAAATACCATGTCATTTTACACAGTGACTTGAGCATACACAGATTTTGGGATCTGTGGGGATGTTGGAATCAATACCTTGCAGACACTAAGGCATGTCCATATTCACAGTCATGCCACTGTAGCATGAGAACAGTCATGGATACTAAATAAGTGAATAAGCAGGTTGTGGTATAACAAAACATGATGGTATGGATTTGTCATGTGGATCATAGTTTACAAACCCCTGATCTAGACAACATAAAAGAGGAAGATATAGAGTTAAATTGGGATCATAGGAAAGTACTTAATTGAAGAGGTAGCATTTGGGTCATTCTTGAAGGTGGGCTAATTTTGGTAAACTAAGAATATAGAGTGATTTCTGGTGAAAGAAGTGTGCATAATTTAAAAATCAGAATTGTGACAAATATCAAGATGTTTTTTGTGGCAGAAATCTAGGCTCTGTGTAGACAAGTAACTCTGGATGAGGTAGGAATGATGGTGGCTCATTTTAGAATTTTCAGTGCCAGGATGAAGAATTTGTAACTAATTGATAAGCAATGATAAACCATTAAATAGTTTACAGTGGGATCTAATAGAAATCATATTAGAGGACAGTCATTCTTGAAGTGGTATATGGAATAAATTAGACAAGTGAGGAAATCTGAACAAGGGAACACATTAGAAGGGTATGATAATTTAGAAAGGATATAATGCATCAGGCATGATGACACATGCCTGTAATCCAGTGACTCTGGAGGCTGAGGCAGGGGGATCACAATTTCAAGGCTAGCTTCAGCAATTTATTGAGGCCCTAAGCAATTTAGTGAGACCCTGTCTCAAAATTATCAAAAAATAAAAAGGGCTAGAGTTGTAGCTCAGTGATAATGCAACCCTGTTTTCAATCCCCAGTACCAAACAAAACAAAACAAAACAAAAAACAAACAAAAGAAAAGAGAGAAAAAATAATGAAGAATCCAGCTTAGTTCAACCAGAGAAATTGGAAATAAGAGATTATTGAAGTGAATTATAATGTTTTTAATTAATTTATTTTTTAAACTTTTTAACCTTTTATTTATTTATTTTTATGTGGTACTGAGGATCAAACCCAGTGCCTCACATGTGCTAGGCAAGTGTTCTACCACAGAGCTACAACCCCAGCCCCTAATTAATTTATTTTAGCTAACAAAATATATATGATTTTTTGGCTAAAATATAGTCAAAGAAGTTATGCATTAACACCTACTTATTTTTGTGGTGAGAACATGTAAAATCTACTCTATTAGGGATTTCCAAATACAAAACACATCTTTATTAAATATTATCACCTGATATATAGTAGATGTCTTGAATTTGTACCGTCTACCCATAATTTTGTATTCGTTGAATGATATCTTTATAAACTCTCCCCCGCCCATGGCAACCACCATTATAATCTGTTTTTATGAGTTTAAATTTTCTAGACTCCACATATGGGTGATACTGTGTGGTATTTGTCTTTTTGTGCCTATAACATTTTAATGATTAAAAATTAGGAACATGCATTATTCCCAAATATTAGTTCATGTGTACCAATCCCTTCAACTAGGCCTACCTAGTTCCTGTTTCTAGAAAACTATTCAATAGAAAGTGGCAGTCTATGAAACTTGTCTTTATTCTAAATCATTTCCCTGCCTTGATTTCTGGAGCTCAGAATCTAATTGAAAATCTTCTGCACAGTCAAAGAAACAACCAAAAGCTTCAAGAAAGAACTTAGAGATTGGGAGAAAATCTTTGCCAACTACTCTGTTGACAGGGAATTGATATATAAATATCCAGGATATATAAAAACTCAAAAAGCTTAACAGCAAAAAAAAAAAAAATCAATAAGTTGACAAAAGAACTAAACAGACATTTCTCAAAAGAAGAAACACAAATGGCCAACAAATATAGGGAAAAAAAAAACAATGTTCAACTTCTCTAGCAATCAGAGAAATGCAAATCAAAACTGTACTAAGATTTCATCCCATTCCAGTCAGAATGGCAATTATCAAATATTGCTATCTTTTAATATTTGCCTCTTTGGATTTTTAAGTAGCAGACTCAGTTCCCTTGACATTAGTTTATATCTTCCCACTTGGAGCCTACTGTATCTTGAGACTGTTTTGGATGTCACTAGAGATGTTCATATTCTACAGGCAGTGTTGTACTGACTATTCATGTTGATTCTTAATCAGGCCTGTGGTTGGGTAATTTCTTCCTGCAAATATTGTCTCCCACTATGTTAAACAAATGCCAGGTCTCATTTCTACTTACTCTTGGCTTCTATAAGCAACTACGCAAACCACAGACCTTAATACTGATAGATGTCATAAATTAATCCTTTTATAAAACTGTGGAGTATGAATTAAATTTGAACTATTCCCATTTATATGTATAAAATGGTTAATAGCTAATTCTGCCTCAATACCAACTCATCAAAAACAGTTGCCAGGCCTGGCACAGTGGCATGTACATGTAATCCCAGAGGCTCAGGGTATTGAGGCAGGAGGATCAGGAGTTCAAGGCCAGCCTCAGCAATTTAGCAAGGCCCTAAGCAACTCAGGGAGACATTGTCTCTAAATAAAATGCAAAATAGGGCTGGGGATGTGGCTTCGTGGTTAAGTGCCCCTGGGTTCAATCCTTGGTTAAAACAAAACAAAACAAAATAAAGGAACAGTTGCCAGATGCTGAGTGCCATGATGTATGTCTATAATCCCAGTCATATGGGAGTCTGAAACAGAATGATGGCAAGTTACAGGACAGCCTGGGCCACTTAGCAAGACTCTCTCTTAAAATAAAAACAAAAAGGACTGGGACTGAAGCTTAGGAGTATAGTGGCTGGGGGTTTAATCCCTAGTACCCCATGCACAAAAACCAACCAACCAAAAAATGAAAGAACAGTTGCCAGACATAATTAGCTGCTAGCCTACCAGCTAAAAATATCAGCCCTACCACTGACACATAAGTAAATCTTCACAAAAAGAATAGATATAAAAGTTAAACCTGGATTGGGATATAGAGCTCAGTTGGTAGAATGCTTGCCTTGCATGTAAAAGGCCCTGGGTTCAATCCTCAGCATCACAAAAAAAAAAAGTTAAACCTATAAATTGTTTAGAAGAAAATGAGAGATTATCTCTGTGAACATGGAGTAGACCAAGATTTACTACAGATGACACAAAAACACAAGTGATAAAATAAAATATTAATAATTAAACTTCATCAAAATTAGGCAGTTTGTCTCAAGAGATATATAAGGCAATGCAAAGTCAAGCTACAGAGTTGAAAAAAGTATTTCCAAACTAGATCAGTTAAAGCAATTTTATCTAGAACATAGAAAATATGTACTACTCAACTAAAAGAAACTTCTTTTAAAAATTAGGCAAAATAACTGAATAGACACTTTATCAAAGAAGATACACAAATGACAAGCACATTGAAAAGATATTCAAAATCATTAGTTATTAGGGAAATACAAATTAAAAACACATAGAAATATCACATGCCACAAACTAGAATGGCTAAAATCCAAAAGACAATAATAATTTTGACCAAAAGTAGAGAAACAAATTTTACACATCGCTGGTATGAATGTGAATGATTATTGCTATATTGCAATACTTTTGTGATATTTTTTAATTAAATGAACTAAACATAATATATATACATAAGGGTATGTGAATATATATACATATATATACACATATGTACACATATATATGTAGGTATATGTAATCCATAGATATATTATAAAACCCAACAAGTCCACACCTACCCAAGAGAAATCATATGTCCATATGAACACTTAAAAATAATTTAATATTAGACTAGCATTATTCAGAACGGCCTCAAATTGGAAGTTATCCAGATGTTTATCAAGTAGTGACTGGATAAGCAAAATATGGAATATGTGTACAATGGAATGCTACTCTTAAATTTATGGATAACCTACTGATACATGTAAGGACATGGATATAACTAAGTCAAAGGCATTATACTGAGTGAAAGAAGCCAGACAGAAAAAATACAAACTTTATGATTACATTTATAGGAAGTTTCCAGAGAAGGCAAAACAATAGAGACAGAGACCAGATGAATATATGCCTGGGGTCAGGGATAGAAGCTGTGATTGGCTACAAATTGGCATGAAGAAACCTTGGGGTTATGGACATGTTATGAAATTGGGTTGTGATGATGATTGCACAAATATATAAATTTACTGAAACTCATTGTACTGAACACTTAAAATGGGTGAATTTTATTGTATATAAATTATACTTCAGGAAAACCACCAAAGTGTAGAATATAGAATATTGTTATGTTAGGAGACATTTTCATTTAAATGATGATTTTGTATAAAAAAGAAGTTGTTGAAAGAATTTCATCACAAAGATCTTAGAATATCTAAAATATAAAATAGGCATATAATAGAATTAGTACATGTAGGTAAAGCATTTTTTCCACAGGCATATGTATTGTAAAATTGTATGGTTCTGTTTATGACCAACAAAATGGAACTTTTTACGTTAAGCTACATTCATAGTCAGTTTTGAAGGGAAAAACAGCTCTGTGAAATAAAATATTGCTTGGGGAGTTCTTTCATTCTGCTTGTCACCAGCATTCTCACTGGCTTATAAGTTATAATTGCTCTGTGATAAAGGCATGTGCTTTTCCTCCTCTCTTATAAAAATTTTAATGAGAACTTGAAGTGAACTCTCAGTGAACCTATTTTCATTCCAAAATCTTATGATTTTAATCTTATGATCCTCCGGAGACCTGGCACTGTGGTCTGTGACAGCATGAATACTTCATAATTATTCCTCCTGTTTGTAGAAAACACCATGAGCATCCATCATTCCCTCTCTCCCCTGCTGCCTCCAGGGAGCCACAGCCTCTAGCAAGGTCAGTAATTGCAGTTTTGGTTGACAGTTCCAGGCCAGCTGAAGCACACCCAGCTGGTGAAGACCAGCCACAAAGGGGTATTGCCTGCCTTCCCTTCAGTCTCTTTCCTCCTTGTTAGTTTGGCCTTAAAACTCTTCCTTAGCAATGTGATAGATGGACTTGAATCATCTCACAGGAGATTCCCCAGTACAGAGAAAATAAATGATTTCTCTATAGCCATGTATATATGTGTCCATTGGTATTTGGGGGACAATTGATCAAACAGTCCTGGGGTAAATTAAAGGTCTTTCCCTTGGGGATAAAGAGAAGGCTATACTGGAGGTATAATAGTACTTCATAGTACTATTAAGTTTGGCATCTCACACCACTGTAGATGACCTGAATGAAATAAAAAATTCAACGATGTGTATGAAGATGGTGTTTTGGAAATCAATATGCTTCCTTTTGCTAATGTTTAACATTTTAAATACAGCTTTGTCCTGTGCTTAGAAAAATAAATTGGGAGACGAATCCAATAATTAAGCATTCATTTTCAACTTTATTTCATGGCAAGTGGGTGGAGAGAGTCACTTAAGTAATACTCAAGGAAGACCATAAACTTTATGAAAAGAACCATGTTATCAATACAGAGAGCTAAGCAAATAGCCTTTGCAATATGTACCATGTTGACTGATGTAGATTTAGGAAAATGAAACGAAAATTTTATGTGAAATCTTATGAATTTGAGAAAAAGATATGCCTTTAAAAAGTGTTATAATATTCTAGTATTTTTATTAGTGTATTATAGTTATGCATAATATTGGAGTTCATTTGATATAATCATACATGCATGAAATATGATTTGCTCCACTTCAGTCCCCAGTAGTTCCTGTTTCCCTCCCTATGCTTGTTCCCCTACCTCTACTGTTCTTCCTCTTATTTATTTATATATTTTTAATTGGAAAACATATCATATTTTAACTCTCCAACTTCTCACTGTATGATTTATTCATTGAGCATGTGTGAAAATACTGACTGAAGCAGACCCAATTAAGGAGAGACTCTTGTTGCCTAGATACTAGAGTAGTATCTCTGGGTTTCAAATACATCAGAGGTTTCCTTTTTGTGTTCGTTTGTAATTTTTGTTCCTTTTTTTTCTTTTTGGTCCCTTTTTCTGGGGCTTCCTTTGGACTTTAACAATTCATTCGTATCAACTGGGTGTGGTAGCTCATGCCTTTAATCCCCAGTGACTCTGGAGGCTGAGGCAGGAGGATTTCAAGTTCAAAGTCAGCCTCAACAACTTAGTGAGATCCTAAGCAACTTAACAAGATTCTGTTTCAAAACTAAAAATAAAATAAAATAAAATAAAATAAAATAAAATAAAATAAAATAAAATAAAATAAAAAGGGCTGGGGATGTGCCTCAGGGTTGAGCATTCCTGGGTTCAATCCCCAGTACCAAAAGAAAAAAAATCATTTGTGTGAGAATACTTTAATGTCTCATCCTAGAGAATATTTAAACCAAATATATCCTAAGGCCTAGATGAAATATTAACAGAATTATAATCATGGCCCTGAACCCCTTTGACACACTTCCTATTAAGACATAGAGTCCAAACAAGCATGTGGTTTCTTCAATCAAGAAAGTAAGACAGAAGCAATGGTATCTAAGATTCAAGGCTAGGTTAAAAAAAAGTCATTTAACTTCTTCCTGGTTCTCTGGGGGATTCTTACATTGCAGTAAAACAGTCACTATGCAAAAGAGGTATCTTGAGACCACCATACTGGGGAGGATTCATAAATACTCCACTTAACTGCACCAGCCAAGTTCCATCCTTGTGATAGGTCATCTTTGAGGTCCTGCCCAGTCCAGGCTTTAAATAACTGCCTCTTTACCTGATATTTGAATATAATCCCATGAGAGGTGCCAAGTGAGAACTGCTGAGCCAGTTCCTTCCCAAATACTTGTCCAACAAAATTTTGAAATATTTGCAATATGTTCAATATCTTTAATATACTTCAATGAGGAAACTATTACACTCTGATTTTGATATTACCTATATATTAGTTTGGATATTTAGTTCTTCATGACTCTATTTAAATAACCATTAAATAAATATCTATTATGAACAATGTTCTACCTATCTACTATGAGACTTAGGAGACCTAATTCACAGTCCTTGTCTCAGATGGACATCATTATTAATGGAATAGAGGCAAGGTCTCCAAGTACCAAAATCCTGGGGTACTTGCTTAACATCATGTTTTATGTAAATGGTGCCCCCTTAAGTTCTGCAATGGAGTCTCACTGAGAATATAAAATAAATAATTATTTTAACAATATATACTCTTATTGGTATGCTTCTCAGAGATTGCTGCATGAAAGTGGCAGGGAATTTTTTATACTTTTCAGCTTTCTTCCTAGTACTCTGAAAGTATCACATTAATTAAAATTAGAATATGAAAGTAACCAGGAATTTTTTTGAAACTTAGAAAATGAAAGTTTTATATTGCAATCAATGCAATAATTTCTAAGTGTGTATGCTACTCTTCTAATGCTTTTAGATAACTTTAATATGTCTCATGAGAATACATTGAGTTGACTATATAAACTAATGGCCCCCAGCCTTGGCTGTACATTGGAATCACCTGGCAAATTTTAACAACCAACAGATGCCTGAGTCCCTCTCCCAGGAATTCTAGTTTAATGAATCTTGAGTACAGACTAGAAATTGGAATTTTAAATTTTTTCCAGGTTATCTAGTGTTAGCCATAATTGAGAATCACTGATATATGTTTCTTCTTTTATTTCAATAGTTCTCAGCCACAACTTCCCACAAAAATAATCTGTGGAGCTTTGAAAACTATCAATGACCCATTTTAATTTCAAGAGATTCTGATTTAATTACTTTGGGGTGGATCTGCTTTTTGGTACTCTTAAAAATGTTCCCTGGCTGATCATGATTTGAGATCCACCAATAGATTGCACTCATTATGGACTTACAGATAAATGTTTTTCTGCACATATACATGTCTTTAAGCCACAATTGTGCTTATTGCATCATTACCAATGGGATACAGCAAAGAAAATATAGAATACTATTTGAATTTCAGATAAAAAGCAAATACTTTTTAGTATGGCTTATGCAATATTTGGGACACACACTAAACAAAATCAGTTTTTCAATTTTTTTAAATTTGTTCTAGTTATACATGACAATAGAATGCATTTTGACATATCATATATAAATGGAGTTTGACTTTTCATTCTTCTGGTTGTACATGATTTAGGATTATGCCAGTCATATATGCACATAGGATAGTGATGTCTGATTCATTCCATTATCCTTCCTGCCCTCCCTTCACTCCCCTTCTGTCTAATCCAAAGGGAAGAATAGAGGTACTTTGGATTAGACAAGGACAGTTTTTTAATTGGAATTAAAATTTTGTGAGGCAACCTCTATTTTATTTGGAAATCCTAGAAATTGTAGAATTTCGACAAGAGATAGAACGAACTCTAAACAATGCATTAAGTGATGTGTGACCACAATGGAGTTCAATACGTTTTCAGAACAGTATTGAAATGATCTCATTTCCTCTTACAGAGCAAAGATTCCATCCCATAAAACTACTTCTAGTTGAGCTCATCTGTAGCACAGCCTTTACTTTTTAAAACTTACTATTTTTATTAGTTCGTTTTATTTATATATTACATTAGGGTTCATTTTGACAACATATATTTAAATTAGAGCATTATGGATATACATAAAGGTGAAATTCTCTGTGGTATATTCATATATGTACATAGGTCAATTTGGTCATATTCATTCCATTGTTCCTCCCTTTTCCCATCCCTTCTCCCTCCCCCTCAATCCCTTCTGTACTGCACTAACCTCTCCTCTGTTTTCATGGAATTGCCCCCTTGTTTTTCTTTTCCCTCTTCCTCCTTTCTCTCCCCTCCTCTTCCCTCCCCTTTCCTTCCCTTCCTTCTCTTTCTGCCTTATTTTGGCATATCCACAATTTACTGAGCAAAAGCAATAGATGTAGGGGAGAGAGAGAGAGAGAGAGAGAGAGAGAGAGAGAGAGAGAGAGAGAAAGTAGATGAAACCTCTCCCCCATGATTATTAAATCTATTGACAACAGAAAATAGGTAAGCTAAAATGGTGAGACTGAACTTTATAACTTAAAAGCAAACAAAAATCCCATGGGTTTCAATTGCTATTACTTATGCAATTTCTGAATACTTTCATTTAATTATAGAGGAGAAAAGAAGATTAATGCTCAAATTCTAGTCACTGAACTTCATAGTCTTAGCAGCACTGTTAAATTTAGAGATTCTCTATCACTTTTATAGTGACATCCAGTTAGTTTCCTCAAATTTACACTGCAGTTGCTGACAAAAATAATCTCATGTTTAGTAATGACTTTCATTTCCCAAGCTCATTTTCCCATTGGTTCTGCTGTGATGTAGGCAGGGAACTTACTGACATCCATTCTATAAATAAGGAAAATAAGACTGAGGAATTGTTACCTTTTCCTAGAGTTCCTTCCAAAGTGTTACCTCTAGACCAATAGCCACAATATTGCCTGGAAACTTGTTACAGATGAAAAAATCGAGGCTTCACTACAGACCTATTGATTCAGAAACTGTGGGGTGGGTCTAACAATTTGTGTTTCAACAAAACTTCAGGTGATTCTATTGCACATTCAAGCTTGAGGATCTCCGCTTCTGAATATGTGGTTCTAGTTCAAATATTGCTATTACTAATATCTTACTTAAAATCTGATTTCCCTGTCCCTCCTGGATTTTATACATTGTGAAGTCAGGTATAGTGTCACACTACCTGGGCATATCATAAGTGTGCAATAAATATTGTAAAATGAACTAATGAAAACAAGAATGAATGAATACATTCCACATATGCAGGTCTTCCATTGGCAAGTCTTGCCTTACCAGATGTACCTATGCTTAGAAAAGTCTATTGCATTGTCATCATCAGAATGCTAATTCTCTTTAGAAGAATCTCAGACAATGGAAAGAAAAATGGATGAATGCATGCATTTACCCAAAGACTTAGGCAGAGCACATTAGCTCTTTATAATTATTTAACAAGGAGATGCTTGAATTGTTTATAATATGAAGAAACAAGAAATAAACTTTTGAATGCCTTTATAACATGGTGAAATTTTTATGATATATTAAGTGAAATAAAGTGTGTAAAAATTGGAATATAGAATTCTCTTTTTGTTGTGCTTGTTTCAAAGTGTATAAATAAAGGAGCTTCATAAAGATGTTAAAAAGTACTTTCTTCATCTATAAAGTGGGGGGATAATAATATTTGTACATATCTCATAGGGTTGATTTGAAGATCGAATGCCTTATGAAAAGCCTAAAGACAGTCCTGAGCACAGTCAGACATGCTGCTGATTATTATTGTTCACATCATTACTGTGTATGGATGGAGAAATTATAGGCAATTTTCTTTTGATTGATTGCTTTTTTTCTAATCTCTAAAACTTTGAAAAGCTGTGTTGTATTTGTAATTGGATAAAAAGAATTTTTGAAGGAAAATTACTTGGTTTAAAGAAATGCCTAACCCTAAGAAATTTTCTGAAGGAGATCATTTTGACTCATTTTCTATTTCTTCACTTTTCAAAAGTCCTGGGGTTGCCCTTGTCTACCTGCTTCCCAGTGTGCCTATCTAACTAGCTATTAAGCAATTCCTACTAAATATTTTCTGAGATCGAAGTTAGTTGTCAGCTCTATCAAGGATTTTCATTCTCATAAAGATGCTCTGGGAAGAAAATGTACCACATATTACCTGGAAGACACCTTATATTTATCTAATTCAGTCCTCTCATTATTCACATAGAGAGACTAAATTTGCTAGAGGTGAAGTCTATCCATAATACCATAATAAAGTACCTTAATATCTGGGCTTAAAGCTCTGGTGTCTTTTTTCCCCTCAGCCTTTAATACTCAAAAAAGTGTGAGCCCAGCATCTTATGAAGCATGTTAAAAATCTCACTATGAGTACTGTCAGAAGTTCATGTCTGCTGTCTTTATTTTTACTTATTCATTAATTTTAATGCCATTATTTTTACAAAATTTCAAAGTTTTACCTTGAATGATTATTGTAAAGAAGGAATTTTGTGTTGATGAATAAAGTGCATTTTTAAGGAAGCTGATTTATTACTAATAGAAACTGTCAGTTAATTTTCCTTCAAAACAGGAAGGGTATATAACAACAATGTACCACTATATAAATGAAGGAAAAATCTAAGCAAATCCGTTATTCAAGTATTTACATTAATGTTGTTTGGTGGATGAAATACTTTTATAATTCTCCAATATTAATCTATCCTTTATTCTGCCACCAAAGGTATAACACTGATTACAGTACATCTCTGGGAAAACAGTCCTCATAGGTATAAGGGCAACAATTCTTCTGCTTCTTTATATGCTGTCGAGGCTCATCACAGTGACCTTTAATTCATTTTCTCTTGTCTGGTCTGCTTTGCAGACACTATGAAACCACTCTGTGGTGTCTATCGAGCTGAAGTCAATTAATCACAGGGTGACTTTTAAAATCAAGATTAATAATAGGTTATTTCATAGCCAGAATACTTGATTAAGATGGGCACATTTGTGGTTCCCCTCATGTCCAGAAATAATTTAGCTGAGTTTCAACATCTCAGACAACTTTTGCTCTAATGTGATTTTCACAGTCTGAGCTGTTCAGCTTAAATGCACTTTCCTAAGCTTCCATCAGGGGTTCCCAGAAGGGTTGTACAAAATCACTTTTCCTGGCTACTGGGAACCCCTAGATTGCAACCTCTCTGAAAGCCTCATAGCATTGGCACCTCCTCAGAAAAGGTAGGGAGAAAAAGTGAAAAAAAGGGAAACTATCTGAAAAGATGATAACATCTTCCATCAACATTATCCACATCAGTCTTTCTCCTGCAGTTGAAAAAAAAATGGTTATTTTTCTCTCTAGTCCATGCCATTTTCTCTTGTTTTCTGTCTGCCTAAATTTACAAATGTCCTTGGTGATTCCTGGTGTATTAGAAGACACAAAGCTTTTCATATTCACATACTGGCGACAATGTAATGGTACACCTTAGCAGTTTAGCAAAATAGCAAATCTGATTGTTTAATAAACCATATAGTGTGCTGCATTATCAGTGTGAGTTTGCCTGATGAACTAAGAAAACTAGTCGGTACCAATGAGGTTGAATTTTAAAGGTCAACGCATCACCAATATTAAGGAATTCTGAGACAACTAGGTACATATGTAGCAGCTAGCGGCTGAATACATTTTGTACAATATTTCATTTGCTGTTATAAAGAAAAAATATGAAGCTTGGGTACAGCTACCATAGAAATCAATTTTTTAGTTTTATTTTATTACTTCCTTTCTATCCCCAGTTGTGCCTTTTCAAGCATCTCCATCCTAAACACAATTGCCTCTGAAGCACCAATATATCTCTAGGTGAATGACAGTTTCCAAACTCTGCTCAGAAAATGCAGTGCAAATCCTGATGTAGTATAATGCAACTACCAGGAGTTGTTATGTGGCCAGATACCTTCTGCTTTCTACTCTCCCCTTTCTGATAGCCTTGGCTTATTGAAAAGTGGTAGTTCATTTGGTATTAATCTGAAGCTATAAAATATCAGTTCAAGCCTCTCAAACAGTGGACTTCTTAAATTTTTTGTTTGTTTTTTGGTACCATGGATTGAACCCAGGAGTGCTTAAACACTGAGCCACATCCCCAGCCATTTTTATTATTTTGAGACAGGGTATCACTAAGTTACTTAGGGCCTCACTCAATTATTGAGGCTGGCTTTGAACTTTCAATCCTTCTACCTCAGCCTCCTGAGCCACTGGAATTACAGGCATGCAACACTATGTCCTGCTGAATTTTTAATCCACTGAAAACAGAGGATGGCTTCATTTTATAACAGTAATATAATTCATGATGTGAATACCAGAGAAAGAATATAAAGCTGTTTTTCATTATAAGAGAATGGTTGCCTCTTCAGGAGTTTTTTTTTTTTTTTTTTTTTTTTTTTTTTTGGGGAAGGGGGGGTTTTTTTTGGGTTTTTTTTTTTTTTTTTTTTTTTTTTTTTGTGGTGGTGGGGGGAGTATTATCGTTCGCTTTATTGGTATTAGTTATTTCATCTGTTGACATGTGATACCATCCAAGTTTGACTGGACTGTTTAGAACAAAGAAGTGTGAAGATGTGAAGTCTTGTCAAGTACAGTTTTGTGCTGCAGTCACACTTTTTAGGAAGACACATTTGTACAGCACTCTTTCTCATTGTTAGTCACATGAAAGAGAACACCTCTTGCTGTTACAAGCTATGTCCCCATCATCTTACTAACCAGTCTCTGAAGTATTATTGTTGTCCAGATTTCATATGCTGTTTTGAGTTTGACATTCATGACCTAGTAAAGTCAGGGATTTTCACTCCTTCCTCATCATGTACCCTCATCATGGCAAACCATAAACTGATATAAAAAGGGAAAGTATACATAATGATTGTGGTTCATGTAACTGATCTTTCTCAATAGTTACTAAACAATGCCAAATCAATATCTCAGTAACAGATTCCTTGGTAGAACCCAAGGAATCCAAACTGCTTATGATGCTTTGACCATATCTTTTCAAAACACAGATCTGACAACATAAAAAACTCTCCAATACCTGGGAATGTAGTTAAGAGGTAGATGTTTGCCTAGCATGCATAAGGTCCTGGGTTCAATTCCAGGCATCATTAAAAAATACTCCCAACGAACACATTGGTAAGCATACGCACATGTGCATATAACACATATTCACACACATGTGTGCGCCGACACACACACACACACACACACACACACACAGCTTCCTACTGACTTAAGATAAAGGCAAAAATCCATAGCTTTGTCTCATGTATTAGTCTTTTAGGCCTGCCATAACCATATGCCATAGACCAAACAAATTAAAAAGAGAAATTATGTTTTCTTATCATTCTGAAGCCTAGAAGTCTGAAATTGGACAGAATTGATTCCTTCTGAAAGTTGAAAGGTAAGGAAATGCTCTGGGCTTATCTCTTTGACTTACAGAGGGGCCATCCTCTTACTGTATCTATTTATATTGTCTTCTCTATGTGTGTCCCTGTGTCCAAATTTTCCCTTTTTTTGTGAGATACAGATCATACTGGGTGAGGGGTATACCCTACTTTAGTATGAATTCATCTTAATTAATTATATCTGCTATGGCCTTATTTCCACATAATGTCACAGTCTGAAATCCTAAGGTTCAAGACTTCAACCTATGAATTTGAGAGGGGAGGACACCATTCAACCTATATCGTCTGGTCCATCTCTCCAGCCACTTTTATTCCATGATTTCTTGGTCTCTTTTTTTGCCATCCATGGGCCATGATCTTTCCACCTTCCTACAACCATTTCTAGAACATATTTCTCAAGGCGGAATACTCTTCATCCTCGCTACCCATACACAAACCATTTTGCATGACTTATTTGTGTTCACTATTCAGATTTCAGGTCAAGATCACTAACTTTGGCTAGGTCAGTTGGATTATGAATCTATCATAAAATTCGCCCCTCCTAAAACATTTTTCTTGATTTGCAGTCATATATTCATTATGTGTCTTTTCTTGTCTTTTCCTCTTTAGCAATGTGTACATCACATTGAGTCCCTTGTCTCACCCTTTGCTATGCAAATCATTTTGAGCATATAATAGGAACACAAAGAATATTCCTTAAATCTAAATATTACTTAAATATTATTATTTTGACAAATCAAGATTTTTTTAATATTCACTGTAAATAGCTACTTCTTTCCTGATGTTTTAACATTGCATTCCTTCTAATAATATTGTATGCACCTTGAAATCCTTTCGCTTGACTGCATCCTTTGCTTCAGGGAAGGTTTAAGAAAGGACGAACTTTGAATCAGATGATCTATTCCCAACACAGAAGTTGATTGAATGATTCTTCTTTGTTAACTATTTATAATGTGCACTGTTTATTATGTTCAAGGTGATTTTCATGAATAACAGACAATTTGAGTCAAATCCATTATTTCTGTCTTCTAGAATCTTGAACATGTATGTGATGGCTAGTGTGTGTGAGTATGTGTACATAATAAGTTTCTCAGAGATATATAATGCAGTCCACAAAACCACAGTTGAATGTGAAATTTGTAACTGGAACCAAAAAGCCTGAGTTGAAATTTCACTTCTTATGTTTACTAGCAATATAGTCTGGAGTTAACTCCCTGATGAACTAAGAAAATTTCCCTTTTAGTGTTACCTTAAGAATTAAATGAGATAATACTTCTGCCTGACATGTGGTTCGAATTAAATAAATGATACTTAGTTAAAGGAGGAAAAGAGGAGAAACAGAAGAGAAGGATTCCTAAGATTAGGAGAAGTGATATTTCTAAAGAAATATCCCTCCAGCTTGACTGACATGTTTCACTCTTCAGTATCCTTCATGAGAAATAATTTTCTTTGGGTTACTTTTAGATCTCAGGACTTGGCACAATGCCTGACACAAGGTAGCTGCTCAATAAATATTTTGGATGAGTATCACTTAATTCATCTATTCTTTCATTTCTTAATTCATCTACAAAGAGTGGCCTTCATTTTTTATGTTCAGTTGTTCACACTTGTATTGGTGACTATTCGTTGTATACTACAGATTGGGAAGAGCATTATACTTCAAATTTAATTTGGATATTGATTTGTTATCAAAACTTACTGAGTCTGAATAAATTCCTGCTTGAGACAAGTATGTAGAGTGTTCATTAGCACTCAAATACAGTGGATATATATTTTATAACTTGACATACCCCTGCTTTGTGGCATCTATGTGTGAATTAGCAAATGACAATGAGTAATTGTTTTAATGACAGTTTCACCTCTGCATCACTTGTTTCTAACTTCCTTGTGGATGCAGTTAGGTTTGCCATAACCTTCTCCCTGTGAGCTTGTAGATAACACATGGAAAAATTATGTCTTACTATAATCCTCCTGCTTAAATATGATAGGAAAGCACCAATGAATTTAATGCCATTAGTGTTCTCTCTGAACTGGAACTCTTTAAATCATAATGTGTTTTTATGAAAATGATGACATTATTTTAAAATGTGCATTTTAGAGCAAGTTTCAGATGAATTCTTACAACATATGGACATATTGTTTGTGTCTTTCAATTAACATGATGATAAAGACAAATGCTTATTTCTACTTCAGATGTGTTATGTCCCTACTCCTAGTCACATGTTTTTATAATAATTCATCACACATTCTGCAGTGTTGATTTATGTAAATAATTTCCTTTAAAATTTTCTTACATTATACATCTGATAATGGATACCTATATAAAAAAGAGGAGTTTTCTTGTGGAAACTGATTATGGCTATATTTTAATTTCATTAGAATGAAAGAAAATTAAAGGATGGATTTTACAAATGATTCTTTTTACTGTTGCTTTGTTGCTATACTTAAATAGTGAAGCACATTAAGATTCAAAAGAACATTTATGTCTTGCATAATGAAGCAACGGAGATAGAATAAAACATAAAAGGAAACACCAAGGTCATTATATGATCTGGATGGATTAGCCATTCAACTGCCTGAAGGTCAGGAACTGAACAAGGTTTCTCAAGATAACCACAAGTCCTATGATTCAGTGTTTATGAGGTTATTTAACAAAACAAGAAAGAAAATGGTCATGTGATTGAAATCATATAGAATTAAAGACTAGCTCTTAATAAAGGCAAAACAATATGTGGGGTAGAAATTTAAGAGTAAGTAGAGCTAAAGGTACTTTGTGATGGTACAATTCCATCTTTTACAAGCTAACCCTGTACATGTTTCTCTATTTACTTCTTTTGTAAATGTATGGTTCTATTAACACACTTGGCATGTTACATTATTGTCATGTTTTTATGTGACATAAATTGTTGTAGGTAAGTATTTTCCATCTGCTATCTGTAGGAACTAGCAGGATATCTGGTATAGTATATATCAATAATCATTATGTTAATGAAGTAATAATTTAAAAGTGTTATACCACATTGAAAGCAAATAACAAGCCCCCAAAGATCATTTTATTCAAAGCATTTGATACCTTCATATTAAGTGATTTTTACAGTTCATTAAGTTCCAGAGAAGGCAAGTTTCAATAACTTCTCAGAGGACAAACACCGTATTGAACCACATCCTTGAACTTAACTCTGTACCTGCCACATAGCAGGTACTCAAAACACTTGTTAAAATCAAACCAATAATTGAAATAATAGCTTTAATTTATACAGCACTTCCCATATGCCACACATTGTACTAGACACTTTAAATCCATTGGCTCATTTACTTTTTAAACCTTCTCTTAAATAATACTTATTATGAGCTGTATACATGATGTAGTATAAATCAGTTACACTTTCAATGAATCTGTGACTTCATTTGAAAGTGGAGCAAATAGGACTGACTTCCTAGGATGTTTTGTGAAGTTTGCATGAGGTGATGATTGCAGCATACTAGTCAGGCATAGCAGAAGTGGTCAAAGTATTTTTACCATCATAACTAATATTATTACTACTATTACCATTTCCTCCAACAGTGGGCATGATCTGGTAGTAAAATTCAGAGGTCAAATACAGACAACTCATACTGTTGGGGTTATCAGCTTTGGTGCACTTATATTTCTGCCCTTCACCTAAGCACAGGTCATCTTCAAAGTATTCCTATGTCAGAGAGCATTTATCTATCATTTCATATATGTAAACACTGCATATTGGATTTGATTTAAAACATCAACAATGATAATAGCTAATACTTCTTTAATTCGTCAATACGCTGGTCAATTTTCTAAGTTCTCTATATACAGAAACACAAAAACTCCATGTAATAAATGCACTAGTATTATACTCTGTATAAAAGAAAATTGAGATAGAAGTTATATAACTTGTCCAGGGTCAACAAGCCTGTAATTGGTGCATATGGTAGGTGAACCTAAACAGTGTAGTTACAGAGTAACTCTTCCATGTTGCTCACTATTTTACAAATTTCTGTACCAATAAAGAAACTATAAACAAAATTTAAGAAGAGCTCGGTGAATGGGAAATAGAATTCAGCAGAAAAAGTAATTTCTATCTGAAATATATAAATAATTTCAAGATATTAGAATAATGACAAATGAGTACTATGCAGAAAAATTCAAATGGGTTAAAAATAACATGAGAACTCAAACTAGTGTTTAGAAATATACTTTTTGAGGGGGGTGATGAAAATGGAACCCAGGACTTCACACAGGCTCAACAAGGTCTGTACCACTGAGCTGTATCAAAATACTAAAACGAATCAAAATACTAAAAAGATCATTCTGCTCTCAGAATATATTCAAAAATTTTTTTAAAAACGAAAAGAAAAAAAGAAAAAACAGCACAAAAGGAAACTATGGTTAGTATTACTCACTCCATGTTTGCCTGACATATCCACCATGTTACCCAATAGTTACCCTAATTTTTAAATGCCCAAACTCGATTTCCCTTCACACCTGATCCTCTTGCAGACTTCTTCCTTTTACAAAATGTCAGCTCCATTGCACTAGTCGCTTAGGTCACAATCTTTAGAGACATTCTTGACTCTTCTCCTCTTCATACCTCAAATGAACACATCAGCAAATCCTCTCAACTCTGTTTTCAAAATTTTTCAGAAGCCTCCCACTACTCACCACCTTTACTCTTGCCTCTGTGGTCATGTGCCTGTAGGCTTCACCCCTGCCCCTATGTGTCTCTCCCTGCTTTGGCCCTTGCCTTCCTGCAGTCTATTTTCCAAGCAGTGGCCTGTCATTCTTTTATACCACAGAGAAAATCATCTCTTATCTCTGCTCAGAGAACTCCCAGGGACTTTCCCTTTCATTTAATGTAAATTTAGGTTCCCTACTGTGGTCTCTGGGACTCTACAAACTTGGAGTCTGTTTCCCCTGGTCCTATCCTCTACTTCTCTGACCATGTACTCCATGGCTCTTTTCCCAGGTCCTTTACTCCAGGCACACTGACTGCCTTGCACTTTCTTCTGGATGTCTTCTCATCTGCTCCAGAAGTTCTATTTAGAGGTCTATAAAGTTCTCATCACTGGCTCCTGTCTCAGGTGCTTTAACGTGTTACCACCTCAGCAGGGATTTCCTCCACTGACTCTACTGAAGATAACATCCTATCTTCATCCTTTACTCTCTATAGGCATTCTTCTGCATTGTTTTGCTTCATCCTACCTCTGTATGTTTTTAAGTTATTGATTTGCTTATTCTATGATTCCCCCTTAGATTATAATATCTGCCGGCAGGAAGTTGTTTGTTTGTTTTTCTCTCTAATGTATTCTGAACATTAGCCCTTAAGGACACAGTATCTTTTAAATGAACAAAATAATATTCAACATCACAAATGTTGCCAAATGTATATGAGAGTGAATTTGCACAACCTTCTTCAGATTATTTGATACCATCCATAGCAATGTAAAATGCATATAACTTTTACCCAATTATTCCTCTTATGAAATATTCAGAAAACAAAATATACAGAGGGAAAAGATGAATGCAGAAGATTAACCTTTGGCATTGTTTTCAGTAGGAAAATTCTCAACAATTCTGATGAATAGCTAAAAAATAAATGATCGTTTATTCTACAGAATATTTTGCTTTAATATTTTAAAAATGTGTTATATCTCTGTTATAAAAAGAATTCCTAAAATATATATTTAGGTTAAAAATGTAAGCTACAAAAGTAATGTGTATGGAGTAATCTCCCCCACCCCACCCTTGTATCTGCACTCTTCCCCCAGAACACTTCCACATTTGCAAGTGATTTTCCTCCTGTCTGCTCTCACATACTCATAAGACTCCATAATTATCTATTCACAAACCTTTACACTAATGAGAGCCCCATTTCTCTTTCAGTTCTTGAAGTAGTTTTGTTATTTTTGCTGGAGGTCCTATCTGACTTACCTCTTTCCTATCTATAGTTTGGCTCTAATCCAGTCACTTCACAGAAATTATTCTTTCTTTGCTCTTCCATGTTCTCTCAATCATAAACAAATTTTCAGTGGCCACTTCTTGTCCACATTCAGTTGCTTCATTTATGAACTATATGTTTCTGACCTTGAAACCTCACTTGTTAGTGTTGGACACAATATTTATTTTCTGGGTAGTAATGTTCTAGAAAGTTTACTGAATTGAAGCATGGCTATAGGTATGCGTGTATGCCTTTATATGAATGGAACTATGTACAAATTATCAATAGAACACAGATCTGCTAAATCAATTAAGACCAAAGGAATCTGTCAATCTGGCCTTGTCTCCTCCTTTTTTGGTATCCTTCTATGTCTATCTCTACGTAAAAAGTAAAATCATTTTAAGATAAAATCCCACTCATTTTATCACTTCCCACAATCTTTCTTTTAACATTTTTTCCTTTGATGGATATAATTTCAACCATAATAATATGTATAATTAAAATTTAACTTTTTCAGAATAATCTATTTTGGAGGGAGACTTTGATTATTTTTAATAAAGGAAATCCATATTTTTTGTGCAAGACTAAACATGAAGAAGTAAATTTTGAAATATCAATTACAATCTCAGTTTTTACACATCTATTAACAGTTTGATGTATGTTGTCTATCTGCTTTCCTTCTTTCCCATAATGGAAACTATGTTACACCTGACTTTTTTAAACGGTATTTAAGAGTTAATGTCATCAATGTAATTGTTTGCTGTTATGTGTATTTTCATGGTATCACTTGATGGCTAAATGATAATGTCATTTTTAATCTGGAAATATTTTTATTTGTTCCACTGGCTTTCTTAGTTATGTATATACATTGTTTTTTTTTGCAAAAATACATGTTAATAGAATCTATCCTTAAAACAAATAATAAGTGGCTTAGTCTATTTTATACATAATCCACTTTCAAAATTCAGTTACATTGAATTTTTAGATATTTAATGATAGCTAACTAAAATATTCAGAAATCAGTCAATAATGCAAATTTGTTTTTACATACTCTGCTTCATTTGGCTAAAATGAATGCATCTTTAATGACTAAGATTAAATGATACTCATTCGTCAATTAATGATAACCTTTTCAGCTTGGTATAGAAGAGGTATTGACGATTGGGAGGCACATGCCTAAAATTTTTGCATTAATTATGTCGGTACAATGAATTTAGTCACTGAATTTAATTGAAGGAAATGTGGTCACTTACTTCAACATTCATTCACATGTGCCAAAATATGTTTGGTCAATAAAACAAAACAAAACAAAAAAAAACATAACACCAAGTTATCCAAGCAATCCTCTGTAAGAGAGAGGGTGTTCTAAGATCTTTGACAAAGACTCGCAGTTGAGGACAAGAGCACTAAGGGCATTTGAAGCTAAAAGAGCCCACAGCAGTTGTCAGCTTAGCTGAAATAAAGGTGCCAGACTAATGAAATCTGTCCAAAGTCCTAAATGCCCTGCGCAGCCTGCTTCCAAAGACTGGAAATGATCTAGGGGCCTTTTGGGGCATGTGGTGTTTGTCAAGAGAGGTCATCTTGTCTCCACTTCACCTTCCACGTAGGAGAAGAAGCAGTGTTTTATGGGCATGGCTATTAACTGGCCTGGTTACTCCTGCTTCTTGCTGATGTGAAAAGCCTACTCATGTCATCATGACAATAGATAACTGAATCACAACATCCTTGTCAACTATCACATTATGCCCTCTGTTCTTGGCAGGCAAATTGACTTGAAAAAATCCTAGTCTCCTAGGACATAGAAACACCAAGCAAAGGGGGGAGGAAGGGAAAAACATGTTATACATCTACATTTCACCTTAAAAAGCAATAACCAAGAATTCATCTACCTTTCATTTTATACTTTGAAAAAAATATTTTCCCAATTATATTAGTAATGCATGATGCATATGGAACAATTAGAAATAAACGTAAACAAAAATATTTTAAGACCCAGCCATGTTCTCTCAACACATAATTAACCACTGTGAACTTGGAATATAACCTTCAAGTGTCTTTCTGTTCAATTATCTATAAATATGTCTTTTCATACTTATGTGATTAACAGTGCCAGCATGGTGTAAAGAAGACAAAGGCTCTGGAGCCAAATTGTTGGTTCAAATCCCAGGATCCTCCACATGCAATCCCTTCCCAGATGTGTGAGCTTGGCTAATTTTCTTAACCTCCCTGTGCCTTAAACAGAAGGACATAATACTGGTATTATCAGTCATGAGCTTGTTATGAACATCTATAATCACTTAGACTTAAAGTTTCTGAAGAACTTAGAATATGCCTGGTATATGGTATGTGCAAATTTAGCATTTATTGACTACAATAATCACAGTTAAAATGGCAAAACAAATGGCCATATATATGGCATTTTTAAACAGATTTCCTTCACTTAAGGTATAGGATATTTCTCATCAAAAAATACACATCTATACTTAATTTTTGAAAGCTGCATAGAATTCCAGTATATGGATATAGCATGGTTTCTTAGTTTCAGATATTTGTGTCATTTCACTTTTTGCTTAGAGTGCATTTTAATTTTTATTTGGGAGTTTTCAAATATATGATGATAGATCAAGCAGTATAATGAACCCTTGTGCATCCATCACTCAAGTTTAAAAATTATTGACATCCATTCTTTATCATTTATTTTGAATACTTATTTTAAACCATTGATTCTGAAATAGCTGAGGTAATTGTCTGAAGCAAATAATATTTGGTATTTGTGTTTACATTAGAAAGACACACCTTACTCTGTCCTCAATGAACTAGCTTTTATCTGATGCCAAAACCGTCAGGTCCTCTTATTCAACTCTAGTTAGCATCCTTCATTTTATCTTGTTTCCTTCTGATATATATGAGAAGAAAATGGAATAATTTAGGATATGTCAGTGGGATAAAACACTATATTCCTAAATATAGTGTAGTTTTCAGAGCTATTTTAGCCAGTGTAATTGAAACCCCTTTGTTCTCCACTGACATATTTTGAAAGCCCATATGCTTAGAGTCTGAAATTCCTTTCCGAAAATGATAGAACGCTTCTTGAACTCAGTGGAGAGTTATTGAATTGAATTAAAATGGGTAAAGGCTTCAGTGAACTTGGGGATGCATGCATGCTCTTCCACATGGATTAATTTCACTATCTATCCTAGGAAGCATGGCATGCAGGTAGCCAGTGTGAAAAATATTATGACAGTGACTTTCATGTGCTATCATATTAGAGTTGAAGCCATAAATCCTGAGATGCTATTTCCTAGGTAAATGTGTTTCTTTGGAGTTATAGTTGTACGTGCAGTACCACACCAAAAGATGTTTAACTTAAAGGAGGTAAGTAAGCTCTCCTTGTCTGACTACAACTGGGAAGCTATAAATAAAGGCTATTAGCATTAAAAATAGAATTTTAAAACTAAATTGCATATGGTCTTATGATAGAATGTAAGCATGTAGTAATTTTGTGGGTTCTAGCTAAGAGAATTACATTAGTCTATTTATTTTACAAAATAGTTATTGAGCAACAATTTTGTAAAAGACATCATTCGACACTCTTGGGATAAAAGAAATGCATGTTTTTTCCCCAATAGTTCTTATTTTCCATGGAGAAAGACATATGCAATAAACATGCAGCCACGTAAATATTACATCAGATCATAATAAGTGCAATGAAGAATAATGAAGCAACACAAGAGGTTAAGAGGTATCAGAGGGGAAGAATGGATACTGCTATTTTAGATGCAGTGTTCCAGGAATAGACTGGCATCTGAGGAAGGTTTTAAAGGAAATGAGCAAGTGAGCCATGTGGAAATTAGAGATGGAGGAAAACGCAAGTGCATATGTCCTGAGGCAAAAAGATACCATAACATATTCCCAATAGAGATTTTGATTTCATGGCACTAACTTTTTAATGGGGGAGACAGAACACGAGGAAATACAAAATATATAAAATTTTATATATAAATCAGGTTGAAATATGTGCTGGGGAAAAAGTGAGAAAGGATGTGAGAAATAACATGAGGTAGGATAATCAAAAGGCATCTCTGGAGAGATGACCCTCAAATTTAAAACTAAATGATTAGGGACTGGGATTGTAGCTCAGTGGTGGAACACTTGTCTAGCACCTGTGAGGCACTGTGTTTGCTCCTCAGCACCACATAAATATAAACGAATAAAATAGAGGTATTTTGTTCATCTACAACTAAAAAATATTAAAAGAACTAAAAAATTAGCTGCAGAATAAATGTGTGTGGAATCACTGAAGGACTGACCCACATTAAACAGAAGAACTATTGTATGACCATTGTACTGAATTTGAAAATTCAATTTTTATTCTTAAGTTATTTTGGTTATTGGAAAACCCTTGTGAGAATTTTTTCTAACAATGATTAAATAATGTTTTCTGGCAAGTGGTTCTAAAGATTTATCTAAAGTTCAGTGCAGAATATTTAAATTTAATATAGTAAATATTATTATATATTTCATGAAATGAAGAAAAGTATTCCTTTGCCTATAGTTTTGGCTTCATTTTCCTCAAATGAGAGTTAATGATGCAACTGGAAAACATAGAACTTTAAGAGATGTCTGTTAATTCTTGTTGCATGAATAATAATACCTACCTACCATGTGTTTGAGTGCTAGATGTATGTCAGGTAGGGTATTAAAATATTTTTTAGTTGTCAATGGATCTTTTGTTTAATTTTTTAATTTATTTATAATAAATATAAATAATCCAGGGCCTCACACATGCCAGGCAAGCGCTCTACCACTGAGCCACAACTCCAGCCTGGGTATTAAGAATTTTACAAACATTAATTTATTTAATATCACACACCTCTGCAGTGTAGATAATGTTATCCTTACTTTTAAATAGCCTAAGTAAATGTCTATGATAATTCCTTCTTATGTCTGTGTAATCTCAATCCTTGTACTCCCTAACCCTGACTCTTAATTGTAGAAATCTGTATCAGAGGGTCCTTTCCATTCTTGTAATTCCCTTTCTTCATGGCACCCACTGCCCTATACCTACCAAATAAATACGCTTTCTACTCTGCAGTCTTTTTAAAATTGACCCTTGCAACTTATACTCTTTGATTCTAGTGGTCAGTGTCTTTTCTTGTCAAAATCATGAATTAGGGCAAGTTTCTTCCTGATATTGTCCCACTTCCTTTAAGTCATCAAACCTTTAGTTCTCATTAGGCAGACTAGGCTCTGACTACTCAAAGTGTATGCAAGGGTCAGCGGCTCAGCAGCATTCCCATTTCTACAGAATAAGAGTCTGGATGTTAATGAGATCCCCAAGGGTTCTATAAACACATTTAAGTTTGAGAAGCCTTGCTTTAGGCCAGCATTAGTATCACTAGGGACCTTGCTAAAAATTCATTATTTGTACCAGAATCTCTGGCAGTGTAGCCCAACAATCTGTGTATTAACATGTCCTCTAGTAATTTTGATATATACTCCTAGAAAGCTACTCTCTGGGGATTCAATCAGCAATGCCAACCTGTTGAAACTGATCACTGGTTTCAATCTTTTATGCATTGGAGAAACATCTGGAAAACTTGTAGATCAATCTACATGTGCAGGTTCTGCTCTGTGCCAACTACATCCCAATCTCAGAAGGATGGGACCATGACAGGGAGGTGGGGAGGTCTTTGTTTTCTTCAGAGCTCCCAAGTATTGAAAATCACTGATGGAATTATAAGAGTAGTGTTTTGCTATGCCTAAGGTATCTATTTTTTAGTAGGAATTGAATCCCCCCCCAAAAGTACCTAAAAGACCAATTTTAAAACATGAGTCATCTTCATTTTTACTACATAACTGCCACCTCTGCTTTAGAGCATAACCCTATGTCTCTCTGATTCTATTTCCTCAGCTAAAAATTAATACAAAGAAAAGTAATAACCTCTCTATTCTCCTTGAATCTTTGTTGGGATGAACAAATGAATGTGAAAGTAAGCACTTTGAGAATTCTCAAGTGCTATAAAAATAGTTTCTACTTTATTATATCTGATACTATACTTTTTGAACAATTGAGATATATCTGAGGGTGGTATGCAGCTCTTCTGTGGATTGTAATTATGAACATGTGGCCCAAAATTCCCAGATTACATGTAGATGGAAGCTTTCATTTTTTCATGGAATCATGTGAAAACATTCTAATGAGATACACTGGGGGCAGTCCATGTAAAAACTTTCCATGAAATTTTATAAAAAGGGTCTATCTATTGTGACAGTTCAGGAACTCCAAAGGCATGCTTCTCAAACTTCAACATACAATCTTGTTAAATTTCCAATTCCAGTTTAGTAGGTCTGGAATAAAGACTGAGATTCTGTATTTCCACCAAACCCCAGGGTGCTTACAATGCTGATCCTTCCATCAAACTTTGAACAGTGTTGGGGGACAACATACCCAACAATTAGGCCTGTTATTTTGCCGATGCAATTATAGTTAATGTGCCCTACCTGTGTTAATATAATGAGTTTGCTCTAAATATTTTTCTATTCTTTTTTTTTCAGGAACTGGGCATTGACCTCAGGGTTGCTCTATCACCTGAGCTTCATCCCCAGTCCCTCTCCTTTTTTAAAATTTTGAGAAAGGGTTTCATTACATAGATGAGATTGATCTCATACTTGAAATTCTCCTTCCTCAGCCTCCCAAGTCATTGGTATTACAGGTGTGCACCACCATGCCCACCTATTTTTCTACTCTTGTGACCTTTATTGACTTTGTTCTGTCACTCACACATGACTTGCAGTTATTCTTTCTTGATTACCTATAACAGACTATATTTTTAATGACCACTTTTGGCTGTACATCTTTAACTACAAGTGATTGTTCTTTTCAAGTTTTGATGTCAGTATTCATATCATAAATAAATATAACTTGCCTCTCAAGGGCTTCTTTCATCTCTGTATTGCTTTTCACCCTTCTCTTTTGAATTGGTCTGTTAACATTCTGTTCTTGCCAGATCCAATGAATCAATCAAAGGGAATGCATAAATGTATTGAATTATATATGCATAAGTGTTGCTCATGAGAGAAAAAGAGAAAACAAAAATAAGACTGCATGTTATTGATGGATGTAGTCACAGAGAAGCACTGATCAATACATTACAAACTATTCACCACTGTGATAGTCCTGGGCTTAGGACTAAGAATAAACTGAGTTGGGTACCATTGTAAAGTAATGATTTACTGCTTGCTGTAAAATTTTTCATAGGTTAAAATCATCCAGCATGTGGTAGGTTAGAAAGAGAACTCTAAAGAACATTCCTATGTGATGTTTGAAGGAGCAATCCAATCAATCTAGTCTAGAGCACTAAAGTAATTAAGAAGGACATAAGATATCCTGGTGTCAATTAGAAAAAGGAACCCTCTCTTCTGGATAGATGTAGCTCATTGAGTAGGGCATAGGATGGATTTTCATCCTGATCAATCTGGCTACATCTCTTGGGCATGACTTGGCATACACATCTGAAACTTAATGCTATCTCAGTTGCTTCTGGTATTTGTTTCTTTTAAATCCCTTTACAGATGGCTCCTTGGCTTTTCCTTTTGCAGCCATCTATTATTCCTTTTTCTTTTTAATTTTACCTTAATTTTACAAGGGTACATAGATAGAAGTCAAGTCCTTCCCTAGAAGGAGCCAGTAGCTCTCTCACATAATTCAAAAGAGAGACACTGCAAGATTGCATATATATGTGTGTATATATATATATATACATATATATATATAATTTCCAGAAAAAATTTAAGAAAATAATTTGATTTCAATTAGTCCATTATATAATATTATGTAATGATTTTACAACTTTACAGATGTGATGTTTAGTTTATTTTACCCAATGAAAAACATATGCACTTTATTTTCTTTGTGCATTTTGTTACGAAAATATATGGATTTATTTAAATTAATCATTCACCTGGGCTGGGGTGTAGTTTATTTGTATAGAAGTTTATTTTGTGTGGTATTTGGCTCACATAAGTGAGGACCTGGGATGGATTCCTAGCACTTCAATAATAATAATAATAATAATTCAGCTAATTATATCACCATAGTTTTATAATAAGGAACTTTGTTTTCTATTATTTAAATTCTGCTGATAAATTTTTAATACTGATGGCTGCTATTGAAATTTCGTAGTGAAAATAGCACATGAAATAATGGTTGTACAGACACTTACTGGAATAGACTTAATACTATGCAACAGAAGATGATTTCTTATAAGCCTACAGTTTCTCATTTAACTCAGCTAAATTGTCACATTGCTAGAGAGAACTTCCCTAACCCCTAAAGTTAAGGAAGTTCAGAGTTTACCTCATTTAATTCTCCATATAGCAATTGTTAATCTCTGATGCCTTATGGTTGATTCCATGTTTAATTATTTTTCTGACTCATCTTCAAGAAGGAAGGAAAAGTTGCAATAATTTATTGTTGTAGCCCCAGTATATCTAGAATAGTTTCAGGTATGTTACATGGGAATTCAATAAAAACTGTTGAATAAATGCACAAATACATTGTCATTATATTAAAATAAAATAAACACTTGTAAAGAAAAAAACTTTTAATTTAAATAATATGAAAGAATGGAAGGAGCTCACCAAATATTGTGAGTGATGTCCCTGATATGATTTTGTATTTCAAGATGCAAAATGTTAGATTGATTCCCAAGTATTTTATTTTTGAGGCTATTGTGAATAGGGTAGTTTTCCCAATTTCTCTCTCAGAGGATGCATCACTTACAAATAAAAATGCATTCGATTTATGAGCATTAATTTTATATCCTGCTACTTTACTGAATTCATTTATGAGTTCCAGAAGTTTTCTGGTGGAATTTTTAAGGTCTTCTAAATAGAGAATCATGTCGTCAGCAAATAGGGATAGTTTGAGTTCTTCTTTTCCTGTTTGTATCCCTCTAATTTCTTTGGTCTGTCTAATTGCTCTGGCTAGAGTTTCAAGGACAATGTTGAATAGTAGTGGTGAAAGAGGGCATCCCTGCCTTGTTCCAGTTTTCAGGGAGAATACTTTCCATTTTTCTACATTTAGAATGATGTTAAGTGTGGGCTTAGCATAGATAACCTTTACAATGTTAAGGAACATTCCTACTATCCCTATTTTTTCTAGTGTTTTGAGCATGAAGGGGTGCTGTATTTTATCAAATGCTTTCTCTGCATCTATTGAAATAATCATGTGGTTCTTGACTTTAAGTCTGTTGATGTGGTGAATTACATTTATTGATTTCTGGATGTCGAACCACCCTTGCATCCTGGGGATCAAACCCACTTGATCATGGTGCACTATCTTTTTAATATGCTTTTGTATGCGATTTGCTAAAATTTTGTTAAGAATTTTTGCATCTATGTTCATTAGGGGAATCAATCTAACAAAAGAGGTGAAAGACCTCTACAATGAGAACTACAGAACACTAAAGAAAGAAATTAAAGAAAATCTGGTGGAAAGATGGAAAGATCTCCCATGTTCTTGGATAAGCAGAATTAATATCGTCAAAATGGCCATACTGCCAAAAGCACTATACAAATTCAATACAATTTCAATTAAAATCCCAATGATGGACCTCATAGAAATAGAGCAAGCAATCATGAAATTCATTTGGAGGAATAAGAGTCCTAGAATCACTAAGGCAATTCTTAGCAAGAAAAGCGAAGGAAGGGTATCACAATACTGGACTTTCAACTATATTACAGAGCAATAGTAACAAAAACAGCATGGTATTGGCACCAAAATAGACAGGTAGATCAATGGTACAGAATAGAGGACACAGAGACTAACCCACATAAATACAGGTATCTCATACTTGACAAAGGAGCCAAAAACATACAATGGAGACAAGATAGCCTCTTCAACAAATTGTGCTGGGAAAACTGGAAATCCATATGCAGCAAAATGAAACTAAACCCATATCTCTCACCCCGTACAAAACTCAACTCAAAATGGATCAAGGACCTAGGAATTACACCAGAATCCCTGCACCTAATAGAAGAGAAAATAGGTCCAATTCTTCATCATGTTGGCCTAGGACCAGATTTCCTTAACATGACTCCCAAAGCACAAGAAATAAAAGCAGGAATCAATGATTGGGATAGAATCAAACTAAAAAGCTTTTTCTCAGCAAAGGAAACAATCAGCAATGTGAAGAGAGAGGCTTCAGAATGGGAGAAAATCTTTGCCACACACACTTCAGATAGAGCACTAATCTCCAGAATCTACAAAGTACTCAAAAATCTTTATACCACGAATACTAATAACCCAATCAATAAATGGGCCAAGGAAATGAACAGACACTTTACAGAAGATCTACAAGAAATCAACAGATGTATGAAAAAATGTTCAACATTCCTAGTAATAAGAGAAATGCAAATCAAAACCACCTTAAAATTTCATCTCACCCCCATTAGAATGTCTTTTATTAAGAATTCAGGCAACAACAGGTGTTGGCGAGGATGTGGGGAAAAGGGTACCCTCATACATTGCTGGTGGGATTGCAAGTTAGTGCAACCACTCTGGAAAGCGGTGTTGAGATTCCTTAGAAAACTTGGAATGGATCCACCATTTGACCCAGCTATCCCACTCCTTGGCCTATACCCAAACGACTTAATATCAGCATACTAGAGTGATGTAGCCACATCAATGTTCATAGCTGCTTAATTCACAATAGCTAGATTGTGGAACCAACCTAGATGCTCTTCAATAGATGAATGGATAAAGAAACTATGGTATATACACGCAATGGAATATTACTCAGCCATAAAGAAGAATAAAATTATGGCATTTGTAGGTAAATGGATGATGTTTGAGACTGTTATGCTAAGTGAGAGCAGCCAATCCCAAAAATCCAAAGCCCGAATGGTCTCTCTGATAAATGAATAATGATGCATAATGCAGGGGGGAAGGGTGGCAAGAATGGAGGAAGGATAGATAGCATAGAGAGAAGGGAGGGGTGGGGTTAGAGTGGGGGGGTAAGAATAATAACAGAATGTGACAGACATCATTGCCCTGTGTACATGTATGAATGCACAGATGGTGTGACTCTACTTTGTGTACAACCAGAGAAACAACAGCTGTACTCCATTTGTGTACAATGAATCAAAATAAATAAAAAAGATGCAAAATGGATGAAACATTGTTCTTCATGATTTTTCTTTCCTTCATCATGTTACCTTTTATCATTCCATAGAGTCAAAATATTTTCTTAAGGAAAGGGAATGTCTTTGCACCCTTCCTGAAAGTTGTACATATTTACACATATACATGTACACACATACACACACTCCTATATACATGTATATGTATGTACATTTCATAGCATATTTGTTTATAAAATGTATTTGTAATATGTCACTTATAGTCATTTTTATGTACGTATCATTATTTTCAGTGGTTATAAATAAGTATGTGGTTGTTATCATTAGGTTGCAAATTCCTTGTGGGCAACAAACATCTTGTAATGAAGAAATTAAAGAAATCAGATCCATTATATTAAAAACATGATACTTTTAATATACTTTTGAATGTTCACCTCAGTGTTCTAATTAAATTTTAATTTTGGTATGCACATCTCCTTATCGGAATGCCTTTAGCAATTTGAAATGACTCATTGAGTATTCTAACCCATCCCATATTGAATGGAAGCATATCAAAATTGTTATTTGAATGTGCTATCACAAGCTATAAATAGAACACTACTCTTCTGAAGGTGAATTAATTATGGAGCTATTTTGATTACTTAAGTGTTCCTCACTTAAGTAATCTATGTAGTATCTGATTTATTTCTACAACAATTATATTTAAAGTTCTGTATTTAATATAAAACTTCAACTTCAGTATGTCATCACAGTTTTTTTAGAGAAAGAGGGAGACCTCTCCCTTGGATTAGCTTGAAGTGATAGTTCATTGATGAATGCAAATAATTTAATAAAGAGGCTAACTGTATAGAACAAGCAAATAGTATACATACAGTACTCATTTGCCTATAATTACACAGGTAATGTCTCTACTTAGTTTCTTAATTTCTAGTTATAAGACTCACATCTCATCTAGCTCTGCTTAATTGCATTGTTTCTATTGCTAAAATAACAATGCATGCCTTTTTTAAGGTTTTTAAATGACAAATAAATTTAGATTGTAATCACTCATTATCCTTCTCTAAGCAAAACCACTCAAGAGTTTCAGTTGCAATGAAAAATCTGATTTCCTTCTAATGATGGCCTAATGGGAGCATTCTAAATAAGTCTGTATTCTGTCTATAATCTCCTTCAGATGTAGTCAAAGCCATTATCTTAATAAGTCTATTGAACTAATAATGATAGTGTTTTCTAAAAGTGTCACTATAAAATCTTGTCACATTTAACCTCATACCCTAAACTCTTATAAAAGTTTTTGTTTCTATTTCTAACCTTACTTCTCTCCATTGATGTGCAGTGTCACAATATCTGCAGTGCCTCCTGAGGGCTCCTGCTTTAAAGGCTTAGAGCCCAGCCTCTGGCATTATTGGGAACTGATGGAACTTTTAAGATGTATGTCCTAGTGGGAAGAAGTTAATTCCTTGGGGATGTACCCTTGAAGAGAATATTGGAACCCTGACCCCTTTTTCTTCTCTCTCTTTTACAATTTGGCCATGAGGTGAGTTACGTTTAGCTTGGACTCCTGCTTCCCCTCATGATGTACTGCCTCACCCAGAGGCAACAAAGCCGATGAACCAAGACTGGAACCTCTGAAACTGTGAACCAAAATAAACCTTTTCTTTTATTAAGTTGAACATCTCCAGTATTTGGTAAAGTAATGGAAAACAACTCATACGTTGTGAATGGCAGTTATACTTAGAATGACAAACATGCATTTACACTGAGTCTGATTCACAGATTTTTATCCTAGTTCTCATTTTGACCTTAATATAAAACTCCATGAGACAAGAATATTAGATAAAATTATCACATAACTTCTAATGTAATAATAGATGGAGTCTTATTCACAACTAGTTATCCCATGTGTTCTTATTATGGATTTATCTTCTAAATGTTTCACCTGCTCTTATCTTTTTGCAAAGTATAATGTTTTCTTATTGCTGACATAATTAAAACCACAAACTTAATGAATTTAAACAGTAAAAATATATTATCTTACATTCTATAGGTCATAAATCTGAAACTGGTATGATTTGGCTAAAATAAATGTGTTTAGAGGGCTTCATTTCTTACTGTAAGCTCTAAAGGAATTGTGCCTTTTCCAATTTCTAGAAGCTGCCCACATTTCATTGCTCATGTATGGCCCCTTTCTCCATTTTCAAAGCCATCAATGCCCAGTCTAGTCCTTCTAGCATATGTCATTCTGACCTCTCATCTATAGTCACATTTCTCTCTTACCATCGCCAGAAAATATTTCATACCTTAAAGGACTTGAATGATTAGGTTTGGCTCACCTTGATAACCCATTTTTAGGTCTCTACCCTGAATCATACCTGCAGATTCTTGTTTGCCATGTAAGACATATTCACAGGTTCCAAGATTGAAGGCATAGATAAATTGGTGGGACATTATTCTTCTGGTTCTATACAGTCTCCTATCATTCAGCATGTACTACATAGTAGTGTGCTTCCTATGGATGTGGATAGTGGACTTCTTAAAATATGCCTTAACACTAATGAAGTCAAGCATTACAGATATTGCTTGCTGGCTTTGGAAAAAGCTGATTATAAACAGTTTCATCTTCAGCCTTAGTTTTCTCTTGTTCTTCCCTTCATATTTCTGTTTTATTTTCTTTCTTTGGTTTTCTTTTTCTTTCTTTTTTGATACTGGGGATTCAATGAAAGGGTTCTTAACCACCGAGCCATATCTCCCTCCCATCTCCTTTTTTGTTTTTCATTTTGCAAGGACTCACTAAGTTGCTGAGGCTGGCCTCAAACTTGTGATCCTCCTGCCTCAGCCTCTGGAGTCCTGGCATTACAGGATGTACCACCATTCCTGGCCACATTTATTCTTATTTCTCAAAGAGAACCGATGGCACTGCCATTTCTTTTGTAGTCACTGTTAGTTTTCTACCTGCATTGTTGCAGTTTAGCACTGAAGGGATCACCAATTCTGTAGAGAATTGGTGCTTTGTAGAGAAAAAACTAAGTGTCCAGTTAAATATGTTTCAATTCAGGACCAAGAGTTCTACTGTTTCTTAGATACGAAGTCTGTCTCTTCATTGATGCTATGCAGATACACACAGGAGTTATGAGAGGATCATAGTTTTATCTTGTGATATTAGAACTCAGATATCTAAGCAACTCTTGTCATCTAGTATTGAGGACACCAACAATATAGTTTAGGGAACTTTTAGAAATTGACATGAAGTTTAATTCATATAACATTCCTACTTGATATGATTTGTGGATAATTGAAATGTAAATATTATTTATCTATCTAGCATCCTTTAATAATTGATACACATTAAAGAATATCTGTACCTTATTTTTCAGCATTTTCCTTTTTTCTGTTCTCTCAATGGTTTTGTGCATTTGGTAAGCCAAATCAGGGTAAGACATATGTAATTTACTTTTAAATTTTAATAATCTACCCAGGAGAAAATATATTTTAATGTTGGGTAACCTTAGAAAACATAGCATATATGTGTATTTATGGGTTAAACAATAACTTTTAAAAACATAGCAAAATTATGGGCCTTTGCTTAGGTTTTAAACAAACCATGTTGATATGTATATTATAAGGTTTCATTAGTCCTTCTTTTATTGATGGTTTTTCTGAAAAAAAAAGTGTTACTTTGATTGATGTACTATTGAATTACACATGTAGATTTACCTCGTTGTTCTAATGTTTAGATGTGACTATTCCCATATAAGGCAAAGTTAATGAATTCCTTACTTTGATTCTTCTCAATATCTAGACTAACTAGTGCCTTCAGGAGAGTATCAGAGTGTTTTGTGTCTCTTCAGTGAATTCCCTTTAGATAGGCTCAAGATAGCCATATGGTGCTAAACTTGCTAAGTGCAGAAAATTTAACTTAGCTTTACTTCTTTCATCCTTGGGAAAACAATCTTCATTTTGTTGTTTAACTTTCTTTTAAATGCTTATTTTATACTGTCTTTATTTGGACTATGCGTCATTAAACCTCAATTTTCATTTAAGTTTGCTTATGTCTTATTGCTCGAGTTCCTGTGTCTCACTTCACTAATGAAATGTTTTCTAACCTGTGAAAATTCAGAAAAGCTCAGATATCCATATAAAATTACATTTTGGTTTCTAAAAGAAGAATTCAGGTCTTCTGGGACTATGGTACACTGCAAAACATAAACACTATTCTTACTCCAAATTATAGTCATTGAAATCTTTCAATTCCCAGTTCACATATGTTACATCTACCTATCTGGTAGAGACATCAATTTCAAATGTCCTATTACTTCTCTTTGTATCCTGTTTCAGTAGTTATGCCTTGCAACCTGATTTTAACATTTCTAAATTCAGTTTGAAAATGTAACTAAATTTTACCATCATTTATGGAGGGTGAATATGAAATGATATCATATACATTTAGGTAAAATAAGTGGTGAATTCTCAAGTACCAATAAAATTTATAGTTATTATGTATTTATTTGTTTATTTCAAAAAGTAAAAAAAAAAGTCCATGGTGTAGTTTATGACAAAGAAAGCAGAAATGAAAACACAGAAGTCAAGTCAGTCTCGTACATCTATCCCCTAATCATTTATCTTAGCTAATGGGACTTTACATTTAATTACCCCTTCAAACCAGGCTCCAGACCCAGTCAAAATTTCTGTTTCTACCATTCATGCTCAAATTCATTTTGCTGATCTCCAAACCACTGTTTAATGATAGAGATAAGGTGTGGCAGGCCACAGTGATCCGTAGTTCTTATTTTCCCCCTCTTTTGCCCTATTTACACACTTGAGACCCACTTGTTTGTTCTGATTTGGTGCTCTTAGACAAGTTCTCAGAATCACCAATCATCTAGCTGCTGTGGCCAACCACATGATTGACTCATTTAAATTGAAAAATGTACTCTTGCACTCATTCCCCATCTCTGTTCTCTCCTTACTTCTCTCTCTACCTAAACAACCTGATCCTTGATTCTACATCCTCCCCTCCCCTTCCTCCCTCCCTCCCTCTCCCCTTGCCACTTCCCCTGCCCCCCCCCCATTTTTTTTCCCTGTAGCACCTAACTAGGCAGATATAAAGATTTCCTACTGTTGAACATCCAGCAGGTTTTTTAGGGGATCCTACTCCAGCTGTGACCATGCATAAGCTTTATTTGAGTTATATTGGAAGCTATATTTTAATACATTCTTTTCTATTGTGGATAACAATTTTCATATATTCAAGATTTCTAAATTTACCTTTTACTTGTGTGTACTCTAACTACCTACTTGTATCTAATTAAAGTTAACTATACTAAAATGTATTTTTCTATTTAAGCAACCACAGTTTGATAAAATTAAATCACATGCTTTAATTTAGCCATTAACTCCCTTACTCATTTTAATGCAAATGCCTCCATTTTATTCATTCATTTATTAAATTTCCATTGAGAAAATACCAAATGAGCTTTTCACTAATGTGATTTTGGAAAGCAGTGTTCATTGGTAAAAAATCTTGGGCCTCCACAAGGTTGCATTCAAATGGGTGAAAAAACTGAACATAAGCAGTTCTCCTAACTTTCCAGTGATTGGTTCCTACAAACAGAATTCCACTTAAAAATGTAAACTAGATTTAATGAAGTTTGAAAATACACATATTTTTAAATGACAGCCCCTCCAAAATTTGTAAGGCATAAGAATTATAAGGCATATAAACTCTATACTATGAGCAATTTGATATGTCTCTGTATTTAGAACTAAATTATGTATCCTGATCACAAACTTCCTAATTTTATTATTGAGTTTCTTCACATGCTTTGGAAAAAAACCCTCAGGCCTCTTTGTTTATTTATACCCAATTTGTCAGTTAGATGTAGAATTTCCTGTACATTGATCACATATTTGTTTATCCTGTTTGTGTATTTTTGTCTTTAATACTTTTTCAACTCCTGATTTTACAGACATATCTAGTTTAATATATGTTTATAGCAATTCAACAATTTCCAAGATTTTAAAATGTCATTTATTTTACTCATTAAGAATTGCTACTTCCTAAAATTAATGAGAAGATTGAGGAAAGAATAGCTGTTGACAGTAATTAATATTCTGCATGTAGCAACTACATAGCAATTAATTATTTTTTCAGGGAATTCTTTTCAGTATTATTCTGTTAAGAATATTCCATTATATTTTTTTCAGACCTGCCAGTTTGCTAACATTGATATAGCTATTAATTTTTTCATAACCTGAATTCATTTTCAGTGTTATTTATGCAGTCTTTGTTTTTCTTCAACTTGGTTGCTTTATTCTCTACATGAAAAATAGATAACTGTCTCTTTGACTAATTTTCATCTAAAAGAACTGTGAAGCAGTCTTTTCTTGAGTCTCAAGAAATGTAATGATTTAAGAAGACATATTATGTCATTGGTTTTAGTGTACTTTAAAACAGTTTCAGTTTTACATCATATAAACTGCTAACTGGTTCATCTTAAATTTGGTGATTCTCTATCCCTTAATATTTCCCAGAGCAGTTTTTGAGTAACCAAGGATAGAACTATTAGAATGTTCTGACATGGGCCTTCTCTCAAAAATCTTAAAATAAGACAAAGGGGCACTGGGGTTTAGTGAGATGTCACTGGAAAAATTCTTACAGGTTATTTGGCAGGCAATAAGGTTGCCCTTGCCAGTGGTGCTAACCATGCTGACATGTTCAATCCAGAATTGGTCATGTATATCAACAAAGATTGAGTTTCCCCATTATTTCCCCTTTGTCAGTTATGATTTTTTTTCTGTCAGTTCACATTACTATTCCTTCAAGAGATGAGGCTCCATCAGTCCCTTTTTGTAACATATGCAGGTTCAATCCTTCCACACACTGGAAGACTGCAAATAATGCCTCCCCTGCCCCTGCTTCTTGTCACATGTCATGGAAGGGTGGGGAAGGGTGGGGTACACTTCCTGTGAACACTTTCAATGTTTATTTCCCTTCTTAAATTCTCTGATGTTTGCTTCATTTCTATTTTATTTTTCCCTTGCTTCCTCATTTGTCTTTGTTTTTTTCTCTTAATCTTTATTGATTTCTTTCTTTATACCATTATTTAAGCTTAGTACTCTTCTTTTGTCATTTCTAATGAATGCATTTATTTCCATTTTGTCCATTTATTTTGCTTTAGTATTTGTGGTTGTTCTTTTTCAAAACTTCTCTTTAGTTTCAAATGTGAAAAAATAGTACAGATACAGTATTTCTTAGATTAGTTTCACAAAAAGCATTATGTTGTATAGATTAACATAATGAGATCCTCTTCCATATACTTTTTAAAATTTATTTATTTTGATCCATTGAACACAAATGGAGCACAGCTGTTTTTTCTCTGGTGGTACACAAAGTAGAATCACACCATCTGTGTATTCATACATGTACACAGGGCAATGGTATCTGTCACACATTCTGTTATTATTCTTACCCCCCACCCTGACCCCACCCCTCCCTTCCCTCTATGCTATCTATCCTTCCTCCATTCTTGCCACCCTTCCCCCCCACATTATACATCATCATTCATTTATCAGAGAGATCATTTGGCCTTTGGATTTTTGGGATTGGCTAATGTCTCTTAGCATAACAGTCTCCAACATCACCCATTTACCTGCAAATGCCATAATTTTATTATTTTATTTTATTTTATTTTATTTTATTTTATTTTTGGTGCTGGGGATCAAACCCAGGGCCTTGTGCTTGTGAGGCAGGCACTCTACCAACTGAGCTATATCCCCGGCCCCAATTTTATTCTTTATGGCTGAGTAATATTCCATTGTGCATATATACCACAGTTTTTTTATCCATTCATCTATTGAAGAGCATCTAGATTGGTTCCACAATCTAGCTATTGTGAATTGAGCAGCTATGAACATTGATGTGGCTGCATCACTGTAGTATGCTGATTTTAAGCTATCCCACTCCTTCGCCTATACCCAAAGGACTTCCATATACTTTTAATAAAAAGTCTATTTTTATTTGTTTATGTATATAAATCCATTTTATCAGTTGGACTCTGGATAGGCCTAGGTTGTATAATTTGGTATTAAGACTGTCTTTAAAAACAAATATTCTCCTGAGAACCTGTTTAATATTGAGAAGAAAAAATAAAGATTATTGAATGTACATCAAATACACTATAATTAAACAGTTGAGAACCAGCGGTAAGTTCAGATCCTTAATAATCACATCGTAAGAGTTCTTTTTGTCAGAAACACTAAGTAATTTGGGGATGGAAAACTATTTGTGCATTAGTTTTATTTTCTGTTAAAATGTTATTCTAAATATGAATTATTAGTGATAATAATGGTTTCATTTTAGGCCAGATTGCTGACATTTAAACAAAAAATTGACATTTACATCAAAGAATTATGCTTTATATGAAGTCAATTCAGTCACAGATTCAAATGTTCATGAAATACTCTAGCTCTATGAGTTTTAAGAAGGTTTTCTTTTCACAAGTATTTTTTTTTTCTCTTTTGCTCAAGAAGTGTTAGTATAGCATGCATTTCAGTCTTGTGAATTTGTCAAGGATACTGTTTATGTTTTATTCATCTTGGATCCTCTCCTAGAACTGTTATCCACTTTTTCTGATGTTACACACACATCAGATGGGATTCATCGCAGCATACACTACTTTAGGCTATAGGTCAAAACAAATATGAAATATAAATACAAATATATTGGTCAGCCCAACTATCATTCACATTTAACAATGGAAGCCTTAATCCAATCATTTCTGCAATCCCTGTACAACTTTCCTCCAAATTGCATTGAGCCCAGTGCTCCTTTTTGCTTCCTGAAAGTAATGTAGGGAACTTTAATACCTACATTATGCAGACCAAAAAATGCTCATTCTACTATGTCTGTTGAAGTATAATTGCAATTTATTCATTTTTTATTTTGGTTCATTATACACAAATGGACTACAACTATCATTTCCCTGGTTGTACACAAAGTAGAACCATACAGTTTGCGTATTCATGTACATAGGGTAATGATGTTTGTCTCATTCTATTATCTTTCCTTCCCCGCCCCCTCCTCACCCCCTCATTTTCCTCTATACAATCTATCCTTTCTCCATTCTTCCCTTACCTCCCCCCACCCATGTTATATGTCATCAACCACTTATCAGAAAAATCATTTGGCCTTTGGGTTTTGGGGATTGGTTTATTGCACTTAACATGATATTTTCCAACTCCATCCATTTAACTGCAAATGCCATAAATTTATTCTTCTTTATGGCTGAGTAGTATTCCATTGTTTATATATACCTCAGTTTCTTTATCCATTCTTCTATTGAAGGGCATCTAGGTTGGTTCCACAATCTAGCTATAGTGAATTGGGCTGCTATAAACATTTAGGTGGCTGCATCACTGTAGTATGCTGATTTTAAGTCCTTTGGGTATAGGCCAAGGAGTGGGATAGCTGGGTCAAATGGTGGTTCTATTCTGAGTTTTCAAAGGAATCTCCATACTGCTTTCCAGAGTAGCTGCACCAATTTGCAACCCCACTAGCAATGTATGAGTGTACCTTTTTCCCCACATCCTCGCCAACACCTATTGTTGCTTGTATTCTTGATAGTAGACATTCTAATTGGGGTAAGATGATATCTTAGGGTAGTTTTGATTTGCATTTCTCTTATTACTACAGATGCTGAGCATTTTTTCATATATTTGTTGATTGCTTTTAGATCCTCTTCTATGAAGTGTCTGTTTATTTCCTTAGCCCATTTATTGACTGGGTTATTTGTATTCTTGGGGTAAAGTTTTTTGTGTTCTTTATAAATTCTGGAGATTAGTTCTCTATCTGAAAGTGTGTGTAGCAAAGAATTTCTCCCACTCTGTAGGCTCTCTCTTCACATTGCTGATTATTTCCTTTGCTGAGAAGAAGCTTTTTAGTTTGAATTTATCCCAATTATTGATTCCTGCTTTTATTTTTTGTGCTTTGGGAGTCATGTTAAGGAAGTCTGGTCCTAAGCCAATATGATGAAGATTTGGACCTCCTTTTTCTTCTATTGGGTGCAGGGTCTCTGGTCTAATTCCTAGGTCCTTGATACACTTTGAGTTTTGTACAGGGTGAGAGATATGGATTTAGTTTCATTTTGCCGCATATGGATTTCCAATTTTCCCAGCACCATTTGCTGAAGAGGCTGTCTTTTCTCCATTGTATGTTTTTGACTCCTTTGTCAAGTATGAGATACCTGTATTTATGTGGGTTTGCCTCTGTGTCCTCTATTCTCTACCATTGATCTACCTGTCTATTTGGTGCCAATACCATGCTGTTTTTGTTACTATTGCTCTGTAGTGTAGTTGGAGGTCTGGTATTGTGAAACCCCCTGCTTTGCTCTTCCTGATAAGGACTGCTTTAGCTATTCTGGGTCTCCTATTCTTCCCAATTTGTTCTTGAGAAAGAATAACATGTATAAGACACATAGACGGGATCAGAACATATAATTTTGATTCAAGTACTTCAAAACTTTCCGTTTTAGATAATACCAATAGTGCATTTAACAAGACAGCTATCATTTTGTTTCTTTACTCAGAAACTTAAGGAGAGCTTCTAAATATGGTATTTACATGAGGAACAAGTTGCGATTAAGCTATAGCTGTTTTAATACTGATAAAATATATCTTCAAAATATTATTTAAAAATCTATTGAGAATATTAGTTGGGAGTTTTCATTTATTTGTTTTTAGTTTTTTTGTCAAGAACTACTTGGCAATTAGCCTGCACAAGATCAATGTCAACCCTACAATTTGTACTTAGACAGAACTTGTTTCCTAAGACAAGCTGTAATATGCAAGGCCTGTAAGGACCATTTCCTTATATGACAAATAATTTTAGATACAAATCTATGCTGTATTTTGTAACCAACCCCCTTTCTTCCCTGATTTTTTACTTTTGTTTTTAGTTTTTAAAAATTAGCTATTTGGGTTGTTAGCCAGGAATGTAAATAATAAGTGTACATAAGTGTTTTTTTGAGACTCAGTTCTAATGTACTGAATCAGAGAATCCCACATTAGTCTCCAGGATTGTTAATGCCTTTTCCAGTTTGTGGATTTTATTCTTATATCAACTGTTAGATAAGAATCATTGTGACCTAAGCCATGGTATGGATACTGTACTGAAATAGAAGGGTATCTATCTGAAGGGCTAACTTAACTTCAATTGTTTCAAACTGAAAGTAATTATTTTATGTTATTCTCTTAATGTGAATGGTATATTTCTAACAATACAGCATATGGCAGACTATCTAAGGCTAAAATTGAGTTGCATAATTGGTTTTGGGTCTTCTAGTAGCCAATGAAAGAAAGGAAACAAAATGAATGTACAAGATCCATACTGTTTTATAGAATTATGAAAAGTCCAAAATTGTTTTAAATTTCTCCAGGAATATTTTGCCCTCATAAATTTGAAAACATGGAATATTAGAGATGAATCACCTCTCACTAATCCCTTAAAATCAAACAATATGATATTAAATAAAACCATCTAGGAGGAAAATAACAAAAGAATTCATAGAAGACTGGAGATTTTGAAACTCTAATTTCTTAATAATGTCCTACCTGTTTGTGGAAACTCTCATACCTTTTGATATATATTAATCCCAGGAATTTTTTTAGTATAGAGAACTTAACAATTGTTACTCCATGAATTGAGAGATTAACCTGTACTTTTAAAAATTCTTTAACATTTTTGTTACGGTATAATAATGTCTATTAAGTACTTCCCAACCACTTGGTTAATATTTTCATACAAAAGCCATAGCACAGCATGAGTCAGGGTTCTACCAGAGAAGTAGAATATCTAGGAGATATATATTGACAGATTTTATTCAAGGAATTGGCTTATGCAACCTTAGTGACTGAGAAAACAAATCCAAAATTTGTATACTGACAGAAAATGTGAGTATATCATGAAGCAGTCCACAGACAGAATTTCTACTTGATCAGAGAAGCAAGGTTCAGCTCTGCTCTTAAGACCTTTCATCTGCATCATTTCTATGCAGATTGTTCAGGATAATTTTCATGAACTAAACTGGTTATGGACTTTAATAACATATATAAAATACATTCACAATAGCACATAGGTTAGTGTTAATTTAAATGGGGACTCTAGCTTAATCACTTTGACACTTAAAACTGATCAACATAGGCATTTGCTTTTATTAATCTGTTTTTTCAGATTCCGGAATTTGAGTTTGATAAAAAAAAAATTGCTATTGCTAAAAGTTGATGGATCATGAATTGAACTGAAGTGTGTCTAATCTTAGAACCCATATTGTAAAATCAAAATGTTAAACAAGGAAGCTGACACTTGGCCATTTTCCTATTAAAAAACAAATGCTGCAAACACACACACATACAGACAACTGACAACCATTACAACAATACAGCTATTCAGCTAAAAAATTATAAAGGGATACATAGAATATTAACACATATATTAGTATTGTGGAGAATGGCCAGTGTTTTCATTAATTCAGTTAGGTTAATTTTCTTCTTAGAAACCATGAAAAATGATCTGTTCATCATAAATTAGAGTAATCTTGGAAATAATTTGACAGTCAATCATCAGTTAATAAAACTGAAACAAAATGTCAAGAGTAAACTATTAGAGACAGTGGGATCACTCATAGTAATTACTGTCAGTTTAAACTGAGGAAAACAGAATCTGATTTCAACCAATATCAGAATTAAGTAGTAAATGAACCACAAATGTGAATTTGTAAAGTGTGACATTTAATTCATTGGATTCTGCATATTGGATTAAGGGATGAATGGCAGAAATTTGTGAAACAGTCACTGTAAAACACTTACATTAGACAGTAGCACTAAGGAAATATTTAATATTCTATTATTACTGATTGGATCTGTGATACATTTTATTCTACTGTGTATATTCACAGGCAGTACTCTAATTCATCTAGCTCTGAAATAGGTATCTATGAGAAAAAGCAGGAGAGGCTAGATGAAGGACATTGGTCCCCACAGAATGCTGAAATAGAGAAAGAAAAAAAACAGGTACAAACACCAAAATACTTTTCTAGAATTTCATGTTTTGCAATGATCCTAATTTAACTTGCCCCTAAAGTTTAAATCATTTGTATATGTCCTAAATAAAATAATTGCATTGTTTTATTTTTGTACAAATATTGGGATATTCCTCAATTAGACCAAACCTGTACTGTACTCGAATTCCATTCCTACTTTCCTCATTTTCTTTGCAAAATCAGCTTCAGATGGTAAGCAAGAGAATACCCTTCCTTGCAAACATTCACTTTCCTTATATAGTACTGAGCTTCTGCTCAATATGGGATGTTACCTATAGCCTGAGGCAATTTTTTTTTCAGCAAGATGATGAGCACATTTTTTCAGCAAGATGATGAAGCTGTGAAAGATTAGAAAATGTGAACATACGCTTTATATTCTTGCTAAAAAAATTTTGCTTATACTCAAATCCAAACTCAGCTACTGTTATTATTTCTACTCTTTTTTCTTATTGGTATCCCAAGCCATATGCCTTGTACCCTGTCTTTTTAACATTTGTGTTTTGAAATCCAAGTGTAAAATGTTTATTTCTCATGAAATGAATATTATTATATTAACTTTCTGATTCCTCCCATCAACATTCTTTTTGAATTTTTACATTGTTATTCCACATTCAGTAATTAGCCAGATTCTCATTACTGAAAAATTACATAATTATTTGTTATGTGACTTTATTCATATTACTGACTTAACTTATTCAATAGAACATGAGAAAGACTAGAGACTTAACTTTAGAAGTCAATTTCTCAGTCCTCTCTTTCTCTCTCTCTCTCTAAATGCCTCCATTAACCTGCACTATTTTTATCATAGTCTTCTAAACAGTCCCTATCACATAAACAAAAATGAGAATGGGATGAGATTCATGAAAGGAATACAATGAAAACAATATGTACTATTCAAAAGAAATATATTGATAATAGAAGTGTAGCAAGATTAGTATAATCATACAATATTTGGGAAGGCTCATAGCAGATGCATATTGAAATTGTAATTTCTTAATATATATTCTTTTTCAATTTAGCTTAATTATTTAATTACAAAACTGAGTCTTGCCTTAATCTGTATAGAGTAATGTATAAGTGTATCCGTGTATAACAGGTATTCATCTGATTGTTGTTTAACATGAGTCAGTGGCAAAAAAGAAGAAAGTTGTTCAGCTCATTTTTCCTGGAATAACTTCCAAAAAAGGAAAAAAAGAAATATGTAGAATAAGGGCTAAGAACTACTTTGTAAATCTAAGCAAAAGATTTCAAGGGAAAATTTCAAAACTATTATTACTTTATTCTAAAATATAACATGAAAGTATTGAGTATAATGTGAAGTAAGTTACTGATGAACATTCATCTCAAGAAATAACAAATGATCAATAATCTCTAATATTTGCATAATTTTTGTCACATCTACTTAAAAGTACTTAGGTGTGCTGTGCTGTGCTATTTCTGAGGTTATTTGTCTTGGACAATCCTAAACACTGTGTAGATGGTTAACTTGGCAGATTCATGGACAATTATGCAAGTTTGTGTACTGATGTTGTTAAGAATTAGATAAGGCTAAATCAAGAGCAAGTGTCAATTTTTACTCACTCTCTCCTTGTGATCAGGTGAGCAACATTGCATATTGCCAAACATAAATGATTCTACACTTCATGGATCAGGAAAATTATCATAATTTGTAGGGATGTAGATAAGCACTATCTTATAGACTATAATACAAGTGAATATTTATGATATCTTTTAGATACAGTTTTATACTCTCTGAACTATTTTAATCTATTAGAAATTCCATAATGTTTCCCTGACTTAATGATTGATGGAAATATAACCTAAAAGAGAAAACATTGAGAACATAATGAAATAAAAAATGGCATTAAATCACTAGTGATACGGTCAATTTGTATTTACAGTCTGTACTCATAGACTAGTAACTGTATCCTCTTGTTTTAATTCAATTACCAATGTTACTATCCAATTTCAGCAGAAAATGTCAGATTGTCAATACATTTTCTTTTTTATTAGAAAGGGATAATCTTCATTGAGGAAAAAAAGTAAAGCCATAGAGAATCAGGAAAAGTCACAGGAAAATTTTTGTTGTCATTCTATCACCTAGAGCAACCAAATATTAAAAAAAAGTGTCAGTATCTATTATTTTACCAAATTTTGTTTATAATGTATGTAATATTTGGTAACATTGGCTTTCTTTGCTGTTGCTTAAACTTTTTATTTTTATTATTCTGAATTTGTTTTCTTTCTTTTTTATTCATATAATTTTATTGGTGCACTATAATTACACAAATTGTGAAATTTTTTGTTATATTCTCATACACATACACAATTTTATCTTAACAACTCATACTGAATGTTTTCCTTATCAGTAAATATTCTTTTAACACATCACCTTAAAGGAATAACATTTTATGCTATAAATGATAATATACATAATATGCATAAATGATAATATAAAATTAATCATTCTTTTGTTGATAAACATTTAAATTAATTTTGATCAATTATTGAAAATAGAAAGCTTGATGTATCTAAAATATCTCTTTAAAATGAATGTATGCATTTCAGAGCCTGTTTTTTTATAGGGAATATGTATTTGTTTAATATAACTTAAAAAGAGCCCATTATTATATTCTCTATTTAGAATTGTAAAATCATGTTTATATAATGAAACAAATAGTTAACTGGAATAATTTTTGAATGCACTGTAATGGAAACTTATAGATGCATTAAATCCTAAATTTGAATTTTTAAGTAATTGTTACTGCATATGGGTAATACTCCATGGTATGCAAGCTGGATCTCTTCATTCATTCATTTATAAAGCACCAAGTACCTTACAAGTACATCAAGTGACTATTCTTTCCTTCAAACAATTGTAACAATATTTTATATGAATCATTCAAAAAGTATCTATAATAATTATTAAAAATTACAATAATTATAAAAAACAGGGGCTAATATTAACTAAAATTCTTTAGGCCAAATGTATTTAATCCTCCATAATTTCTGAAAGCTTCTTTAAACTGTGGTCTACATTTCCTGATTTGACCTGATATTTAATATATTTGTACATATTTTTCCTATTCTTTGGACAAAGATTACATCCAAAGTCCATAATACTATCAACATTTAAATGAAACACAATTAAATGTAAGAAAAAATTTTGATAATCATCATGTTACCATTATATTGTAAGGACTTCATATATGTGTTACATATTTGATAAATTTTGTTTTATGCCAGCACGCTATAAAAATTACATTGAAACAGCTTACTAATAGATAAAATATTTGTTCTGGCTTGTCTTGAATAGCAGAAATTAAGTATACTAAAATAAATGTCTTTAAGATTTTCTTCACTCATTTCTCAGGCTTTATTTTAAATGAGACATTTTCAGATAACATATTTAACTTAAAACAAAATTATGTGCTGAGTTTTCAGTTTTAAAATGTTTTGCTGGGCATGGTGGCGCATGCCTGTAATCCCAGTGGCTCTCAGGATGCTGAGTCAGGGAGATTGAAAGTTCAAAGACAGGCTCAGAAACTTGGCAAGGCCCTAAGTAACTTAGTGAGAACCTGTCTCAAAATAAAATTAAAAAAGGTCTGAGAAATGTGGTGCAATGGTTACGAGACACTGGTACAAAAACAAAAATGTTTTTCCTTTTAAAAAAAAATGAGCAAAGAGACACTCAAGTTGCAGTATTGTACGCAGCTATATTTATACCACTGCACATTACACATAAGCACAATTTAATTTTTTGAAAAGGCCAAAGTTTATTTGTAAAACTTGAATTGCAGTAAAATCTTTCAAGTTGATTGAAATTAACTGAACTTCCTTGTTGTCATGCTCCTAACACATACTATTTCCTATGAAGCAGAATACTCTCTTTTGCTTTATTTATGAAAATGTCATGCCAATGTAGTGAAAGTTGTCACCTACATGCATTTATAGACATAACTTTTGTAGTTATAAAAGTACTTCTTTATCCATGTTGGTCCTCAGTTGCTCTCAATTTTTCCTCTGTATGAACATGAATCTGAATAATGGCAACATTATTGTTGGGATGTTCTCTTTAATTGTTTTTGCCTGTTTGCTATTTTTGACAATTATTTTCTTGTTCTTACAGGCAGTCTGTTCAAATTAATAATACTGTTGTTGGTACAATATTGATTTTACTAAAGAAAGTTTTTCTATAAAATTTAAATCAGGTAGCATGTTTATATTATATACATGCTAATTATAATAGATATTTACCAATTGAATCACTGATATTCTAAAATTGTTTTCTACCTAAGTTGTTTTTTTTATTGTGTCACTCACAAGAAAGTAGAATATTCAGTGACTTTGAATATTCTAATGATTTTTTTTAAAGGAAAGAACTAGGGCACTCACTTTGAGAAAAAACTATATGTAATTTCTGTTGCTCCAGAAATCTCAGTGTCCTATCTTAAGTTAAATCACCTTAAGATTTCATTTTTATTTATTGTATCATTTATACAAACTCACTGTAATATAAAATAATTTCTTAGATTCCCAAACTTATTCCTGTATTGTGGAAAAGGGGGAGTAAAATTCCTGCAGACATATTTTAAAGATAAAAAAAAATTCTGCAGAAGTATATCAAATAATGTGCATATGTTGTATTTTTTGGATTCTTGAAGCAAATATAAAAAATTTGAAACTTAAGTTTTGTCAAAAGTTTTATGTCAAATTTTAAATGTGATATATGATTCCCAGGAAAGCTGGAGGATGTATTGCTGTTTTGCTAAGAAATTCAACTTTAAAATTTGTTACTATGAAATATAAATACAGATATGAACAAAAATTAAGACCTTACTATATACATGTAAGAAACTCTCTGGCTTGTATCTCTGAAGTAGAATTTGAGTGGATCTCTTTGGGTTATTTGAGGTTAAATCTTTGGTGAGGTTATTTAACTGAGTTATAATCTCTTTCACTGTCCTTCTGAAAATCAAGATGGCAAATCTGAACTAAACTATTTTAAATGTCTTAACGATCTCTTATTTAACATCATCTTCCACAGCAAACTATAGAGATGTTCATAGAATTTATGTAAAATTAAAATATAGTATAAGTTTTGAAGAGGTAGGGAGAATGAAGTTGTAATGTCAACAGACATTTCTCAATTCAAGGAAGTCATAGAGTTCTATACTCAAAAATATTAAAATATATAATAGATAACTATCTCAAGATCCATTTTAGAAATAATTAAAACTACAAATTTTAAATTCAGGGGTGAAGTGATTTTTTTTTCCTGGCACTCCAGATTTCTAGTAATTTATTAATTGATTTTAGATGTTTTTGTGAATTAACTTTGTAGTATGTACAGTAGAAAGTATAACACAGATCATTGACAAAGGCCAGGCCTGAATTCCACTGTAGGAAATATCTACTTGCTATTTGTTTTGTAAAAAGAATGGTTACTAGGAAATGTAGTGTTATTAATTAAATGATTGCGGGAAATTTGTATGTTGATTTTTTTGGATTGCCTTTTATTTATCTATTTAATCTACATTGTGTAAAACCATGGAAATGAAAAGTTGTACCCCATTTGTGTACAATGAATCAAAATACAGTCTGTAAAAATAAAAAAAATATAAAATATTTATTCTGATAAACGAAATTTATTCTGATAAAAAGAAAAAAATATTTAAAGAATTGTAAAATATGAATAGAAGACAATATATATGCCATATAGAGAGAGTTTATAGAAAAAGAACAAAAATGGACTCCTTTGTATCTACCACCAGTTTTAAAAATAAAGGTAACTTCCCTGGGGAATGCCCTCCTTGATCTCTTCTCCCATTTGCCCAGCAGAGGTGACCACACCCTCAAATGTTACTTTGTTCATTTCCTTTCATTTCTATATAATTATACTGTAAGTTATGCTTGTATAATTAAAATAGATATGGTTCAGTTTTGCCTAATTTTGTTACATATATTCATTTGAATATATGAAATTTTGTGACCTTTCTTTACTAAATATTAATTTTTATGTGATACCCTGATGATAGCACCATCAGTATATATTCATTCCCACTGATCTATAATATTTCATTGTATGAATATATCATAATTTGTTTTATACATTTTACTTTTGATAGACATTATGAATGCTTTCAGTTCTTTGCTATTATTAAGAGTGCTGTTGTAGGGGCTGGGGATATAGCTCAGTTGGTAGAGTGCTTGCCTTACAAGCACAAGGCCCTGGGTTCAATCCCCAGCACTGCAAAAAAAAAAAAAAAAAAAGTGTGCTGCTATGATTATTTCTATACTATCTCATGGTGTTAATAAGGGAAAATATATATAGGGTCAATATATAACTGAGAGTTGAATTTCCAAGTCTGTATGGATATTTTAAATAATAATGGGCAAGGTCAAATTCTTCTACAAATGTGATGAACTCGTTTATAAACTCACCAGTAACTCAAGTGATTTGTACTCAGGATTGCAGTATTTGTTTTCTCAATTTTCTTGTATGTTATTTGTCTTCAGCTTATTTATTCAAAGGAATATTTTACATCTTATGGATATTAGGTATTTGCCAGTAATACATATTGCAAATGTCTTCTTAGTTTGTGGCTTACTTTTTACTCTCTTTATAGTAACTGATCAAAAGTACTATTTAATTTTAATCTAAGCAAATTCATCATCCTTTTCCTTTCCTGTTTTCACTTTGGAAATTTTACAAATTTTGCCATTGCTAAGATTTATGGTTTAAGTTTTCTGTCCATAAAATACTTACCCGAATAATGCTCTTTATTTCAAATGGCAACTTGCCCTTATTAAAAAGTCATTAGGACATATATAATACTAATAATTTTAGATATTTATATGTAAATAATTCATCCATATGCATAAAATATATATGTAACAAAGTTTCTCTTAAGATTTTAACTTAGTTTTAAGTTACAGCTATATACCTTATCATGAATAAAGTATCTTTTCCTTTATCACCATACTCAGCACTTGAAAACAGTTCTGTTTTGCAGAATAGGTGATGGTTGTGAATTTTTAGCCATTTGTCTTTTAATATCCTCTTTGATAGACACAGTGATTTTATTCAGTTACATGAGAGAAACTATGGGATTTTTAACTTTACAAAACATTACCATGTTCATGATTTATTATTCTTTGAACAACTGATTTCAATCCAAATGTCACATGAAATACAATAATACATTCAGTGCAATTTGTGTTACTAATTATTGTGTGTAGCAATCACTTGACTGTAGAGATCAATTTTTACATTTTTAAAAGCTCTTTCCAAGACAGTGGAATGAATCTGACACAACATTTGTTTGTATATATATGAGTACACAACAGTGAATCTCAACATTGTGTACATCCACAAGGCCAGGATCCTAGTTAGAATAAGTTGTACTCCATGTTTGTATAAATATGTCAAAATAGACTCTCCTGTCATGTATAATTCAAAAGAACAAATGAAGAAAAGGAAAAAACCTCTTTCCATTATTGCTAATGTGTTCATCCCCCTTTTAAATAAAAGTTGGTGCCCAATGCAGTGCCACACACCTGTAATCCCAGCAATTTAGGAGGGCAAGGCAGGAGGATCACAAGTTTGAGATCAGCCTCATCAATTTAGCAAGGCCCTAAGCAATTTAATGAGAGCCTGTCTCAAAATTAAAAATAAATAAGTAAAAAGGGCTATGGATATTGCTTAGAAATAAAGCACCCCTGGTTCAATCCTTGGTACCTAAATAAATAAATCTGGTAATCATTAGGTAGTTGGTCACAAGGAATATATTGTAAGGTCATTCATTTATATTTTCAAAGTGATATAATAAAGATTCCATGTTTAATGAACTTTTGTTTGTTAGTTTCTTGCAAATACAATCTTCAATGTTAAAATGTTGAAGAGTTGCTAACCATAGTGGTGCACAGCTGTAATAACAGCTGAGGCAGGTGAATCTTAAGTTTGGAGCCAGCCTCAGCAACATAGTGAGATCCTATCTCAAAATATAGAATAAAACATTTGGGGATGTAACACAGTGGTAATACCATCCCTGGGTTCAGTTCCCAGTAGCATAAAAATGAAGAGTTTGCTAGCTATTAATTAATTTGTTCAAGGAAAAGAGGAAGAGGAATCATAATTGGTTAAGCAGTTAATACAGGTTAGGCAATGTTCTGTGTATATAACCTTTGATAGCCTTAATTAATTCATTCAATAAATATTTATATTTGGTATATGTCATGTGCCAAACTCTATTCTAGGAATTGAGATCAAGCAGTGAACAAAACAGACAAAAACACAAAATCCTCATCTTGATGTAACTTAAGCAATAAATATGGTATTTTATTGTCTTAAAGGTATCTAAAAATTGAGGAATGCTATAGAAAAGTACACAGGGTCCTGCTCCTCAAACTTAGTAGACAAACTAATTACCTATGGATCATGATACAATGAAGATTGTGGTTCAGCTGGTCTTGGGTAGAGGCCTGAGATTCTGCATTTTTAGCAAGTTCCTCATTGATACCAGCACTGCTATTTTGGTAATACACAGATTAACAAAGATTGTATGTTCAATAGTATGTGGTTCAAGGGTAAAGAAAGGGAAGCAGAATAGCTACAATTTCAAATAGATTGATTAGAGTGGATCTTTCATAGAAGGTGATAGACAAAGATATGAAGAAGGTGAAGGATTTTAGCTATACACACATCAAGGGAAATAAAACCAGCCAGTGCAGAGGTCTGTAGATGGAATTATGCATGTCAAGGAGGCTACTGGCAATGGAGTGGGGTGCACATAAGAAAAGTAGGAAATCACATCTGAGAGGCAATAGATTGTGGGGAACAGATGTTGCATTGTTGTGGGGAGTACCAGGGATGGCACTGAGGGGCTCTCGACTACTGAGCCACATCCCCAGCCCTATTTTTGTATTTTATTTAGAGACAGGATCTCGCTGAGTTGTTTAGCACCTCACTTTTGCTGAGGCTGGTTTTGAACTCTCGATCCCCCTGCCTCAGCTTCTGGAGCCACTGGGATTATAGACATTCGCAACCGGGCCTGACTGCAAGGCATTTTTATCACTATAAATGTTTTGGTTTTTACTCTGAGATAAGGAACTGCTCTAGGAGTTTGAACAGGGGATTGACATGACCTGACTTATGTATTTACTTGTTCACTCTTTCTGCTGTGTAGACCATCAACTTGAAGTCCCAGGGTAGTAACGGTGAGACCATTTAGGAGTCTGCAAAATAAATATTGGTTCAGAATAAGTTTCTAATACAAGAGCTGGTGACAAGTGGTGGGAGTGAAGCAAACTATTGATGTTTTAGATGTAGTCTGTGAGAGAAAGAAAAAAATTAAGGATGACTGCAGGGTTTTTGACTGAGCTTCTGGAAAGGTGGATTGGCCATCAACTAAAATAGGGAAGAACAAGGTTGTCAGGAGCATATCAGAAGTTCAGTCACTGTATGTATTGAGTCTCACTTTGTTAAACTTCCAAGAGGAGATATGGAGATATGGAGGCAATTGGATATGAGAACCTGGAGTTCTGCAGACAGCACTGGAAGCTGAAATTTGCTCTCTCATAACAATCCTCTGCTGTTCATCTTTTATACTCATTGTATAGTTGGAGAAACATGATTAGAGGACATAACTGACTCAGCTGGTAAGTAGAAGAGAGCAGAAAATTCCAGACAATATATGTCTGTCTCTGAAGGCCACACTGTTGCCTTGCTTCAGTAGTAAAAGAATCAACACTGGTCACTGTAACTGGTTATGTATTTACTCAGAGTAAGTAAAAATATTTTTAGGCGGGGAAATTGAGTTGGCAGTTCATCTTTTTAGCTGCCTTGCTTGGCTACTATAGATAGATTTTTTTAAAGTCAATACTTGACAGCTTTCCCTATGTTCTAGAAAGGCATGCTCATCTGGCTGTGACTGTTTTTCCTCCATCACTCACTTCTGCTATGGCTTATTAGAGCTTACAAAACCATGTGGTGAGTGACCTGGGGTCATAGGGAAGAAATTTGAGCTTTCTCAGAGTTGGAAGCACAGGGAAGTAATAAGATGAACATTGTAGTCACTCTGTCTTCCAGTGGAATAAGATATGTCCTCAGTGTTTTCTCAGAGGCCCTCAGCAGGATCATGCACTATTTGCTCACAGCAATAACCTGCTCATTAATACCATTTATTGATTTTCCTTGTATTATTGCCTAATTTTCCCCATTCTTTGCCTCTTCCTTTTGAAATCACCTCCCAAGTAAGGTATCCACACCCAAGTTTATACCTCTGGTTAATCTAAGAGAGGTGATAATGCAAAATGTGCTTAATTGTAGGAATTTAGCCGAGTGTGGTGGCGCACGCCTGTAATCCAAGCGACTTGGGAGGCTGAGTCAGGAGGATCGCAAGTTCAAAGCCAGCCTCAGCAACTTAGCGAGGCCCTAAGCAACTCAGTGAGACCCTGTCTCTAAATAAAATACAAAATAGGGCTGGGGATGTGGCTCAGTGGCCGAGTGTCCCTGAGTTCAATCCCTGGTTCCAATAAATAAATAAATAAATAAATAAATAAATAAATAAATTTAAAAAAAATTGTAGGAATTTGAAAGAATTGTCCTAGATAGATCATTTAAGCACATTTTGTATTATCACCTCTCTAAGATTATCCAATGCCTCAAGTTTCTGCATTGTTTGGATTATAGGCTACACCAGCAAACCCAGCAGCATGTTTTATTTTCACATACACTTAAAACACATTATTTTACACATGCAATTATGTAATTTTTTTTCACTCAAACTTATGATTTTGAGCTCTATACTGTGTGTTTCCTTTCTTCAATTTATTCAAATTATCCCAATTATTTTTTCCTCTATTGGATTTGAAAATTTCACATTCCATTTTTAATGCTTCTCCATAAATCTGTAACAAGTACACATGGATTTTATGTTAGGAGTTACTATAAGTAATGAACTAAGATTTTAATACTGATAAAATTAATGAGTCTATTTTTATGCCAAAAAGGGGTCATAGTTTACCTGGTATCTGTTATATGTTTACTTACACTTTAGTGTTTTTTAGAATTTTACTTTGATATTTCCTAAACAACAAAAGACTTTTTTGTTATTATCTTTATTGGATCTTATTCAAATTAATGCAATTTTCATTATTTTATTGGCTTATTGATCCCATTTATTTCTTTAAATGTATTTTTCATGTCAACAATCTTTCTGCTTTAGTTACTAGATTCCAGTAGTTAATCTAGGTCTTGACAGGTATGGTTTTGCCATGGAGATGGAGAAGTATGTCTGCAAAGCAGTAGTATCTGGATTTACATCACATGTGCTAGAATATTTGAACACTGCTTTGTGTTGCTATAATAGTTTGCAATGTAATCCACGATATGACAAATATATGCATTAAAAATAACCTGCACAAACATCTCATTAAAAAGTGACTCAAAAGAAAGTGTTATCCAAGGCAGTACATTTAATATGTTAAACAAGATTTATTTGAAAATATTTCTTGTATTTCTTTAGAACCTCATCCAATGCCAGCATAAACAAATATAATGAACAAGTTTTAAATTAAATTAAAAGACACAATTTTTACATACTATTAACTTTAGTAGGTAGGCATTATATTATAGCTGAAATTCTCAATGTTGGTAGAATGTAGATCTTACTTGTTACTCCTAGATTCATTCTAAACTGCTAGACAATCCCTGATTTCTCCCCTTTCTTTAACACAGACATGATTATATGCCTTAATTAGTTCTCTGGCTGTAAATTCATACAACCTCATCTCTGTTGTGTTTCTTTAATAGTACCTCAGTCCTCCTGTTAACATTCTTACCTAAAATGCATCAGTAAACCAGTATACCTAAAAACATGTATTAAACACAAATCCATGAAAAATGGAGACTCTTGCTCTGCCAAATCTACTTATATGCCTTGCAGCTCACTTATGATATCACAATCAGCAGCCACCATATCCCTCAGTTCTAACTTGTTCTTTATACTTGATGTTATAGTTATGACTATTGGCTTTTGGAGGGTGTTATCAATATTATCAGCTGTACTCCCAGACCCCCCGAAAATTTCAGCCCTTTTGACCCAACCATAAGCCATATTTTTGGCTCCTCATAATATTTTAAATTATATTGTACATTCCACATTGCCTAAAAATATTTAAGAAGTGGAGATATACATATTTTCCTTCTCTCAATACATCATTTTGTGTGTGTGTGTGTTTGTATGTGTGTGTGTGTGTGTACACGGGGAATTGAACTCAGGGGCACTTGACCACTGAGTCACACCCCCAGCCCTATTTTGTATTTTATTTAGAGACAGGGTCTCACTGAGTTGCTTAGCACCTTACTTTTGCTGAGGCTGGCTTTACACTAGTTATCCCTCTGCCTCAGCCTCCGGAGCCACTGGAATTGCAGGCATGCACCACCGCTTGATAAATCTCTTTTCAAAAAAATCTATTTTCCTTGATGTCTCTTTCCAATTGCCTACAAGTTTGCTTTTACTGCAGGGTTTCCTGTGTTGTGTATCTTATTTCTTCTAAAAGAAGTAGTCAAGCTGACAGTTTGTGAATATTAACACCATCTAATTACAACTTTGTTATGTCTGTACAATAGAGCTACGTACTCTTTAAGACACTACTACAGCATTTATCAGTCTTAGTGAATTCTAGACTAATTTGACCATTCATTTAGATTTGTAGTCCATGCCACAGGCAATCCAAAACCACTACCATAACAAATTAATGCTCTGTCATAGACATAGCTGTTGTCGCTTCATATCTGAAGACCCTCAGAGCAGTGTTAAATATTATTTTTATTGCCCAATGGAGTTAATCACACATATCCATGAAGAATTCATTTTCAATTATACAGTTCTCTGTTCACTATCTATAATTTCCTCAATGGAACCAATCATAATGAAGAGATTCAAGCCTGTTTTACTTCTGATAATCCATTTTCATGAAAGCACATATTTATTGTAATATATTTGCAGCATTTAGCTTTATACACATGTTGATTCCTTTTCAACTTCCATTAAGCTTACTGACAGTCACATGAACAACTGTATTTTAACTTTTCATCTCTATACACACACACAAACATACACAACACATATAGAGTAGATGTTATTAAAACATTAGTTTATGCTACAGGTCCCTGTAATGACAGTTTCAGAGTCTGGTAAGTTTATTTAATAAAAAAATAGTGGATGCCTTTTTGGAACTGGAAGGTTTTTTTACTCATTAAAACACTTAATCCATACTAAACCTTATTAAAAATAGCCATTTCTCATGTTTATACTGCTATAAGTGGAATTTCTAAACCAATTCTAAATATTCCTTCTAATTACTGTTTTATATGTCATTTTCTTATTCCCCTCTTAAGGAAACTTTGACTTCATAATATTTTTGTGATATCATAATTTGAGTTTTAATTGTACTGGAATATGCTTTTTGTGTAACAGTAAGTGGTTAACATGCCATGGTCACCTGAAATTACAAGTTCACTTCTCTTTTTTTAATGAAACAGATTTTCAGTAATTCAGAAATGTTGTACTACTGAGTTTATGTTCTCACTGTGAAGCCTGACTTCTAATGTTTCATTTCAAAGAACACTGTCCATTTTACCAAGCACTACATTTTATCTGAAATATATATGAGAAAGTAGGAAGATGCTTGAGCCAAAAACATTTAAATTTAATTATTCTCAAAGTTTGATAAGTCATTTCAGTCTGAAATTGAAAATAAAATGAATTCCGAAACAGTAAAAGAAAAATAAGACTAAATTTGCTATTACCAAGAAAATTGGACCATCTTTATTATGTCTTTAAAAAACACATTGAATGTAACTTCCAGTGGTTATATCCACTTTAATGGGGTGACAGTTTTCTCCCATGTGCTAGGCAGAAAAATGGAACTTGAGAAAAATTAAAATGCAACATAGTAAATCACGTTTGAATCTAAGTTTTAAATTATCTGACCAGTAGTTTCTCCTTAGAATGATCCTGAATATATTTTTCTTAGCCACTCATTAGGTAGCATGCATTTGAAACATTCCAGTTGATTTTGACAATTTAATTTACTAGATGCTAAGGTTCTTCCAACTGTGCATGTTTTAAAGAGTAGTTATCCGTTGTTTCATTGGTAAATATATTTCTAATTTATTCATGGAAAGAAGTCATTCCTAACTCTTCTGCATTCCTGTTGGTGTTTGTTCATGTGCTGTTTCATGTAAGTATCCTGTCTTTCCTTACTGTTTTTTGCATAGTGAAAAATAAAGATGAGTCCATATATCCAATGAGAAAGTATAAGATAGATACCTTAACAATAATACTTCATAATCTTTTCTGTCAATCAAGTCACCCTTAAAATGTGCAGTTTTATGAATGTTTCCCAATATATAATGTTCAAAATGCTTTTCATATGCTTTCCTCATTTAATTTCACTTCATTCTTGCATAATTGGAGCATTTATTCTTCAAAACATTATCATAATAATTTGTAAGTCACATTTATGTAAGCTAATCAAGCCATCCAATATATAAGTACTCAATATTTTAAGAGATTTCATAGCAAGAGGTATATGGGTAAATCTGTATATACACACACACATATTTATTAAATCTCCACAGACATGTATGGTATGAATTTTAACCTTTGATTTAAATTCTGTATACTGTACAATCACACACACACACACATCTTATACCAGTTCAAGATTTTTTCAATTACAAGATTCACATGTAATTTGTCTCCAAAATACTCTTTTATTATGGTCATAGTAAATCTCATATTCCTTGACAATAGTTTTTGTTTATTATCACTTATCACTAGAAACACTTCTCTTGGGCTAGGTTGTTAATTAACTGTCATTTCTGTACTGGGCATAAAGAGAGAAATGAAGACGAGAATACATGAGCAAATGGAATTTCACACTCTATTGACTGTTATAGTGTCTTCAAACTTCAAAAATATGTATTGATGTTTTCATCCTATATAAGTTCATCAGAAGCAAGACTTTAATCTCTGATTCATTACACTAGAGAATTGTAAAGAAGTAGTTTAATATTGAATGAGAGTATCTTAATGTAGCTTTCAAAGAAGCCATTAAAGACAGATTTCTGCTTTTCGATTTGTGCATTTTCTAAGATGACTATCATTACCATTGTAACCAGTTTTGTGCACATTTATGTGGCTTCTAGTATCAACCCTAAAATATTGAGCACTGTGAAGAATAATATCAGTAAATGTTTTACTTTGGGCTGTTATTGCAAATTGACAAATGCTATTATTACTTTTAGATTTTTAAAATAAACACACTATCTAGAACATATGTATCCTAATCAGTAGTGTCATCTCAAAGAAGTCAGAGTTCTTTGTTTCAGTGATTCATTAACTCAAGTACACTTCAAGTTCCCTTTTAGAATTGATTTCCCATGCCAGTTTGTGAAGCAGAAAATAAAGACTCATTTCTCCTTGGTTAAAACCTCATTTACAGCCAAAAGTAATACTGCCCATGTACCACTTTATCTCTTGCTGAACCTCCCAGTGCATTTCGTTTCTAAAATTCAAAGTAGCCTTTAGAAGAATGAAAACTTTTAACCACTGAAATGACAGTCTGAACTATAATATTTGACATGGAAATGATAGATGTAAAAAGTCTAATGAATGAGAAAGTTTCTAAATGAAATTTCACAAAACAATGTTACAGGAAAACTGGCAAAACAGGATTATTAACAAAGAATTATTAAAAATAGAATCCATAACTACATTTTTGCCTCATATTTTGTATAGAGTTCAATGAGCTCTCACTTACTGTGTATCTTCATTGAGGACTTAAAATATGCTACACTGAAAAATAATCCAAGATAAAATTAATTAAATATATTGTGGTACCATATTATGAAAATATATAATTGACAATGACCACATGGGAATGCAATTATGGCTTGTACTGGAAAATCTTAACATCATTCATTTGTATTAATAGACCTAAGAAAAAGCATATATACTTACTCCATAGATGCTAAAGTAAGTAATAAGAGAGAAATTAAATTGAATAAGATGAATTAGTGGCATAAAAAATAAAAAGAAGTAAAACTCCCTCTATTTGTAGAGGGAGTATATCTATTTGTAGAGGGAGTATATACATATTTCAGAGTATATCTGAAAAACCCTAGAGAATAAGTAGCAAAACTAACTCAAACAATGAAATAGTTCAAGTTAGCAATGTATAAATGTGACAAGCTAAAAATGACAGCCATTATTTGCCAAAACAAAACAAGTAAAAAAAAAAATAGCCAGAAGAGCTTCAAATTAGTTAGATAAGTTATAAAACATCATTTTCACAAGCACCAAAATGACGAAATAGGAGTACACTTGAAAGACAATGTATGAAATCTGTAAGAAAGAAACTATGAAGCCCTTATGAGCTGAGTAAAGTGGCCACACCTGTAATCCCAGCGACTCTGGAGGCTGAGACAGGGGGATTGAAACTCAAAGCCAGTCTCTGCAATTTAGGGAGGTCTTTAGCAATTTAGTGAGACTCCGTCTCAAAATAAGAAAATAAAAAGGCTGGGGTTTAGCACCTCCGGGTTCAATCCCTGGTACAAAACAAAACAAAACAAAACAAAGCCCTTGAGGAAGGCACACACAAAGTAGACTTGAACAATTAGAAAAATATCCTTATTATTTGGTAGGACAGCTCCACATAATTGAGATGCCATTTCTCTCTATAATTTAGTGTAGTGCCAATAAAAGTAAAAACATGCTTTGTCTTATAGGGCTATACAAGTTAAAACTAAGGTTAATACGGAAATGTGTAATGTAAAAATATCTAATCAAACTCTGAAAAGGAAAAACTATGAGAGTGACTAATCCCTACAATATATTAAAAGATAGCATCAAGTCTTACAAATTAACAGTGTTCATAGCACATGAATGGACAGAACAATGGAATAAAATAAAAAATCCTGAAATAGAGCATATATGGAATTGTATAATAAAGTCAGTATCTCAAGTAGCTGGGGGCAAAGGTGAACATAAATGTTTTGCATAAAAAAGGAAATAAGACCTTTTCCTCAACTCATACACAAGAATAAACCCCAAGTTAATCAGAAAACTAAATTTCAAAATAAATTATCTTGTGCTTCCAGATGGAATGATCTTAAAAATATTTAACACCATTGAAAGAATTATAATACCATTTATGTCATATTCCTACCTGAATTTAATACTAGGGAAACAGTAGATAAACCCACACTGGAGTATATTTTATAGCATCATTGCTATGTAGATTTTTCATATGCTCTGGTTATGAAAGATGAAGAATGAGAAGGTATTCCAGATGAAAGGAGTCTTAAAGAAACAACACCTAAACACAGTGCATGAAGTTCAAATTCTCAATTGAATCTTGTACTGGAAAACAAAGATATTGTTATAAGGAATATTATCTGACTAACAACATTAGATTATGAACTATAATTTATTATATCAATGTTCAATTTCCTAAATTGGATAACTATCCAGTGGATACAAAAGAAAAAATCCTTGTTCTTAAGAAATATACAACAAAGTATTAAGAAATAAAGGAGCATTTATATATATATGTGTATATGAATATTTATGTTATATGAATATATATAAGCATCTCTAATATCATTTAGAAAAGTAGCATGTGTATAATGGAAAAAAAAGAAGAGACCATGAAATGGAAAATGGATAAAAATTTTAAAAATTGCTGACTCTTGAAAGTGTTCTTTGAATTACTCTAACATTTCTGTGATTTGGAAATTATTTAAAATTTAAAAATTAACCTAGCAGAAAACAACAAAAACGAACTACATCTAAACATCCTAGCAAGGAGTTTGATATATAGTATGTTCCCAATAAATGGCAGTTTATAATATCACCATTTAATTCTTGCTTAAAATATGTGGATAGTCAAGAGAAACTATTTATTGTCAATACCTTGGGATTTTTGTTTAATTCAGGCAATACAATATTGCATAGCAACTTTATGAGAAAACTAGACAAACTACTATTTAAAAATGATTAATATATCTTGTATAAAGACTAAAACACACACACACATATATACATATATATATATATATATATATATATACAGAGAGAGAGAGAGAGAGAGAGTAATATAAATGTGTTGACTGTGACCAGAATTCTACCAAATGTAGTGTTACTACATTAATTAATTGTTTTAGTTTGCATTCCTCCAGAAGGCTACCCTAGATGCTGAGAGAAGAACTCAAGTGTGCTTTAGCTAGCTTTTGCATCACTGTGCCCAATATACCAGACAAGCACAACTTTAGAGGAAGAAAGTTTTCTTGGGAGGAATATCAGGAAGTAATAGGTGTGGGGAGATTAGAAAGGGAAGGGCAAGCATTCAACAGAGAGTGCATTATCAACCAAGTTACAAGTATCAGCAACTGGATCTCAATCCTGGTGGGGAAACCTCGGGCGGGGGCAGTGTAGTACATGGCATGTTAGTTAGCCTACCCAAGGAAGGATTTAGCCTGTATATTTGTATACTCACTTCTGTCAGTCATTGAATTACAGCTTCTGGGAGATGTGAATTGGTTATAGGCACTTCTAAACTGCTCCAGTGCCCTACCACATTCCTTCAGTCAAGAGCTAACATTTGGGAGAAAGGGCTGCATGCATGCAAATGTAGAACTGAGGGGTCAGGGGAATATTGTTATTAAGTGCCTTGAAGAATCACTCCTATGCAGAAGAAGAAAGCTGATGAATCAGTGTCCCTGATATTCCTGGCAGCACTCAGAGTAGTTGTAGTCATAATCACAATGAGGTCTTCACTGGAACTCTGTTTCTGGGGTCAAACAGATGTGAGGTGAATTATTTCCTCCAATCACTTGCTGAGCAACTTCAGATGAGTTATTTATTTAAAAACTCAGTATCCTCATCTATGAAATACAGGCAATGAATAGTTTGCCTGCATAGGATTGCTTTAAATATAAAGGGCTCATCATTTGGAAGCTTGACACTAGAAAATACTCAGTGTTAGTTTTAATCATATATGCATCCCTCATAGTTACTATTACTTTTCATTTTTAATCAGTCTGTTAGAGATGATTATTCTTATCTTCAATTCTAAGATGCACCTAAGTCTGCTAGATTAATTTGTACCTTAGCTTTAATGAACCTGAATTTTTTATCGTCATTGAGAACTCAGTACTACAGGGACTCCTATTTGCCATCTGTTCTTGAAAATGGCAATCAGTTACTTGGAAAGTGACATTGAAAAATACAAAGGAAAGTCAGAGAGATTGGAACCAAATAATGAAGCTCAAACATCATCAAAAATACAAGTTGAAAAAAAACACAAGTTGTCAGTGGCATATAGAGGAAAGAAAATAAACATTATGAGGACTGGATTAGCCATTCTCAGTATGTTTTGGATATTTACTGAATAGTCACAGTTGAAATTTTTAATTGAGTGTGATAGTATTGGTTGGGTGCAAGCAGAAAAATTTCCTTTTAAATTCAGTGTCAAGGTCTTGTCCTTTCCTACTTCTGAATGAAACCTCAAAAAAATTCCCATAGCTTAACAGTCTCATAGTATATTGCATCCCTAAGAAAATACCACACCAAACTGTGTGAATTTTAAACTGCAGAAGATTATTCTCATAATTATGGAAGTCCAGAAGTTCAAAATCAAGGTGTTGCCAAGGTCATACTTTCCTTTAAGGGACTAGGGGATAATCCTTCTTTGCCTTAATTTTTGGTAGTTGCCAGCAATTCATGGCACTCCTTGTCTTATAGATACCTCACACCAACTTCTCCCTCCATCTTCACATACATTTTCCCATGTGCCTCTGTGTCTACATGGTGATCTTCTTATGAGGACAGCAGTCATGTGGATTGGGGCCTGCTTCACTCCACTATGATGTCATCATAATCTAATTATCTACATCTTTGATGACACTAGTTCCAAATAAGGCCATGTTCTGAGGTTCTGGGTTTTAGGGATTCAGAATATCCTTTGGGGGAGACATAATTCAACCCATCACACGTAGATAATTGCAATCAAAACCCATCACTAATCAAACTCCAAATCTCACTGAAGATCTCATTGCTTCATGAGCTTCAGATCATTTTCTATGTGAAAATTGCATTGGAATGAGTGACTTGCTTCCCCAACTTGTTCAGTCCCTTCTCCTTTTTCTCTGATGAGGGTACACATTGAATCTTCTAAGAATGGAACAAGTAGACAAGGTTAGGGTTCTAGGTTAGGAGGAGAAGAGAGAGGGATGAAGGAAATTTTTCTTTGTACAATAGAATTATTTCAGCCTCAGTGTCCTCTGAGGCCACAGAGTCTACATTCTGATCTTTATTCTTATTGAATTATTTTCTTCTTTATTCAGAAACTCACTGACCCTTAACTCCAAGCATCTCTTACTTATAGCTAAATTTGTACAGGTGACTGCAGCACCAGTCACTGACTCTGCAGACCCCTGGTGTCTCATTCTACTCTTCAGTTGGGATCTGTGTGTCGTCTAGGCACTCATCTTGGGTAAAGCTTCTCTTGAAATCACCTGGGTTTCCTGCTCCAGAATTGGATTCAGTCCATTAATAAATGCATAATCCTTGTTCCATGCAGCTGAGTCTAGTTACTCAGACAGACATTGATTGGCAAAACTCCAAACTCAGACACTTAACTCTTGAATTTCCAAGACTTGGCTACCAGTCCCTATGGCCTTCAGAGATGCATTTTAAGCTCTCCAAATATTTCTTGTGGAGAGTCTCTTAAATTAGCTTGCATTCCTCTTCCCTGTCCTATTGGCATCTAAGACAATGATTGCAGATATCAGGAGGGGATTGTTGGTGTTGCAGAAGAAACAAAGCACACTAACAACTTTCTCCAAAGAGAGCCATCCTACTGGACCTCTTCATCCATCCAATGGCTTCTTAACCTTCTATAAATAGCTTAAAGTAAAATACCAGCATAATCAAATCCTGCCAGAACTTGTCTGAATGTGTCCTTAATATTTTCTCAAATATGTCTTTTTAAACAGCTTTACTGAGATAAAATTCCTACTCCATACCATCTACTCATTTAAATCACACAATCTAGAGTTTTCAGTATATTCACAGGGAATTACAAACATCTCTGCCACCTAATTTTATAATGTTTTCATCACAATAAAGAAACTTTGTGACTATTAGCTGTCACTCCTCATATCTCCCTCTTCCCAGTCTGGGTAAATACTAGTCTAATTTCTGTAGCTATATATTTGTTTTTTCCGGACATTTCACATAAATGTAATCTTATAATATGTGGTCTTTTGTGATTAGTTTCTCAAAATTATGTTTTCAAGAGTTTTCTATTGATTTGTAGTATGTACCAGTATTTAATTTCTTTTTATCTCTAAATAATGTTCCAGTGCATAGCTATCATATTTTATTTGTCCATTCATGAATTGATAAACATGTGTGTTTCTACTTTTGGCTATTATAAATAATTTTGCTATGAATGTTTGTATACAGTTTTTTGTGTGGACATATTTATCATTTTTTAGGTATATACCTATGAATGGAATTGCAGGGTCATACGGTAATTGTGTATCTAACATTTGAGGAACTATTTACTAAACTGTCTTCTAAAATGACTGCTGCTTTTAATTCTCATCATAGGCCACATGTGAAGTTTCCTGCCTTTCTATATTCTCACTGACACTTTTGATTGTGTGTGGATTTTTTTTTTTATCACAGCCATGTTAGTAGTTGAGAAGTGATTGTTTTATGTCATCTTAGCTTATTTTTATAGATAATCCATTGCTGGATGTTCAAGTAGTTTTTCCTTATTATATTTTCTGACTTGTGAGCCCTCTGCTAAGACTCTAAAATGAGAAGAACAGTGAAATTTTATATTCAGTTAAAATTACAGCAATTTGAACAAGAGGCATTAGCAGAGCTCTATGCCTAAAGTTAGCATTATACCATATGCAGAATAAAGTAAGCATGTTATAAGAAAGATGGAATACATATGAAATAATCTTATTACATTCTGATTACTAAACATCTGTGAAATCCTTCAGAACAGATACTACATTTGCTTTACAATAACCTTTACAACAATAATGATGATGATAATTCATAGCCTGTATTGAGCTCTTCTTACATTTGTGCCAGGCACTGTACTACATGCATCTTACATATATAGTTATGCCCAACACAACAGTGTTTTGGTCTACAATGGACTGCATGTACATTGGTGGTTCCATAAGATTATTTCACTTAGTTTACACAAGTAAACTAAATTTATGTAAGTATACTCTTGATGGTTATATAATTACAAATCACTTAACCACACTGTTAGTCAGCTTTCCGTCACTGTGACAAAATACCTTAGAAAATCAACTGAGAGGAAGAAAGATTTAATTCAGCTTATGGATTCTCAGATTTTGTTCCACACATGACCCAGTTACTTTTAGTCCTTTGGTCAGGCAATGCATCATGGTGGCGGGAGCACATGGTGAAAGAGAGTGTTCACCTCTTGATGGCCAGGAAGCAAAGGGAGAGTGAGGAGAGGGCCATCATCTAAAAACCCCTTTAAGAACAAGCACCCATTGACTTAACTTACTTCCAAGAAGCTCTACTTCTTAACCTTCCACCACCACCAGAGAGTGCCATGGGCTGACAACCAAGTCTTTAATACATGGCCTTTGAGGAATATTTAAGCTCCTAAGCCTAACAGACACATTTGTCAGAATGCATTCTTATCCTTAAGAAAATCATGACTTTATTAATTCCCTTAACTCCTGTGAGAACTCCACTAAATAGACACTATTATCATTTTTAGTTTTAAGATGAGCTAACCTCCTCAGATGATAAGTTAAATTACTGTGTCTTTACAGGTTAAAGTGGAGGTAGGGTAAGAAAAGATATTAAAAATAGCTAATTCCTTTGGCCTAGATCTGCTCAAATATTCTCAGATCATTTTAAAAGAATTTTCTTTCTATAAGAGATTTAGTTTTGAGTACTCTCCTCAGGCTACTGAAACCTGTAACAACTCCCCAGGTGTAAGAGCCCAAATATTGGGGCATTCCTGTGAAGATGTGGAAATTTCCCTACAAATAAAACCCTTTCTTATCCTTCTATCCCCCACTCCCTTACTGGTTTGCCCTGGAAGCATTTGTTTGTTTGTTTTTTAACTGATCATTTGTACACAAATCTTCATCCCAGGGCCTGCTTTAGTAAAACATAAGATATACAGAGAAACAAGAATCTTGATGAGATATTTAAATAGCACTGAGTATGTGAGAAAGAAAAGTGATCATTACCAAGGTAAAATAAGAATAATAGAAAATGCTCTTCAACCAGGAAGAATTTACATTGAAAATAAATGGAATGTCAGAATTTGAAAATGTTAGAATAGGTTATTTACTCAGAAAAAAAGCTGTGAACTTGTTTTCTACAAAGACAATTTACGTGTATGTGGCTACTTTCATAGGTTGGTTTCTATGTAGCACAGTCCTTCTGGAATTAAATGACTAATTCAGTGGCCTCCCAGAGCTCCTTTGGCTATGGCAATTGTAGAGGACAACAGCATTATCATTAACCTGAGCAGTAAAGCTTTTTTGATTAGGCATTGTGGAAAAGGCTTTATATTGATAGTTAAATGGATTCAGTCCTGCTTTTTAGGAACCTGAGAGAGCAAACTTTCAGAAAGAAATGACAGAAATCTACTGTTTATGGTATACTACAAACAAGCATTAAAATAAATGTGAATGAAGGTCATTTCAAGGAACTATTAAGGGATTACAGATATTAGTATTTCAAAAAAATAATATTTAGAAGTAATATCTACTTTGATTTTACAAATGAGGTATAGAGAAGAAAAATAAATTCATGATGTATCTACTTCAAATAGACCATTTATATTTTACAGGAGAAAAGAAGTAACATAATGAAAAAATTTTATCACATAATATTGGGGCAACAGATAAGGAAATAAGTTTGTCAGGAAAATGTGAAGGTACAATACATACTTGAGCAGTACCTTATAATGAAGTGATGATGAAAGAACAATGTTAGTGGTCAGGATATTAAAAAATACTTTTATAGGATAAAATCCCATATTATCATTGGGGAAGCAAATTAATAGTTCCTGGTAGGGTGCTCCATGTTAGTATCTAATATCAGAAATTATTTCTTAAAGAATCAAACTTTTCCTCTTCTAGAATCTCTGAACATCTTTTTAATTTAGCCAATTTCTTATAATTTTTAATTGATAAATAAAAAAATGAAATGTGTACATATCAAATGAGTACCGTGTAATACAATACATGATATGTAGTTTGTGTAATGTTTAAATTGGAGTAAACATATTTATCTCCTTGAATATTTATCAATTCTTCGTGGAGAAAATTTCCAAAATCTTTTCTTCTAGCTTTTTTTTTAAGTGTAATATGTAATTATTAAACTGAGCAATTTTGAAACAGATATTCAAGTGTCATGATAAAGACAATCATAAGTGTGAAAATGGCTGATGGTCTAGGAAGAGATTTGAATAGGTGGATAGGAGTCAGGGGAAAGCAGGAAAGATATGTAATATGTACCCTTCACATAATTTTATTATATAAGCAATTGTATACAGTTTATAATATTGTCATTTGGAGTACACAGTTTCCTAAAACTATTTTTTATTATATTTCCTCAATCAAATATACTATACTGTTGTTTTGGGCTTTTTAAACAGACTCTGGTAGAAATGTATGCAGAGAGTAAATATTAAATCCAAACATATTGTTTTCATACTGAACCTGTATTTGAATATAGAAGATACAATATTGAACATGCAAAACCACAGAATATTTGCTTTTATGGCATCACCTCTTAGAATATTTTTTAAAGATGTTGTCCATCCAAACCAGAGAGTAAATTTAAAAAAGAGGTAGGTCCCAATACTGAGCAATCTGTTCAAATTTTAAAAAGCAAAGAGTATTTCAGAATAGAAGTATATGAGGAAGCGATTTTTCTCCTGCCCTTTAAAATTTGGAAAAATATAAGAAGAAAATAAAAGGATAATACAGCAACAAGTATATACAATCCTTAGTTTCTCTTTTATAGGAGTGAAAGGACTACTTGAAGTTAAAATCTGAACAACCAATATCAAATTAAAAGAAGGCAAACAATACAAAAAGCTAAAAAATGTTGAATATGTTAAAAGAAAATTAGTGAAGAGCTTTCAATACAAATAAATATGCAACTGAAAAAAGAATGAGAGTCATAGTTGTAGAACAGAATGTGTTATAAATTTTGAAAAATGAATTCATATAATAAAATTGTAACAAATATAATAAAATTATAATATAAGTAAGGAGGGAAAAGTGCTAATTTTCTCATATTTCACAGCAGGAAATAAATCAGTCTGGCTTAAAGTTGAAACACCAGCTGTGGTGGTGCACACCTATAATTCTATCTACTTGGGAGACTGAGGAAGAAGTATTGCAAGTTTGAGTGTAACCTCAGTAACTTAGTGACAACCTATCTGAAAATAAAAAAAGGGCTGGGGATGTAACTTAATGGTAGAGCACATGCATGGAATGTGTGAGGACCTGGGTTCAATCCCAGTATCCTCCTCTACACAAAGCAAGAAGCAAAAATTGAAATGCTTATTTTAAAATATCATAATTATGGTGAGGCCATTGTTCTTAATTCCAGTTCATGTAAAGTTTTCTTAATTTTCTAAAGCACATTGATGGATCATTAAGAAACTATTAGCCGGGCGTGGTGGCGCACGCCTATAATCCAAGTGACTTGGGAGGCTGAGTCAGGAGGATCACGAGTTCAAAACCAGCCTCAGCAACTTAGTGAGGCCCTAAGCAACTCAGTGAGACCCTGTCTCAAATAAAATACAAAATAGGGCTGGGGATGTGGCTCAGTGGCCGAGTGTCCCTGAGTTCAATCCCTGGTTCCAAAAAAAAAGAAAAAAAGAAACTATTAATTGTTTCACTTAATAATATCTTTTCATTTATTTCCAAATAAAATTGCATTAACTATATTTTATTCCAAATATGTGATCATTTTTAATATAATCATTTTTATAAAATCATATCTATCTTTATTTCTATAAATGGATTAGAGAGACAAAGGGGTGATCGTTCCTGATATTCATTTTTACTATTTCTTGTCTGTTGTTTTTAATGTTGTTTGCTTTTTAATATTGAAAAGATATTATTTTATAAAATAATAAGTCTTTCTAAGAAAAAGCCAATTAGTAAAAGTCACTTGAAAATCAATTCAGTTTTACATCAGGTCATTTAAATCCCCACAATTGAAGTAAATTTTATTTATTTTATAGCAAAATATACACTGTATAAATGTAAAAGAAGTTTTTTTTTTTCAAAACAATTTAGTAACCTCCCAAATCATTACTATTCTTATACAAATATGTAATGTTGACCTCTTTTAAACTGGCAAACACTTTACCTCCTGGGCATAACTGCTTTTACAAATCTTAGTTGATTCGTGATACTCTAACTTTGAAAACACAAGATACATTTTGGCAAATTGTAGGTCATTTTGGGGGATAAAGTGAACCCAAATAGCTGCCTTTCTTTTGCAATGTGCTTCAAATTTTGTGAATTCTTTTTCTCTTTATAAAGTATCTGGAAATGTAATATGTTTGCTTTTAATAGATATGGACAAAAGTAAACAATGATCTCTGGTAAAGTTATTAGGTACAATATGCTTACTGGTTTGAATGAGAACATGTAATAGAAGGAGTAACATTTAAAACACCCACACACAAAACACAACAGCCATCTAGATGCTTTTATATTCAGAATGTATTAGAAAGAAATAACTAAGCCTAAATCAAGTATTCTACTTGCCTTTCATTCATAGAAATTAACCCAAAAGGTGTGAGACTGAAACCCAGAATATCAGCTATTATCAGCCTGGGAAAGCTAGCTCAACTTCATTTCCTTCTACTTCTTGCTTTCCTGCCAGGTCTCTGGTTAGCCATCCTTGCAGCCCATAATTATGACCAGGGTTGCTAAACATGAGTTTTTCATTTTCAGTAGGAATGCACTTTACAGTAAGCACTTCTGAGTTTATTATCCAAAAATATATAATAAAACCTATGCTTGGGCTAATGGGCTTGTGGAATATTTTGTGCTCAGATAAAACTAATGAGTTCTTGAAAGGTTTGCAAAGTTATTTTTATCCAGTTTCCTCTTTTGCTTCATGATAGTGATTTGAATTAAGGAGTTGTTATCCATCCTCCCATAACCAGGTTTCCATATTTGTTCTAAATTAAATGCCTCTATTGCTTACCGTATTTCTAGCATCTTAGGAGCACTCCTCTTCCTGTTGGATTTTAATCACTCATGTAAACTCATTTTACTTTCAAACGATTCCCTTATTATTATCTCATGGTTCCTTGCCCTGGAATAACTTTTATTCTCACATTTTTCCATCCAATCATACTTGAGGATGTGTAGTCCAACAAAAGCTTCCTGATTGTCTAAATCTCTATGGAAAGTAGCAAACATTCTCTAATTGTTCCTTACACAATAATTTTGTACCTAGAACTAAAATGTAAACCCTTGGGTACAGTCACATGCCCTAATTTTCTTTATTTAACACTACCCTAAATAGTACTGAGTATAGGTCATAGCTGTTAAATCGTTGTTAGTGTTTATTGGTTATTAAGACTTAATCTCCTGATTATAGGTTGCTTTGGATTAAAAACAAACACACAATTTTGAAAATTCTAACATCATTTTGAAACATTTCTAGACTCTTCCCTAGGCTCCTCTGAATCTTTTTAACAGTTTTGATTATAATGACTCAAATTAGAGCACATTCAAAGGAAACTACAGTTTTAAATCTCTATTGGAATGACTCATGATGAATAAAGAAAGAAATGATTTATGGAATGAACCAGAAGTCAAAACTCAAGAGTTCTGTTGTCAAATATTAGCCTATCTTATCTTGAAACCAGCTGTTAGCTAATTGCTAAATATCAACCTTTGTGTTTTCTTATGACAACCTGTTCATTTAGGTCCATTCTACTTACATATTACTGTAAGTATCTTTATGTATACCCTTTTTTTTTGATTGAGTACTTTTATTTCTCATATTTTGGGATTTACACTTTTTTTATTTAATTTTTTTTTATTATTTACTTATTGATTCATTGAACACAAATGGAGTACAGCTATTGTTTCACTGGTTGTACAAAAAGTAGAGTCACACCATCTGTTCATTCATGCATGTACACAGGGCAATGGTATCTGTCACACATTCTGTTATTAATTTTACCCCCCACCCGCCCCCACCCCTCCCTTCCCTCTATGCTAGCTATCTTTCCTCCATTCTTGCCATCTTTCCCCCCACATTATGCATCATCATTCATTTATCAGAGAGACCATTCGGCCTTTGGATTTTTGGGATTGGCTGATCTCACTTAGCATAAGAGTTTCCAACATCATCCATTTACCTACAAATACCATAATTTTATTCTTCTTTATGGCTGAGTAATATTCCATTGTGTATATATACCACAGTTTCTTTATTCATTCATCCACTGAAGGGCATCTAGGTTGATTCCATAATCTAGCTATTGTGAATTGAGCAGCTATGAACATTGATGTGGCTGCATCACTGAGGCAATCTGATTTTAAGTCCTTTGGGTATAAGCCAAGGAGTGGGATAGCAGGGTCAAATGGTGGATCCATTCCCAGTTTTCTAAGGAATCTCCACACTGCTTTCCAGAGTGGCTGCACCAACTTGCACTCCCACCAGCAATGTATGAGTGTACCCTTTTCCCCACATCCTCGCCAACACCTGTTGTTGCCTGTTTTCTTGATAAAAGACATTCTAATTGGGGTAAGATGAAATCTTAAGGTGGTTTTGATTTGCATTTCTCTTATAATGAGTGATGTTGAACATTTTTTCATAAATCTGTTGATTGCTTGTAGATCTTCCTCTGTAAAGTGTCTGTTCATTTCCTTGGCCCATTTATTGATTGGGTTATTGGTGTTCGTGGTGTAAAGATTTTTGAGTACTTGGTAGATTCTGGAGATTAGTGCTCTGTCCGAAGTGTGTGTGGCAAAGATTTTCTCCCACTCTGAAGGCTCTCTCTTCACATTGCTGATTGTTTCCTTTGCTGAGAAGAAGCTTTTTAGTTTGACTCTATCCCAATCATTGATTCGTGCTTTTATTTCTTGCGCTTTGGGAGTCATGTTAAGGAAATCTGGTCCTAGGCCAACATGATGAAGATTTGAACCCATTTTCTCTTCTATTAGGTGCAGAGTCTCTGGTCTGATTTCTAGGTCCTTGATCCACTTTGAGTTGAGTTTTGTACAGGGTGAGAGATATGGGTTTAGTTTCATTTTGCTGCATATGGATTTCCAGTTTTCCCAGCACCATTTGTTGAAGAGGCTGTCTTTTCTCCATTGCATGTTTTTGCCTCCTTTGTCAAGTATGAGATACCTGTACTTATTTGGGTTTGTCTCTGTGTCCTCTATTCTGTACCATTGATCTACCTGCCTATTTTGGTACCAATACCATGCTGTTTTTGTCACTATTGCTCTGTAGTATAGTTGGAGGTCTGGTATTGTGAAACCCCCTGCTTCGCTCTTCTTGCTAAGGATTGCTTTAGCAATTCTGGGTCTCTTATTCCTCCATATGAATTTCATGATTCCTTGCTCTATTTCTATGAGGTCCATCATTGGGATTTTAATTGGAATTGCATTGAATTTGTATAGCATTTTTGGAAGTATGGCCATTTTGACAATATTAATTCTGCCTATCCAAGAACATGGAAGATCTTTCCATCTTCTCAGATGCTCTTTAACTTCTTTCTTTAGTGTTCTGTAGTTCTCAGTGTAGAGGTCTTTCACATCTTTTGTTAGATTGATTCCCAAGTATTTTATTTTTTTTTGAGGTTAGTGTGAATGGGGTAGTTTTCCTAATTTCTCTCTCAGAGGATGCATCACTACGAATAAAAATGCATTAGATTTATGAGCATTAATTTGATGTCCTGCTACATTGCTGAATTCATTAATGAGTTCCAGAAGTTTTCTGGTGGAATTCTTAGGATCTTCTAGATAGAGAATCATGTCATCAGCAAATAGGGATAGTTTGATCTCTTCTTTTCCTATTCGTATTCCTCTAATTTCTTTGGTCTGTCTAATTGCTCTGGCTAGAGTTTCAAGAACAATGTTGAATAGTAGTGGCGAAAGAGGGCATCCCTGCCTTGTTCCAGTTCTCAGGGGGAATGCTTTCAATTTTTCTCCATTTAGAATGATGTTAGCTGTGGGCTTGGCATAAATGGCCTTTACAATGTTAAGGAATGTCCCCACTATCCCTATTTTTTCTAGTGTTTTGAGCATGAAGGGGTGCTGTATTTTATCAAATGCTTTCTCTGTGTCTATTGAAATAATCATGTGGTTCTTGACCTTAAGTCTGTTGATGTGGTGAATTACATTGATTGATTTCCGGATGTTGAACCAACCTTGCATCCCTGGGATGAAACCCACTTGATCATGGTGCACTATCTTTTTAATATGCTTTTGTATGCGATTCGCTAAAATTTTGTTAAGAATTTTTGCATCTATGTTCATTAGAGATATGGGTCTGAAATTTTCTTTCCTTGATGTGTCCTTCTCTGGTTTTGGTATCAGGGTGATATTAGCTTCATAGAATGAGTTTGGAAGGGTTCCCTCCTCCTCTATTTCATGAAATACTTTGAGGAGTATTGGAATGAGCTCTTCTTTGAAGGTCTTGTAGAACTCGGCTGTGAATCCATCTGGTCCCGGACTTTTCTTTGTTGGTAGGCTTTTGATGACTTCCTCTATTTCATTGCTTGAAATTGATCTATTTAAGTTGTGTATGTCCTCCAGATTCAGTTTGGGTGGCTCATATGCCTCTAGGAACCTGTTGATGTCTTCCAGGTTTTCTATTTTGTTGGAGTATAAATTTTCAAAGTAGCTTCTTATTATGTTTTTTATTTCAATTGTGTCTGTTGTAATGTTTCCATTTCCATCGCGAATTTTAGTAATTTGGAGTTTCTCTCTCCTTCTCTTTGTTAGCATGGCTAAGGGTTTATCAATTTTGTTTATTTTTTCAAAGAACCAACTTTTTGTTTCGTCAATTTTTTGAATTGTTTCTTTTGTTTCAATTTCATTGATTTCAGCTCTGATTTTGATTATTTCCTGTCTTCTACTACTTTTGGTGATGATCTGTTCCTCTTTTTCTAGGGCTTTGAGCTGTAATGTGAGGTCATTGATTTGTTGACTTTTCATTCTTTTATTAAATGCACTCTCTGCAATGAACTTTCCTCTTAGCACTGCTTTCATGGTGTCTCAGAGATTTCGATATGTTGTATCTTTATTCTCGTTGACCTCTAAGAATCTTTTAATTTCCCCCCTAATGTCTTCTGTTATCCATGTATCATTCAATAGCATATTATTTAATCTCCAGGTCTTGGAGTACTTTCTGTTTCTAACTTTCTTGTTGATATCTAATTTCATTCCATTATGATCTGATAGTATACAAGGTAATATGTGTATGTTTTTGTATTTGTTAAGAGTAGCTTTGTGGCATAACATATGGTCTATTTTAGAGAAGGACCCATGCGCTGCTGAGAAGAAAGTGTATTCGCTTTTTGATGGATGGAATATTCTATATATGTCCGTTAAGTCCAGATTAGCGATTGTGTCATTGAGTCCTATAGTTTCTTTATTCAATTTTTGTTTGGAAGATCTGTCCAACGGTGGGAGAGGAGTGTTAAAGTCTCCGAGTATTATTGTGTTTTGGTCTATTTGATTCCTGAAATTGAGAAGGATCTGATTGACATACATGGATGCGCCATTGTTTGGTGCATAAATATTTATGATTGTTATGTCCTGTTGATTTTTGCTACCTTTAAGCAATATGAAATGTCCTTCTTTATCCCTTCTGACTATCTTTGGTTTGAAGTCTGCTTTGTCTGAAATGAGGATGGAAACCCCAGCTTTTTTACTCAGTCCGTGTGCATGGTATGCTTTTTCCCAACCTTTCACCTTTAGTCTGTGGGCATGTTTTTCTATGAGATGAGTCTCTTGAAGGCAGCATATTGTTGGGTCTTTCTTTTTAATCCAGTCTGCCAGTCTATGTCTTTTGATTGATGAGTTTAGGCCATTTACATTCAGGGTTATTATTGAGATATGACTTGTATTTCCTGTCATTTTAGCTTTTTTAGGGTTTTTAGCTTAACTTTGTTTCTCCTTTGATGGACTCTTTCTTTAGGGTAGTTCCTCCCCATGATGACTGAGATTGTTATTTTTCATCTCTTCCTCTTCAAATACCTTGTTGAGAATGTTCTGTAGGGCAGGCTTTCTCTTTGTGAATTCTTTAAGCTTTTGTTTATCATGGAAGGTTTTATTTCATCATCAAATCTGAAGGTAAGTTTTGCTGGGTACAAGATTCTTGGTTGGCATCCGTTTTCTTTCAGAGCTTGAAATATGTTGTTCCAGGCCCTTCTTGCTTTTAGGGTCTGGGCTGATAAATCTGCTGATATACGTATCGGTTTCCCCCTGTAGGTAATCTGATTCTTTTCTCTCGCCGCCTTTAAAATTCTATCTTTGTTTTGCATGTTAAGCATTTTCATTATAATGTGCCTTGGTGTGGATCTGTTGTAATTGTGTGCATTTGGTGTCCTGTAAGCTTCTTGTAATTGATTTTCCATCTCATTCACCATATTAGGGAAATTTTCTGATAATATTTCCTTGAATAGATTATTCATACCCTTGGTTTGTATCTCTGCGCCTTCCTCAATCCCAATTACTCTTAAATTTGGTCTTTTCATGATGTCCCATATTTCTTGGAGGGTTCGTTCATGATTCCTAACCATCTTCTCTGTTTGTTCGACTTTGTTTTCAAGATTAAATATTTTGTCTTCATTGTCTGAGGTTCTATCCTCCAAGTGATCTATTCTGTTAATTATGCTTTCTATTGAGTTTTTAACTTGGTTTATTGTTTCCTTCATTTCCTTGTTTCCTTCAAGAATTTCTGTTTGTTTTTTTCTCAGAATTTCTATCTCTTTATTGAAGTAATTTTTTGCTTCCTGCAATTGCTCTATTAACTGATTATTCATAGCCTGAATCTGCTCTCTCGTCACATCATTCTCTTCTTGGATCACTTTAATTATGAACATTCTGAACTCCATTTCTGTCATTCCTTCTACCATGCTGTCTTTGGGTTCTCTTGATATATCATCTAGGTTTAATTGGGACACTTTCTTCCCGTGTTTTCTCATGGTGCTCGTGTATCTTCCCCTCTGTTGCTTGAGCGGTGTTTGATCAAGCGGTGACCCAAGAAAGGTGCTGTCCCACTACCTCCAGGTTGGGAATGATCAATGCTTCTGGGCAGAGGCAGCTTGTTGGCTGGCGCAGACCCAGGTCGGTTGCTCTGAAGCAGCGGCAGGGTCTGGCGCTTCCGGATGGTAGCTGCCCGCGGCGGTGTATTCACTCTTATTTCACTCTTGTTTGAATTTGTAGGGTTCCTTAAGTTGCCCAACAACTCTCCTCTTTTTTTACATAGTATTAACGCTGAACACAGTTCCTAGATTTTAGTGCTTAAAATACATGTTGGAAGAATGAATGATTGGGTTGGTAGGTTAATGGATTGCTGGATAGATAAGAGTCAAAAGTACTTTCTGGGTCATGAAGGAATGCATTCCTCCTCACTAAAATAAGTAATCATTCTTTGTTAGATTGTCTGAGACACAAAAATGTTACAAAGGGATATATTAAAGATTAAACTTAATTTAGGCTCTCTCTATATATGAACAAAAGAATTGAAATATCTGACTATACAGAATAAAATGGGAGTATCTGCCTCAATCATTTCAAGTTGGCATTTAATATCTCCTTTAAGCAAAAAAACTTTGTAATTCAATAATCATTTAATGTTCTGTTTCTCAGTATTTTATCTGTAAAACTGTGAGAATAATTGTTTCTTTGTACCTACCCCGACAGTTGGATCAAAATGTTAAGTTCTACCTTATAATTCCATAGCCCTTCTACACATTTCTTTGGATACTAACATAAGTTTGAAAGGTAAGGAAAAGGACAATTATAGTGACCAATGAGGAATCAACAATGACACAGTAATAGATTATGTGAAAAATCCATGCTAGAGATTTAGGGTAGGAATCTAAAGAAATTGGTATAGATCTCAAGGAAGAGGGAAGAGATAAAATGATTAATGTTAGGATTCAAAATCTACACATCAAAATCTTCATTTTTTAAAATTGATTTTTTTCATATATAACATATGCTTACATAATATAAGCATTTCAAGGAATTATGGGTCTTATACTCATATAGGTATTTTCACCTAAATATCTCCTGTAGTGGGGGTTCAGGGACTTGACTAATTTAGTATTTTTCAGCTTGTCACCCAGTCCTTTGGGACGTGCAGAAGGATTCTAAAACCCATTCCTTCCAAACAGTTATCTTTCATGAGAATTTGGTTTAAACCAGCTCTGTTGCTATGGTACCTAGTTTCCAGTTAATGGAAAAACACGGAATCAAAATAATACTAACTATGCAGTGTACATGTACCTGCTCACTTTACATGGACTTACTCATGTCAATTGAAAATTCAAATGGTCAAAAGTTTCTCAGTAGTACAAAAAAACACCTAATCTATAAGTATCATACCTTTAAACTGTGTGTGTGTGTGTGTGTGTGTGTGTGTGTGTGTGTTTAAAGAGATGGCATGATGCTATCAAGTTTTGGGAGATAAACAGACCTGAGATTGAATCCTATCTTCCCTAAAAGCTAGTTGATATGGGGTAAGTCATTTATTGTTTTGCACCAGTTTTCCCATCTGCAAGTAGTTATTAGTAATAATAGCTACTTTTCAGGGATGTTATTAAAATTAAAATAGTATGTTTTAATTTTCTATGATAGCAACTGGAAGTTAAAAGGTTTGCATAGGCCTACTCTGGTTTTAAAATATGGAGGTGATATGTATAATGTGTATGTGCGTGTGTATTTCACATATATCAAGCACATATATATAGATTTATGTATATATGATATTAATGATATGATGAATTTTGTCCTCTGAAGATTTGTATTGCCAAAGACCTAACCCCCAGTACCTCAGAATATGATTATATTTGGAGACAGTTTAAATGAGATCATTAATATGGGCCCAAATCCAGTCTGACTAATGTCTTTATAAGAAGAGGAAATTAAGACAGAGACACCAAGAAAGCATGCACAGAGTAATGACTATGTGAAGACACAACAAATAGGTGACCATCTGCAAGTCAAGGAGAGAGGCTTCAGAAGAAAAGAGACCTATTGACCCCTTTGGCATTGGACTTCCAGACTCTAGAACTATGCTAATTAAATTTCTTTTGATTAAGTTGCCCAGTCTGTGGTACATGGTTACTGTAGCCCTAACAAACTCTTCCTTCCTTCCTTCCTCCCTTCCTTCCTTCCTTCCTTCCTTCCTTCCTTCCTGCCTCCCTGCCTTCCTTCCTTCCTTCCTTCCTTCCATGCTTTCTCTCTTATCTATCATCTATCTACCTATCTATCTATCATCTATCTATCATCTATCTGTATGTCTATCATGTATTGAAAGCAGGTCAGCAAATGGTCATAAAATAGAAGTAGCAATAAAATGCTGTTTTTCTGAGTCCTTTTTCTCTTCATTCATTGCCTACAGTATATACATTTTCATTATTCTTTACTTTTCATTGCCCTAATAACTTACATGTTATGAAGAGCACATATGTGTGAATATGTATGCATAACTGCATCCACTACCCGGATCAAATCATAGAACATTTTTAGATCCTTAGAAATATACCTTATGCCCTACCAAGTCAATAACCATTACGACTCCTCAGAGTACCCACTTGAAACTTCTAGTGTATGCATTTTGAAAATTATATAAATGAAATCATACATTAATCTTTTGATTCTACTTTTTTTTACAAACCATTGCTCATGTAAAATCTATCCATGCTAAAAAATCTATTCATTTTAAATAGTTAAGGTTTCTTTTATATTGAGAGCAGTATTCCATTGTGTGCAAATACCTCATTATATTTATCTGTTTTATTGAGGCTGAGCATTTGAATAGTTTCCAATTTTTGATAATTATGCATAAAGTTTCTGTGAACTTAAGATGGAGACATTTTATAGAATAGCTATGTATTTATTATTGAAAAGAGTGGCTTTTGTCTGCTAAAAATAAAATTGTTATTCTTTTCAATAATAAATACATAGCAATTCTATAAAATGTCTCCATCTTAAGGTTACTCACCATACATTGTCAATATTGTTCTATCCTCTCAGTATTGCTTTCTACTCCTCCTTACTAGAAATTTCCAGTGCTTCTGAACAAGGTTTGGGCAATTTTGCTCCTCAGGGGGAAAGTGTCAATGTAGTGATATGTTTTTGGTTGTCACAACTGGGGAAAGGATGCTGTTGGGATCTAGTGGATAGAAACTAGGATTGATACAATATCATTCAATGCACAAGATAGTCCCTGAAAAGAATTATCTGGCCCCAAGTGTCAGTAGTTCTACTATTGAGAAACCATGCCTCTAGACCAATAGTATTTAATTTTGTACTTTTGCCTTACATGTATTCATTCCTACAAGATTGGGTGTGTGTCGGGGGGTGCTGGGGATTGAACCTGAGTCCTTGGACTTGTGAGGCAAGCACTCTAACATCTGAGCTATATTCGCAACCCCTCCCATAAGTTTTTGATAGATAGATTGATAGATAGATAAAGATTTATAGGTCTATCTCTATGTACTTATCTACCTTTAATTAGAACTCCAAAAGGAAATAGTCATAGCAGAGGCAACTTCAACCCTGTTCTATTTGGGATATTAACTGTCATCCTATATGGTCTAACTTTAGTGAACTAAAAGCATATGAGCTTATCATTGTTAATAAATATTTCCAGACAAGGGAAATAGCATGATTCCTCTTTAAGCTGGTGATATAGCATTCTCTAAAATATGTGTATATATGTATGAATGTATATACATATATACATATGTACATATATAAATATGATATAAAACGTATACCTGTATATATATACAAATGCAACCTCCTGACTCTACTTGAAGTAGCTAAGATATTCTATTTGACCCACATGAACACTTGTTATATTTTTTTTTGACAGAATATTCTCAAAATTCTCCTGTTAGTCTCAAAAACCTGTGATTAATCCATTTCCTTGACCAAATGCCATTGATTGTTTTTTCAGTCAACCTCTTCTCACCTTCAGAGTAACTAAAGGTATATTATATTTGCTCAAGTTATCAGAAATACATAAAACAAAAGAAATGAACATGTTATTTCCATTTCCATATGTCTGAGCCTTCTCCTCACCCATAATCCTGTCAATCCTTGCCTCTGGAACCTGAGCTTAAGGGCAATACTGTAGCTTACACTTCTGGCCGATTTAATATCATCCATCTAGCCATAGGTCCGACAGAGGTGATTGCTTAGCTCCTCAAATAGGCATAGAATTTCTACCTGATGTGATTGTCTTCATTTATTTTAGTGACATTGAAATGGAGGAATGGTGTTTGTTGGCTCTGGGCTTTAAACACATGTGATCTGCTATATTTTTGGTTGACAGGTAGAATCAGTAGGGCCTGACACTGGAAAATCAGAAAGTTATGATTTGCTATTTTCATTTACAGAAATTAGAAAATAACATATAATAGTACTAAATGTGAATATGATCCAATTCAATGCTACATAATCATCTCTTAAATTTAAAAACTTTATTATAAATAATTTTGTCTATATAACCTTTGAAAATGTAAATTTTTGTGTTATTTGGTAACTTAAATATCAATGTGTTTAGCTCAATGGCTCTTTAACTGTAAAACACATTATTATTGGTATATGATGTCTAATGTTTGTAATAATATGTTTGAAAGAATCTAGTGAAATGGATTTTTTATATGATAATAATGACCTCACTGACAATCAGTGACATCAAGAGATATAATAGATAATTGTTCAAAATTATTCTCATAGAAAAATTCTAGCGTCATGGAAAAACTGTGGAAAATTTTTACCCTTATGGTCTCAAGACATATTTAATTTATTAACCACAATTATAGAGAAATGACTGTTTGGGGTAATTTATAAAATAGATGCTTTTCTTTTCATCTTCAGAAGCATCACCTAAACTTTAACCTATGGTATTTCCTAGGGAACCAAAAGGGTTGCCTGGTCCAACAAATTAATGAGATACTGCATACAACTTCCATCACCTTCCCACATATATCCCCTAGGTTACACATTTGGATTAGCACATTAAAAGCTTTTAGAAATGCTGTTTGATCTGTTTAACTCATTTCTTAAATGTATAGGATTGTAGGATACATTTACATCTAACATTAAGAAATATCTTGTAAACTAAATGTTCGGTGGAACTCACTTTGGAAAGTGACCATGGAAAGAAAAAGTATCCAGTAATACTTTTTATTCTAACATAATCTTATTATTCATTCATTCATTCATTTTGACACTGGGTATTGAACCCAGGGGTGCTTAATAACTTAGCCACATTCCCAGCCCTTTTAATATTTTTATTTAGAGACAGGATCTTGCTGAGTTGCTTAGGGCCTCACTAAATTGCTGAGGGTGCCTTGAATTCACCATTCTCCTGCCTCAGCCTCCTAGGCGATTGGGGTTACAGGTCACTGCACCCAGCTTTGGTATAAATTTAAAAGTAATATTCAAAAGTCAGTATTTGAACTGGGATGCAACTCAGTGGCAGAGTGCTTGCCTAACATGCACAAGGGACTGGGTTCAATTCCCAGCACCAGAAAAAAAGTCAGTTATTTTATTACATATAGTAAAAACCTTTAGTGATTTGCTGAACACGAAAAGGCACTCTAGTTGCATTTTCCTAATCGAATCTATATTTTAAATTATCTGATGAATCCAAAGAGTCTTCAACATTATAGTCTCTTTGTTAAGGCCATCATCATATTTGTTTTATATTTGTCATTTGTTTTTAATGGTGATCAATAATCTGGGTAGAGAATTGTTTTGTTTTATTCTGTTTTGTTGCTTCAGAAAGAAGATATGACAGACAAGTTGTATTTTAAAATTGAAGAAACAAGATTAATTCCATATTCACAGTTGTTGTGTATGATATTCTTCGAAAGAAAAAAAATCCCAAAATGCTGCAAACTTTTAGGATAAAAATAGAGCATTACCATTAATCATTCATGCTCATTTTCCTCTCCATATCCTAACAAAAATGTTTTCTCCACCTTTCCCTTCTATAATGGCTATAAAAATGATATACTTGTTCCATTTCAAGTCAAATGACACCATTAGTTCATTTAGTGTTTCAAGTCTGGAGAATGAGATCTGAAAAAAAACCCCTGCCTTTGAACCTAACTTGTTCCTGGTTTGTGCAATGTAGAAAATATAGAGTGGTCCAAGCCTTTTAAATGTTGTATTTTTCATATTTTGCTTTGAGTCGTATTCCTCTAAGGGACACTTAATGAGTGTGAAACTAGTTTTAATCATCTGATTTAAGCTTTTGACTTATGGAACAGGTTTTCAATGCTGTCAATTTCTTTTCGTCTGAACATCATATGGAGTTTGCACAAGTTTACAGTTGCACATAAAAACAAATTGGGTTCATGTTTAGGTGTTAGAATAATGTTACAAGATAGATTAAAGATGTATCTGTTACATTTACCCACATGATAAAATGGTTGATACTTTATAATATGCTATGCCAATACATGAACATTTCTACAACTCATGTAACTATTATAAAAATTTTAAAAAGGCTTTTTATGTGAAATGTTTATCAGCATGAAACTTTGATTCATTTAGCATCCATTTAATAAGTGTATTGATTTTAATGATTGCAGTTTCTCTGTTGAAGTACTTAATAATGATCCCTGGACATAAAAATAAATTCTCCCATTATTTGTAAGCAATTCAAATAAAATAAAATTCTTTGGGATAGGTTGTATAGCTGAACATTTGTGGTGACTTATTTCAACATAAATAGAAAAGATTATTACTATGAGATAAGGTGGCAATGGAAATCCAATGAGAAATAAAGACTATGGATGTTGAATGCAATAATCTGTTTCCCCTGATTCTTCAAGGGGTCCTAAAAAGTTATTATGAAGTTCTTATTTTCAATAAATCACATCATTGATGAAACTTTTTAAAAATGAATAGACTATTATAGCCCTAGAAAACATCTACTGGAATTCTTGGCAGGAAAGAGAAAATAGTAGCTATTTATTTGTAGGTTTTTCTATCCATATATAGAGAAATAGAAATATCCTTTTGTATTAGAAAAATTTTAACAAACAAAAGCAAATTATTTCTTGCAACAATGGAAAACTTGTTTTTGTCATGCATGTGCCTTTCTAGATAGAAGGAATGCCTTTGGGGAGATTTTAAACATAAGGAACAAATCATGACTTCTTTCAGTATAAATGGTGATTTAATTTTTTATGTTTTAATTTTTATGACCACAATTGAGTAAGGCAAATAACTTTGAAATCCTATTTTTCAACTTATTAGAAGTATTTAAAACATTCAACCTTCTCTTTTAAAATCATTATATACACAATCATGCATTATGTAATAATTCCTTCTGAGAAGCTTAATGCCTCTAGATACTTCTACCACATTAAAGAGTCCAAGAAATTCCAAGCTATAATTTTCTAATGTCACATGTTTCAGCATAATGTATTCCAGTGTCTAAAAATCTTTATTAATAACTAAATGTATAAAATATTTGTACTATACCAAGATGTAAAAAAATTCTCTTCAATATACCAAGTTATGGTTTTTCAACTTCCTTTAATATAGTACACTTGATTTGTCTATAAAAGCATCACTAATATAGTGTTTAAAATTTTCATTCCAAATAAAATATATGTATTTCAGACCTCTACCCTATTAAAAATGGAAAACCATATTATCATTGTTTAAAAATTATAAGCATGAAGTTTTCTTTAAAAATTATTAACTTTCTCCTTATGTTTCTTCTTCTCTTACCTAACAATATTAATTAAAAGTTCACCATCACATCAGTGTAGAATTGATTAGTCAAGGATGAGTGTAAGGGAAACATTTCAATGGTCCTAGCAAAAGACAGTAATCACTTAGATTTATACAGTACTAAAAGAAGAAAAGAGAAATGGGAAGATGTTTTATGTGTTTGTGTGTTGGTTAGCTTTTTCTTACTAGATCAAATACCTGAGATAAATTAGCTTAAGAGAGGCAAGGTTTATTTTGACTCATAGTTTAAAAGATTTCAGGCCATGATTCTTTGGCTCTGTTTCTTTAGGCATATGGCCTAAAGAATGCCATGGTGTGGAGTACATGGTAAAACAACCTGCTCACCTTATATTGACCCTGAAACAAAGAGAGAAAGAGGAAAGGCCAGAGCCCCAATATTGCCTTAACAGCACACCCCCATATTAATGAAAGTCTTCTAAATAGGTCCCACTTCTTAAAGCTTCTACCATCTTCCAGTAGCACCATAGTCTGAGGACAAAGCCTTTAACACATGGTTCTTTGAGGGACATTCATCCAAACCACAGCAATTTTTATGTTAAACAATACATAAAATAAAATTTATGAATTAAGGCATTTCTAGTGTATAACTCAGTAGTGTTCAGTATATTCAAATTATTATGCTCCTGCTACCATCACCACCATCCTATCTCTACAAATGTTTTATCTTGCAAATATGAAACTCTGTGCACATTAAATAATATTTTTCTACTCTTCCCTCAACCAGCCCCTGACAACAACCCTCTACTCTCCATTTCTCTCAATTTGAGTACCCTAGGTGATTCATGAAAGTGGAATCATGCGTTATCTGGCTTTTTGTGACTGCTTATTTTAATTAGCATAATGCTCTCAAGGTTCATCTATGGTGAAGCATGTGTCAGAATTCCCTTCCTTTTAAGGCTACATAATATTTCATTGTATGGATACCCCATATTTCATATTTCAATTCATCCCTTGATGGACACTTGTATGGTTTCCACCACTTGACTGTTGTGAAATGGAAGACATGAGCATGATTAAAATATATTTTTCATGGGCCAATGACTTGGATCTGAAGAGTAAATAATACATTGTCAGAAAAACCCTATCCAAATGGAATCATATCAAACTAATAAGCTTCTGTACATCAAAGAAAATAAACAGTAAAAAGACAACCTACAGAATGGAAAAAAATATTTTCTAACTATATATATGACAAGTTGTTGATATCCAGAATATATAAGGAACTCCAAAAACTCAACAACAATAACAAAAACACAATTTAAAAAATGAGTATAGACTTAGGTAGACATTTCTCAAGAAAAGACATGCAAATGTCTGACAGGTACACGAAAATATTCTTAAAAATATAAACCATCGAATAAATGCAAATCAAAATCACAGTGAGATAGCTCCTCACCCCAGTAAGATTGTCTGCTTTCAGAAAACCTAAAGACAATACATTCTGGCAAGGATGTGTAAGAAAAGGAACCCTTGCACACTGTTATAATATAAATTAATAAAACTATTATGGAAGATAATGTATGAAGAATTCCCAAAAAAGTAAAACTAGAACAACCATATGAGGCAGCAGTTTCACTACTGGGTGTATATCCAAGGGAAATAGCATCATTATGTTGGACAGACATCTGCATTCCCATGTTCGTTGCAGCACTATTCATAATAGACAGGAAAAAAAAAACTTAAGTATCCATCAACTGATGAATGAAAAAAAAAACGTGGTACATATCCACAATGCAATACTATTGATTTATAACAAGGAATGAAATCATGTCACATCCTACAACATGGATCAAACTGGAGATCATCATTTTCAGTGAAATAAACCAGACACAGAAAGAAAAGTACCATGTTATCTCACTCATCTGTGGAATCTAAAAAAGGTGATCTCATAGAAATTGAGAGTATAGTGGTGGTTAACAGAGGCTAGAGAGAGTAATTGGAGGAAAGTATGGAGAGAGGTTGAGCAATGGGTACTAAGTCATAGTTAGAAACAAGAAATTATGGTGTGCTATTTTATGTTAGTTGACTATACATAACAGCAATGCACTGTATATTTTTAAAAGTTAGAATAATCAATTTTGAAAATTTTTACCAAAACAAAAGAATAAATGTTTGAGGAAATAAACATATCTAACCTGATTTAATCATTGTGCAATATATACACGTATCAAAACATTAAATGTTAACCCATTAAGATGTATAATTTTATGTTTTTGTGAATCAAATAAGTTTAATTTAAAAAACAAAGAAAAATACCTATCCAACAAAATAGAATGCAATTTAAAAATATTTCCTTCTAAATATAATATAATAATCTCTTAGGAAAGTGTCACTTAATAGAGGCTCAATGAATATAATTTTATGAATTAATCTATGAAAGGAATCTTTAGAACTGCTCTAAATATCAGTTAATCCCTGGGGATATCCATTCTACTTCCCTAATTTCAATGTACAATTTCAAACCATCGTCAAGTATATCCACAAGACACTAATTAAAAAAAATATGTAAATTGCAGAAAGATCAGTAGAGTAGAGGGAGAAGGTCAGGGCAGAGGGGGGATGCATGTTGGGGAAGAATAGGGGATTAAATAAAAGCAAATTTTATTCCATGCTTTCATGATTATGTCAAAATGTAAATATTATATAAGTAAAAAGAATCAATACAAACAAATTTGCTTCATTAAAAGAAAAATTTGGGGGTGTTGGGGATCAAGCCCAGGGCCTTGAGCATGCTAAACACATGTTCTATCACTGAGCTGTACTCCATCTCTAAATTTTTTAATTGAAATCATACCCATTTGAGGTGTATAGCATGATATTTCAATACATATATAATTAACAGAGTTCTGCAGTCAAGCTAATTAACATATTCATTAGATTCAAATGTGCTTTAACTTATTTTTTAGAGACACACATTTGTTTATTTGTGTCTGGATATATAGGTCTGGTGATGACTTTAGTAAATGGGACTGTTATATCAATGCATATGATAGTTTCTCTCAATTTTTAAAATAAATTATTTTAATGTGCTTAAATATAAATAACACACAATGTGCCATTTTAACCATGATTAAGTATACAGTTCTGTGGCTTTAATTACAGTCACATTGTTGGGCAATAGTCTTCTTGGTTTTTTTTTTTTTTTGCTTGTTTACTCACAGGTGCCTGCACAAAGTAGGAAACACAAAGTAGGAAATAAATAAATACTTTATTTATTTATTTATTTACTTATTTATTTATTTGCAGTGCTAGGGATCCAATCCAGGGTTTTTTGCATGCCAGGCAGACACTCTACCACTGAACCATATCCCCAGCCCAGTAATAGTCTTATTTTATTGTCAAATAGAATGTTGGTAAACTGGCCAGGATTTATTGATTTGTTGTGATAATCTTTTTAGTCTTTTATAGCAATCCTTTTTTTTAATGTTATAAATTTGTACATACTGTATAATTAAATCCCTTAAACCATTGTAAACTGAAAATCATGGTGTTCTAAGTTCATTCAAATTTCGAATTATTTTCCATTGTTTTGAAATTTTGTAAGTTTCTATGTGAGAGTCAATAGACTTTCCTTAATTGTTTCAAGTCTGCTCTCAAGTCCATCAATGACCTTCTTCCTTTCTGTTTTCTGATTTCTAGCATTTTATTTAGATTCTGTTCCTAGAATTTCCATCTTTCTGTTTACATTACTTGTCTGTTCTTGAATGTTGTCTACTTTTTCAACAAAAGCTCTTAACATACTAATAATAGTTATTTAAAATTTCCTCTGGTAATTCCAACATCTGTGTCACATATGAGCCTGGTTCTGATGCTTTCTTTTAGTCTTCAGACTGTGTCTTATCTTTCCTTTTGGCATGCCTTGAGATTTTGCTGTAAAAGTCAGATATTTTGTATTAGGCCTTTACTGTAAGGACTTAAGTTAATGTGGCTAGGAATTGGTTTGTGTTTAATATTTTTCTGTAGCTGTAGTTGCTGGAGCCTTCAGTTTCCTCTAGTGTCCTTGTTTCTATCTCCCCATTTTTCTTCAGACTTTCCTAAAACCTCTTCAGATAGAGTTTGCATCTATTACTTCTTTCAGATATAATCCACTGTAATTTTACCAAAGCCCTGTTGCTGTGGTATTCAAGTGCAGGTAGGGGAGGGGAAACATTCTGTAATCCTAAATTAAATCTCAGTCTTTTTGTGGACTTGTGTCCCTGGGCTGTGACATTCACAAGTGCCTCTTAGCTTTTTTAGTTACCATTAGACCAGACCGGAAGGATTGGGAGGTAGAGCTAGGAAAATGACCTTGCTGATAGGTACTGATAAATCATTTTTTTCTCCATTCCCCCCCCCCCACAAAGTAGGCCTTTTTTATGGAGAACATTCAGGGTGAATTTCACAAAGTTTACACTTCCCTTTCCCCTCCTAGTATCTCCCAGGTCTCTATCTTGGTTCTTCTCTGTAAGAACTAGTGGAATCCAGGAAACTGTTTAGCTGCCCTGGAAGTATCCACATTCAACCTTCAGCAATTCATCAAAATTACCATTTGCACATTCCTAAAAGTTTGAGGCATCAGTGGCTTCTTTTTTAGGTAAACAAATCTCTTGGACTATGACTTTAGGTTTGCTTGCCTCATTACATTTCAGAGTGGAAATTTGCCTTGCAACTTCAGTTCTCTGATGTTACAGGAAAAGTTAGTGATTTTAGTTTGTCTTTTTCTTGTAAGGATAGTTTCCAAACTCTTTACATGTTGGAGCTCTTGAATGCCTTTTAAACTACTGACTAGTAGAGTGGGATGCAGTAAAACTAACAAAAAGAATCAAGTCAACAGAGCCTGGACCATTAATCTAGCCATTCCATTGAGAGTAGGAAAAAACAATGTCAATTAGAAGACTTACTGAAACAAATATGGTACCTATCCCTGAAAACTTTGGGGGAAAATGGTTCAAAATTATAATAAATAAAACACATACAGATGGAGATCTTAAGCTCAAGTGAAATCAAAGGGTCGACTTAATAGCTTTTTTCATGCAATGTCAACTTAATATCTCTTTGGCTAATTTCCATAGTGGCTGAACTTGTTATCAGTCAGAAGGGAAAACTCTACCAGCATTCTAGGCCCTCGTTAGAAAGGTTACCTTTGACTGACTGCTAACCACAGCCTTCAACAACTCACCTGAGAAAAATTAGTGCAGTATGCACTCTCAGGTAGTAACATATGTTTACTTACCCATTCCTCTTAGAATTCTGAATTCTATCTTGAGATCTGTGTAAGTCTCCAAAAGGCTACAATTTTTAGCCTTAGATAGCATTAACTTTGTTCCTCTAATAGTCTGTTGATGCATAATGGCATGTCTTGGGCTTTCTTCAAAAGATGCCTCAAAAATTAAAGATGTGTCACATTAATGAATGGTATGAATCTATATCATACACAACCATAGAAATGAAAAGTTTTATGCTATTTGTGTACAATGAATCAAAATGCAGTCTGTAAAAATTTAAAAAATAAAAATAAATAAAATAATAAAGAATGTGAACTTTAAAAAGATTAAAAATGTGAATTTGAACTAAACATAAAACTGTGGTTTCTTAGAGCAGACCATATGTATACTCATGTACACAAACATACTAAGCATCATTAGTTTTAATATTCACTAGTCCTGTCTGTTGTTTTCAACAGTGATTTTCCCCTCTCCCCTCAATTGTTTTTAAAGTTTTCTAAAACAATGGAAATTAACCTTTCAAACAGATATTAGGGAATCCAGGTGGGCCTGAAAATTTACCCAGAGGTCACCCCCTCTGGCAGTGAGACTGAGAAACCCCCTTAACTAAGCCAGACCACCTGTTACACTTGGATAATTCAGAAACAGCTTTCCCTATTAATTCATGCCAGGCATGAATCTAAACCTAAATGAGGCATGTTATAAAACATTTGGATTAGAAATAAAGCCATTATAACCATATGCCTGCATTTTTTATGTACTTTCAGACAACATTGTAGTACCATTCCAAAAATTTTATGCCACTATCTATTTGACCCACAGTGCTTTTTGTACAGCTCTAAATGAAGGGAAAAGGCTGAGAAGACTATTTTCAAGTACTTACAAGTTTGAAGAACCTTGAACTTCTAGGTGTCTGATGTCCCACTTGTAGGTGCATCTGTTTCAAGGGAAAGAATTCTCTTCCTTCAGCCCAAAGTCAGAAAATGATGAAGACATTTTTTCATGCTTATTCTCAATTCATGTGCATGCTTCAAGTCCTTCTTGCCATATACTTCTGAAATCTTGAAAAGATGGGTATGTCTTCTATGATGTCTCAAAAGTGCTTCAAAGTTAGGTACAGTCCTTTCCACAATAAACCTAGCTGTGTGCACATCTGTCCCTTTCAGTGCTTCCAGTGGCATGGGAACATGTTGAGATCAGCTGTTCAATGAGTCATTTCTGTATCCCTGAGAGCCCTGGTATTGAGCCTGACACATAATTGATATTTGATGGGGTTATTCAGTCAGTAATTGAAAAATTCAATGACCCGTGTATATGATACATTTCAGATTTCTTTAAGGAAAAGCATTTAGGAAGGGTAAAGAATGTTGGGAGAAAGGGCAAAAGTAACTTGACCATGCTGAAAACTGCAGGAATGTGCCCTCTACAAGCAAAATAAATAAGTCCAGTACCTTCCTTCATCAAGGAATTTGCTTTGCTAGAAAGCAAAAGAAGAGTCTGAACCCTGTATTTCATTTAAATAGTTTGTACACATTCCATCTTTGCCACATTAATGGAGAGCCTTTCTTCCCTTGGTAATCCCTAAAACACAGTAATCTACCTACCTCATGAGTAATAATATAGGGCAGACTGCAAGTTACATCTGAGTGCCCTTCTGTGCCTACTTAGGGAACATGGAGATAATGTATCCTTTCACTACCACCAGTGCTTCCCTTCACAGGAGGGGGGCAGTGAGTATTTGATTGAAGTGACTCAGGAAAGCAAGGCTGATTTTCTTTTTATATGATTTTCATTGACAAACAAGTTACAAATTAAAGAAGGTTAATTGCAACTGATAAACTCTTAAGAATCCGAGTTTAAGATCAGAGCTTATTTGCATATTGTGATAAGTCTACATTGTGGGAACTAAATGCTAAAATATAATAGAGTTGAAAAGGGAAGAAAATGACTTAATTTTTAAAATAACATCTACTTTGCAAGGAAGTATACTTAGTATTGCTTAGAGCAATGGTTCTCATTTCAGACTATGCATCAGAATTAATTGTAGAGGTTTCAAATAATGCATAGAAATACATAAACCTAAACCTTAATTCTAATTCATTTACTCTAAAGTAATCATGAACATTTTTAAATGATGTTCTTGGTACAGGTTTCAGTATCAATGCCCAGATTTACCAAGAAATTCATAACTATCCTACAGAAAATAATTTATGATCTCTTTAACTCCCTATTTAAAATACATAGTAATTTTTTAAGTAGCAAGTAATCAGAATCCAAAGGAAATGCATTGTGCATGTATGGGACCATCTTGTTCATATGAAGTTGTTGGCAAATAAATTGGTGGCTTCAAAATACAGGTTATTGCTGACTGAACAATGGTTCCACTTAAGATTTTCAACTTTACCATGGTAGAAAAGCAATATGCAATCAATAGAAACCACAGTTTAGTTTGTATGTTAAATTTTGATCTTTCCCTGGCTTAGCACTCTATGGTAAGATATTCTCTATTGATGCTTAACAGCAGCAGCAAACTGCAACTAAAATTGGCATTATGAGCCCTTGTCCTTTTCTCTGTTCCTCCCTGTCCCCAGATTACTCAGCTGAGCCAGTTGCCTCAGCAATCTGGGTGGGATGAGCTAAGAGTGAGCCCCTTGGGTAACACTCTGCATGGCTAGGTGCCTACTCTGTTCTCACTTTGCCTCATGGGAAAAATCATGGCCTGAGGGTGTCCCTTTTGGCACTGAGATATGCTGCCTTGGGGAAGAGGTGATGAAAGTAAGGTGAAAATGTTTTTTCTTACTCTCTTCAGAGAGTTTTTTTTCTCTGAAGGGGTTCTTCGACTTCTTTGCTGAACTCCTGGCCTCTTATAAAGGCACTCTTGTCAAAATTAGTGCTACTCTGAGGGACAAGGAATGAAACTCCTATCCTACCATCTTGATAAGGTCACTCTCCTCTGAGTAGAGTGCTTTAAAAAGAAACAAAGATTTTTTGGTAACATGGTTTACAGTGCATCTCTCTCTGGGAGAGATAATTATGTTTTCATAAATTCCAAGGCAAGAGGTTTGATATGATTTCCTTTTCTGAAGGGTTTGACAGAAGGGAATCTGTTTTAGTCAGCTTTTTTGCCACTGTCACCAAAGGACCTGACAAGAACAATTTTAAAGGAGGAAAATTTTATTTGGGGCCCATGGTTTCAGAGATCTCTGTTCATAGGTGACTGACTCCAGTCCTCAGGGCCTGAGTAAGGCAGGACAAGGACATCATGGTGGAAGGATATGGTGGAGGAAAGCATCTGGGAACATGGCACCAGGAAACAGAGGGAAAAAGAGACTCAACTCATGAGGAACAAAATATATACCCCAAAGGCATGCCCCAATTACCCACCTCCTGCAACCCACAACCCTCCTGAATTTCACTTAATCCCAAACAGGAAATTAATTCACTCTTTGGGTTAAGGTTCTCATAATTCAATAAAATCACTTCTAAATCTTCTTGCCTTGTTTCACAAATGAGCTTTTGAGGGACACCTCAAACTTACCATAACTGAATCACACTCTTTAGGGAATTCTAGCTTTCAGTGGTAAATAGAAGGCATTCTGCCAGGGAAGAGATACACAGAAAGGATAAGGAAAAGATTGGCCTTTTGTGGTATTAGGGATAAAACTGAGAGCCTTATGTATGCTAGGAAGTGTTCTACCACTGAGCTCCATCCCCAGCCCAGGGATGGGTAATTGGGGATGCTTATCAAGTCTCTCATTTAAGAACTTAAGAATCAGAAAGTGTTGAACTTCAAAACAGGGGAAATAAAATCATGTTCACAGTTAATTAATGATATATTGTTAATACTTGTGTCATTATTCTTCAGCATTAATGAGATGTGAATGTTTATAATAAAAAGAAGATAAATTTCAATAAAGTATTATTACTCATACATGAATATTTACCCTTACATGTTGTCAGGGAGTACAGTTGTCCCTAGATATCTATGGGGATTTGGTTCAAGGACCCCTTACTAATACCAAAATCTGCAGATGCTAAGGTCAGTTATGTAAAATGGCACAATATTTGTATATAACCTATGCACCTCATCTTGTATACATTAGATCATTTCTAAATTATAATATTTAATACAATGTAATTCTGTGTAAACAGTTGTACTGTATAATTTAGGGAATAATGGCAGGAAAATAAATCTGTACATGTTCAGTACAACATGCAATTTTTTCCTCAATATTTTTGACTTTTGATTTGTTGAGTCCATGGATGCAGAAACTGTTGGTACAGAGAGCCAAATATATTTGTATCTGTTTGTGCTTCTAATTTGGTTATTAGAGTTAAGTTGATTCTTCCTTATGGACATTCTATTTCCCTCCCCCATTCTTTCTATCGTTAAAACACCCAAACCTTGTAAGGTTATAAACCTCATTTTCTAGTTAATGGCAATCAGAAAAGCAGATGGAAGGGCATTTATTATTAGGACTGGCATGTATGAAGTAATTGATCCTATTGGAAAGATAGAACATGACAGAGAGTACATGACCATCACATCAATTATAGTGCACCATATGGTAAGTGAAATAATGCATCAGACAAGATACTCTATATTATAATGTCACATTAAATGACCCTAATTTTTAAAAAGTTAGCTATTTGAATGTTTGAAACAGTTAAGAATCATGATAGCATGATAAATATTTATAAGAATATGGCACTCTACATACAAATCCAAAATAAATACATAAAGATGAAGTACAGGCAGATTGAGAGATAATAAATTATTCTGCTATTATTTAATGTTCTCATATATAGTTTTATTTATTACAAGTGCATTTTCTAAATGAGAAACTATTCATGCATTTATATTTGGAGAATTCAGTTTCTTTTAGTTCCCCAAATAAGTTAACTCTCGTCCCACTAGAATTTTAAGAATATACTAAAATTGAAATTGTTACTCTGAGCTATTTTCCCAATTCTGGGTTAATAAAGGGTTCCTCAAAGATTATATATCCAGTGTTCTGGAAATAATATTTATTTTCTTAATAATCTACCAGTTAGATTTAAGCAGCAGATGTTGAAAGAAGTTTAGGACACTTGCTTCCATTTTTGAGGCAACACTACCAATATATGTGTGTGCAATGCCACAAACTTTTTTTCTGAGTTCAGAGGCTGGAGTCAGGGTATTAAAACCTGGACTCATCAGGGATTTTAACCTGGGACCTCACACACCCTAAGTGAGAATCATACTGCTAGACTAATGAGCCACTCATTTGCAATTTTTTAAATCGGTAAAGTTCTAGTGCAACTCACTGAACTTAGGTATTCATCATACAATATTGTTCATCAAGTACAAATTGAGTATCTCTGATTTGAAAATCTGAAATTCAAAATGTTCCAAAATCTGAAACTTCTCGGGTGCCAACACGACATCACAAATGGAAACTGTCATACCTCATGTGACACAGTAAAAATAATGTATAAAATGACCCTCAAGGCTATGTATGTATAAAACACAAATAAATTTGCTTTTTGACTTGGGTGTCATCCCCAGGAGATATAGATGTGTGTGTGTGTGTGTGTGTGTGTGTGTGTGTTTGTGCGTGCACGCGCGCTTGTACATATGTCTAGTCCTGAGGAATTCATATAATGGATACTCAACCTGTATAACTTAGATTGAGATTACTGATTAAATACTAACTTATGAAAGTTCTTCTTTAATAAACTTATTTTATGAGATCTCTCAATGATAAGTAGGATATCAGCTCCAAAGCCTTGGTTATTTATTCTCATCACTTTCCCCATAAACTTTAACTCTGAACAAAAGGTACCTTATTCAGAGTTAATATCAACTTACTTGCTTTTAGTGCTGCCATGGTTGATGGATTCAAAACAATGAAACTGGCAATACGATATTTAATGCTAGTGACTCCAGAATAATAAAGGTATACACACAAACACACGCACATATATGAAGGCCATTTTATTTTTTTATATGTACATATATATATATGGATAGAAAAGCACATTTATTCTCCTCAAACATTTGAATTTCTTTAAAACTTTATTTTCCTATTAAGAGTCAGTCTCTACTGATAGAGCTATTTAGGGTGGAGCAGCAGTGTGAAGAGAGAGCCTACAGAGTGGGAGAAAATCTTTGCCACACACATGTCAGATAAAGCCCTAATCTCCAGAATATATAAAGAACTCAAAAAGCTCTACACCAAGAATACAAATAACCCAATCAAGAAATGGGCTAAGGAAATGAGCAGACACTTCACAGAAGAGGATCTACAAGCAATCAACAGGTATATGAAAAAATGTTCAACATCTCTAGTAATAAGATAAATGCAAATCAAAACTACCTTAAGATATCATCTCACCCCAATTAGAATGTCTATTATTAAGAATACAAGCAACAATAGGTGTTGGCGAGGATGTGGGGAAAAAGGTACACTCATACATTGCTGGTGGGGTTGCAAATTAGTGCAGCCACTCTGGAAAGCAGTGTGGAGATTCCTCAAAAATCTTGAAATGAATCTACCTTTTGACCCAGCTATTCCACTCCTTGGCCTATACCCAAAGGACTTAAAATCAGCATACTACAATGATGCAGGCACATCAATGTTTATAGCAGCCCAATTCACTATAGCTAGACTGTGGAACCAACCTAGATGCCCTTTAATAGATGAGTGGATAAAGAAACGGTGGTATATATACACAATGGAATATTACTCAGCCATAAAGAAGAATAAAATTATGGCATTTGCAGGTAAATGGATGGAATTGGAGAAAACCCAAGTGAAATAAGGCAATCTCAAAAAACCAAAGGCGGAATGATTTATAAGTGGTTGATGACACATAGAGGGGTGGGGGGAGGTACAGGAAGAATGGAGAAGGGATGGATTGTATAGAGGAAAATGAGGGGTAGGGAGCAGGTGGGGAAGGAAAGATAATAGAATGAGACAATCATCTTTACCCTGTATATGTATGAATAGGCAAATTATGATTCTACTTTGTGTACAACCAGAAAAATGATAGTTGTACTCCATCTGTGTACAATGAACTAAAATTAAAAAATATATTTAAAAAAAGAGTTAGTCTCTTCTAAATTGATCTGAGTTAATGTATTGAAATTGTGAGAAAGAGATGTTATAACACTTGCTCACAGAGGGAGAATCAGTGACCTAGAACTTGCTGATGGCAACTTCAAAGGTGACTCAGATGGCCAGAAAGTGTTGATTTCCACTTTGTGATTTTAAAAATATATGGCAATCAAAAGGGTTTCAAGACTAGGGGAGAATACGCACAATGATTGAAAATGCTTACTAGATTGAGTAAAAGGATTATGCACTGCTGTCAGCAAGTTGAAATGTAAAGTAGTCAAACCCTCTGCTACAGTTCTGATGATAGCAATCAAGGAATCAAGGAAGATGCTGTGGTAGAATCTGAGTGAGGAGTACTAAAGGAAAGAATTCTCATGTCTTTGGCTTTAGAGTCAAATAATTGGGCAATGTGGACCCAATCTTTTGTGGGCATAAAAATAGGAAAAGCTAGAGCAGAATTTATATCACCACTATAAGCTCTTTCCCGCTACAATGAATGGAGTCATAATTGAGTTAATGGTGGTCAGCATTAAAGGGTCATAGAAAACTGAGGGTGACAGGCAATTACCTTGGAAGCCCCCTGGCCAGTGTCTATGGAAATGGAGTGGGCACTGCTTATGGTACTTATGGAGGTCTTATAAAATCTCCTCTCAGGAGGTGGCATACCTTGGTTTGTTTTTGTGATTCTGATAATTTCAGTACACTAAATTTCCTACTGTTGCCGCTGCTTACTATATTTTCCCTCTTTCCTCTTTGTTTTTATCCACTTGCTCTTGCTTGTGCCTTCAGCTTACTACTTGGTGATAATATTCCTTTTCTGCCCTGCTGTTATTACCTGACACTTCTGTTTGCCTTATTGCCAAGCTGTCAAAGAGAGATTTCCAAGATCAATCAATTACTATTCAAAACCAAGTGTCCCTTTTGGAGTAGGTTGTTATGCCAGACCAGGTGGTTGCCTTTGGCAAGTGCCTGGCCTTAGTTTGATTTCCATGGTCACAGATTGAGTGAAAAACATCCATTTGTTAATTCAGTGTACATTAGTTAAACTCCTGTTTTGTGTCCTGCAGAGTACTATATTCTGGGGTCATACCAGTGAACAAATAGGAATCATGAAACTTAATTTTTTAAAAAAGGAGAACAATTGCACCGATAATAAACTCAGCAAAATAAATGTACATATAAAACAACACAGATTTGAACGAAACCTCTCAAAATGAGGCTGTTGCCATGACAATCTTGATGAGTCTCTCCCAGAGAGAACTTAGAGTCTAACAGCTACCTCATTTGACCTGTTCAAGTAATTTTGATCAAGATTATTCACACATATGTGCTGGGGAAATTAAATAAAGGAGAAGAAATGAAAGCAGAAAGTAAAAACAATACATCGTCCATATATTTTCCTGATGATAGCATCAACAAAAGTAGTAGTAAAAGCCATTAAGAATCAAAAATAAAATAATAAAAGTAGTTTTGGTATACATGTTATACCAAGCATGTATACCATGTTGAGCATAGAGTGGGAGGAAAAGAGTGTGAAATTGTTCAATTATTTAGGACCTTGAGAATCAAATATATGTTTAATCAAATAGGAATATCTTTCCTCAACATTGCGCTCATAAACTTTTTTATCGTTAATTTTTCACTAAAAAGTGTCTTTTTTCCAAAGTTGAAGAAAATATGAAGTCCTAATGTGTGTTTGAAAATGCTCATAGCAAATTTCATGCAGTTTTGTCTAGATTGTTTTACTTCTGATGGTTATAATTTATCTCCTTTGAGACATCAGAAGATGATAGTAGATTTGAGGAAGGCATCTTTTTCCATAGGCCCTATGCAGTGATTCAATTGTACATTGAAAGATGGCATCCATAGATTTTTTGTTGTTGTTTCTGTTTGTGTGTGTGTGTGTGTGTGTGTGGTACTTGGGATTGAACCCGGGGCCTTGTGCATGCAAGGCAAGCACTCTACCAACTGAGCTATATCTCCAGCCCAATAGATTCTTATACTAAACCAAATTTGCAATAAACCAGATTACAGGTTTTTAAAATTCTAACTACTTGTTTTATAGTTCTTTTTTATAGGTACTTACTCTTTCCCAAAACTCTTGACCTAAAAAAAAAATTGTAACATTTTTAACACATTATTTTCTATTTTTTATCTCAATGCCTTTTTAAAGATGTATTTATATATATTAACTTTTGGGATGAGAGCCTTGTGGTTGAATTTCTCCCTTCCAATATCTCTTTTATTGTCACTCCAGCTAGACATCCTCTGGAAAAACTGCATTAGTAAACAGACTTACAGAAAAAGAGGAAGCTTTGGAGAATATGGGGTTCAACATGTTGACATTCTTCAATATGTTCTCTGCATTTTCTAATCTGCAAGGTCAGGTGAAGAGAAAATCAAAGTAATATTTTGAAGGCTTGTGTGTGTAAGAGTGAGAAACAGGAATGGAAGAGAGCGAAAGAGCAGGAAAGGAAAGGACTTGAAATGATAAATATATGCACTGATTTCTATTAGATGACTAAGGCAGTTTCAAGCATCAATTTACAAAGTTATCTTTACCAAAATATTGAAAAAATGGTATCATTACTGTATTACTACATTGATGGATGAAATTTTAAAAAGAACTTATAGAAAACATATTCCAATAAATAAACATCTTCAGACCAAACAAAAAACAGAAATACATTTGTGCATATCTAAAGTCACAGTGTGCTGAAATCAGTGTCTGTAAGTAGGAATTGGTGTCCTAGAATTTATATACTGTAAGTCTACAGGACCATCATTGCTCTTTTTAAGGGATGTAACTGTAATAAGCTCACTGTGCAAACAAGTGAAAAAGATGGAGAATAATTTTTAAAAAATTGTTTCTATTGTCAGGCTCCTACTTTTAGGAGACTAAATAAGAAAGTGTTTTAGTTTCATATTTATGCTGTAATAAATTATTATAAATTTAGGGGACTAAAACAAATGTAGTTCTGTGTGCTGGAAGTCCAGCATGGGTCTCTTTGGGCTAAATCAAGGTGTTCACAAGGCTACCTCCCTTCTGGAGGGTCATTACATTTATTAACATTTTTCACCTTCTAGAAACTTGACTCATGGTACTATCTCTCATCTTTGAAACTGCAATGTAACATCAACATATCTACTTCACTGACGGCTTCTGTAATAACAGAAACATTAACACTGCCCTCTCTTTTGTGTGACTTATGACTCTCATGTATCTTTCTTTATATTTATTGAAAGAGCATTGACTGTAACATAACTGAAGATACTTGGTCATATTTCTTAAAAGAATAGTGATTTCAATTTATCAGGAATGCCAATAAATTTAAAAATTTAAAAGAACACAGAATCAACTCTCAGAATTTGGAATAATAACAGCAGATATAATAAACAGAATGGAAGAAGTGATTTCAAATAATTATTTTCCAAGAGATGAAAATATAACTATTATTGAAACACACAATTACCAAGGAAACAAAGAGACCCTGAAAAGCTGAAATAACAGAACTAGTTGATGTATAAAATTAATTTTATTATGAAAGAAAAATCTGTAAGATATATACATATAAATCAAAAGATCACTATTCTGAACTTTTATTTATTAATCAAAAACAAACAACCTAATAGAAAAGTAGAAAAAAATATTTAAATAGATAATTAAGGCAGAAAATAAAAACATGAAGAGTTATTCATCTTCACTTTTGTCAGGAAAATAGCAGTTGAACAGCATGTATGTAATATTTTCTACTCACCTGATTGGGATAATTTGAAATTATTTTATCACACAACTGCAATATTGATTCAAAATGACTCCAATTTTGCATTCAAACATACATTTGAATTTCTAGAGGGTAATGTCTTAGATAAAATTATTGCTGAGAAATTCAAACTTTTAATATTTACTCTAGATAAATACTTACACACGTTATAAAACATATCAATATTATTTATTTTCATTGTTTTTGAGGTAGACAAAAGTCAATAAAAAACAAAAAGGAAAAGCCACAAAAAGGGAGTAAATAAATAATGTGACAAAACAGATAATGAAATAGTATACTGAAATTAAATTATCTATACTAAACTTATGTGCTTCAACATGTGGAAAAATGTTTTAAAACATTAGTGAGTATATGATAAATATAGCAAGAAACGTTTATTTAAATCAAAACATACAATAACATTGGAGAATTTACAGGGCTACATATTCATATATCCAAAAGTATAAAATTGGTTGAGGGCTATAAAACAATAATGTTTATTTCAGTAGAGAGAAAGAGTGGATCAGCAATGAAGGTGGTAATTAAAGAGGACCTAGCTTTATGAGTGATGTCTATAATTATTTTCATTCAAAATATGCCTGTATACATATTTTCAGTAGTTTGTACAATATATAATGTGGGAGAAAGGTTTTCATGAGGAAATTTTGAAAAGTGGTTAATTCTGGAAGCTGCTAAATAGGGAATTGTTAGTTTCAGTTCCCTTTTTATGCTAATAACCTTATAAATATTTCTATCAGGCTAATCATATCAAGAAAAAAGCATTTTAGAAAAGCTTGGGGCCAAACCATGCAAGGTGGCAATCACCTGTAATCCCAGCTGTTTGGGAGGCTGAGACAGGAGGATTGATCGCAAGTTCAAAGCCAACCTCAGCAAAAGAGAGGCACTAAGCAACTCAGTGAGACCCTTTCTCTAGATAAAATAGAAAATAGTGCTGGGGATGTGGCTCAGTGGTGGAGTGCCCCTGAGTTCAATTACCGGTAAACCCCCCACATAAAAAGCTCAGGCTAGAGAAGTAGTTCACTGGTACAGTTTAACTTTAGAAAGCACAGAGTCACTGTGTAAATTAGTGAGCTGAAGATTTTTCACCATTGGAAGGATAAGGAGAAAAGTATTTTTTAAAAAGCACATTAAGGAGCATTTAAGATATGAATATGTTTTTTGAGGCTCCATCATAGAAATAATAGACTATTTATGGGCAATGAATAAAAGAAAATTCCAAAGAAGCACTATTTGAATGGATAATGTCGAAGTATTTCACAACACTGAAAAATACAAGAGTCCACTGATTAAAAATGCACATTAAACTGATTGTGGGGGTACACAACTTTAATCTCAGACTTGGGGCTGAGGCAGGAGAACTGCAAGTCTGAGATCAACCTCAGCAAATTAACAAGTCCCTGTCTCAAAATAAAAATAGTCTGCGGATGTGACTCAGTGGTAAAGAGCCTCTTTATTCAATCCCTGGGACCAAAAAGATTGCACATTGAGTGCCCAATAGAATAAATAAAAACAAATCTTCACTTAAGTACATCAAGGTTAATGGTAACATCTTATTAGCTACCAGAAAGTAAAGGCAGATTATCTAAAACAGAAAACAATTACAATGACATCAAATTTTGCATCAGCAGGAAGTGATGATTGAAAACAACACAAAGATTTCATGAAAGCACTCAGGATAAAACCTATCAGCTTCAAATTCTATGCCTAGCTAAACTGCTACTAAGAGGACAAAATAAAGAAATTTTCTAGCATTAAAGGACTAAGACAATTTCTGTTTACAAATTTACTGAAGGGGAAGAAAAATATTTGAAAGAAGCAAAAAGTAAAGCCAAAGTACAAGAATAGAATTCAAGTAATACATTCCCTGCCTCCTGCCAAAGATAATAAAGCTCTTGCTTAGGAGTTAATCATGTTTGGAAACATGATTAGAAAACAAGCAAAGTAAGGAAAAACTCCATATTTTGGTTCTATTTTTTTTTTAATCTGGGGATTGAACCCAGGGGCACCTTACCACTGCACTACATCCTCAATCCTTTTTCCTTTTTATTTTTTATTTTGAACTTTGCTAAGTTTTTTTTTTTTTTTGAACCTTGCTAAGTTGCTAAGCTGGCCATGAACTTGTGATCCTCCTGTCTCAGCTTCCCAAGTCAGTGGCATTACAGGAATGTGCTACTGCACCCTGCTGCTTCCTTTCCTTGATAAAACTCTGTGAAAAGTCAGAATAGGTCAGATCTTTTGCTGATGGAGTTGGTGTAGTTCATCACAGTATCCATCAATTGTTAGCCTTTAATCCCATTATAGGCTAACATAGTAAACAATGCAAAAATGACATGTAAATTTTTTCTTCTTTGCAAAAAGAAGAATTAGGTATTTAGAGAGGTATACATTCTATTTGTGTATTACCAAGGTTACCAAGATTTTCTTTCTCTTGAAGTTTTGGTCAGCAAATATCTATCTTATTTTGAAATGGGAAAGTTTTGGAGGTTTCAAGGATCGTCTGAGGAAAAACTAGTGGACAGAATCAACTGGCTGCATTGAGAGGTGTCATTATTTTCATACAAATGCATTTTGAATAGGAATGGAATAGCTCTTAATTCCAACATTATCTGTTTCAAATTATTTAAAGAAATATATTGTGTGATACATAATAAGCACTCAACAATTTGGTGTTGAACTCACAATAATTTTCTTTCCCTTCTGACCTATTCTTCAGGAATAATGGATTATTCATTCCATTAATCTAATAGAAAATGAATACAGATAAATATAATTATATGAAATAGAATAAAAGGGAACTGTGGATCAGGGATGTTAAAATATCACAACCAAGGATAACAATTATGTCCATTCTGTACACAGGAGAAAAGATATTTTAAGATGTTTAAATAAAATATTTCAAATATGAATTTTTAGGAAAAATAATGAAATTTATGTTTTACTGAAAATCTAAAGTTTGATATAAATGTAAGAAAATATATTATTCTTTCAACAATATCAAAATGGTGATTTACAGGGAAAATCTTCCATACTATTTTAAACTTAACTGTATACAGAAATCAAATGAACTGTCAATTGGATCTCTTTATTTTTAACAAGTTATTATTTATAATTTGAAGATATTATTAAGGCAAATATGATTTAGGACTAGATCAAGTTAATAATTTCAACTAGGATGATTTTATGGAACCAAAAAGAGAATAGTATTTGTCATAACTGAATATAGTACAATAGAGAACAATAGTTTTCTGATCACTAAAACAAGAAGATTTTCATTATGCTGAAAAAATAAAAAGGAAAAAATCAACAGAATATGAAGCCAAATATTTATTCAACTCTGTATCACTTGGTTAAAATAGAGATATTATAGTCCTTGGCAATCTCCAAGGACACAACTTAAACTGACCTTGAGAAAGCATACGCTATAGACTTTGTTTTCATTTGAGCCTTGATAGTCACTTTAAATCCATTTTGATATAATTTATGTTCTCCCTTCTGCATCAAAGCTGAAAATTATTTTCTAGACAATATAGAAACACAGCTTATTCTTCCACATTCTAGTAGTTGAATACCTTATATTGCTTAGTCAGGGGATCCCAACCATTGATGGATATAGATTTTGAAGCATTGTAGGTTTTGGAATGGAACCTCAAATACAATGCAGAAATATAATATAAATATTCTGACTGGTGTTTGGCAGAAATGGAACTAGTGTGGTTTTCTCTTATATGTAGACTATTTTCTCCACATACCTCTTAATATGATCATGACTCTCATCTCGGAGAGCCTGAGGAACTTGCCTAAGATAACAAGGTTAGAACATGACATACCCAGGGTATATTAACATTAATGATCATTTTTCAGGGTGAGCATAAGAAATGCACTACATTTTAAGCATGTTCATGTAAAGTACAATATGGAAAAAATACTATTTTATTTCAAGATCTCTCTTCATTTTCTCACATTGTCTGAACTCAAGAAAGGGAAGTGGGATGATCAGATTTTAATGTTCTTACAATTATTGATGACTACAAATTCAAAATAATTAAAAAATAATGACAGATGCCATATTTTTTCATTTTATTTTTATAACTGGAAATCAAGTATCTAAAAAGAAAATTCAAGATTGTCTTGCAACTACTTCCAGTTATGTTAAAATATTTATCAATTTAGAATAAATGGAAATGTGCTATGATTTGATTATGAACCTGCGCCTAATTAATATATTCCCAGGAAAATATCAAACTACTGCTTTTTTTTCTGCTATAAGTAACACTACAAATACAAGTTTCTAATTTACAAACTGTTAGTCTGATAAACCATTGTATGTTATGTTACCACGGATATATAAAGCTATTTAACTAAGGTCTGAATATGATCCATTATATGGAAATATGTGAAGCAGTTTTAGTCTTTAGTAAGAACATAGTAATGTCACTCATAGAGAAAGATGGGAGGACTATCATTTGGTCCATCAGACAGACATAATGAAAGATAAGTTAGATAGAATTCTTAAAATATATAGTTGATATTCAAGTTATGATATTTATATTATACAGGATTTTCTAGACACATAATGGGAAAATTTGTTACCAAATGAATGGATTTTTATCATCAAAAGCTAGCTAAGAACTGTGTGTTCATTTACCTGTGTTCACATTCCTTAATTTCAGCTTTGCTCCAGAAAAACAGCAGTCACTAATCTAAGAAACAAACAGAACATTGCAAAAATATTTTCACTGCATACAAACTAATTTTCATTTTAGTACCAATGGACAATATATGCTTTCTTAGAAAGAGACTTGTAGGTGAAAAGCTAAGCAGTTTAACATCAGCTCTGATACTTATTCCACTGTGAGTCTACTATAATATTTTTTCTTCCCACACATTACTACTTAAAAGTAAGAGGGAATTGATAACTTGGACAAAGTTGTATAACCTTTGTTTTAGCCTTGGGTGCTTTTCCTTTGTTCTAGATCTCAGTTAAAAAAAGGACTTTAATAAAACATCTAAGATTTCTGCTTTATTTACTAAATGCTAGGCTGATTTAATACTATGTCTTCCTAAGATCACAGTCTTGAACAAAAACAGTAGATGAATATCATGGAATTCCAGGAGGGGATTCCACTCCTGTGCTGCTTGGATCTCCTTTGACAAATGACATTGAACACTACATCATACTGTATTACTTAGCCACAAAAGATTGTGATAAGAGCTTCTAATCTTATACTGAATTGCTTTATTGTGCATGTAGTAATGAAAGCAGGAAAAAATGTTTGAAAAAAAGATTGTGTATCTTACTTGTCTCTTGTCCAAAGGATACATTTTAAATCACTTGTCTATACAGATTTCCTCTTGAATTTGCTCTTCATATCATAATACTGATTTGAAACTCCTTACTATTCAAAATTGGAATTTAAAGATTGCATTTTAAGACAAGGATCCTCAAATTATATAGAAACATAATCCTAATGTCCTTAGCTTAGAATGCAACAAAATACAATTAGTTACTAGTTATTAATGTTTATGGATAAATTCATTGAGAGACCTGAGAACATTTGATATCAAGAAAAATATAACAACTAATTTTCAGATAGAAAATTTTGACTCTTCTTCTAGATGTCTTTTGAATATCATTTCTGTAATTTTTGGATATTGTCCTGCATTTTTTATCTGATATATTTCCCTTCCATAATATATAATGCATATAATATATGAAGAGATGTAGGCATAACAACAATATAGAGCATTCTAAGTTGCATTTCAATAATTGTTTTGGGGGATGCAGTTACTTATTTTTGGGCGAGGGGGAGATAAAGGAAATGAATGGAAAAAAAATGGTCATTTCCAAGCACATGATCTTAGCATTTAAGTCTCTTCTAACTGCTGTGTCACCACCGACCATGTTACCACCTCTGTAAATACTTGTCTCAGAATTAAGAACCCCTGAAATTCTGAGTTTAGTGATATATATTCATTTTGTTCATTAGGTTGTTTAACAAATAGCTATTGAGCAACTGTAAGAGAAGGACTATTGATTATGAAATCTGGCAAGATTCTTTAAGTTCCCTCACATGGCCTTTTATCTTATAAGTAGTCAAAAATGCTTAATGATAACTTTTTCTTTAAGTTTTCATCAGGATAATACAGGGTTAAAACTTTTATCATTACAAAATTATTTGTTTTTCTTACTTTTGGTGACTGTCCTTGTTTTCATTTTATTTTCATTCTCAAAGCAGTTTGAAACTGAACGACTTTATATTTGTTTAACACATAACTTTTCATTTTGTGACAGTTAAAATTTTTCACAGTCCCTATGCTCTTGAATGAAATTTTAAGTATATAATCATTCATCTAAAATGTGTAGCTGGTATTGCTAAACCTAGTTTAGTAAGTAAAATATTGTTTATTGAATGTTAAAGTCAAAAGTGTTTTACATAGCTTGAATTTGTATTTCATACTCTCCAAAGTCATTTTCTGATTAATGGAGACTATCTTAATATATGGATAACAATATTAAAAAGAATAGCCCTGACATTTTACTTTCTTTTGCTTTAATTTCACATTAGGAGAATGTTGTCATATAAAAATTGTTGACATTTTTAAATTCAGTAATTCTTGACACATTCACACAATAAAATTAAAACACTTTTCCAAAATATTCAATGTTTAGAGGCACTGCATAAAAATATCTGTTCTAGCCATTTCCAAATTTTATACTAAGTGAGTGTTCTGTTAAAAGAGGGGCTCCATGGTCTAACAAACAAATTTAGGCAATGTCATATGCTTACTCTCGCATAAAAATACATAATGTCAAAACAATCCTAAAGAATTTTGCTTATCTTTGTCTCTATTTAGAAAATGAAAACTATTTCAAGTATTTTTCATTCCTGTATGAATAATACCATGACTACTTAAGTTCACTTATATATCTTTAGAATTTGACAAAATGACAGTATATTCTAATGTGATGCCTTCTCTTAAGTTTCTTGGAATTAATAGATAAAAATTCCAGGAAAGTAGTGTTAACTTAGGCTACTTAGGCTGCTATATAAAAATGCATTAGACTGAGAAATTTATAAACAACAGAAATTTATTTCTCATAGTTCTGAAAATTGAGAGGTCCAAGATCAAGGTATCTCCCCAAAGTCCCACTCCTCAATAACAGCATGTTGAAGATTTGATTTCAACTTATGATTTTTGAATAAATAAAAATGTCCAGACTATAGCAGGTGTAAACTTGAATTTGGGGAGAATTCAAAAGAGAAAGTAGGAAATACAACTCACTTGCCCAAGCTCACGGTTAGTTTCCATGTTTGCACAACTCAAATAAATTTGTACATAAATATTCTTTTCCTTAGTTTGTATTTTTTATTAAGATTCATTTCTTATTGGATTTCTTACTATTGTCTATCTCTTTAAAAATTGTCTTAATGGAATGAGACTTCATTTGAAAAGATAAAAGTAAGAAATATGAGAGAACATAACAAATTGTGTTTAATTTTGACAATAAGTTACCTTTTTGTGTTGCTAGGGAAGGAACACAGGGCCTTGTGCATGTTAGGCAAGTACTCCACCACTGATCTAAAACCACAGGCCTAAGTTACCTGGGTTTGTGTGTATGCTTTGCTGGCATTTCTTGTAAAAGTAAAATGGCATCCCCTAAACCCCTTTAGATAAATTCATGTAAAAACGATCGTTTTCATAACAGTAATTATGATTACTGGTGTGTTAAAAATTTGCAAGTGAAATTGACTTTTGCCTAACTACCTGACTTTATTTTTCTAGAAATCATATAAATGGTATATGTCAACTATTCAATTATAAATAAGTTTCCCTATGGAAAATATGTCTGAACTGGAGGAAACACATGTACTTGGGACATAATGGTATTGAGATTCCCTGGATATGGGGACTCATGTAGTATGTCCTTTGGGGATATTTGGAAGTTATGCCAGTGGAATTATTCCAGATGGCATTGGTGTCTGTGAAGGATAGTTCCCCCATGTGCCTGATGTGGATCTGTCCCCTTGAATTTAAGCTTTGTCACCTACAGATAGTGTAGCTTCCAGAGAGCTCTGTGATTTGTCATTTGCATGAACTGCTACAAAGTGTGTCTTGAAGAAGCTATCACCTGACTTATATCTTCTGGTACACTCGTGGCAACTGAAGCTGTCTTACTATTCAGAATCTGAATGTTTAGTTAAAATCTAAGATGACCCCTGAAAGGCATTAGAATGGTATTTCTTAACTCTCCAAATACGTAGCTTCATTCTTACCCTCTATATCATTATTTATAAAAATGAAGAGCAGGGTTTGTTCAAGTGTGGATCTCAGATACCCCTCAACACTATAATTTGGGATACAGACTCCCAGGTCCCAACCTAGAGCAGTTAAATCGGAATTTCTGGGTATGTGGTTCTTCTTTTTAACAACCCATCTTCCCCGTACTACTGAATAGACAGCTGGGCCACATGTTCTTTACATTAATTTCTAATACAAGCTGTTAACTTTATATTTTGTAATTAGATGACCTTTTATACTAATAGTTTATTCATTCCATTCTGTTTAATGTCTTAATGCAATTAAAATCCACATTTCTTCAGAAGACCATCAAGGGATAAATAACTGGGAATTGCAGAAATGGTAATTGACTAAGGAAGATCTTTATATTTAAGTGAGATTTGTGGAACCCCTGGAATAGTTTGTCATAATTGTCTACCTCTTTCAAGGTCTTCTTTGTACCTGTGATCTTTGTGATTATTGAGACACAGAGCTTCTTAGTACCGTATGATAATTTTGTTTGAACTGTTGACTTGTCTTTTTTCAACACACTGTCAGCATTGTCACTATTGCCTTGATTGTAAAGTAGTGACTATTGCTAGGTCAGAGATTGTATTAGGTCTTACCAAACAAATGAAAATCAATATTTTCACTCTCTTTAGGAGAATGAGTTTCATATATACTAGAGATGAAAGAAAAATTCCCTTTGTTGTTCTGCTAAAGTTGTCAAGCCTTCCATTAGTCTGGGTTAAGTTTCTGGGGTTATGAATTTACTTTTGGTTTCTAATATTGATTTATATTTCATAAGGACTTTGTTGGTTACCAGCAATAAGCCCCTCAGTAAATTTTTCTACTTCAAGGGCACTGCTTTAGTTCAGAATGAGATATATTTCTCAGTGATTTTGTTTTCATTTCAAGACTTAAAATAATCAGTGAAATAGCAAATTGCTGTGAATTATGAAAGGTTATTAGACAGTAATTCCAGGCAACCCAAAGATATGCATTCATTTTAGGTTCTTGAACTTATGAAAATTGAATGAGATCCAATCCTGTTTTCTCCGTTTTAATCACAATGTTATTGAAAGTTTTAAGATTTTATTCTCCTCAAAGGCACATATCTTTGACATCTTTGTATTTTGAATAGTGTTTTTTACACTGCAGATATTTTTATGCACTTTTCATAAATGAGTGAACAAATAGATGTTATAAAAAATAAAAGTACTATTATCAGACTCCAGGATGAAGAAAAAAGCTACATTTAGCAATCTTCCATATACTACAACACTTCATTCTAGTCTGCTAGCCATATTCCTTACCTCACCTGTCAGGTATCTTCAGATTTCTGTATTTTTTATTTGTTCTTCTTAATTATACATGACAGTAGAATATATTTTGACATATCATACATACATGGAGTACACCTTCCCATTCTTTTGGCTGTATATGATGTGGAGTTACACTGGTTGTATATTCATATATGAACATGGGAAAGTTATGCCCGATTCATTCTACTATCTTTCCCATTACCATCCCCCCTCCCTTGTCCTCAGATTTTTTTGTTATGGTCCTTAGCTTGGCCCAAATTTTCATGATCCAAAAATAAGCTACCCTTTTCATAATAATTGGATTTGATTTTCCTCTAAATTCCCCAATCTCACCTCATCCTGTAGAGAGTGATGTGGGAAATGAAAAGACACAGCTGTAAGACATACATGAATGGGTTTATCTTCACTGGGAATATTTGGGTTGTAAAAAACTCTGATAGAAAACTAAAGTGACAAAAGCATTAATTTTTTTTCCAGCATTTGATTTTCAGTCAGGGTGGCATATGGGAATCACATTTTTGGGTGGAACCCTCAAATCATGGCTTCCTTTTTTGCCTCTAGGTATTGCTGGTTCTGCTATAACTGGATTTGATTTTTTTCATTTAAAATGTGCTTTTTATACAAACCCTACAGAAAATGTAAGAGAGTAGAAGGAGAAATTAGCAATCTTTCATTTTTTTATACCAGTTATTCTTAAACTTGACTGTACATAACTACCTGTGGAAGTTTGAAAAAATTCTGATGTCCAGGCCATATGCCAAACCAATTAAATCAGAATCTCAGGAGATAGAACCCTGGTATTAGTATACTTAAAGCCCTCAGATAATAAAAACATGAGAGCAACTAATGTAAACAAGAATAGGGAATGAATTAGATCTCCAATCCTTTGAGCAGATAGTAGTTTAAGAAGCCACCTGAGAAATATTGGGGTTGGTGGACTCTGGGAACTAGACTGCAAAGATGGTGGCCAACTCACTACTAAAACGTGGGAGGGAAGGAGTAAGAATATGGGTTTTAGTGGCAGATCCTCTGAGGCTAAAGCACATTTCTGCCCTTCCTTGTTTGAGCTTGAGCAAGTGACTTCTTTATGCTTGAGTTTTTTCATTAATAAAATGAGGATGATAATTATACCTGTCTCATAAGGTAGTGAGAATTAAATGAAGTTATAAGCTTAAAGCACTTAACCTTATGTTAGGTACATTACAAGCATATTCTTCACATTTGTGCTGTTATACTATAATGATAAGCCCTAAAATACTAGAGTTCACTTGTCTTTTTTTCAGCGGGGGGTTGGTTTCCAATCTAGGGGAGAGGAAATCAAGAAGAAGAAAGAGCTAAAGAGATGGAAATCAAAAAGTTCTGAGAATGATCTTTGTATTTTTCAATTATTTTTCTATAACCTTGTCCCCACCCTGAGAGGCAAAAATTTTTTGCTATTTTTATTTCCCAACTTTTCTTGCTCTATTATAGTCTTGTACTGCCAGTTTCTTGATGCATCCAACACATTGGCAGTAGCATGCTAACATAAATGAATGAGTTAGCTGTATCTGTTTAGATATTGCTGGGCAGCAAATTGCCTCAAAAAATAACCATTTTGTGGTTTAAACAAATATTTTGATTTTTCCTCATAATTCTTTAAGTTGGGCTGTGCTCTGTTGTTTGGTTGTTTTGCTGGACTCTCTCATTCATCTGGGTCAGCTGTTGGTTATCAGGGCAATGTTTTGGGGTTGACTGGCTGAGACAAGGACAATAGGAATGACTGAGCCATTTGCCCGTCATTATCTGCAAGTTTTCCTGGGCTTATTTATGTGATGGAAGTGATTTCCAGGAGTGGAGAACTAGAAGCTATTAAGGTCAAGGATTGGAGAAAACATCCATATAGTCTTCTGTCATATTTGTTTTATCAAAGGAAAATATAAGGCCAGACCATATCCAAGGGTTAGGGAAATAATAGTTACTTTTGATAGTAGTTGCATCAAAGTATTTTTAAGATATTGAATCTTTCACAATAGCATGTTGAAATAGGGCAAATGAGAATTAATTAATTCAGAATAAAGGTGATACCATTGGATTTGTAAAAGGCTTATGAGATTTAGGTTTTGATGAATAATTAGGTGTACATGGTGAGGGACAGAAAGGATTTTAGTAGAAGCTGTAGCCTCAGTAATTATGAGAATTGAACATTAATAAATTGAAATAGGAAAGGCAGAAGATGGCAAAGGAGTACAGGGCCTTAATTTCATATTCTCTTACAGAAAACTCTGGCCTACACTACTTTTTCTAAAATTGCTTTTTTTTTTTTTCCTAAACCACTTTCTCCCAAGGACAGGATGTATTTATAAATTCATTAATTAGAGCCTCAAATGACCAACTGGACTCTTTGTTTCTTATGTAATTCCTATATAAACTTCCAGGATGCCAACAAAATACATAAATAATATACGCAGTTTATAGTTCAGAAGAATGTTCCTCTAAACTCAATTGCAAAAGCAAAATTCAAAATATCAAATCCAAAATACCTAACTCTAGGCTAGGACTGAAACTATATAACATCTTAGGATAACCTGAGAGGAATTTAAAAAATAAAAATACACAGTGACATTTAGCCATATATGTATTTGTTTATTGAAATATATATATTTATATATATATTTATATATATATTTATATATATTTTTATATATATATATATATAAAATTCTTCTTCAGAATTCTGGACTTACTTATTGTAGATTTGCAGTCATGAATATAATTCAAAATTGCCTTATTATTGTACAGTCATATTATACTGGCCACTAGACTGAGAAATAAGATTAGACAAAGATAGCCACCCTACATTTGGTATTGACAATGATTTTGCTTTAGCAAAATGGTTTCTGCTTTACCCTTTGTGATTTTATGCCCCAGATAGTCTCTTTTTACTTTGATGTCCATTGTTTCAGGTACTTTTAAAATGGTATATTTTCATGAGTTAAAATTATTTAATTTTAGTTTAGGAATTCCCAATACCTCTCAACCCACTGCTTATTGTTGATTTGTTATAATTATTAACTATTATTACCATTACTTAAAATATGCTTCTAAAGGTTTGAATAAATAAAGATTTTCTACCTGCCCCCTAAGTTTGAGCACATGTTATCAGCCCTGATTGGTGGAATTATTTCCTTATGCAACACTAGCTCTACAGGACAGGACAGCCTATGTTACTGACTCAAGTATGAAGAATTATTAATTATCATTATTTACATTTTATCAATCTATTACTTAGCTACTTCCACATTACTGCTGTATTATAAACCATATGAAAGCTTAGTGGCTCCAAATGACAACACAATTCCCATTCAGGCATCTCTGGATCTGCCGGGCATAGGTTGACATATACTGGGTTCAGCTGATTTAAACCCAAATTATAGGTTGGGTCTGCATTTATGGCATGTGTCTGTCATTCTCCCTGGATTCAGCATATGTTTTTGGCATGGTATGGTTTTAGGAAACTGACTCTGACATCAATTTTTCTCTTTGCAAATTTGAATGCAGAAGACTAGGTGTCTCTATATATAAAATGTGAAACAGGAAATAACATGCAAGGATACCTTTATTGACTTGTAACAGATGACAAGCAATTTCATTTCCCTTTACTATTGAATTCTCCATTCTATTTGTGAATGTAAGTTTTCCTCATCAATCTATAGAATCCACATATGACTCATTCTGTCTTAATCTAAGTCTGAAATAACTTTATATTACAGAAATAAAACATCTTCCATCTCAATGTAGTTCAAAATAGGTTAAATGAGACAGTTTTTCCTGAGCAAGCAGAGCAGATCTGCAATATATCTTCTTTCTCCACATACATTATGTCTAGTCTTCCTTTAGCATTTATATGAGTTATATACATTACATGGACATGCCTCTATAAATGCAAACAGAGCAAAGATACTAGCACAACACATGATTTAAACTTGGTTTATTGCCTTTGGGTTTCACTTGTACTAATTTAAAAGGAAATATGACAATATTTTTATTTAAATAAAAGATATGAGGTAGATGTCTAGATTACTAACAATGAAAGTGATTTTAGTGATGGCATAATACAACTCCCACATTTGTCATATTAAGGAATACGACTTGGATGTGTCATGTATCTTCTTAGAAATTGCACTGTGAATAAGAAGAAGAACTGGAAATGAAGTCCAGCTCTCCTGCCTACCAATTGAATTTGTCCATCTTACTCCCATGCCTTTCAGACCCCTTCCAGGACAAAATGCCAACAGATTGAAAAATGGGTCAGTGTGTCTTCATTCTATTATTATGGAAATGTTTTATCCCTTTGCAGGTACCTCTAAATTCAGAGCATGTCATTCTGTAACTTTCCCTGAAATGCTGTGTTGACACTGATTTTGTTATTTTTCAATTCTTATAGCACCTGAACCATTTTGAAATGGAAATAGTCATCAATGAGAATAGGAACCATATTTATTGCTTCCTTTTCATCCTCTGAAAAATTAGGGCAATGAGGCTGTTTAAAATGGTTGACTTTCAACTCCCAGAAAACATGAGTAGACCAACCTGTTGATTGAGCAAAGCTAAGTTTACTAGATCTATTGTAATGAAGAAAAGTACCATCTTAACAAAGACTTGAAAGGTGTCTAAAGGGGATATTTTAGTGCTCTCAAACCAGACTGGGTAATTTTGAAGCATCTCCCATTGCAAACCTATTATAATCGATATGAATAGGTGAGAACAAAAATACAAGGACTGTAATATGAATATTGATAAGTTATTGGTCTTGATAAATAAAATATTTAGATGATTCACAGTCTTTTTGTTGAAGAGAAGGATTTTCTTGGAGTAACTTGTTATGTTATATTGCCTAAATTCAGTATTTTTAGTGCAAAAAGAAAAAAGCATGCTTTTTTCCAGGATTGCTTAGCATAGGAAAATGCATTGGTATCTGTTTTCAATAGTTCCTTATTGACTGATCATCATTGTATCATCCTAAAAGTGAAACTAGATAAACCCCCAGTTATATGCAAGGAGCATTTGTAATATTCAAATTGTAAACCACTTATTTATTTACAAATCATCAAATTAATGATAAAGGCATATTTTAAAAGAATCTATAGGCCATCCAATTTAGGAACCAGAGGGAAATCCATGTGACAGGGTTTTTGAACTTCAAGAGGAATCTTGACACAACAAATACTATCTGTACAATATCATTGCTCTTATTGTGCATGCTTTCTAATTCCCTTTGCCTTGAGGTCAGAGTAACCTCCTATATATGATTTCAGGTTGTTTCTTTAACACTAGTCTTCCTGTTTGCTTCTTCTTGGTGTACTTGTTCCTACTTAGTCTCAGACTTAGTCTCTGATCCTTGCCTTTACATCCTTTAGTAGTTTAGTAACTGGCTTATGTGGTGTTTCAGAACAACCCACATGTGAATTCATTGTATGAGAATTTGTTCCAAGGTACCATGAGACCAAAGGAGAGACCAAAAGATCCAGAATTGCACAGACTGTAATTTATTGGGGTGGAGGGTGGGGTCTTACTGACAGAAGTATGGTCCTGGGAAGCAGAAGGACAAAGTGGATCCCTGTTATTTGGGTAAGAATTAGGGATGTATATATTGGTTAGGACAAAAGTGACTTCATCCAAGTTGGAATGTATCTGGTTTATCCCAAAATAATATCAAACCATCAGGCACATTCTGGTGCCAGGTTCCAGCAATAAAGCCACACATATCATTCTAATGCTCCTATTTATTCATAATGTGCTTGGAAACTACTTGGGAAAAAACAACTATGGTTTTTCTGGGGTAATCATGGTGGTAATTATACAAGATGGCTATAGTTATGTCAAGTTGAATCCATACATTTGACCTTCCTAGTATCTGAACATTGTCTGCCCATATCACTGCTCCCAGGTGACTTATGTCACCCTAATACACACTCAAGGACATTATTCCTGCAATTCTTCCCCTCTCTCTTCCATCATCAGTTTTCTTCTCTCTACTGAATATACCTAAATATACCTGAACCTAACAGTCCATTGTTTCTCCCATCCAAAAAGAAAGAAAACCTGTCTTGACTCCAATTCCAATTATAGTTAACTCTATTATCTCTTGTCATTAGTGCAGCATACCTTAAATTTCTTTAATTACTTTAATTTCTCTCCCCCTTTTCTCACCTGAATATACCCCAATCAAGCCTTTACCCCTACTACTCTGCTAATAGTGTACTGGTCAAGGTCACTCTTGATTTCCATGTTGCTAAATCCAATATTAATTCTCAATCTTCATCTTACTTAAAACTCAATAGCACTTCACACTTCGCTGAGCAATCTGTTCTCTGTGAAACTTTTTTTCTTCTTGGTTTCTAAGATACCATAGTTGCCATTTTCCTTCTATCTAAATTCTCTTATCAAGTGCTTTGTTTTTTTTTCTCCTAGTTTCTCTTAATTTCCCCATCTTAATTTTTAAGTTGTATTTTATTAGGTTATAAGAATATTGACATGACATCTACCCATAAACAAAAAGTTTAAAGGCACAGTGAACTATTGTTGACCCCAGGCACAATGTTATATAGCAGCTACGTAGAAATTATTCATCATGCTTAATTGAACCTTTGTGCTTATTTGTTAGTAACTTCCCATTTCCACCTCTTCTTGATCCCCAGAACCAACCTTTCTATTCTAATTCTATGACTTTCACTATTTCATATACCTCATATAAGTAGAATTATTTAGTATTTGCTTTTGTGTTATTATTTCAGTTGACATATTGTTCTCAAGGTTCATGACTTTTGGAACTATTCTCTCTCCCTGCCCCACACCTCTGCTTCCTGTCTGCCATGAGCTCAACATCTTTCTTCCACCCATGCATTTCTGCCATGATGTTCTGCCTTACCTCAGGCCCAGGGCAATAGAGTTGACCAACCATGGACTGAAACCTCTGAAACTGTGAGGCAATATATATATACACACATACATACATATACATATATATATATAATTTTTTTTTCTTCATCTAAGTTGTTCTTGTCAGGTATTTTGGTCACAGCAATGAAAAGATGACTAAGGCAGGTACCCACAGTCCTCTTCTCAAAACTGTCTTCCTTCCATATTCCACCAACTGCAACACTGTGTTCTTGAGTCATGCCATTGCTTGCTAAATTATGACTTCATTTCCTCTGAGATTTCTTTCTATTCAAACTACTTTGCAAACTGCACTTGCACATTTTATTTGGTTTTACCCACCAATACTACTATTTGGCTCCCATTTAACCATAAGCACAGATGCATCACTTAAACTGAAACATTGTAGCAATGATTAGTCATGTAGTATCTACTATTTTTCAATTATCTCCAAATGGACTGTACAATATTTTAAAATTTCTCTTGAAAAGTCTTCAAACCTGTTTGAAAACTACTACCCTAGATATCTACTAGCATAAATATGTTTTTCTTTTTAATATGTAGACATTTATTCATTCCATAGTATTTACTGAGCATCTATTATGAGTCAGGGACTATGCTTAACACTGAAGATTCAAGGGTGAACAATGATAAGTAGGGCCTCTGCCCCTATTAATTTGCCATGTAATGGGTGAGGCTGTCTTTGAATGAACCAGGATTAAAATGAATCAGGAAACTGGGGGCATAATCATATTTGCATATAGAATGGAGAAATGTAGTACTGAAAACTGATGGAAGCTGTGAGTCATATGCAACTTACAGTGAAGTATTTTAACTACTGAAATCATATGGTAAAATCTGTATGAGAGCTTCAGTTATTTAGCAATATCACCTTATAATCATGAGTAGTATGTAGAGTTTATGTTTTCTTAATATAGAACACATTTTGAGGGATAGTCTTTGAACTACACTGGGATGAAAAGAGGGCACCAAGAAATAGAGGAGGAGAACAAATGGGGTATTAGGAGAACAAAAACATAGACATGGCCTCTGTCCATTTTTCTAGTGGTAACTGCCTGGGGATCATCTAAGTGAAGCTCTAGCAGATGGTCAGAAGTTGCTGATGTCTGGTGAATTATGCTAAAGTAAAAACCAGGTGCCAGCTGTGTTAAAACATAAAAACATACATAATTCAATAGAACACTTGTATATGTCAATCAATAACATCAGGTCTCATTGTTTATGCTACTTATATTCAATGTTGTTTGGAGCAAGCCAGATTCTAGGAGACACCCTGAAGAATAACTTATGCTGCCCAGGACAGGCCATCTCTGCTACTCATATGGTCCTTGAGTCAGCAGCAAGAACATCATCTTCAGGCTAGAAAAGAATGCAGAATTTTAAACTCTACCTACTCTGAATAGTAGTCTGCATTATAACAAGATTCCCAGGTATTTGGAAGAGCATTAAAGTTTGAGAAGCACAGATTGGTTAACCTGACTCTCTCTTAGTTTTCACATTGTACTTTCCAAGTCATTGATTCTAATATCAAATGGTACATTTTTAAAATTCAATTTATAGCCTTCTCTGGATTTATTGTACTTACCTGACTCAAAGTAAGCCTTTAAGTTAATTAATTCATCCTTTCATCCATTCAACCTACTCAGAGTTATTGAGCATCTTCTATGCATCAGTCACTGCTCTATGTGCTGGGGATAGAGTAGTTATCCAAACAGGCCATTTCCCTGACTCTTTAAAGCTTTTGATTTAGTGTGTTTTCCATGGGAGTCCTATTTTCAGATATTCTTTTTGCTTTCAGACCATTGGTTCTAATTTTGGGTAAAATATTATGCAGTACATGATTCACTGTACTGAAGCCTAAGGAATAGAATGTTTTGAGTTAGCAAATACAAACCTGGATATGCTATGGTTCACTATCTCGTGATCATGGGAATGTTACTTAATCTTCTTGAATCAATTTCTTAACTGTAATATTATGGGTTAGTTCATAGTATGAAATAATACATATTCATTGTCTAGCAGAGTACCTGGCCTAAGAGACTCCCAATAAATTGGAAAAGTAACTCTGGCTGTTAATATTAGAGCTTATATAAAAAACAGCATGAAGTTCTTTGAGGCTAGTTCATTAACTCCAGTGAAACCTTTATTAGACATGATGAAATCACACACATTTTAGTAATGCACAAAAGGCTTAAATTTGGGTGGGCTGATACTTTCCTAAGGGCAGTGATTCTTATTCTGTCTCTTTTCTTCCCCTTACTATAGGATTCCCTGCATGTAAAGAAAGGGCATTTGGCAGGGTGCTGGATTAGACTGATGGTATACTAGTTGTGGCCTTCATGTTTCCTTTGAAACTTACTAGCGCAGTGCATAAAGGAATAACAATTTCCCTGGTAATCCTCCCAGGTCCACTGACTCTGCAGAGTGCTTGCCTGCAGGAACTCATTCAGGCTTGACCTCCAAACTCCACCTCAGATACCATAATCTGAAAGAGCTAGGCTCATTTCAGGAGTCACAGTGACCACTCTGTGGACTATAAGGTGATCACCTGACCTCATAGAACTGCTCACCTGAATGAATTCCTCAGCAATGCTGTCTTGTGAAGTACCTAGGCATTATGTTTTGTGATATAACATGCCACAGCCATAGCCACAATAAAATTTTTAAAATCAGACAGGTATACAACTAACCTGTCAAGGTTTTGTAGAATGATTAGTTTTTCAGCCTTATGTATGCTTGAGGCATTCGTTTCAGGCTAAAGGGCACTGAAATATGAAATACCTGGACAAAGAGTTACTTTTACTTTAGGGCACAGGCAGGAAGGAAAAATTGAAAAGTGGTAGGTTCTCTGATCACCTGAAAGTGGCTCTTAACCTGCTATTGCTGGGAGAAGCCTGCTCGCTACTCAAATGAACAGGAGAATAAGAAATGAGCTTAGCTAATGCTAGTAGTGTTTCATCACTTTCTATGACAAATTACAAACTTGCGGTGTAGACACCTTGATAATGAGGTTTCTGTAAGTATGAGGTTCACTGGTCATTATATGACAAAAAAGGCTCTTGAATATTGGCAAGCTCATCTTTCAAAGAGCCCTAAGCATAACTTCAAAATTATTTCCTTCACTCTCAGGACACTCTTGTGAAGGCAAAGGCCAAGCCAAGTCCTTAGAGGCAGAGACAGGGTGAATTACTAGGCAGAAGAAACTAGAGGGTGGCCTGCTAGGGATGTCCATCTCCCTCTGCCTCCCTCTCTGCATTATTCAGTTGTTGATAACACTATCAGATACATGCTTTTTACATGGATTAGGTGTGTCATTGGAAATAGATTGATAATTATGTTTTCAAAGAAATAAATTTGCAAATGAGTACCTTCATTAATAAATAAAAACATTAAGGACTGCTCGAATTACACATTTTAGACCATGTAGTAGTTTAGATGTAATATTAGTATTATTGTTTGATTTACCAATGTCCACAGAGAGGACAAAATAAAATCCACAGAAAAAATCAAAACACTAGCTTATAATGCCTGCTTCAAGTTATTTTTCCATGATGAAGCAGGATATAAATAAATGCAATCATCATGGCCACATAACTCCTTGTTTTTTGTATATTTCTTTGTTGTTTCTCCCATCACTCCTCAGTTTTTATGTAATTACTTCTTCTCCATTAAAACAATGTAAAATGTAATGTCATGTTCTCCTCCCCACATCTGTTGCCACCACCTGTGACTTAGACCTTCCTTATCATGAATAAAGCCTTTGGTGTGACAGTTATGTTTTTCTTCCATTCCAACTACCAGAATTATTCTGAGAATAGGAGGCCCCCTAACCAACTTCCTGGTCTCACAAAGCCAATAAACACATCTTCTTCCTTGCTGCTACCTTTACCAGTTACCCCACCAGGGCTACTGCCAGCACCATCACCATTGGAAACTTCTTCTCTGAAACCACTGATTCAAACATCCTACACTGACCCATATTCTATACCTCCAGGAACAATGTGTATAATGTTCCTCCAGAAGAAGGTGATACACACTGCCAACAAAGAACTTACAGCTTAGATCATGCAGAGGAGAATCAAGTTGGTTTCCTCAGTCTTTTGGAGCTCTAATGCTTCCTTTCCCCAATCAGTGTTAGGTTTTGCTCTGATGAACCCCTTCTTGATTGTTCCATTGACCTGAATAAAGATGCAAGTGCTCATTCCTGTCTACTTTATCCCATTATCCAACCTCTTATTAGTCAGGGATCCACTATTTTTACTCTTAATATTTAAAATGTCATTTGTCTCACTGGGCATTGATCCAATTGGGATGTATAAATTTTCACAATAGGATACTAGTCGAGTTAATGACTGACCCTTTTATTGAGGAAACTCTTCACTTTCAATTTGACTTTAAGATTGTAGAAAAACAAATGTGGGTTTCAATGGAAAGCTTTGCCTTGTCTAGAGGACAACATCTAAGTTCTCTGATACTAACCTTGCAGTTGTCTTTGGGCTTATTTATCTTCATAAGTTTGTTGGTCACTGATAGACACGCTCAATTTCTTGTCCAGTAGATGATGAATTATCTGCACTCTCACATGATAATAAAATGTGTTACCTCCATTTACACATTCATTTAAGTATCCCTAATTAATATTCCATTCCAGTGTCTATTATTTGGATCATTTTTAGAGCACATTGTAACATCAATTCATTTATTCATGAGTTAAATAGACCCTTTTAACTTGTGTTCACTTCTTATCTGTATGAATGTCATTATTTAACCCTGTTTAAAAAATATCTTTGTTTTGGAAGTCACAACACAATGCCCAAAGGTTTTAACTGTCAGATCCAGGTAAACTTTGATGACAGGGAAGTGTACCTAATAAGTGGTTAAATCTGGGATTTTTCTTTTTTTTTTCTTGTCTCCCCTTAGGTGAATCCAAAGCACCAAGAGAACTTAGTTGGCTCTCTACTTTTCTAGTTTTAATTTTCCTCTCTACTAATTTTGTGTTTCTCTTTTGTTTTGGTTCATTTACAGCCAATAAGTTATTCCCCTTTGTTGGCAGCAATGGTTAGAAACTTGATTTTAGGGTCTGATAATTTGGAAATTTATCTAAATGGATTAATAGGTTATAGAAATCCAATTTATGTTGAGTAGGAGACAAGAAAGAATCTGGTTTGTCAGGGTTTTCTGTGTCTATGTTTTAGTTTAAATCAATGAGGAATCTCATTTCCTCTGATAGAATAGCTCCTTCTTTTGCATCAGGGATTTTTTCTGCTTCTATATTGACTCTTGACCCACAGCTAAGTTGTAGAATCGAAGTTTTAAGTTCTATTTCTCTAAGTTTGTATGTTTGTGTCTGTAATGCAGAATTGCTTCTCCCTCTGTGCGAATGCTTAATATTTTCCTATATCCAGATGCTGTTAATATAATAGATTATAAAGTCTCTTAAAGGAACTCTTAAATTCCTTTTGCCATATCTAAATAGTTGCTTATATTAATTAACTTTGCTTGAAATTGCCTGAGACTAGGAAAACCCAACTATTGACCTTTAAATATATGAAATTATAAATATATATTCTCCAAGAATTCAGAACCATAATAAAAATCCAACTTTACATAATTTAGATAAGTATTTAGCAAGAAAATAGTTTAATCTTTAGGGTTTAATAAACACAGATATATCTTCTCTGAGTTGTTATTGTTAAGTATTCCAGGTAGATAAATGTATGCAGATTTATCACCTAAACTACCTCTGTTCTTTAAAATTTTAAATATTTTAATCTTAATGTTTAATTTTAATGTTATTGTTTAACAGTATTAAAAATATAAATTATTCCTAACTGAATGTAACCATTTGCCCAATAAATTTTTGTTTCCACAGTAGTAAGATTTAGTAGTTTGTCAACTTGAAGGCAATGTTTAAGATATTTACATAATCTTTAGATTGATAGTACATTGAGTTAATTGAGCATTCATGTGATGTTTAGATCATTTCTATATAAGGTAGAATACTAAAATATTGACTATTAAACATACGTTGAAGTTTATATGATTTCGCCTCTTGTGTATACTACATAGAGGCTATTTCTTTGTGTCTGTCAATTTATTTCTGCCACTTTGAAAAATTATATACGGGAATTATACTGCTGTAGAAAGATGGGTTGTATGTATTCCAAGTTCTGCTAGTACAACAAGTTTACAAACAATACACAATTAACCACCATTTAGTTTTTTTCTGGGGAATAGATGGGATTTTGCATTATATTTAACACATCTGAATAAGACTCTCCTAGGAGTCTTGAGGTAAGGAGATGTGCTTTGATTATGGGCACTAAATTATGGAAGCATTTTTTTTTGCCCATAATCAACCATTGTTATTTGGAACATTGTTCCAAAATAAGAAAAGGATGTTGAAAATACAACACCGAAAACAGAGAGAGCTGGAGATGTTTCACAGAAAGTGAATATGGAAAGGAACACAAATGTATTTTAAAAGTTTTGCCAAATTGCCTTGATTTTGATAAGTTTATTCACATGACTTCCATTTAAAATCAAACATTACAGTGATTCAAAGCTAGAATTTGATTTATTCTCTGTAAAAACAGTTTTCTTACAGCATTATTCTGTTTTGTGTACAATGGACTAAAATAAAATTTAAAAAATAAAATAAAATAAAAGCTTTTAAAATTTCATTCTTTACCTTAGAGGTTAATTTGCCCAAATAGTACAGATTATACATCTTACCAGAATGACACTCTACACTGTTTCTGACTTTATTATTCCCTTCATTATCCTCCTTAAAAATAGAAAAATATAAAGAACATGAGAAAAATATTCATTATTTTTGAGCATTAAGGATTTTCATTTATGTAAATATTGGTTTTGTCACTTTGATTAATAGTTATACATGTTACAACTTTTCAAGTTCTTAGACATTCAGACATTCATTTCTTTTTTCTGATATTGTTGTTTTTGGTACCAGGGATTGAACCCAGGGGTGCTCAACCACTGAGCCACATCTCCAGCTCCCTTTTTATATTTTATTTAGAGACAGGGTCTTGCTGATTTGCTTTGAGCCTCGCTAGGTTGCTGAGGTTGTCTTTGAACTTGCAATCCTCCTGCCTTAGCCTCCTGAGCTGCTGGGATTACAGGTGTGCACCACCAAGTCTAGCAGATATTCATTTTGTTTTCTTTTTTTGAGATGAGATCTCCTGTATTATCCAACCTTGTCTCAAACTCTTGGGCTCAAGTAATCGTCCTGGGTTATTTTCCCAAGTGCTGGGACTAGAGGTGTTTACCACCACACGTGGTCCTTGATTGTAACTAAAGTGTTAACTTCTCTTGTCAAATTTTAATTTTTGCCTTTCCCAAATCAAATTCCTACTGGAAAATATAATAAATAATATAAAACTTTCACAAGGCTTTTGATACCTGAGTTTCTTTAAGACTTTCCAGAGGATCTTAAATATTTCTTTCTGCAAAGTGAAAAAAAAATATTCTTTGCATGATGAAATGAGCTGTGATAGAAATAAATATATTTATTTGCTATGTTACCAATGATCAGTTACTGAATTGTCAAATAAAAGTACTTAAAACTACTGTGAATTTGCATATGTAATATAGTCATCACTTATGAATGAAGGAGAAAGATTATTGTGTTTTTTGATATTTTGGTTCATTGGTTATAACCACAATACTACTCCTCCATGAAGAAGAAGAATATTATGGCATTTGCAGGTAAATTCATGGAATTGGAGATTATCATGCTTAGTGAAAAAAAGCCAATCCCAAAAAAACAAAGGCCGAATGTTTTCCCTGATAAGTGGATGATGATATATAATCAGGTTGGGGGGGTGGGGGGGTGAGAGAAGAATGGAGGAACTTTAGATTATGAAGAGGGAAATGAGAGGGGGAGGGGACAGGGTATGAAAAATGGTGGAAGGAGACAGACATCATTATCCTATGTACATGTGTGATTACATGAATGGTATGAATCTACATCGTGCACAACCATAGAAATGAAAAGTTGTATCCCATTTGTATTCAATGAATCAAAATGAAGTCTGTAAAAAATTTTTTAAAAAAGGAAAAACAATTAAGAATATTCCTTTGGGGTAAAATCACTTATCCAAACATTGTGTCTCTGGCTTTCAAAAACCATGCCCTTTTATTTAAAAAGTGTCAATAAATATATTCTTTTCCCCCAAAACAATTAGTTGTATATCACTAGTATGATTTTTAGGAAGCTATTATTTATGGAGATTTTATTTTGCCAGAAACTTATGAAATAAGAATCCCAAATACGTTCAATTAATAAGTGCATGAGCTGGACTGAAGAGACCATGAAAGGCATTTCAAACACATTTTACAGTGTGCAAAATTGTTTGTTGAAATTTCACTAGTAAATTTCCATTTTTCAAGTCAACCAGTTGTTCTTGCAATGTAATTATTTGTTTCATTTTTATGTATTTTACAAAACACTCTGAAATTTTCTTGTAGAGGAATTTTTCACAGGTGAAAATTTAAGAATTATTTCCAAATATTTAAATGTATGTGTGTGTATAAATTCATATACATATGAATTTTAGGAGATTACACTGATCATTTTTGGCAATCAAATCACATGATCATAAAGGAAACATTTCCAAATATGGCATTTTCAAAATTTCCTCTCCATTGTGAAGTTTATTTTTTTAAAAGAAGTTATTGTCTCATTGTTAAAGTGAAGCCTCTATTATGAATACACAGAGTATATATCATTTATTTATTAATTTAGTAAATCAATATTTAATAAATCAGTATTTAATATTGTCTGTGTGGTAAATTACTGACAGAAATGGCAAATTTTGAACACGCATCCTTTTTTCATTAAAAGAAAAAATACATAACATGTTTAAGCTTGACAACTCTTTGAAGTACTTTGCAGTGAAATAATGAATAAACTTTCATATGGCCTAAGGGATTTCCATGGCCACTCTTCATTTCATTGCAGAGTATTTTAAAGATTTTACAGATTTTATGGTAATGAAATCCATAAATCCCCTTACCTGGACCATATTTCAAAATATGCCAAAGATACACAAACGATTGAAGGTGTCACTTTCAACCTTTTCCCTCTTTCAAACTTCTACTTTCCCTCAGGATGGCTGGTGTGATCTGAGTATCTAATAAGTATCTTACATGAACTGAGGAAGGATCAGAGGATGAGGATGGAAATATATATATAAACATATGCATACATATATTTCATATATATGAAATATTATTAAAGTTTTAAATATTTTTATAAAAATGAATAAAAAGAAAATGTTCTAATGTTTTCTTCTTATCTACCAATGGATTTTGTGCCTCATTTTTCAAAGTCAGTGGAAAAAATTATTATTTACAGATGCTCAGTTTTCACTTCATGTTTGTGGCAAATGAATATGGAACAGTTTCTAATACAATAGAATATGTAGTATACGAGTAAATTTTTGATTGCTCCAGTAACCTAAATTATTCAGACCATAAATTCAAACTGAGAATGAAATGAAAAGTGAATGAAATGAAAACTTTTGAACAAAGTTGTTACCTATCATATTGCCCAGCTTTTTCTGTCTTAACGCATCTCATATTTGGTTCTAAATTTATTGTCCTGTAATTGCACATGTACTTTCAATATGGGCTATCCCTTCTTCATACCAAGGCTAACATGGTCTAAACCAACCATGGTGGACTCATTATGCATGTCACTGATTCATTTTGGAATAGATACATATTGTAATGTGGCTAATGAAATGACATACAGGATTTGGGTGAGATACTTCTGTGTAAAAATACACACATATGTGCATTGAAGAGTAAGGACCATTTTACTCTTTTGTGTTATCAGAAAGATATAATATCTGGCAATGCAGTAGCCATCCTGCAACTAGGGATCAAACAACAGTTGAATAAGATCAGAGATTGGAAAGAAGGTGCTATCATGTCTTTAGACTTATAATTATGCATGCTTATAACTTCCCTTAGTTTAACTAGTTGAATCTAATGTTTTCTGTCTCATAATTTATTAACTGCTGCCATATACCTACTTATATATTGATCATATACTATTATACAGTGGAACTTCATTCATTTTCATTGACTATTATTCACCAAAATATTTTTCTAAAGTTAGCTTGTCTGGTTTTCCTGTTCATAGCAATTTCAAGCCAGGAATTTTTAAGATTAATGTCAGATAAGAGGCTATTAAAGGCAAACAAATGACAGTGGGAGATGTGAAAGCTGACAGGCTAACATTGAAGGAAGAGGAGACAAAAAAGGCAAAGAATTAGGAGATGTAAAATTATACCATAATACATAAAGTGGATAGTCATTACTATGACTTTGAGGCAACAAGAGAAATGTTGAATTATCCTTTCTACATAAGGACTTAGAAGTCTATATTTTATAAAGCCTTCTATCACAATCTTAACATGTATTCAAAGTGTAATATTGTTTGCAGGGATAAGTTAAACATAGAACATCGATTGGCAGGATATTACTTATTTTTCTTAACACCTAGCATACAGGAAGGCATGAAAAGTAATATTTAAAATTTTGTTGTGGATAAAAAAGTGGACATGGAGGAAAGATCATAGATAATTAAAACCCAACTCTATTTTGCATGGTTTATTTTTATATATATTTTGTTTAGTTGTAAGTGGACAAATATTTTATTTTTATGTGGTATTGAAGATCAAGCTGAGAGTCTTACACAAGCTAGGCAAGTGCTCTATCACTGAACCACAACCCCAGCCCTTTTGCATGGTTTCAAAACGTATCAGACATCTAAATGATCACCTCTAAATATGTTTTCCCCTTAATTTTCCATTATGTCTATCCTCTCAATTTATCTTTTTGTGTGTTTATGAAATATTGCAAAAGAGTTTTGAAGGCTTTTTCCTATAAGTTATGCAAAGATGTATACCTACAAAATTTTGAAATTCTGGTGCAATTTCATTCATGTAACAAGATAGGATTTAGGATCAAAATGAAAGTCTAGAAATACATATACCAACAATATATTAGCTGAAAGAGAAATCAATAATACTATCCCCTTTACAATAGCCTCAATAAAATAAAATATTTGGGAATCGACCTAACAGAAGAAATGAAAGACCTCTACAATGCAAACTACAGAACACACACCAGGAAAGAAACTGAAAAAGACCTCAGGAAATGGAAAGATCTCCCATATTCCTGGATAGGCAGAATTAATATTATCAAAATGGGCATACTACCAAAAGCACTATACAGATGTAATGCAATTCCTATTAATAACCAAATGACGTTCTTCACAGAAATAGAAAATGAATTCATTTGGAAAAATGGGAGACCCAGAATAGTAAAAGTAATCCTTTGTGCGAAAAGTAATGCAGGAGACATCACAATACTAGACCTTAAATTGTACTACAGAGCTATAGTAACGAAAACTGCATGATATTGTCACCAAAACAGACATGAAAACCAATGAAACAGAATAGAAGACACAGATACACACCCACATAAATACAGATATCTCATCCTAGAAAAAGAAGATCTGAGAATCCAGGTTCCAAAAATCTTCCATTCTTCTCAGGGATTGAACCACTGGGGTGAATGGAAATCTCAACAATTTTCATTTTTCTGAAACACTTTGTAAGCATTCAATTTGAAGACAGAATCTGATTGTCTCAGTTTAAGCCACAAGCTTTCTTTAAAAAATGGGGGTAGAGGAGGAGTCTGGTGGGAACTTGAATGACTTCATATCAAAATTATGTAGTATGAGAGAGGTAATTTTCTGAAACAGACTTAGGGAGCTATTATTAGAGAAAAGGGAGCGAACATTGGGAGACATACATTTTTTCCTTTTACCAAATCATATGATTTATCTTTATTTAATATCTTCAGAGCGTGACAATGGTAGAGGCTTCTTTAGAAAGCAAGAAAGCTTGTGCTAGCAGGAAAGCTGAACATTGATTTGTTTGAGAGGGTTGGAGGTGGGGGCAGAGGAAAAATTTAAAGGGTATTCAGGACTCAGTTTTAAATTCTACTTGATGACCTAAATTGCTTTCAAAAAATCCATATTTCCAGTACACAATGAATTGATTTGCTTTTCAAGCATTTTTGTAACTTAAATTATTTTTCTTGAATAGACTATTTTACAGTGTTTTAAAATGGTAGCTTGTTCTTAGGAATCCCTTAAGTTCTAAAAATCAAACCTCTTGAGTAATGTGTAAATAACGGAAAAAATTTAATGTTTTCCAAACAAAATATAACTTATCCCTAGTGTTTAAATTCAAGGAAAGATGTCGTTATTTTTTTGTTAACTTGAGCCTATTGAATTTTACAATAGGGTAGTGACTACATAATAGTTTTTATGTCAATGGTCCACATTGCAAAACTGATGATAGTCACAGAATTCTCTCCCTAAACATATATTTGCAAAAATACACAATTTTGCACACAATTTTTAGAGCATTTATGTGTCCCTAAAGCCCAAGTATGACACCATATTTAGAACCTTTTTGTTTTATTTTTTTAGAATATGAACTGCATATGCTGTATATACAAATACATCTCAAATACATATAAAAGGGCACAGAAGAAGGGATAAATATCTGTCCTGGGAATGAGGAGTTTTCACCTTTTCACTTTTGGCTACATTTCTCTAAAAAAGTATAAGGATTCCAGATATTGTTACTCCTCCTCTACCCATCTCCCATCTGTAGTATGTGTTAAATAAGAAAACCCCTAGTAAGTTTCTAAGAATTATTCCTGATTTATTTGTGTTTTACCAATGCTGATCCTTAACTTTTACTTATGAATTGCTGTATGCATTGGGAATTTTTATGAATCTAAACTACAGTTTACTTATTTCATATTTTAATGATATGCTACCTAACACTTTCTCTGCTTATTTCATAATTCCAATTCAAGAGTTTGGCTTCTAATTATTCAATTTTTATAATTATTTACTGAACACTCAATGCCAGAAACTTTGATAGGTACTGAAAATGAAACACATAATATTCCTGCTTTCAGGGAATTTCTATCCTTGTATTTCTGGCTTTTAAATCAATCACATAATTCTATAAATTTGACACTACTTTAAACCATTGATTAAATGGCTTAAAATTTCTTTTATTCATTCTTCCTGAAGTGGATCTTCTAAATCAGCACTATCAAACAGATGTATAATGACAAACACACACATGATTTTAAATATTCTTGTAGGTATATTAAAAACCATGTACTAATTAACAGGTAAAATTAATTTAATAATTTATTTTAATCCAATATCCATAATATATTATTATTTCAATGTGTAATCACTGAAACATTTACTTATGAGATACTTTTACGTGTTTTTGTAACATCTTAAAATTCCAGTCATATTTCATATGTACAACAATTGTATGTTGCTAATGATTGTCTTATTAGATATATCAGACCAAAATATTTGACTCCAGCTATGTGCTCTATTTCCAAGGGATTTGATAATGCAGCATTCCTTATGCAGAGTTATTTGACTTCTCAGATTCTTTTTAAGCATTTTTATTTGACACACAATTGCACATATGTCCTGCTTCAATACCTGCATACATTGTGTGATTAAACCAGGGCAATCAACATACCCATTACCTCTAAAATATATCATGTTATTCATTGTGACAATCACAAAAAGCTTCTCTTCTAGCTATTTTGAAATATACAGTATGTAATTGCTAACACTAGTTACCCTACTATATAGTACAATATTAGAAATTATGTCTAATTATAACTTTGTGTACATTAACCAAACCCTTACCATCCTCCTAATATTCACAGTCTCTGGTAATCACTGTTCTGTTCTCTAGTTCTATGAGAACAACTTTTTCAGATTTTACAAATGAGTGTGATCATGTAGTATTTGTTCTCTGTTTATGTTCACCTTCCAATTCTTAGTTCACATAATAAATGCATTGCTGGTGTATCCATGTCACAAATGACAGGATCTCATGCTGTTTAAGGCTAAGTTGTATTCCATTGTGAATATATCTCTCAGCATACATGATAATGAATCCACATATGTGAAAGTCCTACAAAAATTATAGAGTAAATGCTCTGTGGCATAGGACTGGTCAAGGATTTCTTGGACAAAATCCCCAAAACACAAACAACAAAAGGAAAAAATAGACAAATAGGCTTACATTAAACTATAATGGTTCTGCATATAAGCAATAGAGTATAGCAACAACATAAAGAATAAGACAAAATACTTCCTAGCTATTAAACTTATAGTTGATATCCAGAGTATATAAGGCACTTAAACAATTTGATAGGAAACCCCCAAATAATTCAATTTAAAAATGGCAAAAGAACTTAAAAGACATTTCTCAAAAGATGACATTCAAAGGTACAATGCATATATGAAAAAAATGCTCAACATTACTGATCGGTGCGAAATACAAATCAAAACCACAATGAGATAATACTCACTCCAAGCAGAATGTGCCTATTGTCAAAAAAGAAAAAAAAAGATAACAAGTGCTGGGGAGGATGTGGAAGAAACGGAACCCTTATGCACTATTGATGGGAATGTATATTGGCACAGCCATTATGAAAAACAGAGATTCCTCAATAATAAAGCTACCATATGATCCAGCAATTCCACAATTGGTTATATATCTGAAAAAAAATGAATTGGTATTTTCAAGTGACATCTTCACTCCCATGATTATTGCGGCACTCTTCACAATATCCAACATATGGAATCAACCTCACATTTTGTCTGTTTTTAAAATGTAATACCTATTTTCTTCTTCTCCAAACTGCTTCATAATACCTTAATTGTTTAAAAACTCCCTTAGCATAAACAGTCTGCAAAGGCAATCACAGGTTATAAATTCAACAACAAAAACTTTGCTATGTACAATAGGTCTGATAGGGATAATGAACTTGGTTCAGTGAAACTTTGAGTTTGGTAGGACAGGTAGGAGAAGCTGATTTTTAATATACTATGTCACTATGCTATTGAATACTTATTTTTCATCTGCCATATTCAAAATTAGGACCAGGGATATTTAACTTGCCTGAAATAATTACATTAGGATACAAATGCAAATAGAGTGTTATTGGTGTACTTGCCTTATTTGTTCAACTTCCAATTCTCAGGTAAATTGCCAGATTCTCAAGGTAACATCTATGTCTCAGTTTGAACAAATTTTTATTGTGACAGCTCCCTTTGGTACTTGTGTGACCCAATGAAGTGGAAATAACGATGAAACATTTCAAAATTTTGAAAAGTAGTTCTAATTACTAAAATATGTCACTTTTCCAAAATGATTTCTATTTTACAGCATTTGGGGTTTACAAATGTATATAAATATTCTTTAAACTGTTTAATTGAACATCCTTCTGTAAATTCTTTTTAAAATATTTTTTAGTTGTAGATGGACACAATATCTTTATTTTATTTATTTATGTTTATGTGGCACTGAGGACCAAACCCAATGCCTCACATGTGCCAGGCAAGCACTCTACCACTGAGCTAAAACCGCAGCCCCCTTCCTGTGGATTCTTAATAGACAATATCACTTGACTAGAACAAAAAGTGACATTGAGTCATATTCTCTTTCTTTAGTTAAAAAATCCAACACAAAATCACTTTTATTAAACATACGTTTAATATTAGTGTATGGTAAAGTTTCTCCATTATCTAGAAAAGAACAAAAAATGCATTATTCCCTTCTAAAGCTGCCTGAACACATAATTGATATTCTTCTGAAGAATCATGTCTGCACAGCCAAAATACTTATTTTAAGCAAGTAAAAGAAAAAAAAACAGAATAGATTATGGCTGTTATTTAAATTGATAGAATATGTTTTAGGAAACAAAGGAATTATGTTCTCAAAAATAATCTGCAAGGTAATATCATTTACAGTGTTTGCAAAATTCCAAAATACTTGCTGCTTTATTGTACCCTCCTATACATACATATGTGTATGCACATGTACTCAAAAGTATTGTGCTAACTTAATCACTACCTCCAAACATCTAAAGACCACCACTTTATGGTACGCTTTTTATACGAATTATGCAAAATCTAGTTCTGTATACAAAAAGCATACATTATAGAGCTCTTCAAAATGTATGCATGTAGGGAGAAAAAGGGAAAGCAATGTAAATGTAAATCTAATTTTGCCATGGGGAAAAAAAAATGTACTGTGGTCTTGTTTGAAGTTACGACTTTTCCAAGGAGTTACACTATATGGTTTAGCAGAACACCATTTCTACCAAAAATACATTCTACTTGCAAATCTTAAGAACCAGAAAAAAGGAGGTGCAGAAAGTGTAGCTCAACAGTACAGTGCATGCCTAGAATGCATAAGGACCTGGGTACAGTCCCCAGCACAACAAAACAATAACAAAAAGAATCAGGAATTTTTCAATTCAAATAAAGCTGAATAAAAGCAATGAATAAACATAAATAGTATATTGCCAACATGTTATGTAGCATAGCATCATAACCATACAAAAATAAGATGGGTCTATTTTTGTTTCTCATAGTCAAATGTGTAAAAAGGAAAATTCTGAGAATTCTTGAAGTAGGGGTGGGAAAAGGCCAGCATAGGAATTATATCTGCAAAATGTGTTGTTTCAACATTCTAACTCTGCCCCAGGTCTCTTTGCTAAGTGATGGTCAATGAGTAGTGTGCCTTGAATGGATGAATATTAAAAGTACCCTCCAATGTATGAGACTCACTAGAGTTTTCAGAGATCATCTAATGCTAGGGGATCACACTTGCAAACATTTTCAGTAGGAACAGGAAACAGACCCCCTACAAAAAGTTTCACTTCAGATACTAGAACAGAAGGTGAGGAAACCCCTTTTTGTGAATGAATTCATGAGGAATTCATGAATTCATTCAAAGAGTCTTCAAGATTTCTGATTTGTTTTTTCAGTATGGCTCTTAATATTAGTGTCATAATGTGTTATGCCCTTAGAGCTTCATCGAAGTCCTGATTTGGAGGGAACTGGATAAATGAACACAACTTAAAGGTTCAGGAGGGTTTCTGTAGAAAAGTCAGGCAAATTGGAGTAGATCTGTAAGAGGACCGTCCAGCCCAGAGCCCCTGATATGTGTGTACTAAACCTAACAAAGGAGGCAATGTTGGGAACAACATTTGGGTTGCAAAGCTCAGAATTTAGGTGGGAAATCACCTGAAAGTATAATGATCTGTTGCATTTTTCATATTCACCTCTCCACTGTTTGCAACAGGGTAATTTTTTAATTTCTTAATTTTCGTTCTCTCCCTTTACAAATCTGCCCTTTAAGCTTAATCATTAAATGGATAACTGTTTATTGATCACATATGTATTGGGTACTATGCTATATTCTTCTTACACAACAGTAAGAACTCTGCCTGTCCTCATAGAGCTTCCTGGAGAAGTAAATCCAACAAGCTGAGAAAATTTCCATAGTGTACATAGGATCATGTAGCTGTGACTAATTAATGTTTGATTATCATTTGCTTAAGTTTTCTAAGACCAATCAGTGAGTTCAGTTATTAACACTTTGATTCCTAAATTGTAAAATTATTCACTAGCCTAAAAGGTCTCAATTTAATGGTTGTGATTAACGATTTCTTAAGATTTTTTTTTTCTTTTTTTGGTGCTGAGAATTGAACCCAAAGCCTTTTGTATGCTAGGCAAGAACTTTACCTATAAGCTACATTCCTAGCCCTTAAGAATTCTTAAAAGGTTAATTCAGTATACCTATTGATTCATTCAGAGCTTATTTTTTCAGCATATTCTAAATACTTGTCACTTTATTGGTGTTCAAGACAGAAAAATTAGTAGGCCAAGATGTCTGTAGAAGAAACATATAAATTGCTTCTATGCTTAATATAAAATGTTCAGAGCTAGATACAGAGCATTCTTAGAGCAGAGTTAACAAGGATCCTCATGTTAACAAGTACTTGTGAGTCAATGAATCTCTAACAGTTCATTTGGCCCAGGAGCTGTTATCCTGCAATCAACATCCAACTCAACCACTGGAAAGCCCAGTTTCATTACCCTTATGTATATGTATGATTACATGAATGGTATGAATCTACATCATGCACAACCATAGAAATGAAAATTTGTACCTCATTTTTGTACAGTGAATCAAAATGAAGTCTGCAAAAATTTAAAAAATAATTAACTAATTAATTAAAAAAAAAATAAGAAAGCCCAGTTTGGCAGCTTGAGTTCCTACCTTTCAAAGCAAGGCATCAAAGAAAGTTTCATTACAACCTTGATGTGTTAGACTTTCAACTACATCCCTATTGCTCCATTAGTATTTTCTTTTTCTAAAAATCAAGCTCATATCTCTGCTTTAGGCCCTTGAAAACCGGGCCAGGACTCTCCATGGTTATGCACAAGTTGCTTTGTTTCTTCTGAGTTCTTAGAGGTATTTGTAACAGTTACCTAAGGAATAAGTCTACTTCACTCCCTCTGTTGCTGGTAACATAGTATTTGCAGTTGAAAAACTGTCATCCCTTGCCTATTCAAGGCTCCCAACATTAAGGTTTCAAGTAAAAACCACCCACTGCTGTTTCAATAGCGCTACAAACTAGAGATTATACAAATTACAAATAAATTCCAATCTTTTACCCTGAAGAGAGAAAAAACCTATTTTTCCCACTGATTCTTTTTATATTCTAGAGTCAGTCACTTAATTTCGTGAATAATATTTCAAGAGAGTACTGAAAGTGTTATCTAAAACTCAATAAGAAAATTGTATCAATATTATCTAAAATATAAGAAAAGGCAAAAGAATTTATAACTAGCCCTGGATAATTATTTTATGATTTTAATATTAGATACAAAAATGTTGATTAGCCTTTCAAGTTTTTCTCTCCCCAAGCACTCAGTATGATTCCCTTGCATACTGGGTGAGTACAAAATGACATAAGAGATTTTAAAATATTTAACTTTTGGTAAAATCATATTTTTTCATGTAATCATACATGAATTAATGTGGCACCATCCTTGAAGAGAAGAGAACAAGAAGTCACTCTGTGGCAAGTACTTTGCATTTGACCTCTCTGCATTAGTTTCCTATGTTTGTTGCAATACATATTTATCCAATTTCATTTGGGGAGTTAAGAAGTTATAATTAGTTTGGACCAAAATCAAGTGTCAGCAGGGCTATGAGCATTCTGGAGATCCTAGGGGAGTATCCATTTTCTTGCTTCTAGGGCTACATTCCTTATCCTATCTTCCATCTTCAACATAGCATCCTGCTTTAGTTGTTATTTTGCCTTCAGTCTCGGCAGTGAGATATCTCCCTGCTTCTATCTCATAAGGAGATCTGTTATTAAATTTAGGCCTCACCCCTGTATAAACCAGGGAACTATTCCATCTCATAATCCTTAACTTAATAATGTCTAAAATGATCCTTTTTTACTCTGTAAAGTGACACTCTCAAGTTCTCAGGATTAGGACCTGAATATTTTAGGAGGCCATTATTCAGGCTACTACAATGGAAAGTGAAGCTGTTATCCTAACCAGAAATATTCATCTGCTATAATGCAATGTCTTTGTTCTATCCAGGTGGTTTTGATTTTTTCAGAAGTGCGTAACAGTCCAGTTTATAAATCATTGAAGATGGAATTACTGTCAATCTATAATATACAGCTTGTTCATCTACAATAAACTGTATCCCCTTTAACTTTTTATCAATGTTTGGCATAAAAAATGGCCAATTGAAGAATGCTTCAATGCCTTCTCTAAAACCCTATTGAATATTTAAAATTTCATCCATTACATTTTTTAAATAAATTTCATTACATTGTTGAGTGAAAAAAATCTTGTATTTTTTAAAACACATGCCCTTAGATTTGGTGATTAAATTTATCTGTCCTCACAAACTAATAGGCAACTTAGAACTATATAACTAATCATGATTTTTTAAATAATTTTACTGGCTTCCAGGAAGTATAGACTAAATTTAGTATATAATTACAGTAACTATTCTTAGCTAGTATTTCTTGTGTAATTACATGTTCTTCACCCCAACCCTAATAACCATTTCTTTTACTTGTTACTATGATGCTGTTGAGAATTTATCTTCATTTTAATAAGCCTATTGCATGGGTCTTTTAATTATAATCTTTCTCAAAATCTTTTTTTTGGAAAGAGACATAAAATAAAACAACCAAACAATGAACTTGGAAGGCATATGGACTCAATGAATTATGGCCCATCTGTATCTTTTTTGAGTGCAAAAGGCATAAATTCAACTATGAATACATTTTGTTGCTATAGAGGCATTTTAAAATTTTGTTTCTAATCATTTATAACATATGGATGACACTAATAATCTTAAAAATGGAAATGAGTGAGATGATTTTTGTTAACACCTCCTGCATTAAAGAGGTATAAACTGTGTTTCTTGAAATCATATGTACATTTTCTGTAAGGTTTTACACAGGACAGGGCATCATATTGGAATTCTTTTACAAAATTTCCCCCATCCCATACAGTTGAATTGAACATATTATCTGATACACATGAATAGTATAAGGGCTAAATAATTTGTGTTTATCAGAGGTCAATCATTTTATCTACTGTGGAAATTTTGAAACCCTATCTTAGTGAAAAATATAAGAAAAAATAAGAGTGTAAATTGAGTAGGTTCCTTTATCATTTATTCTATTAATCCAGTTTCTGATGATTACTCATATCAAGATTTCTTAATACATTTCTTAATACATTTACAGTTCGAGTTACATCTCGAACAAACCTAAGTGATAAATAGCTTTTAAAAATAAGATATATATATATACGTATATATATATGTATATATATATATATATATATATACACATACACACACACATATCAATGTGTGGATATGTTAGAATTAGATTAAGGATTAAGGTTTACCTAGAAAAAGTTTGGTGTTATATTTTCTTTTATTTATTTGTAATTATTTATTTGGCACTGGGGATTGAACCCAGGAGTGCTTTACCACTGAGCTACATCCCCACCCCCCTTTTTAATTTATGATTTATTTGGATACAAGATCTTGTTAAGTTGCTTAGAGCCTTGCTAAAATGCTGAGGCTATCCTTGAATTTACAATCCTCCTTCCTCCATCTCCCAAGTCACTGGCATTACAGTCATGTGCCACCATGCCTGGTAAAGTTTGATATTTAAAAGAACAATTTAATTTGAAAAGTAAGCATTGAATTATAGTTCAGACTCTGAATTCAAATTCCATGTTCACTGAGTCTTCTATCAAATTGAGATGCCAATATTTTTAAAAACGTATTGAACTTTGTGAGTGATTCTTTTTGTTTTTATGTTTTCTTTTTTGTGTGTGTCTTTGATGTAGTTGTCTAAAAATACATAATGTAATATTTTCAAGTAATGATATTTTAAATTTCAAAATATGAAGTACTTTAAATAATAAAACAGTACACAATAACAAAACACCTTATTTTATCCAAATGCAGATTTTAAAAAATATTTTATGTCACATTCATGTACATACATAAACATATAAGTAAAGGAATCAAGCCAGGTGTGGTGGCGCACACCTGTAATCCCAGCAACTTGGGAGGCTGAGGCAGGAGGATCACAAGTTCAAAGCCAGCCTCAGCAACTTAGTGAGGCCCTAAGCAACTCAGTGAGACCCTGTCTCCAAATAAAATACAAAATAGGGCTGGGAATGTGGCTCAGTGGTGGAGTGCCCCTGGGTTCAATCCCCAGTACCAAAAAAAAAAAAAAAATAGGAATCAAATGATTTCCAATCCCTGTTTAGATGGACTGCAGCATACAATATTTTCTATTTTTGTTGTTTTCTTATTAATGCATTAGCTATACATAATATTGGGGTTCATTTTGATGAAATTATTCAAGCATAATTTGCTCCAATTCAGTCTCCAGCACTTTTGCTTTCCCTTCCTTCCTCCTTCCCCAATCCCTTTCCTCTACTGGTCTTCCTTCTTTTTATTTATAGTTTTTTTTTTTTAATATTAGTGATATTTCCTATTTTGTTTTAATTTATACATTTTTAGGATTGTTCACAGTCTTTTAGAATGAGATGAGATTCACAGTTTGGGTATCATGCCATAGTTTGGGACAATGAATAATATATGTCAACATTTTTATATCTACCACACATTCAGCTTTATAAAATGTTAACGTTTTGCCATACTGGCTTTAAATAAAAAGAAAACAAAACATTAGATAAATTCAAAGTCCTCTCTGTACTCTTTTTTATCCCTATTTCCTTCTTTCATCTCTAGAAGTAACTGATGTATTAAGTTTGGTATATATTTCCATGCTTGTATAACAGTTTTACTTCATATGGGCATATCCATATAATATATACAACAATTTTGCATATTTCTAAGTTTATATAAATCTATTTACACGTTCTTCTGTAACTTTTGGGGGTTCATCATTATGCCTTGATATTTGTCTTGTTTGATAACTGTAGCTCAAGTTTATCCATTTTAGCTTATCTATCATATCTCATTGAATGTATGTTCCTCATTTTGTATTAATCTATCTACTGTGGTTACAATTTAGATTTCATTATTGTTGTTGGTATAATGAATCATACTGCAATAAAAATGATTGTACATGTATTATTCAGCTGAAAAATGTTTTTCACTATGGTCTACAAGTGGAAATGAAAATATGAGACTATAAAACTAGCACATATGTGACTTTATAATGTATTGCCAAATTATTCTTCAGAATAATTTTTTAATTTGTACATGTAACAGGATTGCAGGAGAATTTCTATTTCTTCACATTCTTGAAAATTCTAAGTAAGATATGAATAATCAAAAATGAATGAAATCTTTCTCATTTTAATTCGCATTTTTTGGATTAGTAGTGAGATAGAACTTTTTCATAATTTTAGGTCATTTGAGTTTCCTCTTCTGCATTTTTTATACTATTTGTCTTTTTCTTAATGACTTTAAGGAGTTGTTTTAGTATTCTGCAATTTCCTCTAGATTGAGCCTTCTTTTTACTGTCCCTTGATTTCCTCTGTTATGCATAAATAAGCTTTTAATTATATTGTCAAATTAGTGATTTTAATTTAATTTTATTTTTGTTTACTTCAGTCGTAAAGTACCTAATATTTTCTTTTATATTTAAAGTTATATTTTTATTTTTAATGTTTTCATTTATATATGTATATATAAATAAGTGGGGTTCATTTTAAAATAATCATACATGTATAGAATATAATTTGCTCCATTTCATTCCCCAGTGCTTTGTGCTTCCTCTTTCCCTTTCCTCTTTCCCTCCCCTTTTCCTTCCCCTTATTCCCCTTCCTCTCATCTACTGGTCTTCCTTCTAATTATTTATTTTTTCTTTTCTGTGGGGAGGGTACTAAAGATTGAACTTGGCCACTAAGCCGCATCCCCAGCCCTATTTTGTATTTTATTTAGAGTCAGGGTCTCACTGAGTTGCTTAGTGCCTCATTTTTGCTGAGGCTGACTTTGAACTCAAAATCCTCCTGCCTCAGCCTCCTGAGCCACTGGGATGTGCCACTGTGCCTGGCCTATGGTTTAGTTTTAATTGTTGCTTTATGTGTATATATATATATATACACATACATATATATATAATTTTGGTATATTCATATACCTATGTAGCATAATATTTTCAGTTTAGACCTTTCTTGACTTGGAAATATGCGTTTTATGTTTATAATTCCAAGATTGTTTGTGTGTATATGTGTGTGTGTGTGTGCGCGCATGTGCACATAGTCCTTTTGCAATTGCTTCATAGAAAATAAGAATCTAAGTTTATAACCATTATGCTACAGTTAAACCAGTGCCATTTTTTCAATAGTTCATCCTTTATCTCCTTACTTGTAACACTGTTTCCATCATATACAAGGTTGCCATATTTATGAGAGTCTGTCTGTATTTCTATTTAATATAATTATTTCTTTATTCCTTATATCTTTTCAACCTGTTAAAAAATGTCCCATAACATGGTCTTTTTATTCAGAATTGCCTAGGTTCTTGCTGGAGCTTTGCTCTTCTGTATTAATTTTAGAATTTTCAGCTTGACTAGTTTTATAACAAGCTCTGTTGGACATTGGTCATAAATGTAAGAAATTTAATAATTAACAAACAAATATCTTTAAAACACTGAATCCTTATCTATATAAGGATTATATCTTATATATATTATATGTTATATATCTGTATAATCCTTATCTATATTTTACTGCCAATGTAATTTTTAAAAATTTCTATTTTTCCTTCATAAACATTTGCATGTTGTTTCCTTTGTATTTTGCATTCTATTTCTTCACTCTAAAGTTCTTAAAATATAAATTTTCTGGGTACTATATGTATTGATTCATTAGAAGTAGAAATATTTCCCTTTTTTAATATTTTAGATTGGAAATAATTTTGAACTTTCAGAAATGTTTTTCTTTAATTGTCTTTTTTTATAGAAAACTTGCAAAAAAACCCCCAAAATTATATATTTCTTTTACCTACATTTTACTACCCCATCAGTAATTTTGTGTATTTGCTTTTATTATCCTCTCTATATAGATACTCTCATTTGTTTCTAATTTTTTGAGAATTTGTTACAGATTAATGGCCTTATCCGTCTAAGTGCTTCACTATATATTTTCTAAAACCATTAACATTTTCTTGTTTATTTATCAAAATCAGGAAGTTGACATTGGTACAATATCACTACCAACTTTACTCATCCTATCCATAAAATATTTTAATTTATTAAAATTATATTATATATTATATATTATATTATAAATTATATTATATATATTATAGTATAGTATAGTATAATTATTATATTATTATATTATAATATAATATAATTATTATATATTATATTACCTAGGCTGGTTTGGAATTCATGAGCTCAAGTGACCCTCCCATCTAAGCCCCCAAGTAACTAGGACCACAGGTTTGCGCCACCGTGACCAGCAACTAAAAGCTGGTGTGTGTGTGTGTGTGTGTATGTGTCTGTGTGTGTGTTTTTAAATTTCAAATGTTTTTGAATTGGTGTCTTGCTATGATGCCCAGGCTAGTCTTCAATTCCTAGGCTTAATTGACCCTCCCACCTCAACCTTCAGAATGCCTGGGACTACAGACATGTACCATCTTGCTCTGCTTTATCCAAATTTAACTGGTTTTCCCAGTTACATTCTTTATGGAATAGTAAAAGAAAACATTTTCTTGACCAGAATTTAATCCATGGTCATAGGTACCCACTAGTAGCCATGACATTTTAATCTAGAAAAATTCCTTGGTTCTGTATTTTATGACCTTGCCATTTTTTGTAGATCGTAGGGTAGTTATTTTTTAAACTGTTACTCTGTTTGTTATGATGTTTCAAATTCAGTTTGTTCACTTTTGCCAGGACCCACATAAGTGAGTTGGTGTCCTTTGTGATGTATTTCAAGGGATACATTAAGTCTTTTTGTACTGATACAAGTGATAACTTAGATCACTTGATTAAAGTGATAAATATCAGGTTTCTCTGACGGTGTATGTGTTTATTTTGGCTTTGGTTTTAAGTTTAGTTTGGTGGAAATTCTGTGCCCTGAGTTGAGTATGTTTCCTGTATATAAATTTTGCTTTGTTACTGCCACATATTCAAAATATATCATAACACTGAGACTATTTTTATGTTGATGTCTTAGCTTTAGATTTTGTAGACATTCAGTGATATAAATTTTAACCCCAACTGCTTCAGATACCAGCTCCATATCTATCAATTTTTCAGAATTGGTGCCATAGTTAACAATTGTAGGAAAATGGAAACTGCTCTGTCTTGGGTTGATGCAGTTATGATCATTTATTTATTCATCCATTTATCAAACACTTTTTAAGGGTCTGCCATAAGTCAAACAATATGCATTATACCTTCTCTGTCTAAAAGTTCCACATCTATGGATCAGTCAATCTCCAAAATTATTTTTAAAATTTACATCTGAACTGAACATATGCAGACTTTTTCTTATGATTATTGTATCAACAATACAATATAATAGATATTTGTACAGTATTTATATTATTTTAAATATCATAGTAATCTAGAGATTATTTAAAATATATAAGGGGATATCTATAAGTTATATATGAATAATTTGCAATTTTACATAGGGACTTGAATATCTGCAAGTCGCAGGGTCCATGGCATTTTCTGAGACTAATTCCCCAGCAGCAGATAGCAAGGGATTACTGTATATAATTTTTTGAATCTCTAATTAGTATCTATTAACATGTAAGGTACGTTACTGATTGCATGAAAGAATAAGATCAATCATTACCTTTATACAGGTCCACAGATTAAGTGCATTGTACATAGTGTAAATAAGTTTTTATCAATGGAAATGCAGTGTTCCCACTCTAAACTCACATTCAAAGATGACATGCATTTTGTCTCTCTGAAACCCAATTTAAGTAAGAATAAGCACAAAAGCTGATTATTATTATGTTCTATTCACAAATTTTAGTATGTTGGTTTATTTTTCTTATTTTTAGATACAATGATTTAATATACCTAGCAGTTTAGAAATTTTACTCTTTTTCCCTCATTAGCAATCACTGAGTGGAAAAGCTATAAGTGTACCATACAATAGAAAGTTTCTGTCTTGTCCTTGTTCTTGTATCTTATAGAAAATACACCTTATGGGGGAAAATTGTTTAAGAGAAATGTATGGTAAATACTAAGTAATTAGGTTCATCTTGAGTTGTCAAATCTTGTTATTTTCAAGATCCTGATTGTTAATTTAAACGTGTGTTAAAATTAAGCTTTTCAGTGAATGGGTTGATATTTTACTTTTTTAAAAAATATGTTTTAGTTGTAGGTGGACACAATATCTTTATTTATTTATTTATTTATTTTTATGTGGTACTGAGGATAGACCCAGTGCCTTGTACTCTACCACTGAGCTATAGCTCTGGCCCTGTATTTTACTTTTTATTTTATCATGCTGGCATTCAACCAGGTAGTATTATTACCCATTACTTTAGAAAGTACCCACTGCCTTTTGACAACCTCTGAAATCGCAACTTATTCCTCCTCAATGTAGTTCTTGTATTTGATTTTAAATGTATTAAAGCAATCCATTTTCCCTTACCACTTATTTTTAAAGAAATGTATACATTTTCAAGTTTTTAAAATACTGCAATATTTTGATACTATCATCTGTTCACTAAATAGGCAATGAAGGCCAAACTCAGATAAAATAATAAAATATGACATTTGGAGATTTGGGGGCATCCTTATTTGTCAAAGAAACCTTCAAAAATATTCTAATTAGTTGCTTAGGAAAGTCAATATGAAAAGACAAAAATTTCTGTGGAGAACTAAAAAGAAAATCTTTTCTTATTCTAGATAGGTAGAGAATATCCTTTGAAATGTTTTCATTTGGTGTCTTAAGTTAGTCTTTCTAAACTGAATTTTCTTAAATATTTTAATATCACTGATGTCATAGCTGGGTCATTGTTATAATTTGACAAGAAGATGTTTCCTCTACTGCTAGAAATGTTCTTGGCTAGAATATCCTTTAAAAATAATTATTTTACAGTATGGGGTAATCACCAAAAATCATGATTATTGAAGTGAAAAGTAACTATTATCATTTCCAATGACTTGAACAATTCTGTTTATAGTGGGTGTTAAGAACATATCTTAATAGTTAAAAAGTTTTAATAGGTATAAACTCTTTTTTCTTTAAATATATTTCAAGTGGTTCTACCAAATAAAGATTGATATATAACAATGGAGTAAAAGAGGCTGAGAGGTAAATATTCATGTGAAAAATCAAATTTATGATACGTTACTGCCTAGAAGTTAAAATAATTCCACATATATATATGTACATATATATATCCACATATGTATGTACATATATATATACAAATTCATAAATATATATGCATAAATGCATGGGTATGAATTTATTTATGAACACATACATGTAGAAGATATATACAAATATAAAAATTTATATTATTTCTTTAGATATTATATATAATGTGCATTTTATATTTGTATATTATGAATATTTTTCTGTTTCTTATTGTTGAGAGGAAGGCCAGGTATATAGTACTGATAACATCTTGAAAGAAAATTCATTATCAAAGTGAACAGAAGAAAGCTTTCAGACTAATTCTGTTCATCCTTGGATCAAAGTGCAGTTTGTTTATGTATTTGTTTTGTTTTGATAGTTGATTTTGCCATAACTTAAAGTAGGATTTCAGGCCTGGGCTGAGTTAAATTAAGCTCATCATAATAGCTCTCCACTTGTGGTAATATATAGCACAAGCCTAAAGACGTTCTTGTATTTCTCATTTATTAAAACTACAACTGTAAATCAAATCTCTGTGGTTTGAATACTTTGCTTCTGACAATTCAGTTTTTCATTTTAATTTAAGTGTTTTTAGATGTTTTGCTATCATTCTGAATTATTGGTAAATTTTATTACAAGATGATTGAACCAAGCTTCCATTTAATATATAACCACTCTGTGCTGTATATTCTACTGGACTGATAACTAATTATTGGTATATAAAATATAAACTGTTAATTTTACCAAAATATACTTTCACTAGGATCTTAAGGCAAGTATATGTAAATGCAGGGACCACATGTTAGCTTGGATTTGATTCTGGGGCATTAGTTCCATCCCCACTCCTTCACGGCCATGTCACGTAACCATGTTATTTTTCTGATGCCCTTTTAACACTTTGATAATGCAAAACCACTTCTGTTTCTTAAAATATTTTTAAAGTGGCATGCCAAGTCAGTACTACAAATTATATTTATAATGATTTTGAGTAACTTAAGTCCTTTACCATAAAATGGCACATTATATTGAGAAATAGACATGTTTCCTGCATGTATTGTACAAGTCATTTGTGAGATCCATTTATCAGTTCATTATATCACACATTTGTAGTGTGCTTGTAGTTGATCACAAGTATAAAGAATATGACTCTCCTTTTCTGTTTTAAAAATAGCTCTTTGAGTGAATATATAAACTCTTAAGCAGTCTTAGGTCTAAATTTGAAGAATCATTGAATCTAAATAATGACCAAAGAGTACATTACTGCTTCTCATCCCTTCCCAAAACCCATGGAACTGACTCTGACCTCACCTCAGTTTACTTTTGCATCTAAAACTAAAAAAAATTTGTAAGATCCTATCTAGACCTAGTATCCTATGTTAGTTACTTGTTATCTTACATACATAAGATTAGGGTTTTTTGGTGATAACTGTCCTATGATGATCTTGATGTGTCATGTGATGTCGGAAATATAGCACCTCTTCTGCTCAGTTGTGTTTTAACAATAAAGTTTCAGAGAAAATTCCCACATTATTCCAAACTGTTTAATGCAGGGTTATCAATATTTTTAATTCTGCACGAAGTTAAAATTTTATATTTTGGTGCCAAGAAGTATTTTGCAATAAAACAAACACCAAGTTTACTAGAAAAAATTGGCCTTCTATAAAAATGAATTCATTAGAGAGAAATTCCAAATGCATTTCATTTGAACTACACGTCCTGGGAACTGTGCTAGTTAAAGTCTCAATGTTCTTAGGAAATGTAAAGTACATGGAATTGTCCATGCTTCAAAAATAGAGATAATGTATCTTTTGCTCATAATAGGTGATAAGTAATTATATTGAAGGATTGGCATGTAAGTCATTAACTTTCAAACCCACATCTTTTGAATAACAAAGGGTTTTATTCTGTTGTTCATCTAGATAGGTGTGTGGACAATAGATATTTTTACCTTTGCTTCATATTCCTTCAGAGCTAACGCAAACTAAAGTATTTTTTACGGGGGGAGGGGCAACAACTTCAAAAACATTTTTTGTTAATGCTTCAGATGTGTAATTATTTGCTGAACATTATCAGGGCTAAGGCAACTGCCTAAGGAATTCATATTTGTTGTCGACTCCTATTGCTCATATGTTCTAAGTGCTGCCTACAGTATTTTTTCTTTGCACAAGAAGTATTGTAATGATATTTAATAAAGTATAATAAGATTTCTGACTTGGCCTAAATATAACTACTTTAGTTTTTACTATTCATGCTATCCGTCTTTTTTATAAACGAGTTAAGGTTTTAAAATGTATTGGAAATGTTAGTCTAGTTTGCAATTAGAAAACTTGACTGATACCCATGTCACATGTAACCTAACATTAAATTATGAGCGAATTTTAGAAAAATTAAGGTACATTAATTTATAGTCATGCTATGGAATAATTATGAATAATGCAAGATAGCCATTTGGAAACAGGGATTTCCAAACTTTTTGGAAAAAAGACTACATCATACATATTTTAGGATTGTGGGATATACAGTTTCAGTGCAACTACTTAACTCTCCGTTGATAGTATGAAAACCATAGACAGTGTTGAATGCATAAGAATGTATATGGATGAGCTCTAATAAAACTGTAACAGTGGTCCACTTTACCTTTTGAATACAGTTCTGAGGTGTATTTTTAAAAGGGACATGTTTTCCTTTTCCTGTTCTCCCTCTCTCGCTCCCTCTCCTGGGGGAATAAGACTACCCTGAGTTATCTGTGCTCCACAGGAAGGCAGTATCTGCCAGAGGATCTAGGAAGTGAATATCTCCCAAATTAACAAGTGAATGTTAACACACCATCAGGCGCCCTGGGACCCCATGTCAGGGCACACCTGGAATGTAGCCTTTGAAGAGCTCCTTTAAAATCTCCCTTTCCTCCTGATGGGCCTCTGGGACAGAAGTGCACTGTCTTTCTCCTTGGCTAGGAAAGCAATAAAACAACATTTCCTTTTTTCTAAAAATGTGTCCTCATTATTAAATTGGCATTAATTGACAGTTCGGACAAGGACTGAATTTTCTGTTACAAAACTACTTCAAAAAACAGGCACAGGTCATAGCTTGCTGACTCCTGTCCTAAAAAAAAATCCATGGAATTGTCAAATTTTCAGAATTGGAAACTTTAGTAAAAATCTGTTATATATCTTCCTACAACTTGGAAGATCAGTAATATTTTAAAGAAAATATTATTGCCGGGCGTGGTGGCGCACGCCTGTAATCCAAGCGACTTGGGAGGCTGAGTCAGGAGGATCGCAAGTTCAAAGTCAGCCTCAGCAACTTAGTGAGGCCCTAAGCAACTCAGTGAGACCCTGTCTCTAAATAAAATACAAAATAGGGCTGGGGATGTGGCTCAGTGGCGAGTGTCCCTGAGTTCAATCCCTGGTTCCAAAAAAAAAAAAGAAAAGAAAATATTATTAAATTTAGCAGGGCAAGGTGGTGAATGCCTGTATTCTCAGTGGTTGTGGATGCTGAGGCAAGAGGATTGCAAGTTCAAAGCCAGCCTCAGCAACTTAGCAAGGCTCTGAACAACTTAGAGAGACCCTGTATCAAAATTAAAATTAAATGGGCTGGGAATGTGACCCAGTGGTTAAGTGCTCCTGGGCTCAATCCATGGTGCAAAAAAATTAAAAATTTTATGTATATATATAAATTATATATATATAAAATATATCTTACATATATTTATATATATATAATTTATATATAATTTTATATATATTATATGCATATATGTGTATATATATATGTATACAATTACATATATATAATAATCTAAGTAAATTCATGTCATTTTTTGAATGGGAACACAGTGATTTTTATTATATTGGACTTAAATGTTTTGAGTTAAACCCACTTGCTCTTACCACAATAACAACTACTATTAATGATAATTCACACTAAGAGGGGGGAGATGGAAGAATAGAGTAATTTAGATTAGGTCGAGGGGAGTGAAGGGAGGGAAAGAGATATGGGGAGAGGAATGATAGTAGAATAAAACAGACCTTATTACCTCATATGCATGTATGACTGCATGACCAGTGTGATCCTGCAATATGTATAATCAGAATGTGTGATCTATCAAAATGGATAAATGAATTTTGTCATGTACAACTAATTAGAACAAATAAAATTTACAAGTTTTAAAAAGATATTTAGACAATATTTTTTAGAGTAGTGTCCATAGAATGTCCTGAACTCTTGGACCAATATCTTTTTATCATTATACTTTAGGTCTAATGTCTACAAAAGAGAGATCTGTCTTGATTTATCTAAGATATCTTCAACTAAGCATTTGCGTATTTCAATGAGTATCCTCATTTGCCAGTAGGAAATGTGCCCTTGTTTGTAATGTTCTTTTAAAACTCCTTTATTAAGAATGTCATTTCTCCAAGAGATTGTATTCTCTTTGAAAGTGACTTCTAGTTTCTATATGAAAAATGTCTTCTAAAATCAATTCCAGTGAAAGTTAATCAGTGATAGAATGATTACAGATGCCTTGGTTATCATTGAACAGCTAAGATAGTTATCTCTGTGATGATCCTCACATCTGATTTGAAAGGACAAAGGGACAGCTTTTTTTGTGATGCCACTTCTAATTTGTGAAATTATAGCCCCTTTGTAAGATGACAACCTGTCTCTGCAGCTGTATTCAAAATAAATTTATCAATATTGTACCCAAGTGCCCAGAATTTCATCAGCCCTGTTTCATAGATTCAACATTGTTTTATTTTGCATTTTTACAGACTGCATTTTGATTCATTGTACACAAATGGGGTACCACTTTTCATTTCTATGATTATACGCAGTATAGATTCACAACATTCATGTAATCATATATGTACATGTGGTAATGATATCTGTCTCATTGCACCATTTTCATACTCCTGCCCCCTCTTCCCTCTCATTACCCTCTATGTAATTCAAAGTTCCTCCATTCTTCTCTTACCCCTCACCCCCATTATATATCATCATCCACTTATCAGGGAAAACATTCAGCCTTTAATATTTGGGGATAGGCTTATTTCACTTAGCATGATATTCTCCAAACTCCATCTATTACCTGCAAATGCTGTAATTTTATTCTTCTTTATGGCTGAATAATATTAATATCTATATGTATATATATATCACAGTTTATTTATCCATTCATCTATTGAAGGGCATCTAGATTGGTTCCACAATCTAGCTATTGTGAATTGAGCTGTATAAACATTGATGTGGCTGTGTTACTGTAGTATACTAATTTTAAGTCCTTTGGGTATAAACCAAGGAGTGGGATAACTGGGTCAAAGGTGGGTCCATCCAAGTTTTCTGAGAAATCTCCATATGGCTTTCCAGAGTGGCTGTACCAATTTGTAACTCCACCAGCAATGTATGAGTGTGTCTTTTTCCCCACATCCACACCAACATCTAATAGAAGACACAGAGACAAACCCACATACAGTTACCTCATACTAGACAGAGGAACCAAAAACATACAATGGAGAAAAGATAGCCAAGGGCTAGATAAAGATAAAAGATAGCCAATGGGCCAAGGATCTGGACAGAAAAGATAGTTCAACAAATGGTGCTGGCAAAATCCATCCATAGTAAAATGAAATTAAACCTCTCTCACCCTGCACAAAGCTCAAATAGATCAAGGAGCTAGGAATTAGACCAGAAACCCTGCACCAAATAGAAGAAAAAGTAGGCCCAAATATTCATCATATTGGGTTAGGACCAGACTTCCTTAATAAGACCCCCCAAAGCCCAAGAAATAAAAACAAGGATCAATAAATGGGATGGATTCAAACTAAAAAGCTTTTTCTCAGCAAAGGATACAATCAATAATGTGAAAAGAGAGCGTACAGAGTGGGAGAAAATCTTTTCCACATGCACTTCAATCTCCAAATTTATAAAGAACTTACAAAACTTTTCACCAAAAATACAAAGAACCCAATCAATAAATGGGCCAAGGATCTGGACAGACACTTTACAGAACAAGATAGATATGCGATTAACAAATATATGAAAAAGTGTTCAATATCTCTAGTAATTAGAGAAATGCAAATTAAAACAACCCTAAGATTTCATCTTATTCCAATTAGATTCAACATTTTTATAAAGGAATAATCAGAAAACCCTCTCTCATTCCATCTCATTATATAATTGTGTGTAAAGGAAAAATAGTTTCAAAATACAGAGGAGAAAGAATTGGGTCATGCAGCTGCTTCCCCAAAGTTAAATTTGTTTCCATTATGTCCATTATTTTTTTTCTCACCAAAATGCAAAGATTACTCATCTTGAAATACAACTATCTCCCCTCCCCCAACAAAGTTTTCAAGGCCTGCTATTTCATTAATTCATAATAAGAGGTGATTGAAACAATGTCAGAGCCAGTGGCCTGCAAAATTCACCAGACTTATTCTTCATAAACCCATCTACAGAGCATGCTTATGTTTCTGTGATGGACTTTTCCTTCTTCCTCCACCTTTCAAGTGGTTACAGTAGAAGCAACCATATTTTTCCAAGATGACGACACCTTATCTGTAGAGAGACAACAGAGTTTGGCTCCTGACACAGCCAAATTAATCTGGGTCCATTCTCAGGATTTTAAAGTTGGAACTGGAAAATGTTCAGGCATTAAAAGTCTTGAGCTCCTGAATAGAAATGATGCAAACTTACAAGCTGTTGGCAGGAGCTATTTTCTGATATGTGGTTTTAAAAATAGAAAAGCTATTCTACAGAGGGAGAGAAAAATAATGAAATAAATATATGGAGAGAGGCAGAGTTGTGATATGAAGAGAAACTTCTGTTCTGCACAGTGTTTGGATCAGTGGTTCCAGTTCACCCTGTCACTCAGCTGGATTTCTGACCTTGGGTTGTGTGAGAGAACCATGCATATATTTAGTGAGCTCTCTTTTGCTAAATTTAGATCAAATGGATTTCCATAATTTAAAAACCAAATAACTTATCATGAAGTTTATTTCATGATCTATGCATTCTAAAAATTATATAATGTAAATATCATACCTTTATAATATTATTTTACAAAGAATGGTTCTAAATTATTGAATGGAATTAATTGCCCAAGAGAAACCACAAAAATGCTTGTTTGTTTGTGTGTAACTTTGTGTACATCCAATTATTTTTAAAAAATTTGTTTTTAAATTTTTTAAAGTTTTCTTTTTTATTTTGATTCATTGCACACAAGTGGATTACAGCTATTGTTTTGCTGGTTGTACATAAAATAGAGTCACACCATTTGTGTAATCATACATGTACATAGGATAATGATGTTTGTCTCATTCTGTTATTATTCTTAACCCCCTTCCCAATCCCACGCTCCTTTTTTCCCTATGCAATCCATCCTTCCTCAATTCTTGCCTCCCTCCCACCCCGTATTTTTTATCATCATCCACTTATCAGAGAGATCATTCAGCCTTTGGTTTTTTGGGATTGGCTAATCTCACTCAGCATGACCATCTCCAAGTGCATCCATTTACCTGCAAATGCCATAATTTTATTCTTCTTTATGGCTGAATAATATTCCATTGTGTGTATATGCCACAGTTTCTTTATCCATTCCTCTATTGAAGGGCATCTAGGTTGGTTCCACAATCTAGCCATTGTGAATTGAACAGCTATGAACATTGATGTGGCTGCATCACTGTAGTATGCTGATATTAAGACCTTTGGGTATAGCCCAAGGAGTGGGATAGCTGGGTCAAATGGTGGATCCATTACAAGTTTACTAAGGAATCTCCATAGTGCTTTCCACAGTGGTTGCACTAATTTGCAACCCCACCAGCAATGTATGAGTGTACCTGTTTCCAACATCCTCACCAACACCTGTTCTTGCTTGTATTCTTGATAATAGACATTCTAATTGGGGTGAAATGATATCTTAGGGTAGTTTTGATTTGCATTTCTCTTATTACTAGGGATGTTGAACATTTTTTCATATATCTGTTGATTGCTTGTAGGTCTTCTTCTTCTGTAAAGTGTCCGCCCATTTCCTTAGCCTATTTATTGATTGGGTTATTTGTGTTCTTGGGGTAAAGTTTCTTGAGTTCTTTATAGATTCTGGAAATGAGTGCTCTATATGAAGTTTGTGCGGCGAAGATTTTCTCCCACTCTGTAGGTTCTCTGTTCACATTGCTGATTGTTTCCTTTGCTGAGAAAAAGCTTCTTAGTTTGAACGTATCCTAATTATTTATTCCTGCTTTTATTTCTTGTGCTTTGGGAGTGATGTTTAGGAAATCTGATCCTAAGCCCACATGTTGAAGATTTGGACCTACTTTTTCTTGTATTAGGTGCCAGGTCTCTGGTCTAATTCCTAGGTCCTTGATCCATCTTGAGCTGAGTTTTGTGCAGGGTGAGAGATAGGGGTTTAATTTCATTTTGCTGCATATGGCTTTCCAGTTATCCTAGCACCATTTGTTGAAGAGGCTATCTTTTTCCCCATTGTATGTTTTTGGCACCTTTGTCTAGTATGAGAAAACTCTATTTATGTGGATTAGTCTCTGTGTCCTCTATTCTGTACCATTGATCTACCTGTCTATTTTGGTGCCAATACCATGCTGTTTTTGTTACTATTGCTCTGTAGTACAGTTGAAAATCTGGTATTGTGATACCCCCTGCTTCGCTCTTCTTGCTAAAAACTGCTTTAGCTATTCTGGGTCTCTTATTCCTCCAAATGAATTTCATGATAGCTTGCTCTATTTCTATGAGGTCCATCATTGGGATTTTAATTGGAATCGCATTGAATTTGTATAGCATTTTTGGAAGTATGGCCATTTTGACAATATTAATTCTGCCTATCCAAGAACATGGGAGATCTTTCCATCTTCTCAGATTTTCTGTAATTTCTTTCTTTAGTGTTTTGTAGTTCTCATTGTAGAGGTCTTTCACCTCTTTTGTTAGATTAATTCCCAAGTATTTTATTTTTTTAGAGGCTATTGTTAAAGGGGTAGTTTTCCTAATTTCTCTTTCAGAGGATTCATTACTTATGAATAAAAATGCATTAGATTTATGAGCATTAATTTTATATCCTGCTACTTTACTGAACTCATTTATGAGTTCCAGAAGTTTTCTGGTGGAAGATTTCAGCTCCTCTAAATATAGAATCATGTCATCAGCAAATAGGGATAGTTTGAGTTATTCTTTTCCTATTCATATCCCTTTAATTTCTTTGGTCTGTCTAGTTGCTCTGACTAGAGTTTCAAGGACAATGTTGAATAGAAGTGGTGAAAGAGGGCATCCCTAACTTGTTCCAGTTTTCAGGGGGAATGCTTTCAATTTTTCTCCATTTAGAATGGTATTGGCTGTAGGCTTAGCATAGATAGCCTTTACAATGTTAAGGAACGTTCCTACTATCCCTGTTTTTTCTAGTGTTTTGAGCATGAAGGGGTGCTGTATTTTATCAAATGCTTTTTCTGCATCTATTGAAATAATCATGTGGTTCTTGGCTTTAAGTCTGTTGATGTGGTGAATTACATTTATTGATTTCCGGAGTTGAACCACCCTTGCATCCCTGGGATGAAACCCACTTGATCATGGTGCGCTATCTTTTTAATATGCTTTTGTATGCGATTTGCTAAAATTTTGTTAAGAATTTTTGCATCTATATTCATTAGGGATATTGGTCTGAAACTTTCTTTCCTCGATGTGTCCTTCTCTGGTTTTGGTATCAGGGTGATATTAGCTACATAGAATGAGTTTGGAAGGGTTCCCTCCTCCTCTATTTCATGGATTACTTGGAGGAGTATTGGAATGATCTCTTCTTTGAAGGTCTTGTAGAACTCGACTGTGAATCCATCTGACCCTGGACTTTTCTTTGTTGGTAGATTTTTGATGACTTCTTCTATTTCATTGCTTGAAATTGATATATTAAGTTGTGTATGTCCTCCAGATTCAGTTTGGGTGGCTCATATGCCTCTAGGAACCTGTTGATATCTTCCAGGTTTTCTATTTTGTTGGAGTATAAATTTTCAAAATAGCTTCTAATTATGTTTTGTATTTCAATAGTGTCTGTTGTAATATCTCCATTTCCATCACGAATTTTAGTAATTTGAGTTTTCTCTTTCCTCTTCATTAGTGGGCTAAGGGTTTATCAATTTTGTTTATTTTTTCAAAGAACCAAGTTTTTGTTTTGTCAATTTTTTGAATTATTTATTTTGTTTCAATTTCATTGATTTCAGCTCTAATTTTAATTATTTCCTGTCTCCTACTACTTTTGGTGATGATCTGTTCTTTTTCTAGGGCTTTGAGCTGTAATCTGAGGTCATTTTTTTGTTTACTTTTCATTCTTTTATTGACTGCACTCCATGCAATGAATTTTCCTCTTAGCACTGCTTTCATAGTATCCCAGAGATTTTGATATCTTGTATCTTTGTTCTCGTTGATCTCTAAGAATTTTTTTATTTCCCCCGGATGTCTTCTGTTATCCATGCATCATTCAACGGCAAATTATTTACTCTCCAGGTGTTGGAGTAGTTTCTGTTTTTTATTTTATCATTGATTTAGCCAATGAATTTATGAAGTCCTCCTTACAGTAATGTGACTGTGGTAGTGTCTCAGCATATTATTCTGAGCCACTGTCAATTCCAAGTCACAGAAATAGGGCCTGACAAAGCATATGGGCCAGAGCCATGGAATGTTCATCTCTGTCCGGATTATAGGGAAGCACATTATCTTTAAGAAGATACACTTAGAGGAGCAGCAAGAAGTAATCTTTTAGGTTAGTTCTCCCTGTTTTTACCACAGCCAATAATATTGTAACATTTTAGTCATATCCTAACAGTGTTAAGAATTTAAGAGAGAAAAATTATCTTTATGACTTCTCCGTGTTTCTGAGTGAAGCATGAACTATTTATCCATGTGTGCAAAGTACTGTATATTTAGTTGCCATGGAACTGCTTATCTGTTGCCTTTACAGGGTACTTTAACCACAGTGTGATTCATCCCCTGAGGCAAGATTGATAAAGCTGTCTTTCTTAACTTTAAGCCAAAATGCTTCCCTTAGCAGAGATGTTTTGTTGTTCTCAATAATTTAAAGCCTCCATCAAGTTGAAGGTTTCCTAGACCTAAATGTAATGATTCACACAGAAAAATGGATAACAAATTGAATAGTTATTGTCTGTATAGGTTTTCTTCCCTTGTATCTTCTTGGATTATATCTAAACATTGTGGAATGCATGGCACTGATAATTTCTGGCATAAATGATAAGGGACTATCAGTGATCTGATGCATGGTAAGTTGAAATAATTCATCAAATATTAGGTATGTGAGCTTAAGAATTCCTCAGTCACTATGCATCTTGATGATGGAAAGTATAATTCTAGGACAAACTTTCTTATAGATGTGGATTAGCACATTAGCAGAATTATTAAGAGCCTCCTCTGGGCTTCCACAGCTCTGCCTCTATACCTCCATTAGGGTAATTTTCACTTGTTTCATAATTAATTTTCTTTCTTAATTATTAGGTTAACAGATTTTGAAATAGATGATGTCATTATTATTATTATTATTATTATGATTAATCATGAAGTGTGTAAGAAGGAAAGGCTCAATACATGCTCATTGAACAGTGTCTAAGAAAGCTGTGTTCATTCAGCTTTTTAAATTTTTATTCTTTTTAGTTACACATGACAGTAGAATCCATTTCAATATAATTATACAAGCATGGAATATATCTTATTCTAATTAGGATCCCAGTCCTGTGGATGTACATGATGGTGAGATTCACTGTGGTGTATTCATGTATGTACCTAAGAAAGTTACATCTGATTCATTCCACTGTCTTTCCTATTCCTATCCTCCTCCCTTCCCTTCATTCTGCTTTGCCTTCTCCATTGAACTTATATTCTTCCCCCACCACTTGCTGTGGATTAACATCCACATATTAGAGAGAACAGTTTTAACATTCTTCAAAAGATAGAAAGAGAAGAAGGAAATAAATCTGGGAAATATTAGATGACTGGATGCCCACAATCTGTTTTCTTCTAGGGAAGTGCTCTTGGTTGTGCTTAGCCTTGTAATAATAACTCTGATTTCACCTTATCTAGAAAAGTTTATAAAAAATATCCTAGGGCTTAGAAAACTCCTTTTCGGTTTTATTAAATAATTGATGCCTTTGAAAAGGCTCCAAAAACTATACTTTTGGAAGTCTTTACAAACACAGATTACTATTTCTTGGACCTGTCTTATGTTTTTGGGTGAAACAAATGAAATATCATAAATTTTAACCAACTGTCACAAATCAAATAGCTCTGACAGTAATGCGGCACATTTTAAGCACTAATACAACTTTTGCAATCAAATTCTTTAGAAAGAAGTTAATTTGGCAATGGCAAAAAAATTCTACAGCAGCAACACGGAAAATACAAAATGAACTAAATGTTGTAAAATAAAAAGTATGCATCTTTTTAACTTTAATAGTATTTTTTATTAGAAAATCTCACCAAAAAGACTGCACTCAAATTATTAAAGGTTATAACAAAAAATTTGTGAAGTGAAAATGTGATAAAGCAGAAAAGATTACAAAGTCTGTATTCTGTGAAATTTTGTAAATACTCTTCTTTTCATGTAGAAACAACAAATATTGAAGTCTTAAAGAAATTTCAGAGTAATATGTAATATATTTGGGAAATTGAATTTGAAGTTACAGCACACAGCATTATCTCTGCTTAACAAATCAAGTGGTATATTGCAATAATTTAATGGTTGGTGTTCTGAAGAATGCATTAAGTTCCTATATTCTTATATGATGACCTCTAGTTTATTATATCGAATTTGTGGTAAAGTCCTCACTTCTTCATTATCTCTACTAACAGCTAATTTTTATTTCCTTTAAAAAATAAAGAGGGAATGGGGATATAGCTCAGTTGGTAGACTCCTTGCCTCAGAAACACAAGGCCCTGGGTTCAATCCCCAGCAGAGCAAAAAAAATAATAACAATAATTGAAAGAAAGAAAGAAAGAAAGAAAGAAAGAAAGAAAGAAAGAAAGAAAGAAAGAAAGAAAAAAGAAGAAAACCAATGAGCAAATACCTTTCTGTTCTAAACCATGGACCTTTTCATACTTTGGGTGTTCATCCCAAAATAATTTATTTATCTTCTTCTTCCAGTGGTCTAGGATAGTCAACTGGAATTCATTCGATCCTGGTTGTATACATCAGCATTTGATCTATCAGGAAAATTTTTTCATCTTCTTTCTTCTTTTGTTTGTTTTTTGGGGGATTGAACTCAGGGGCTCTCAAACACTGAGCCACATCCACAGCCCTAATTTGTATTTTATTTAGAGACAGGGGCTCACTGAGTTGCTTAGCACCTTGCCATTGCTGAGGCTGGCTTTGAATTCATGATCTTCCTGTCTAAGCCTCCCAAATTGCTGGGATTACAGACATACTCCACTGTGCCCAGCTCATCTTCTTTCTTCTAACATATTTTTATGTACCCAAATGATGGTCTTAGTGGATTTAGGCTACTATAACCAAATACCACAAACTGAGTATCTCATAAATAGCAGAAGCTCATTTCTCATGTTTCTGGAGGCCAAGAAGTACAAAATCAAGATGGTGGGAGATTCAGTATCTGATGAGGATTAACTTCCTCATAGACAATCATTATCTCACTCTCACTTCACATGGCAGAAGGGATCTCTCTGGGATCTTGTTTTAAGGGCAAAAATCCAATCCATGAAGTTTTTGGTCCTTATGACCTCCTAATACTTTTACATTGGGGGTGAGGATTTCAGTACATGGATTTGCAGAAGACATCAATATTCAGACCACAGCAATTACTGTGTGGTAAAATTTCATTGATTCACGGTAACTATGGAGCAGGTGGCTTATTTTGGGGAAGGAGTTTGTTGTTGTGGTTGTCTTGTTACATAATTCAACCTTAATGTTTCTAATTATATTAATATTCCAAGTTAAGAGCTGTTGAGTAGTTTCCTTTAGTGAGACTTCCTGTTTAGTAGGTAATCTGGCATTTAAATATAAAGAGGGCCTGCCATAAGGTTGAAAATATTTGTTGTTGTTAGTAAATTGAACATTTTCTGAAATCTTTTGTTCTCTAAATCCAAAGTTTACTTTGTAATAGGAAAGCGCAAACCATAAATAACCTGTTTACAAGACTCAAAACAATATTTTTACCTCTTTTATAAGCAGACTCAAACAGAATATCATGTGGAACTTGCATAAATTTAGGCCTTTTTACAGAAATGTTAAGAATCACTAATATAGCCAATAAACTATTTTACTTAAATTTCCATAGAATGTAGATTCTCCAGATATTTAATAGATACTAGGATTAAATATTTAATTTTTCTGTCTTTTAACTTATTACTCGGTTTGTATTTTGACTTCTAAAAATGTTAATGGTGCATCAAAATTATTTATTTCAAGTTTAAATAGTTGAATCATAGGTGTTCAAGCACTGAAGATATATTCCCACTTTTGCACTTTTTATAATGACAGGAATAATAAAATTAAATGGAAATATTATAGTGTGATCTTTAACTAAACAAGCTTTTTTATTTTTATTTTTTTGTTCTTTTAATTGCCTTGGAGCAAATGTATGTGACCATTACATTTGTTTTCAACATCATTTTATACCTATTTGAAAAAACATGCCATATGTCACAGGTATTCAGTTATAATAATGTGGTGTGATTATAGCTAATTAAATCACACAGGACCACAAAACTCTACTTAAGTAATAGTAAAACTAAAGCATACAAAAAGGAATAAAATTAAGTGTTAAGGGTCAAATAACTCTGCCCTTGATCTTTCCAAAGAACTCTAATGATTGTCAACTGAACTTCTAAGTGTTAGTTAATGTGACAAAAAAATTCAAGCCCTCTCACCTTAATTTTAATAATTATATATTTATATTAGCTCTGAGCTACTTCCATTCAACCTCAAAATGGTGCCTCAAGCTTATGAAATTCCTCAAAAGCTTAAGGATGGAGCAGATGTAGTTTTGGTTGTAAGTTTTAATGAACTATTTCACTGAATTGTAGGCCCCGGTAGCTATAAATTCTGGGTTGTGGGGAGTTGAAAAATAAGCATTAAAATGTGTAATTATTCATGTTTTGTGATTATAAAATCATTATTACTCTGGTGATATTGAGGTCAAATGGACCTGAAGTAGAATTCTTCATCTTATGCCAACAATGTCTTTGTGCTAGTTTTGTCATCTGTATAGACAAGGAGGTACCTTATAGTCACTTTAATAAATCTAATCTTTAATGAGTGACACTTTCAGTTTTAGATAAGAATCATCATTCTTTTACAAACATTCATGGTGTTGCAATTGAACAAATGTCCAAGGTACTGAATCTCATCCACAAACCTCTGGCTGCTACACAAAACCCATTGTTAGTGATAGCACCAGGAGGATACCTAAAGCTTCATGAATACTCTCATGTACTACAAATGGAATTGTACATTAGTTAGTTATTTGTGAGGTGTCCCCTAAAAGTTCATGTGTGAGACAATGCAAGAAGGTGCAGAGAAGAAATGATTAGATTATAGCCTTAACCTAATCAGGTAATTGACCCCCCATGGAATTAACTGAATAGTAACTGGAGGCAGGTGAGGTGTGGCTGGAGAAGGCATGGGGTAATGACTTAGGGGTATATATTTTGTATCTGACCAGTGGAGAGTCTCAGTCTGCTTTCTCATTATAATAAAAACTGATTTCCTCTGGCACATTTTTTGCCATGTTGATCTACCTCACCTGGAGACCTGAGGAATAAAGTCAGCTATCTATGGATTGAGACCTCTGAAACCATGAGCCTGCAAATAAACTTTTCCTCCTCTACAGTTGTTCTGGTTGGGTCCTTTTAGTCACAGCAGCAAAAAAGCTGACTAAAACATTGTTTTTCTTTATTCATTTCCTTTTTTTTTGTGGCACTGGAGATTGAACCAAGGGGTACTTATCTACTGAGCAACACTACCAGCCTTTTAAAAATATATATATTTTATTTACAGACAGGGTTTTGCTAAGTTCCTTAGAGCCTTGCTAAGTTGCTGAGGCTGGTGTTGAGCTGCAACACTGTGCTTAGTTAGTAAGTTATTTTTAAAGATGTTTTTTCAGTAACTAACACAGCTGAACACATACAACCTATCCCTTTCCTCTCTGGGTGTATTCGCAACAGAAACATTCAAGAGACATACAAGAATATTCACAGAAGCACTGTTTATAATACCCTAGAACCAAAAACTCCTTAGAGGTCCATCAATAGTAAAATGAATAGATTTGATCACCTACTAGAATAACTTACATCAATGAAAATGAATGAACTTTAATTATACATGATAATATGTATGAATCTCACATATACATTATGTGAAAGAAGCCAGACCAAAGGAGTACATAATGTATGCTTTCATTTATCTAAATTTCAAAAAGAGTAAAATTAATATTAAAAATTAATTAGGTTAGTGGTTATCTTTACTGAAGGGAGAAGTGATGAGAAAAACCATGAAAAGGGCTTCTGGGATATTGATATGATGTTCTCTTTCTTAAACTGGTAGCTGGTTATGTGGGTGTGTTCAGTTTATGATGATTCATAAAAATATGTACTTATGATTTATGTACTTTCCCATAAAGTTATTGAAAAGTTCTGAGGTAAAATATGATAAATTGAACTCAACTGTTTCTATGTGCTTGCATTAGATTCCTACAGCCGATATAACACATTAGCACTACTTAGGTGGCTTGAAACAAAAGAAATGTATTCTCCCACCAAGCCGAAAGCCAGAAATCTGAAATCACGGTGTTGGTAGATTGTTTAATTAATTCTGGATGCTTTCAGAATCTGTTCCATATCTGTTACTAGCTTTTAGTCTCTATCAGCAATCTTTGTTGTTAATTCATATATAGAAACATTGCTCCAATTTCTTCCTTCTTCACATGATCTTGTCCACTGTGTTTCTTCTCTTCTTTCTCTGATAAAGACACTGGACTTTGAATTAACTGGTCCATATGGATAATTGAGAATTAAAACTTAATTACATCTGATATGCAAGGACACCTTTTCAAAATAAAGTCACACTCAGAGGTTATTGGGTGACATTATAATTTGAGGGTGGGAACTATTCAATTCACTACAGTGTTCATTTCTCAAATTCCATGAAAACCATGGTAACTGAAATATAAAAATAATATAAAGATGAGAAAATATAAGAAGAGTGAAAAGCAGATAAGTGATAGTTTCAAAAGTTTGGAAGATGAAGAATGAATACTAGTTGATGCAGTACAATGCAAGAATTAAAATTGGGTGCTAATAAAAAACAACTCTAGACTGGCTCAGGAATTGCAGATACTGGGTACTTTTGGATACAGAGATAAATGATGGGATTTAAGTCTACATAAGAAAGTTACAACCAAAGACAATCACCCCACTTTAGGCATCAAAGTGCCTTAATCATCCCATACTGGGTCAGGAAGAAAAGATACATCTTTATTAAAGAAGGAAACAACAAGGATAGGAAAGAGAAGAATCAATACTGTATGCATATAAAAATGTATAACAGTGAATTCCTTCTCTATTTACAAGTATAATAATGTACCAATAAAAATTTGGATAGAATAAAAGCATATAAAAAGAAAGAGAAGAATTGAAGTGACTGGGCTGTGGACATGAGTTGCTGAGGATAGGGGTGAGGCACTGTACTGAAATAAGGGTATTAAGAACCAATCTATATTTGCTGATGACATGATTCTCTATTTAGAAGACCCCAAGAATTCCACCAGAAAACTTCTGGAACTCATAAATGAATTCAGTAAAGTAGCAGGATATAAAATTAATGCTCATAAATCCAATGCATTTTTATTCGTAAGTGGTGCATCCTCAGAGAGAGAAATTAGGAAAACTACCACATTCACAATAACCTCAAATAAAATAAAATACTTGGGAATCAATCTAACAAAAGAAGTGAAAGACCTCTACAACGAGAACTACAGAACACTAATGGAAGAAGTTAAAGAGCATTTGAGAAGTTGGAAAGATCTCCCATGTTCTTGGATAGGCAGAATTAATATTGTCAAAATGGCCATACTTCCAAAAGTGCTATGCAAATTCAATGCAATTCCAATTAAAATCCCAATGATGGACCTTATAGAAATAGAGCAAGCAAACATGAAATATCCAAAGGACTTAAAATCAGATTACTACAGTGATGCAGCCACATCAATGTTCATAGCTGCTCAATTCACAATAACTAGATTGTGGAACCAACCTAGATGCCCTTCAATAGATGAATGGCTAAAGAAACTGTGGTATATATACACAATGGAATATTACTCAGCCATAAAGAAGAATAAAATTATGGCATTTGTAGGTAAATGGATGATGCTGGAGACTGTTATGCTAAGTGAGATCAGCCAATCCCAAAAATCCAAAGGCCGAATGGTCTCTCTGATAAATGAATGATGATGCATAATGCAGGGGGGGGGCGGGTGGCAAGAATGGAGGAAGGATAGATTGCATAGAGGGAAGGGAGGGGTGGGGTCGGGGTGGGGGGGTAAGAATATTAACAGAATGTGTGACAGACATCATTGCCCTGTGCACATGTATGAATGCACAGATGGTGTGATTCTACTTTGTGTATAACCAGAGAAACAATAGCTGTACTCCATTCGTGCTCAATGAATCAATAAGCAAATAAAAAAAAGAACCAATCTATAGTTTGAATGCTACAAAAACCCTTACCACCCCTATATGCTTATTCTATTAGGACACTGGCTGATAGACTACTCAGGAGATTGGAGGAATCTTCTATGCAGAGAATTCTCAAGCCTTGGAGAAAAATGCCTGCCTTTTGCTTCTATATATGTGTGGTTGGTGGTGTGGGGAAGGTGTGCCCATATGAAACGATCAATATTTCCCTGATGGTGTACACTGAAATCCAGTTGGCAATTACCCTACCTGTGTGGAGCTTTCTTTACTTTTTAATGCCTCATTTATATGTAGTAATGGTCAACAAAGAGTTACAAATATTTGATGAAAGTTCACAATATACAAGAGATTTAAAAAAAATAAGCATACAGATAGAACTGTGAGAAAAACTCTTCAGGAAAATGAAAACCTCAAAAATATAGTAAATATTCTCACATATTAAAGAAGCATTTTAAAGCATCTACGTTGCTGTAACAATGGACATTCAGGTAACTAATAAGAACTCTTGAAAAATTAAATTATCATACCATAAATCTCCCAGAACGTAAAACAAATTTTCAAGACGATGAGATTTTTTTTCCAAAGGAGAATCAATAAAAAAAAACCTGAAAAATAGAGAAAAATAGTGAAAAAGAAATTATCCAGTATGTAACACAAGAAATTCTCCTTAATTGGTGAGCCTGATTTTCCATATTTTAGGGTTCAGTAAATGACCAGCAAAAGAACCCCAAGGTCGCCCACATTGAGGCAAATCAGTCAGAAATTTTAGGACACCAAGGATAAAGTTTTTAAGTTTTCCAATGAGGAGTAGTGTGAGATCATATATAACAGGTATTGCATGTCGTTGACTTCTTTGAGAGCAATGTTTGAGAAAAAAGTCAATAAATGAAGGTCTTCACATTTTTAGGAATATTAATTAATTGGTTTCTTTTTATATTTCTATATCCAGCCACTGTATCAAGTTGTTAATTTCAAGAAAAGGCAAATAGACATTTTAATAACTACAAGTTCTCAAAAAGAATGTTTAAGTGTACTTACTTAAAGAAGAAAGTTCTGGATGATAGTGAGTAAACTGACAAAAATATTTGAGAACAAGATGAGAGCACACTGATTTTTTAAAGAATAATTAAAGAGAAAACCTCTTGAGAGAAATGTATGGATAATAAGTAACAGAAAAATAGAAATCTAAGTACATAGAATAAAATTATTTTCATGAAAAAATTCAATAGGAAATTTAGATGATATACATATATGTGGGATGCTCCCAGAAAAACAAATAACTCCAAATCTCTGAACAATTTGCTGTTTCTGCCTGTTTATGTCTTCACTGAATATGTCCTTTCTCCATCTTCATTCTTTTTCTGCAGGTATTCTCTTTATCAACTGAACCACATCTCCAGCCCTCCATCTTTTTTTCTATTGTTTGTACTATTTATTTATACATGACAGCAGAATGCATTTTGATTCATTGTACACAAATGGGATACAGCTTTTCATTTCTCTGATTGTACACAACATAGAGTCACATCATTCGTGTAATCATACATGTACATAGGGTACTGATGTTTGTTTCATTCTATCATCTTCCCTACCTCTGCCCCCCCCATTTCCCTGTACACAATCCAAAGTTCCTCTGTTCTTCCCTTACTGCCCCCGTTGTGTATCAGCATCCACTTATCAGAGGAAACATTTGGCCCTCCATCTTGTGGATATACTCATCCTTCAAAGATCCTACTCAAAATGCAATTCCATAAAAAAACAAAACAAAACATGGACTATCTATCTGTCTTTGGCCAAGGAGAATGTTACGAGCATAGACACACAATATAGCCAAACACATAAAAAAACTGAAATCTGATTACATTATAATGCTAAATTCTTATAATGTAAACAAAATAAAAGGAAAAAAAGGAAAAGAAAGAAAGGAAAGAGAAACCATAAACATGTTCAAGAAATAAATGCCAGATTGGAAAATTGTTATTTACATTGGATATTATGACAAAATGGAATATAAAATCTATAAAGAATTCCAAGTTACAAGAAAGATAAAAATATGACAGAAAAAGGACAAAGTTATTGCATAAAATTCTTACAAGACAAAATCCAAATATGAGAGATTGGTCAACTTCACTTTTATCAGTGAAAAATAAATTAAAACAAGTTACTATTTTCACCCATCAGCTAGATACAAAATCTGTTAATCACGTGTTAGAAAAAATGTGAAGGAAATTTTTATTCTCATAACTATATTTTTGCAAACATTTGGTAGGACTATTTAAGCAAACCTATAAAGATCAAAAAAAATCAATGCCTTATTATTAGAAAGAATATGTAATTTACGGCCCAATATGGGATGCCTTTGAACACGAAAGGCAGAAATATTAAAATGTATGCCACAACAAAGGTTTAAACGGGAGGTATCCCAGGCCAATCTGGTTGCTGTCACTCTATGATCTACTTGAGGTATAGACCATAGAAAATATCTTGTCCACACATGCTATGAATCTGTAAAGCTTCTTTTTGAAGCATAGTTTTCAGGAGCAAAAATGTAGAAAAATTTGGTCAAAAGGGTACTTTATAAATGAAATGTAAAGCAAAGAGTATACTAAACAGCAAAGAAAACAGATAAACTACGTTTCTCTATATAAATACTATTATTTATCCAAAACATCAACATCAGGTATAAATTGAAAACTCAAAATTTCAGAAAGTTATATGTAAAGATATATAACATTAAATAAAATATTAATTGATGTAAGTATAAAAATGGAATGGAATAATATGACCCAAAGTTATACTTGTTATCTTTGAAAAGGGATATCTGGTCATGGTTTAAGAAGAATTAAGCTATATCAGTGATGTTTTATTTCCTTAAATGTAATTTGAAGCAAATATGGAAAATTCTGAAGTTACCAGTCTGAATTGGGAGGCTTATTGCATTTTTAAACATTACTTGTATTTTTTATTTCTGAAAATGAAAACAAAATGACTCTTCTTCCATGAAATCTCCTTTGATCTCTTTAAGCCAACATTATCTTTGTGTCTCCAATTTGTGAATGTAACATTTTAGCTCTCATGTTCAGAATTATGCTATTCTGTTTATTGAATTTATCTTTCCCATCAAATTGAAAAATTCTTAATGGAATGGGCAGTGACTTGTCCTTTTTGTATCCCTCCACAGGAAATGCCCAATATAATTTTATTAAACTCTCTAGCAAAATAATAGGATGGTTTACGTAGAAATACTTGCCTATGTTTAGTTAACTCTAAAAATTTTCTAAAATTTCCATTTTTCCATGCTTTTTTTTTCACCATGGAACTATGTTCTGTTTATAATAACATACTCTTTTGGAATGTGTAAGTTCATGGCCCACAAATGACAGAGGCAGGAGATGGGAAGCAAACCTCAGATCAGCAAGCTTTCCTTTATTTTGCAGTGAAGTCCATCGATCAGGCATGGGAGGGCTCATTTTTTGGGTATGGAGATGGCCCCTAAGTTATAGACAGAGTCTGGGTTTTATAGTTTACAATGAGGGTAAATTAATCACTGGAGATTGTGGCCATGTAGTTTGGAAAGTCAGGGACCTAGTTGTGCAGGTTCAAATTTTAACTCAGGAAGGTAGTTGTAAAAAAGTTAAAACTCATTGTCATTGGGAAAAGCTCACAACTCTTTGTTCACTGCTTATCTTCCTTCCTCTGGGACGCGTTGTTACCTAGAGCTTCACTAGAGCTTTTCTCCTTCCAGGATTCATCTGCAATGGGGAACAGTAAAAGTCCAGGGCCCAGTGTTTCAGTATTTGCCTCCTTCCTTAAAGATCCATTGGAGTTGGGAAAGGGAAAATGTTTGCTGTTGGTGGAGATGCTGGGGATGGACCCAGGAAGGAATGAAAGTTTGGTTTTCCCCTCAGGGCCCCTTGTTATTGGGAAAGGATGTACTGGGAGAGGTTTAATGTTTGACTAATTTCCTCTCACTCCTCCAGAGCCACACTGTCTCTTTGTTTTTACTGGGAGCTGTCTTATAGGAATATTATTTTCCATAACCCTTCAGAATGAATCCCTAATAATAGTAAAACTATAGAGCTTTATGCTATGTATTCCTTATCTATTAAAAATGTTCCATACTCTAATTGCCAAACCAAGTCTAGTTTTAGACTGATGGACAAAGAGCCCTGTTTCAATTTCTCCTCTCTCATAAATATTCATTCTTTGTCCTAAATCTGAGTTCTAGACTGTTGAATGAACTGTGACAATTTTCTCAGTTACTCCACTGTGTCACTTTGGCAGTCTAGTAATGTTAACTTCTGTCTGTCAACACCAATTAACATTTTTGACCATCTACTGGGTCTATACCAGAATTTCAGTTATCTTTTGCTCCTTTAAAATCTAGTTGTTAAGCAAAGCTTGAGAATAATATATCATTTGCTTTGAGTGTTTATTTTTTTATTTCAAATTTCATGACCAGTTTTTCCACTGGCATAAATAAAACATATGCTTTTATTTTATGAAAGTATTAGAGTTTGTTCAGTTGAACAATATCCAACTCACAAATGAATACTTTTGCAAACACATATAGTGGATATATACGTACATATGTGAATTCATTTGGCCCCCATGTGAATTCAATATGCTATATTGAGTTATCATTTATCAAGAGCAGTTAGTAAGGGAGGACATCAAGTATATTTGCTCATACACACATAAAATGCTAAATTTAGGTTTCAATGCCAGCTTTTAAATGTGTTCATTGTATGCTTCCTATACTGAAAGGTCTTCTTTGTTCTTGAACGTGAAATATATTTTTTAAGAATAGTTTTCTCAAAAATATTTAGTTAATTTTTTTTGTTTTGTTTTCAGTTTTCTCTGCTGTTTCAGACTTAGGTCCAGCCATACCTGGCTGCATTTAGATCCCTAGATTGCTACCCAGCTTTCATATGAGACAATGCTTTGCTTGCAGTGTGTTTATTTAGTTGGCTGATTCCTGTGATTGCTGGATGCTATGCATAGTGTGATTTGTTTCACAATTAGATCTGATGAATTATGCTGGCACACTTAAAAAGTGTTGATTTCAGGTACCCTTTCACGCATGCATTCAAAAGAGGTGCTGATGTTAGCACTGACTTTTTAGAGTGATCTTTGTATCATAATTAGAAAAAATTTAAAAACCCCCTTTTGAAATGTACAGTCCCTGCTTTGATGCTTCTGTGGTTAAGAAGGGCGGGAACAGCCTTGGGGAACACTTGCTGACTTGGCAGCATGAAACAAGTTCCATGCACCTCTGGATGAGCAAAAAAGGAGCTGATTTCATTCATCTTGCCCCTGCCAGACCACATTGACTGCCTGGTTAGTTACTTGCTTATGTTGTCAAACAATTCAACTGGCTGAAATTCAAATACCATGAATACCTCAAATACCTTGAAGACAATTCAACTGGCTGAATTTCAAAACCTTATTCCCAATGTAGGAAAGTATGCATCAGAGGTGGCTGGGGTTTGGAGAAGCAGGAGCTATACTGCAGGTGCTTGGTATTTTGTAGCCTCTTCTGAGTACACTGTTAGGCATTCAGGTATTAAAAATATTTTGGAAATCCTGCTCAGCCCTTGGCATATTTTTGGCCCTCTCTTGATCTCTGGTCCAGCTGTTCAGTGAAAAGAAATGAAACTGAAGAGGCATGAGCCTGGCTACAGCTGGTGTTACAGAGGTTGGTCTTATGCTACTAGATAGCACATGCATTATTTCTACTCATGTGGAAGGCTGCCTTGCTGTGCATTTCTACTGCTGTCAGAAAGATTGATTCATGAAATATTTTGAAAAAAAGTGCTAAGTACTAGCTACTTTGGGTATTTACCCAGGGGCATTGCAGCTGCCTGGCATTGCAGTGTGGCAGCTGAGCAGTAATCGCTGCTATTTCTCTGATTTGTTTGTGTCTTTTTCAGCAACTGAGCTCAGGAGGTTCAAGCCCAGAGTGGAACCCTCACTCCCTGGTGATCTCATCCTGCCCACAGCTTTAAATACTCTCTGTGATGCTAATGACTCCCAAATTTATATCTGTGGCCCTGATGTCATCCCTGCATCCCAGACTCATATATCAGACTGCTTACTAAATAGCTCCACTTGGATGTCTATGAGATATCTCAAATTGAACATGTACAAAACTAAACTCCTGACCTGTCCACCCATATGTACCTCCAACCGCTCACTGGCTCCAAGCCAAAGCCTTGCAGTCAACCTTGACCCCTCCTTTACCTTGTATTGTACATCACATAGAATTTACCTTGAAAGTAAATTCAGTATTTGAATATCTCTCTGCTGCTGCCACCTTAATCCAAGCCAACAACACATTTCATTTAGACTATTATCACTGCTTCCATGTCAACCTGCTTCTCTAGTTCCAATAGTGTATTTTCCTACAGCTGTAAAAATGAATCCTGAAACACATATCATTTTATCCTCTGCTTAGAAATCACCAATGGCTCTTAATTCCAAAGTCCAAACCAAACCTATAAAGCCATAGACTTTTTGCCTTTCTGATGTTTCTCTAACATTTTATCCTTCCACTCTTTCCTCAGCTCATGTCCTCAACTCATAAACCTGAATATACAATGACCTTTTAACTACTCTTCAGATTTTCCAGGCATAGTCTGGCCTTTGAACTTTCTCTTCTATGCATGCAATGATCTTCTGTCAGGTATTTTTTTTTATTTGTAGATGGACACAATACCTTTATTTTCTTTTTATGCAGGGCTGAGAATTGAACCCAGTGCTTCACACATGCCAGGCAATTTCTCTACCACTAAACTACAACCCCAGACCTTCTGTAAGGTACTTACACAGCCTAGTTTGTCACCTTCTTTAGGTTTCCACTCAAATGCCTCATTATGTCTTCTGTTATCAGCCTTTATAAAAGATAGCACTGTTGGAGATGATCTCTTGCCTTGCTTTTTTTCTCAATAGTTTATATAATACCTTGATGTCTTTTGCTTCTACATGCAGGCTTTATTTGGTTCACTACCAGTTCTCCAGTAACCAGAAGAGAGTCCAGTGCACAGCCATCCCAAACAAGCATTTGTGTAAAATCATGCTTAGAATACCTGGACCTTTTCCTATTTTCATTATAATAGCTCTGTAATATCTTTATCTCTTTAGTGGAAGAGTTCTTGTAAATCCAAAACTTCATGGAGATCATTTATCCATCTCTGACTTGAATAGTCTATAAAACACATGATTCCTGAAATGGGACTTGTATTCTTTTGATGGCCTAACATCACAAACACATTAATACTAACAATTCCCTAGACATGGCATTTGCTTCCACTTTTCAAATAACCACAACATCCGAATCTCATCTTTCTTTCCCCCAAATTGCCATTCCTATTCCTCCCTGTCTTATTTCAATAAGTGAGAATTGAGATATCTTATTCTTCTGTCTTAAAACCCTGTCCTAATATTTCCAGGATCACAGTTAGATTTCAGAAATGCGAGGGATAATTTTGTTTTACAACACTAAGGAGTTTCTAGTTATTTTAGCAACAGGTATCATGAAAGTCTACATTAGCATTTGTCAGAGGACTCAGAAACATCTTCGCCTATGGTATTGCTCCATATTGTCTGTTACTTTGGATTTTAGCTTTTTTTTTTTTCAGATCTCTTTGATGTTATGATTATCCTTTTATTAGAAATATAAACCTGATTAAGAAGTGTTTTTCAAGAGGACAAGCCACTTCATTTCTCTTATGGTATTGAACTGGATATCAACTAAATCACAGCTTCCCAATTGATCTGCAGTGGCATATAGTTATACTCCAAGTCAATTTCAATTGTTCCAAGATAACAATTCTCCTAGGCTATAAGAGGCAGCTGCAGCCCCTAGACCAATCACATCTGATCACAAGGTTGTTTGTCCCCAAATGCCCTACAAATATTTTAATTTTTATTATGTGTCATGGCAAAATGTTGAGAATAACTCTAATCCAGCAGCACTGCTAAATAGAATTTCTAGACAATTGTTTACATGTTCTAGACATGACTTCCAGTAAGGTAAACACTGGTTATACGTGGTTATTGAGCTCTTGAAATATGACTAGTGTGTTCTGGGCTAAGTGGTACATGCCTGTAGTTCCAACAAATCAAGAGTGTGAGGCAGGAATATTGCAAATTTGAGGCCAGTCTCAGCAACTTAATGAGACCCTGTCTCAAAATAAACATAAAAATGTAAAAAGGGCTGGATATGTAGCTCCATGGTAAAGTGTACCCACTCCTGGGTTCAGTACCCACTACCAAAAAAAAAAAAAAAAAAAAAGAGAGAGAGAGAGAAAAACCTGACAAAAAGAACAAAAGAGAGAAAGAGAGAAGTATGGGTAGTGGAGTCCAAAGTCTATCTAGTAACTACCATATTGGATGGTGCAGTACAAGTTTATAGTCTTAACTAAATAATCCATTGGGAAATAAAGATGAAAATAAGCACAGTTAAGCATTTTATCAGGCTCAACAAATAACAACCCATAGTGGAAGCAGCAGGGAGAAATTAAATTAATAGACCCCTAACTTGAGAATAAAGGCATCAAAGCAAACCTAATCTTTTAATGTGGCTGACGTTCTTGGATACTAGCTGGCTGACTCTGTGTTTGCTCTCTCTTCTGTTGTCTTCTTTTTGTTTGATGATGTGGCAAATGACAGTGCTGTTGCCTCAAAGTGACTTCAAAGTCATACCTGCAGGCTTTACCCTATTGAGTCCAGGTGAATTCTGGCATCTGCATTGTTCTTCTAATAGGGCCTGGAGCAATGTAGTAATTTGCCTTGGGTCCAGACCATGTGTTGTTTACTCCCTACCTCTCCATTTTAGAGAATCTGACAGTCATTTGTGAGGCCATTGTTCCCCCAGATTAGCAATCCTTAAAGGTTAATCATTATGGAATTAGCTGTTGCTTGCAGCCATTTTATTTGAAGCATTGCTTAATCCAAGCCACTGCATTCTTGATTCTGAAGATTTGTGAGTCACAATTTACAACTTAATGTTAATTTACAGTGAGGAAAAGCCTGTTAGACAATCTATTGTCAATTATGCTGAGATAATTAGTATCTGGCCTTCACCTCATGTTTCCTATGCTTATTAATTCTTTCAATAAAATGTTTATGAAAATGCCTATTTGTCCATATTTCCCAAGATGACCCTGATTCAATGTGTCCCACAGCCTGAATAACTTCTGCCCATTGGCTTTACCAAGTTCAGCTGGTTTTTTTCTGTTGTTGTTTTTCTTTTATTTTTGGAACCAGGGATTGAACTCAGGGACACTCAGCCACTGAGCCACATCCCCAGCCCTATTTTGTATTTTCTTTACAGACAGGGTCTCACTGAGTTGCTTAGGGCCTCACTAAGTTGCTGAGGCTGGCTTTGAACTCGCGATCCTCCTGACTCAGCCTCCCAAGTCGCTTGGATTACAGGCGTGCGTCACCATGCTCGGCTTCAGCTGTTTTTTATTCATGCTGCTCCCTTTTACTGGAATGTCTAGAAATTTTCTCTCCGATACAATTTAACCTTGCTTCTGGAGGCATTGGCATCCCCAATACTGATATTAATGCACACCAGCATTTATGAAACACATTTTATGTGCCAGGCATATACCACCTATCTTTACTAGGTATCTCATTTCAATTTCACAGCAAACCATCAAAAGATATTTTTCAAATTTTTGGAAATGAGGAAACTAAGCTTCAAACATATAAAGCAATTTGCATAAAACAATTTTATAATGCAGCAGAGTTAAGATTTGAACCTAGGGCTTCCTGACACTAATGTTTCTAATCCTTCCATTACAGACAAAGGAGAAAACGATCTAATAAAGGGGTTTATGAACCATTGAGCTTGTATTTGTTTGCTATAACTTTGTAGCTTTCATGTTTGGTTTATTGATTTCCAAGTCTTGTCTTCCTTATTGTCTCATCTTTCTTCCTACCTCATAGTATGATTCCACACAAATAGAAAACTACTACTTTGTTGCACAAGAGAGTATGGTAGATGGGGAATGTCATGGTTCTTCCTGAGTAACCTAGTACAGGTATATTGTCTCATGCACCTTTTACATGTTTTTCATCCAAGAATTTCTCTCTCATTAATAACCTATCTCCTCTGAAATAACTCATAACCGGGAAGATATGTTTTATTTCACAAATATTGTTGTTCACTGTTTTTGAATTGTTGGTAAAAATCACTTGTATATTAGTATCTTATTTTGTACTTAGTTTTGGTTAACCATTAGTAGTTTTTACATGTTATTGATTAATTAAGTGCCTTCACATTAAAATGGACAAAAAAGAAGTCGAAAAACTAAATACTAAATACTTTCCCAGAAATGAGTGAAATAGTTGAATATACTAGTTCCTGGTCATACATTATTTAAAGAAGGATAATGTATATCTCATATAAATGTACAAATGGCAAGTACTTATCATTTTTCTAGTGGTGTTAATAGCCATTTTCTAGATACTGTAATATGATTTCTAGATGAATAAATTTTCTAAAATAACTAAAGCATAACCCATTATCCATAAAAATGCATTTTGTAATGAACAGTTTTTAATGTGAATCTTTAAAAAATAAGCACACAGTTACTGCCTTTTAAAATGGCATGCATGAAATACAGTTAAATCTTTCCTGGACCAATCATTCCACAAATGTTTTTGAGCAACTGCTATATTTTATCTGTCTTAGAAAACACTAAAAATATTAGGGAAAAGAAAGTGAAAAGTTTTAAGTAAAAAATAGCATTCTCAGTCTCATTGGGAAGACATATTTATAGAAGGAGAAGTTACAACCCAGCTTCTTAAAGGCTGGGCAGAGGTATAAGGAGGTTGTGTTTAGGTACCCTAGCAGGAGTCAACATTTAGCCAGAAAAGTTGACATTTGTGGAATTATGGAAGGATGGGTTAAGATTTATGGAGTGACATAGTATTTTCGGAGCAAAGGAAGGATATTTGAAAAGAATCCCAAGAGATTGCTGAACTGGAGAACTGGTATAGTATTTCCTGTGCTTGATGTGAATGGAACACCTTGACGATAATTCCCGGCTTTAAAAAAACATGGAAAAAAATCTCAGTGGTTCATGTCACTTCCTTATTAGCAAACCTTCAGTGACCCACTATCAGTTACTGAGTAAGGTCTTGGCTTGATAAAATTGAAGAAATATGAGTAAGCCCAAAAGAGAGGAGTGAAGTCACAATGCTTGACATCCAGTTGACTACAAATTCATAATGAGTCATACAAAGATCATTCAAGGCTGATCCAGATTAGCAGAACTCCAAGGTGTTTTACATATTCACAAATAATAATAAATGACCAACATTTTAAACTCCTAAGGTTTGGGGTATTTTGTAACTCACAAATATTTAAATGATGCATTGTACTAGCATTTTGTATTTTTTTCTAAAGTAAAAATGTTTTGCTCTATTTATTATAAACAGGAATGTGAAGATATAATAGAAACAAATTTTGCTGAGCAAACAGAGCTATGGTATTGCTTTGAGCTGGCATAGATGCAATTCAATTTATTTTCTTTTGTTATAAACTTGGCTCTTAATTTATAATTTATACTTCAGTATAAAGACATGTACATGTAGATATATATATAGATGAATGAACCATGTATAACACTGAAAATAATTATCAAACACTGAAGTTTTCATATCCAAATAATTTTTAAATAACTACTTTTTTATGAACAGTTTTAATCAAAATAGAAAGCATGTGAGAATAGTATCCTAAAACCCAATGTACCCCCCTTATCTAGCTTTAGTAATTTTCAACATGTTGTATAAATTGTTACATGCTGATTTTTGCGTTTGTGTTTGTTTTCTTTTGATGATCTGAGTGGTGTTCAGTGCAACCAAGAAGATATTTGCAGTTTGTTCCTGCATTGCTGCAAAGAAAATGCTTAAAATGACTAACCTCTGTTTGTTGCCAAGTAACTCTTGGCTATGTGCTGATAGCAAATGAATATAACAGCATTTGTGGCATAATTAGATTTGAGTATCAAGTTTTATTTAAAGGGTACCTGATCTTATTGCTCAGAGGCATATTTTTCTTTCTTTTGCTTCTGGGTTGCATTTTTTGTTGTGTTTTTTTTTGTTTGTTTTTGTGCTTTGCCTTTTTTTCTTAGTAGTAATCACATTTTTAATGACTTGTGATCGACTTTCTTTTTATGAAACAATACAAAACCACCATTGGAACTCTTTATTAAGCTCATAGACAGGGGTGAAATGCCTGAAATCTTCCTTGGTGGGAGATTATTTGTTAAAGAGTCATTTTTCATAAAATGGCTTCTCTGACTATGTTAGATGAATGATGACAATTAGTGGGACAACCTGAGAGTGTTCGAGACAAGTAAGTTCTAGCTGTTCTGTTTGTGAAAAAAAAAGTGAATGAGTGTTAAATTAGGGCTCTTTTCATTTTACCCACAATAAAGTAAAAATACATATTTTTCTTCCGTCTAATTGAAAGGAAGACTGAAAGAAAAGGAGGTACAGATGGATGGAAGGAGAACAGAAAGAAGGCGGGGAGAGAAGAAGGAATGAGCAAAAACAAAGGAAGGGAGGCTAATTATTTGGAGGTATATTTCTTTAAGCAGTAAAACCACCAAATATCACAGTCAGCCTGCATTTAGTGTACAATATTATACTATTATAGTGGTATTTCATGGTTCTGAGTATATAGAAGTTAGCTTAGATTCATAGAATATCATAATAACCTGTGCTATGGCCTCATTATTGGTAGAAGACAAGAAAGTTAAATCAAGTGCACAAGTTGAAGTTTTCAATATTTAACAAATATACTATTATTGTCCCTAAAGCGGCCGATCCTGGTGAAATTTAATTTCTCAAGAGCAACACCATGCAAGAGTAGAATAAATTGGTTAAATTTATGTTCCCAAATTTTATACAAAAATGAAGTTGTTTTTCTATTTAAGGTGCTACAAAATATTATTCTAAAGGACGTCACTAATATTATGTATAATTAATATAAATTTTTAAAAAATTAGATTTATAAACCTTGAGGTTCAATACAGAGCTTGCTTATTAAAGTTTATTTTTGTAACTGTTTATGGGATTTCTGGAATGCCTTTCTTTCTTTTGGGTCCAGAAACAAACTATATGTCATGATCAAGTTCTATAATCATTAAAGAATTCTGCTTATAAGAGCCCATTACATACATAATCTTCTTATACAGTGTTTTCAAGACAGCAGAATCAATCTTAATCAAATCCCACAGTGAAATTTTCATCATTGTCAAAATTAGTATAGTTCCAAAGAGCTTTATAAAATTTACAGTGTATTTTCCATCCCTGTTTCCAAACTCCATCAAAATCATTTCCCACCTGTATGACTGATATCATCAAAGACTTGAGGAAAAACAAAGTATGTACTAAACACCACATTAGAAAACAAAAATGATGAAAGGCCATCCACAGAAATGGAAAGCATGTGACTACTGAAATGAGATAAGGTAGGTTCAAATCCTGACTTTTGTCCTCACTTTGTAGAAGTTTCTGTTTATTTGTAGCAAACTAATGGTCAAATTAAGTAGTGTAATCACATGCCCCAAGTAACAAGTTTTAATTTTTCTTGTATACATGTTTGAGATGTTTTATTTATATTGCTATGTCTTACAAGCCCTAAATTTATACTGTCAGTCCTAGCTAACAACATATCTCCTTAATGTTTTGGCAATAAAAATAAAGCACTGAGTGCTATATCAATATTTTATGATAAACTGAGATTTAACATGACTTACTCTGTTTTTAATTCCTGAACAGGTCCGATTTTCTTTTTCTTTTTTTTTTTTTTTTGGTACTGGGAATTGAACCCAGGGGCACTCCACCACTGAGCCACATCCCCAGCCCTACTTTTTTAATTTTATTTAGAGACAGGGTCTCACTGAGTTGCTTAGGGCCTCACTAAGTTGCTGAGGCTGGCTTTGAACTCGCGATCCTCCTGCCTCAGCCTCCCAAGCTGCTGGGATTACAGGCTTGCACCACCACACCCAGCCGAATATGGTTTTCTATTTGCCAAACTAATTATTTTTAATTTACCTTTTTTTGTTTTTTTGGTGTCTGTGTGTGTGTATGTTTTCAGTGATTGCAAATAACTTCCATACCGAGGTATAATAATATTCGGGAACTATTGCTATGAAATAATTCTATAATATTTCAAAAGCTAAGTGTTTAAAAATACATTAGAATTATTTTTGAAGTTCTGGAATTCTTCTGTTCTTCTGTGTTGGATAATTAATTTCATGTCTTTAGAGAAGAGCCTCTTGATTTTTAGTCGTTTGTAAGGAAGTGACCTTGGTGGTGCTTATTATTCCAATGAAAATATGGAAGGGGGAGGAGTAGATTACTGATTCTTTATACTCATTCTTGGTTAATTCTTCTCATTTGTTGAGCTGTATCCCTCCCTTATACCATGTCATTCCTGATCTTTCTGAATACTAAACCTCTGCAGGGTTTCAAACGCCCATCATGGCTAAAACCCTAACCCTAACCCTAACCCTACAGTTTCAGTATCCACCACCCTGTTTCATCAGTCTCCATGTTTCATACAGCTTTCTGTTTGTAAGAAAATGTAAGTCTCTTGCACAATTCAGGTTTGAAATATAGGTAATAAAATCACATTTAACATAGGGTTTTCACAGGGTAAGTCTTTTCAACCTCAGTAATATTGAGCATTATTAACATCAGGGACCGAGGACCAGATCAACCTTGTGGGAGGGTTTCTTGTGCATTATAATATATTTAGATGCATCCATTTCAAGTAACACCACACACTGGGACAATCCCAGTTGAAAACCACTATCATAGAATCATATCGGTGAGTAATCATCCAAGATATATCAGGGAATATAAAAATCCTTTATAGAAATACAACTCTAAATAAACCAATTCAATATAAACTGAATGGACATTAAATTATAGTATACTATACAATGGAAATGTAATGTCTGGTTGTGTTATCCCAAGCCAAAAATAGAATTTAAAATGTTCTGATTCATATGGTAACATGGTGACGTTTTGTCTATTCCACAATTTTCTTTTAATAGCATTTCTAAATGACTTGAATTTTATCATTTTTTTATTTCTAGAAGGCATTTTATCTGCTAGTAGAAAAAGAAAAGGATATGCTATGATAATTTTGTATACTTTCTCACTGCTAGAGAAGAGATACTTTCCCTTATAGGACATATAATTTCTTGGAATTGACTATTGTCCCTAGAAACTAATTAGTGGCAGTTAATTTTTTTCTTGCCTGTCAACAGAAGTGAAAACAGTAGTTGGCATGCTCACCTACTTGATTATAGCTGTTACATCAATCAGCATCCTTTTCCTAGGGTTTATCATGATTTATCTCAATAATTATGTATTGTTTCCTTTTTCTCATCATTTTTTTACTTTTGCTTTCAGCACAGACACACATTTATTTTAAATGGTTAAAATGAGCTATGCAATCAGTTAGAATTCATTCCCATCATATTTATGCAAAATCCACTGCAGCATCTTTTAAAAATCAAATTTAAAATATTAAAACAACTTTATTCTACATCTACCCATGGTCTCCACTGTTTACTCTCCATGTTTTTTCTCAACTAATTTGGTCAGAATTAGGGTTTATTGGATGATTGAATGAGTTTGGCAATCTGCTGTGAGTCTGGTGAGTCAAGCAGGGATGCAGATAATGGAAGATGGAGCTTAAGAGACAAATTGAGGAGATTAAAAATGAATAAGGACCCTGAAACCTAACATTAGCTTCATATTAAGTAACTTTACATTTGATATTGAGTGATTCTTCTTGAAACTAATTAATATAATATTTTCCTTGTTTATCATTTTTGGAAGCTTATTAAGATATTAGAAAGTGATTGAGTATAAATTCCATCACTCCTATGTTAGGACAGTACTTCATTATAAATGTTAAATGAGAAAAAAAACTGGATGAAACGATGATATTCAATTGGCTAGTTGAATATATTCTGTATTACAGTGAACAAAGGGAATACTTGAGAATTCCTGTAATATCTTGGACAAACATTGCTCTGATTCTATTAGTCAAGAAAAATGTTTGGAGATACACATCTTATTAGGAATTTTGTTAAAGCAAAGGATAGTTGAGATTAGTCAAATTGTATCTCATAACAAATGAATATGACATTAACTTAAAACATGAAACTTTTAAAGACCATTTTCTCAAGCTTTTGGGGGACCACAAGGAGAAAATGAATCAGTGGCTCAATTTTTCAAAAAAACAAATTAATGATCAATGGTGAAATTGGTCTTTCTGAATAAACTGAGGTGACTAAACTGTATAAAAATCTCTTGGTATCTACTTGCCCATAAACCCAATTTACACTGACTCCCAATATCATTAAATGGTATTACCAGCCACAGGTTTACTCAAGCTCATATGTGGGTATCTCCCTTATCTCATGAACATACATTAGCATTCCACATCTAGTCAATCAGTAAATCTGTTATCTCTACCTACCAAATAGTAGTAGATACTTAAGAGATGAAATACTTACTACCCCTTCTACCACCAATACCATGTTACCATCACCTCTTAATGGACTTCTTCAGTGTTTGCCTTCCTGCCTTCACTGCACTTCACTACTTCCACACCACTCCGTCCTCCAAGGTGACTCAATACCAAGGTGCCAGAGATGCTGGACTTTAATTTCTTCCAGGGACTCTCTTCTTCACAAAACCCTTGAAAGAAGTCCCATAATGTTTAGAATAAAAAGCAAGTCTTTTCTATGTTTTATAAGGCCATGTGTGTATTGACCCCTGGCCATCTCTGAACTGTTTGTCACTCTTTTCTTACCAGTATGTTTACAATGAACTTCTTTACTATCCCCCAAAAGTGCTGAATATATTTCCATTTTGAAACTGTTGCACTTGCTCTTCCATCTACTGGACATACACTTCTTCCAGATATTCACATGGATCATTTCCTTCCTTTACACAGATATGTTTCAAGTGATCTGAGCAAATGTTTCTGGCAGTCCTCTCTAACATAGCACCTGCATTAGTCTCTCTAGAGCTGCTTCATTTTTATGGTACATATAATCACCTGATATTATGTTACATATGTATTTATTTACAAGTCTATTTTACATCTTAGTTTCTAGAATACTTGCTCTGTGAAAGCAGAAATCTTGTCTCTGTTTGTCCTAGTGACTATAACAGTGCCCAACAGAGAAATGTTTTAGCATATTTGTAAAAAGAATGAATGAATCAATGAACATGTTTACTATATTTTCATTATAAGCACTATTTATCCAATCAAATGAATACAATATTAAGTATCAAACCTAGTCACGTGTACTACTTGATTTTCCTCAATACATGTATTTTGATAAATATATTAACAATTATGTCCTTTGACATTGCTCTTAAATCTGTTATCTTGTGTGTGGTGTTAGTTTATTCATCAGCTCCTCTCCCTGCACATTTCTGCCTGGTTGTTTTGATACTCTTCACTCTTTGAGGCTTCTGAGGTCCATGACTACTGTCAGTCACCACAATTATTTTTAGTAAATAGGAGAGATTTTGCCAACTTCAAAGCATTAGAGATAAGTGAAAAATAAAGCACCCTTTTTCCCCTAAACGGATTCATCTTGGATCCATTAATATTTTCTCCTGTCCGTTACTTTCTTCTCCAAGGACCATGATGTTGTGTATACATGCTACCATACTCATAACATCTATGCTGTATTGTTAGAAACTAATTTTAAAACATTCCAGGCCAAAGAAAGCAGAACTGAAATCACAATCTGAGTCATTCAGAGGTTGAAGCTCTCTGGGTGATCCACATTCCCTCAATTTGCTAGGAAAACAGGCAATTGTTTGTCAGTTCTTTTAAGTTTAAAGGAAAGCATGCACAAATGGCCCATTGTAAAATGGAGTGAGTCAGTGGAATTGTCACAAAGCATGTTTTGTTGTCAGCTGTGTAAATCTGTGGATATTATTTTGTGACCAGTTTTAGTTGGTGGATTTAAATGGGGTTATAAAGAAATTACCCCTGAGTGTAGGACTCACCACAAAGCATCATAAACAAGCTCTCATCTATGAACATCCCTATGAATGACTCATCCTTTTATTTCTAATTTAATACATACTATTTTTAGTCACTTGACAAATGCTCTTAAAATTGAATTATGGAGGTATTTATAATTACATAGATTGTAAGCTCTGTGAAACTTTACAACCTTTAAATTTTGTGTTTTGCTTGAGTCCTTTGCACTCCCAGCACATTGTCTGCTATATTTAAAGTTATTCAATTTTATTTTTAAATTGTGTTCTTGTAGATCAATTCCCCTGTTATAATAACTAATGTGGGAAATATTAGTGATTCTTCATTTCAGAATCTAAACCCCTCTAAACCTCAGTTTACCTCAGGTTAAATATTTGAGTTCATTATTTTAAAATTAGTAATATTGTTCTAACCAAGATACATTGAATGCTGCATTTAGCATATGCTAAATGCCGTTTTCTCAAACTTCAGTGGAAATCATTAGATGGATTTATTTTTCATCTACTGTATGCTGATACTTAATCCATTAACTTATTGAAGCCTCACACAGTTGAATCAATGTGGGAAATATTTATGTCACATGTTACATATAAGAAGACTAAGATTTATTAAATGACTCCTCCAGCTTGCCAAACCAACAGAGTCAGAGATTATTAAATCCAAATCCCCCTGAAAGCTAAGTGTGTAATCTCTCCTTATGTACCATAAGAGTTCTAGGAAACAAAGTAGAGAAAGGAACTAGGTAAAATACATTAGAAAAATACTTATGATCTTGAAAGAGCAAATTTTGTTGTAGGATAAGTATTTAGAAAATATTGAGTATTCTCAGTAGTGTTGGAGGTATTAGTGTGGGAGGGGTCAAATTTTGATTTTAAAGGTGATGAGTGATAAGCAGAGAAATGTGTGTTCATCTTAGATACCTCCCATTTATCTTCTCTTTGAGAACATTAGAAAGACTAAAAAATCCTGGCCTCTTTCACCCAACTTTTTCCTTTTTTATTTTAAGAAGATAAGACCCAATTTCTTACCGTTCTATAGATCAACTGTACAAGAAATGGGGGAAAGAGAGATTACATCTCTTCATGAATAGTTAGGAAATGTTAACATAGATAAATGATCAGTCTTATAGACATCTTTATGTATATTGACTTCTAGATGTTTCTGTAACTGGCAGCTAGTAAGCAAAATAAATGTCCTTAAAATTCTCCCCTTCTGTTGTGCAGAAGGGTTTTGTCAATTGAGACTTATTTAAAACTCTGTAAGAGAGACATGTTATTATTTTAAATGACTATATCAGCTTTAATGCTGCTAATAAGATGTTCTGAAAAATAAAATGAGGGCTTAAAAATACTTTGGTAGATACAAAGCTGTATTTAATATGTAGTCAGTGAGAGAAATCATTCTAATTGTGCTTTTTTGTGGACAAAATATGATTATGATGTAAAATCATTCTGTGCCTCATGTCACTACTCTTGGATATTCTTTAGTTTTTCAGTGATTTCAGTATCTGTATACTTTAGTGAGAGAAAGAAGTACCCCCAAAAGACAAATTGTTTCCTTCCAATAAACTGTCAGATAGTCTAGTCAAGGTCAGATTCTAATAACTTCGCTTTTTTAAATTATAATTAATGTTTTTCAATTTCCTTCCAGTTCTACCTTTACAAATACCAAAAAAATAAGGAACACTTTTCTGTTTGCATGTTTGTTTATTTTGATTGGTCATTACTATTCCTGCATTTGTTTTTCACTTCTGTCTTCTGTCAATTCAATTCAACTAAATATATTAATACCATAATATGCCAGAAACATTCAAATAATGGATAATTCTGTTCATGCCCTTCTTTTGTGGCAGCAAAATTTGTCAGCCTCAAATGACTGTGAAACTGAGCTACATCTTAGTCTTAGTAATCACTTCTTTTCACAGTCATTTTGCCAGTGTGTCAAATCAGTAGTTCAACCTTTGTGTTATCTGGGATTTTCCTATCACTTTTTATCAAAGAAAGGCAAATCATAGGAGATATGTACCAAACTGATATCCATCATAGCATAATAGCAAAACATGACACTTACAGATGATGATAGATTGCACTGCAAGAGCTCCACTCTAGGTTATGATGATTTAATTGTATATTTTCACTCTTTTAACAGATTGTATACACCTTGAGGGGAACTGTGTACAGGACTATGCAGAAGTTGCTTGACAGAATTTTCAAAGTGCACATTACAAAATAGTTGGGTGGAAAACTCTAGGAAGGACTTTAGCTTGAATTTGCTTTGTTACCTTTTGCAAACAGGATCTCTTTGTTTGTTTGTTTTTGTTTTTGTGGTATTGGGGATTGAACCCAGGGCCTTGTGCTTGCAAGGCAAGCACTCTACCAACTGAGCTATATCCCCAGCCCTATTTGATCTCTTTGTACCTCAGATCCTTGGTCTCTAAAACAAAGTGATTTTTATCAGTTCAGAATGTTTATTTTTATTATTAAACCACTGTAAATTATAAGAAGAAAAAACAGACATTCCAAACTATCAGAATGTCTGGCACATTATAGTGATTAATATATACAAATTGAATTGAATTGAATTTGGTCCATCAAAATTGTGGGTGAAATATTGATGGATAGAGAGCTACTTTTGTCAAAGCAGAGCTACTTTTGTCAAAGAGGGGTGAGTGGCATCCCAAGGCATGGACACATGACCAGTGGGCCAGTCCTCATCTCCTCTTTCACTTTATTTGCCCAGAGGGACTCTGTGCAAATAGCACAACTTTAGGGAACATAGTTTTAAAAATTCAAAACAACTTAATAAGGGCTGGGGATATAGCTCAGTTGGTAGAGTGCCTGCCTCACAAGCACCAGGCCCTGGGTTCAATCCCCAGCACTACAAAAAATAAAAGTAAAAAATAATAAGCATCGAAGTCTCTCTAGCCCCAACATCTTATGATTTCATGATTAAGACTTGAAGAATTTCTATGCTAACATGGAGTTTGTCAAATAACAGAATATGAACATTCTTAAGGATATAACATTATGTCACAGAGTGGGTGGTAGGTTAGGGCAGAGAAACAAAAACCCATTTTATATTTCTGAAAAAAGGTACATATGGATTGTATTATCTTTCTATACAGATTTTTCCCCTCCCCACAGGCTAGTGTGGGAAGTGTTTGAACAGAGAACATTTTCTCAACTGTGTTCTAAAACAAACTGTCAAATTATCTACTAGTAACTACATAATCACAAGATTTTTAAACTGAATAAATTTATTAAACCAGTTATTTTGACACTATCACTGCTTGTGAAGTTCACTGAAATTCATTTGATAACCAGAGTTGAAGAAATGTAACTTTTTAACCTATTAATGTTGAACTATTTTGCCAACATTTAGTGAATAAGCTGATTATTATTTTAGTAAGAGAATAAAATCTATTAAGATCACTTTAAGCATGAAATAAGAGTATTTAAGGTTAATCAGTGATGTTATATTTTTGAGAATTTCAGAGCAATTAATCTCAACCTATTACCCAAACTTTTTTCACTTTTATTCCCATATTGTTATTGAATAGTAATAAAGGCAAATGAATAATGCATTCAATTATTTATGAACACATCAATCCATCATATATGAGGCTGGTCTCACCAATCAAGACCCTTGTTTTAATCAGCTTTTACTCTCTGTAACCAAAATACCTGACTAGAACAATTTAGAGGAGAAACATTTTATTTTAGTTCATGGTTTCAGAGATTCAGTTCATGGTCAGCTGACTCCATTGCTCTGGGCCTAAAATGAGACAGAAGAGCATGGTGGAGGAAAACAGCTCAGAACATGGTAACCAGGAAGGAGAGAGAGAGAGAGAGAGAGAGAGAGAGAGAGAGAGAGAGAGATATCCACTCACCAAGGACAAAATATGAAAGGCAAAGGCATACCACCAGTGTGTTCCTCCAGTCACACCCTATCTGCCTACAGTTACCACCCAGTTAACCCATATCAGTGGATTAATCCACTGATTAGGCTATGACTCTCACAATCTAATCATTTCACCTCTGAACATTCTTGCATTGCCTCACACATAAGCTTTGGGGGGACACCTCATATCTAAACCATAATGATCCTTAGAACTCATGCCTGTTTTTCTAACTTGGGATGAACCATCCCTTTGCACTGACTGTGTTTTCTCTTAAAGAGAGATGGAGTCAAGCTGCTGAAGCAGTTTGAATTCTCTGGTGATAAGTACACATAGCCAACTCCTGGCAGTCCTGTCTAGATCCACCTTCCAGTTATCAACCAAGCTGGCATGTCCTCCTGGCAAGGAAGAAAGAAAGTCCTCAAAGCAAAAACATTTAGTTCAGTGACCCTTAATTGATCATGCCTGTTCTTTATGCAGAATAGAAGTTGCAGTGGCAAATTTCGAGGGACCTAGGCAATTCAGTCAGAGCGGGTTGGTGGGGGAGGATTAATGAAGAACTATTTGTCTAAAGTCCAGAAAATCTAGTTTACTAGGAATGAAGCATGCAGTAGGGTACCCATCTTCACAATGTCTAGTAGCAAACTCTGACTTGTAACTTGTAACTTTCATTTTGATAAATAAAATTGACAGAGCAGAAATGTGTGGAAGCTTAAAATCAAAGAAAGTACATCATGCAAATTAGCAATAAATACTATAAAATGTAACAGATAATAGTAATACAGGTTTAGACTAAATGGAAAATACCATTTTAAAATACCCCCTTGGTGCGGGTGTGTGTGCTTGTACTTATACTAATTTGATGTCACATTTCTAACCCATTTAGAGTATATGTATCTAGGAAACATTTAATGCAATTACTAGATTGTGTGTTTTTAGGGAATGTGATTGAGTATATGGAAAATATGAATGGAATTAAGAAGAATGACACAACTCTATACTGAATAATTTTTTAATTCATGCCACATATATATACTAAAGAAATGGAGGGCATCCCTTTAAAAGAAAAATAAGATATGAAATGAAAATGTTTCATGAAACACAGTCAGTTTTTTTAAGAACTGACCAATCCTGATTCTGTAATTCAGTGGTGTCATGTGACTGTCGACCTGGAAATGTTATATTTTACTCTTGTACAATCTAATAGCTTTCCAGCTTGCCTGAAGGTACCACCTGCAATATGAAAGTCATTACTTGGTAGAGTGCTTTGACACTACTTTGAGAATGAAAAATATTTTGGAAAATAAACTGTCTGCTATCATTCAGTTCATGCAGCATAACTATAAGTCTCTGTACTATTATTGTTGTTTTTCAGCTCCTCTGACTGATAAGCCACCCAAGCTTTTGTATCCTATGGAAAGTAAACTGACAATTCAGGAGACCCAGCTGGGTGAGTACTTCGTTAATTCTAATTAATATATTTTTAGTACATTCTGACAGTTAATAAGTCTACATTGTAACCATGTGATACTCTAAGCTAAACTCATGGGTATTTAAAGACGGCAGAATTAGGAAATACCAGCATACCTGACATTCTGTTCCCTGCAATGTACACCTTGGGACCAAAATGGACATATGCTATTTAGATGGCTATTGGGAAATGAAATAGTCTGGTGATTTTAGCAGTGGAAGTATAGTGTAATGTTATAATGTTTGAATTGTTTTTAAAACAGGCAATATGGAGCTATTTCACAATATCCATTAATACATTAAAATGAAATTTTTGAAATTTGGGGGAAAGGATGGAAGGTCATTAAAAAGTGTTCCCAATATGACAAAAAAAGCCTCATAAAAATCTAATGCAACACAATAGTCATGGTGGTGATTGTTTTAGACAATATATTACTAAAATTTGATCAAGTGGCATTTGGTTAAGGAACTAGGGGACTTGGATATAAAGCCAAGGACAAAATACTCTGTGATAAAAATATTCAGTTATATGTGAATTAGAATTCTAAAATATTTAGAAGGATAGGATTTTTGGGTCTTATTTAGCTATATTCAGTTATACCAAATTGTGGACAATTTTCTTTCTTAATTATAAATATCCATTATATTCTCTTAGATTTTATTTTAATTTGAAATGTAGTGTATGTATATACATATATATACAAACATAATCTCCACAAACATCCACAGAAATTTTTTACATTAATCTTTCAAAAATTAAAATGTATTTAATATAGCCTTGTTCCTTAAATTACGTTATTATTATTCATAGAGTGAGAAGTTGGATGACATGAATATGTTTTCCAAATGAAGATTACAAGATTACAAATGTGATAATCTTTAGTAAAAACATGTCTAAGTTATATTGCACAAATATATGATGATGGTTTTAGAACTTGTAAGCCTATATTATCATATTCAACAGATCTCCAACACTGGAAATATCTATATTTGCTAATTTTGAGGGATGAACATATGCAGGATTTATACAGAGTATTAATATACTTCTTTGATAGCAAATTCAAACCTTTGAGCTAATGTCATAAACATGCAAATAGTAATATTCTTGATATTTTGAGATGGAAGACTATAGGTAGCATTAAAGCAATGCCATATATAAAACAAACATATTAAAATTGCATCTTTACTCACACTGTGGTATGTTGAATTTTATTAGAAATTATTACTATTTTATAAAAAAATTGAAATATAAATTCTCATGAGTGACCATGCTTATATAGTAATTTCAACGACCCCTAGGACAATGTATTTCTAAGGAGCTATGTAAAACTTTAAACATTTTGGGCAAAGATGAGAGGAGGTTATGGTAGTAGTCTGTAAAGGACATAGCAAAAATGAAATTTTTATGTTTTTTCATTGTATGTGTTTATTTGATAACATAATTCAAAGAATTTTATGGTTGATGGTTGCCAATTGGGTTTCTTTATATTGTCCCTGAATTTTTAAAATTTTATTTATTTTTATTTTTGCAGACTGCATTTTGATTCATTGTATACAAACGGGGTGAATTTTGAATAAATCAAATTATTCTTTATGTTCTCCTACAGTGCTTTCAAATTATTCTTTATATTCTACTACAGTGCTTTAAAAATATAAATTTTAAAGCTGTTTTTTAAAATATTACCTTAAACAAAATTATGAAGATTAACATCATATTGAAAATATGAAAATTTGTTATGCAAATTGAATAATTCGACTATGTATTCATTTGAAGATATATGGGAATGTCTTTGAACAAAATGTTCAAGAAATAATCCTTTATTGTCACTGAACAAAGGAACATGAGCCATCTTTAACCACCAATTAAAGACATCAACCTGGCATCTTGATTCTTTTCTTTTTTTTTGAAAGGGTGTTGGCGGATTGAACCCAGGGGCACTTAACCACTGAGCCACATCCCCAGCCCTTTTTATTTTTTGAGATAGGATCTTGCTAAATTGCTTAGGACCTCACTAAGTTGCTGAGACTGGCCTTGAACTTATAATTCTCCTGCCTTAGCTTTCTGAGCTGCTAGAATTACAGGCATGCACTACTTGGCACATCTTGATCGTTTTAAACAACTTTTGCTTCATTTTCTGATACCAGTTCATAGTGCATCATCAGAGACATCATTTGCTAGTTAGAGAAATTTAACCATTATTAATCCTTGGATTTTTGAGTGACAGCTGATTTGAAATAGCAGTCATGCTAGTGTTGCTAGTAGATGAATTAACAGCAAAAAAAGATAAGTCAAAATAAGGAAAGAAAATTAATGACAAAAAGACCTGAGGTAACTAAAATATTCTTGCTTTCTACAATATATACCTTGAATTTTCACTTCCTTGAGGATACAATTTTGCCCTTTCCAGATGTCAAAAAGCTATCAATTTGAACAGGTTCAATATGTGATATCAAATCCTAAGAAAGGGGGACTGAGTGCATAGTCATGGGGTGGCAGTAGGAAGATGGCATGTATCAGTGATGAAGAACCTGTAAACCCTGTCTCCCCTTATGAGAAGGTGAAAAAATCTCCAAGAGAATTTCATTGGCTAAGAAACCAGCCTCCTAAACAGCTGAAATTGCAGGTGTGCTCCAACTACGTATGCCAGGTTCACATTCACTTTGTACTGCCATCTGCTGTCCATGCCTGCCTTTTCTACATCACTTGTGTTTTCCTGTTCTAATTTCTTCATCTTCTCAAACCAGAACAATCTGGTAGTATCATTTAAACTATTTCATTGTAGAAAGCAAATGGCACTAAAAGGCCAAGTACTTAGGAAACAATGTAATGGTAACTAAATTTATATAAAATATGTAAATTGGTGGGTTGGAATTGCAATCAATATATGGTCACAACCTGGCATTTCCACTTTAAGGGGCATCTGTGTGTTATTTCTAAATGTGAGAAAAAGAACTTTGTTCATTTTAAGTAACTTTCAGGCATCAGCAAATATATGGACAGCACTTTCTCAGGCAAAAGGCCCAGAAATCACATTGTACAATTCTGAAGGTCAATCCAGGAGGTAAATCTGACAGTATTTTCAGGCTGCTGTATTCAAGAGAGTCAAAGACAGACACAATTGACTTGCTGAGTGTGAGCCCTGTAGATGTCATTCAGAGATATGGTCTGAATGTTTCGTCCAGGAACCCATTTTCAGAAGCTTCCAGAGCAGACAAAGGCATATCCCATTGCTACCAGTCTCTGAAAGTGTAAAAATCCATCTTATCCTTGACCTAAAGAGACATTATAATTTACAACTCAGAATTTACTGAGAATTATAAGTAGATATCACACTTTGCTTAAATTTTGTGGTTTGTTTTTGCTTTAAAAATGATTATACAGGTTAACAGTAAAAATTGGGGGGAATTAGAGAAAAGGATCTCGTTTCTTACACTCTAAATTGTATGCACATGTGGCTGCTTTTCAACATTCTCAGAAAACATCATTTTAATGGCTATATAATATCCATATGAAAATCCTATAATTTCATATATATTGCTGGACATTTATATTGTTTCAATTCTCATTATCATAAATAATGATGTGATGATCCTTACTTATGTATTATCCCCTTCACCTTATTTCAACAGGACAGATTTCAAATGAAAAAAGATAACAGAAAAAAGGAATAATTTTGTTAAAGGCTCTTACTACATAATTTTAGAATTCTTGCCAGAAAAATTGTACAAACTTTACCAAAAGCATATAATTTGTATAGAACTTTTTAATTTTATTTTATTTCTTTTTTTATTCATGTATAGTAACATTTTAATAATTAAATACCTTTATAACACAGAGCTCTCATTTCTTTGATATCAACATTGCTGTTCCCCCTTTTGCCATTTTTCTTTACTCATTCTCTTTTCATTCATTGTATATAAAGAGGCTCACCATTTTTTGAGTTTATCCATATTTGAATGTTTTCAAATAAATATAATTGATTTATGAAAATGTCTATGGTTGATGAATTATACAAGTTAAATTGCATATCTATCCATTATAATGGATAAATTAAATTAAATTGCAATTCCTATCCATTTTATTCTCCTGGTCATCCTAATGTTCAACTGGGAACTTCCTCTAGATTCTATGTTTCTTAATTAAGTCCCCAGCAATTTTGCAACGCACTCTGGGCACATGGAATGTCAATAAATACTAATGCATAATAAGATGTACAAAAGGCACATCTCCAAATTTTCTGCAAAATAATGTAATTAGGAGACTAGACTGAAGAAGATGCCCAGGAGCACTCTTATTTTTCTTTACTAATTTATTTTCATTTGTTAAATTCGATAAAAATCAAAATCTTGGAGTATCTGAGTAGGTGACAAGGATTCACCAGATATTAACACTTAGAGGAAAATAGCTGGCAACATAATTCAATCTACAAAATGTTCTGTACATAAATCTTGGACATATATACACCTTTATCCATTATAACTGTAGTCTAATTTTTAAAATTCCATACTGGAAATTAATTGACACTCTACCTTGTTTCACCATACTGTAGTTGAAAAAATGTTAAATTTACATACATTGAGGGAAAATGTCCATACCTTATGTAATAGACCCTGATAGATATTTTTATAGGAAACTTGTGAAAATGATATATTAGTTAACCATGTTGGTAAAGTAATCATTTTAGCAACTTCTATGTTCTACTTCTATGTTGTATGTGTTCTGTAAATATGAATATGAATATATTGCCTATGGAATCTGCTGTATTACAAACATGCTAGTTGAGTTTTTTAATCCAATGAAACCCTATAGGAAATTATTTTATGGAGAGAAAAATAACCCTGTAACATATGCTCTCTAGTCCTATATTTTCATAGCTGCTATTGTCTTGAAACAAAATATACTTTTCTAAATAGTTACTATTCTGTCTTAATAAACTTAGGGAAAAATTTTTGTTTTCCTTTCTAGGGTAGGTAAATACTTAATGTCAATGCACTATAAACATAATTATTTAGGTGATGAATTTAGTACCCAGTTCTGAAAGTGGCAGGTAATATTGTTGATTCTAAAAAATATACTATGTTGCTGAGTTGTACAAGTAATGCAAAGAAGACCTTTCTTCCCACAAATAGGAAAAGTATTGATGGTTTAGGTTTTTCCATCTACAATTTTTCTACCAGTTGACATGAGCAAATGTAATGTGGTAGACTTGATTTTATTACTCCATGAAGAATCTACAAGACATATTTTCACAAAGTCAAGTAAAAAAATCATAAAACTTTCCTTTTTAATATGGAAAAATTAATATCCAAAGTCTAAACTTTTGATGAACAATGATGTGACTGTCACACACTTAAGAAAGACATGCAGATCAGCATAGTTCTACTTATCAACGTAAACTAGAGCTTCTGGACAAATAGATACCATAATTAAAACATCGAAGACAAATGCAGACTGATAGCATTCAGTTCTACTCAGTCCAAAAGTATTGTGTCATGATAAATGACACTAATGACTCTTAACATCTGTTTTAGTCTGATATGCTACTTTCAAAACCAAAAAGGATCTTTAATATTGTGATTCTGATCTGAAAGGTAATCTTTGTCATACCAGCTTTTAGGTTAATATTTCATATCTTTAAGTTATAAATCAATAAATTAAAACAGTATTCTTCAGTTGTTGTATGACCTAATTTATATGATTCTCACAGATTCTCAAATTCAAAGTCCTTCTTTGGTGATAGAGAGGAGGAATAGATTCGTGAAAAAGATGCAGTTTTTCATGTGTGCTTTAAAACCTATCGAAGCAGAAGTCTGACTTCCTTTTTAAGTGTTATGTGCTCAAGGCCCAGTAATAAGACAAGTTTGAAACCCAAAAAAGGTGGACATGCAGGTTAGCACAGTTTCCATGGGCCATTGATATCTAAAAATTTGGAAGCCAGTTAAAGCATTTGTTGAAAGGCTTTAAAAATGGATACAAAGAAAATGTAAATGAGTTTGCTTCTTCTCTTACTTTGAAAAGGGGTCAAAAAGGAGATATGGAAGAAGAAAGAAAATGTCCAAGAAAGTGTGCTGTCACAAAAGCAATGTAGAGTCCATTGAAATTCCCAAGTCCCTGTCTAGTCCCTGGCAAATATTATGTATATTGCTCTTTTGTAGCAGCACTCAAAGTATTACTTTATTTATCACTGGCCAGTTAACTAACTATATAGGTATAACTCATCACAATTCCAGAATAGGAACCTTAGGAGTTGAAGGGAACTTGGAACTTATCAAGTACTTTTATTTTTACTAATAAGAAAACAGGAACCAAATGGCTATACATTTTTTACATGAAAATTTTACACAAACTCACCATCGCTATTTTCATCATCATCCTATCAATAATATTGTTGTTAATATTCTTACTGTAACATCTTATTGTGGTGACAGATAAGGACTTCATTGGATCATGAATAGCACTTTAGAAAATTAATTTCCACCTCCCCTCTAAGAACCCAATATGCATACAAAGATGTTCTTCTTAAATATGACTTTATCTTATAGAAATCATTTATTTTAAATTACTTAATTCATAACAAATTTATCCAAGTGCATATATGTAGTACATAAATAAAACAATGAAATTATCCCTATTCATATTTTTACAAATATAATTTAATGTATAATGCAGCTTCTAAATGACTATCAAGATGAAAGTAAAAGTGTGAAAAATTCTTTTTCTAAACAAAGGAAATGCAGGCATAATATTTCTTAAGACAAGGAACATGGAGAATAATTTTGCAAAACAAAGCATCAAACCATTATGCCTGTCAAGTTCCTCATGAAGGCCTTGGCGTTAGTCATATTCATTTTATAGAAAAACACTGTTTTCCCCATGACAAGCACTGTTATCACAAAGCTTTCTAAGTCATTCTTAATGATTGAAGCTTACTAGCACAGAAAAATGCATTGAGTATCCTATATTAATAAGAACCGTTCCTGAATTTGCAAAGCAAATGCCAATTTATCAAAAATAAACCTATCAAAGAATATTACTCTGTAGAATTTTGAAAGAGGTTTCAGAATAAGAGTATGCACCACATGACTGATGTCCATTGAAATAGAAACTATAAAAAGACTCAGATCATTTCAAATTTGAATATAAAGATAGATGATCATCCATAAATTTCCTCTTGAAATTTGGCTAAATAACTGAGCACTCCTAAATTACATGCAGACTTTCCATGAAAAATAACTTGTGCTTGAATATGATTATGAAAATAAGATACCAGTATTTTATGGTTTCATGTTAAAACATTTAGCATTCCAAACTCTTTCAACTTAGTATGTTCATATGGATTTGCAGGTAAATTGAATCATCATAATTTCAGAGAAGTGTTCCCTTCATTTTTGATTGATTTTTAACTAGCAGTGGCTTAACATGTCAGCTTTAAGAGGTTCTGTCCCCCAGTTTCTTTTAAGGAGCTAATGATCAATGAAAGATTAATATGCACAAGGGAAATGTGCTATTTAAAGAAACTCATTTGTGAATAATTGTATATAAGAACCCTTTTGTAATTGAATAATCACCTCCATAACTTTTCTCTATGGTAATGCAGATTTTTACATTTTCATGAAATGAAGTTAATCAATGAGAAACTCCAAGTGACATTTCTAACTGACCCAGACAAAAGATCATCCACCCATCAAGTTGTATGACTTCCCCTTATCTATCAGTAGAAACGAATGTCTCCATTGTGACTTTTGCCTCCTTGTAGAAAATAGTAAATTTTATTCACCAACTTCAGAAACAACAGTATTTCATTTTAATCTAATCCTTTGAAAATCCATGTGGTAAGGTATACTAAACAGAATATCTCATATTCAACTATGACAAACTGTTTTATATTCACAAAGGATACACTTTGGAGGCTATCCTGCTATCTTACCTGCCTTGTTTTTGTTGAAATGTATACCAATAAAATGACTGCCCATGAGTTTTCCAAGTTTAAAATGTGCATTTTGTATTTTGATTCTTCTGGAATTTATATGTCCATTTTCTGTAACATCATTCTTCCAATCATTTCTTTTTAACTTAATGTATTCATACATATTTAATAATGCATTTCTTTGTAGTATAAAAGGCATACAATGCAATTTAACTTACAGCTGTATGAATAAAATTATTGGCAAGATTTACCTAACCATATACTCCAAAATAATTCAGATGCTTACATGAATCCAATGCATAGAGCATACATAAATTTTAAAACCTAAACCCCACAACAAAATCTTGTGAAGGGGCCTCTTTACAATTTACAACATGAAACCCCAGTTATACTTTCTCAGAAACACTAAAGATCTTTTAAAAAAATTTATATTAAAATTTTATAAAATTCATTTATAACGTATAGTGCCAATTAAATAATTAAAAACAAAAGAAAAAGGCCTGATGAATATTTTTTGGTGTTCAAAATTCATCTGTCTTAAGGTAAATTTTGGATCAGCAGTCTTATCAGAAGATACCTTCTACTGCCACATCTGGTCCACAAGAAGCATCAGAGAAAGCCTTGAAGTTACGTAAGACTCCGAGAAAATCAATAATTCCCTTTCCCTCCCACTTCTCCCCAGTGACCTTCTCCTCAAACTTACAGGCAAGCTATAAACATTCTCACTCCATGAATGATTTTGTTTCTAGTTTAATAAAAGCAAGGCACCCACCTCTGACTTGCCTGTGAAGAACTGTGTTTACAAAATGTTGGCAGTTCTTTGAGTAAGAAGAGAGTAAAAGAAAGTGCATTACTTTTCTGGAAAAGTGAAATTGAGTGCACCCTGTCATATCAAGCCATCACTAGAAATAGGATACTTACAAATCATAGGAAATTTAAGATGATTACCACAAATATTCACTAAAAAGCTATTTTGTGAAATAGCTTAGGGAAAGTTCAGTAGAAAGTATTTTTGTTTTCTTCAAAGAAAAACTTTAAGTGTTTCTGATGAACATGCATTTTTGAGATAGTAATATAATTATCTTCTCATCTTTCAATTAATTAAAAATTTTAGTATTTTCTGAAAATAGATTACTTTGACTAAAAATGCAGGTACAATTAGCTTATTCTTTTGGGATCTGCTTATTATGTGCAGCCTGTTTGTAATTATAAAATTTATTTACAAATTATATATCACATATTCTATTTACTTTTGGTTTACAGAAAGATATTCTTCTTAGTCAGAAATGTTATTTTTAATGATTTTAAAATTCCCATGAATAATGTGTTTACTCTACAAAGATGTTTATTAGGTTTTGCTACTAATTAGAGAGTGGGAGTAATATTTACACATAATGGGAGATAAATAAAACAGAGTGAAACTTCCATTAAACTGATAAGTGAGATTTTAGCTTCAGGTGAAATTAAGTGTCACAGAGAATATCAGTGACTATATGTGAATGAAATGTTCAATAAAGAGGAAATCCTACTGTTAAAAATTCCAGGATAGACAGGACAGAATTTTATTTTCTTTGAGTTACTCTTTTTTTTTTATTCTTTTATTTACTTATTGATTCATTGAACACAAATGGAGTACAGCTATTGTTTCACTGTTTGTACACAAGGTAGAGTCACACCATCTGTGCATTCATGCATGTACACAGGGCAATGGTATCTGTCACACATTCTGTTATTAATTTTATCCCCCACCCACCCCCACCCCTCCCTTCCCTCTATGCTAGCTATCTTTCCTCCATTCTTGCCATCTTTCCCCCCCACATTATGCATCATCATTCATATATCAGAGAGACCATTCGGCTTTTGGATTTTTGGGATTGGCTGATCTCACTTAGCATAAGAGTTTCCAACATCATCCATTTACCTACAAATACCATAATTTTATTCTTCTTTATGGCTGAGTAATATTCCATTGTGTATATATACCACAGTTTCTTTATCCATTCATCTACTGAAGGGCATCTAGGTTGATTCCATAATCTAGCTATTGTGAATTGAGCCGCTATGAACATTGATGTGGCTGCATCACTGAGGCAATCTGATTTTAAGTCCTTTGGGTATAAGCCAAGGAGTGGGATAGCAGGGTCAAATGGTGGATCCATTCCAAGTTTTCTAAGGAATCTCCACACTGCTTTCCAGAGTGGCTGCACCAACTTGCACTCCCACCAGCAATGTATGAGTGTACCCTTTTCCCCACATCCTCGCCAACACCTGTTGTTGCCTGTGTTCTTGATGAAAGACATTCTAATTGGGGTACTCTTTAAGTGCACAAAATAAAATGGAGAAATGAGGCAACCCATGAATTATTTAGAATTCAAATAATCTAAAATGTTTATTTTCATCCCAAATATGTAGCTATTTCAAGAAAAAGTTAATTTGGAATTTTTCTTTTTTATTGGTTGACTTCCTAGGCCTAGATAATATTTCCTTCCTTCCTTCCTTCCTTCCTTCCTTCCTTCCTTCCTTCCTTCCTCCCTCCCTTCCTTTCCTTCCTTCCTTCCTTCCTCTGTCTCTCTCTGTCTGTCTCTCTCTCTCTCTCTCATTTATTCCAGTGAGTTTTACCATGGCTGGCCTGGTACTGGACTTTAAGTCTAAGGCCTGGTCTAAATTTTCTCTCCCTCCCTCAAGTGGAAGACCTCTGTCTCTACACTAGCTGCTTGAAGTCAAGGAGGGGTGATATGGGCAACTCTTTCTTTCCTTCCTTCTTTGATGGGTCTTTTTCTTGAATTATACCAAAAGCAGGCAATATGGCCTCTCACCTGAGGGGCCTTGCTTACCTCTTATGAAGGTAGTTTGGTGTGTTCAGGTTGTTGTGTCTCTGAGGAGAGATCTCTGGAGGATTTTGCTTAGCTGCCATATTATTCTGCTTCCCCTACATAGGCAATTAAAACTTAAAGAAATTATAGGATCTGATATTTTATAGTCAGGGTCCTATTCAGAAGTGACAAACCACTTAAAAGACATGAGGTGTACTGGCCTCAAGGAAGACTGAAACAATGCTAGAACTTTTTCTTTATTTCTTCTCACCTTTCTGTACGTTATCATGTTTATAGAGGTAGAGAATTGGTGATATTGTGGGAGGAGAAAGGCATACTGTGTGAGAACATTGCTTTGCTCAGTGTTTATAGCTCTAGACCTGCATTCTTCTCTCTGCAAGCTCTAACCTGTTTAGTATGCTATCTCTCAACCTTGACCTTACTGTCAATTGAACACTAAACATTATATTCTCAGCTGCTGAAGACATTTTTCAGGAAAATAAATGTTTCCTGAAAGATGGAAATACTAAAGTGTGGATCATAAACACAAGTTCATCTAATCTAAATGAGTAAAGCCAGATGTAATGCAACAAAGAGTGATGGAGACCATTGGTGATGAGAGAAAAATATGTGTTATGTAAAGGAATTCAAATTCATTTTTAATACCATATCAGCAAATTAGAGAATGTCCAGAGGTATTTTAAGTTCAGTGGCCTAAGTATTTGATTCTTCAATTGGTGGTAAATCCTGTGTTCATACCACCAAATACAGTTGCACTGTGGAGCCATTTTTAAAATGATGCAAGTTTACAGTAGGATTCAGAATGGCTCTCATCATTTATGAATTTGTTCCATTATGTTAAAGATTGGAATATGGTATAAATTGTGCTTTAAAATGTTTGGCACAACTAATGTAATAGCATCTATCAGCCAATAAGAAGAGTTTAAAAAATTCAGTAAATTATGAAAGGAAAATTGCCCACATCAGATGAAACAAGAATCATGGATGGTAGAATCAAGTGAGCAAATTTTCTAGAAACCTGACTCCACAGAGAAATGGACATGTCTATTTTGTTATTGCAGACTTGTGATCAAAACTAAACATACTTGTTAAATTTTCCAGCAGAAATTTGTACTTTTCTCTACAAGTTTCTCCATGGATTTATTTTTGCTCCTAATACCCCTTACTTGAGATTTGGCATTAAGTAATTTACTTGTGAGGATGTGTCAAAAAAGGATCAGGGAATATCCTTGCCTTATTAGTTAAAGCCTACATGTGGTGGCTTTTATGAATTTAATGTAATCATCATCCATATGTATGCTCATCAGAATCAAGAGTTAGGACAACAGAAAGTAATAGTCAAATAATAAGCATTAAGATTTTTAGTTCACAATAGCAAAACTTGAACAAGTTAATTTATCAGACTCTGATTTTGTAAGAAAGGTTTGTTTGTAATTTGAAGTAATACCAGAGTCCCTGCTTAAAATATAATATTTGCCTATTATCTAGGATACAAAGGACAGCCCCTTCACAATCTGACTCCATTTTTTTCTTCTTAGTTTCATTCACTCTGCTATTAAGCCTCCACTTCGGTCAAGGTACTCCTGACTTTACTCTTGACCTGCACAATTATATTTCATCCTTAATCTGGAATTCCCTTGCATAACTCTATCCTTGTGCCTATCTACTCAAATTCTAACATCTACCTCCTTGTCACCTCTGTGAATCCTTCCCAGGTTTTACTCTCACTAGGCAGAATTAAATATTCTCTTTCGTGCTCTCACATTCTCTGACCGCGCCCCCGTGTGTGTGTGTGTGTGTGTGTGTGTGTGTGTGTTTGTGTTTGTGTGTGCGTCTATATCTGTATTTATGTGTGTTTTCCTCATCTTGAAGTATTTCTCCCATCATTTTAAGGACACATCTTTGTGTTTCTCTAATTGAACTTGGGACTCTTAAAGAATGGAATATAATATTTTCCTCCCTAATATTTAGTTTAGTACCTGATGAACAGAAATATAAGAATGAACAATTCATGTAGCATTCACTCATCTTTAACACTCAAATAAGAAACAGAGTTTATAACTTACCCATTTCAATAACTGTATACTACAGAATAGTGGAGTAACTACACTAAAAATGTTTGATTTTTAGTGTAGTTTGATTGCCTGGTATGATTGGCGATTCTCTTTCATGAATGAGGGAGACATATAGACAGAGAAAGGCTCAGGAGTCTGGATAAGGAAGACCAAGCAATAAATCAAATCCAGATAAGACAGAGGAGGAGAGATCAGCTGGATATTAAAGGTCACAACAGAGCAGTAGAATAACTTTGGAGAAATAAGTAGGGGTTAAAGGAATAGGTGTATTTCACAGTTCAGCTAGGAAACTGATCAAGAGTAAAGAGTTAACTGGCACCTTGAGTTTGCGGCAGATCTCTAAAATTTAGTCAAATGGATTCTATAGTCATAGGGCCTTGACTAAGAAATGGGCTCACTAGTCCCATTTCCTGCTTTATTAAGTGGGCACAAGGTCTGGTTATCTACATATGTAGATAGATATGTAGATAGGTAGATATATAAGTAGATAGACAGACATATGCCCTTCCACAAGGACTTTATATTATAATCTCAGTTAACCTCAGTGTCATCTTTTGTTCCTCAATAGGAAGCCATAACATTGTATCCTCTCTTACTGTTTCAGTCATGATTGTCTACCTTCATTCAAAAGAGATTTTTGTTCAACCAGTCCAGGCTCTGTAGGTGTAACTTTTCCTGATTGATGAACATAATTTCTCTTTGACTCTGGAAAATTTTACACTTGGAAGGCATTTTCACACATTGAGTTATTTTGTCTTTTCAACAGCTATGATGCCTACTATGCCTCCACTTTACAGAGTGTGTTGTTCCGCACCGAACAACAAAGGTTGGGTGCCCTCCCTGGACCAGCCAGCGGGGGCACGGGGGTCAAGCAGGATGGAGAGTGTCGACGGCTGAAAAACGCACACCAGCCGGGAGTCTGTCGAAGCAGAATCTCAGTTTTAATGAGGGAGTAGAACAGATATATAAGGGGGCGAGTGAGTGAGAAAAAAACAAAGAAGGGAGAGGAGATACCTGCAGGGCCAATCACCTTAAAGGTAAACAGCCCATGCAGCACACATCAAAGCCTGCAGGACAAAGGTCTCCTAAGATTTCATGGTGGCCAGAGCTGCTCACGTTCACAGAAGTCGAATGGGCCAATCCTAGGCCACCACCTTGGTGGTACCACTGGTGAGGGGGGCTTATGCCCCGAGGGTGTTGTTGTTATTGCGGTCGCCATTTTAAGGTGTGTCCCTACAAGTGTGAGCAAAATTTATTCTCTGCAATTCTTGGGACATTTCTATGTATTTCTATATCTTGATTGTATTTTCCTTCTACATTCATTTGTTAAGTCCTAATTGTGAGCACTACTCTGTTTAATTAATGATTTTCCTATAATATTTTAAATGGTGTCTATTTTTATATATTACTTGACCTCTTGATTTCTATTTTATGCCACCATTAAGAATTCTGTATCACATCAAATGAAACTACTATAAAATATAGTAGTTAATTTGAATTTTAACTTGACTTTGAAATATTTCTGTCTTAGCCAGTTTGGGCTACTTAAACAAGTACCTTATACTGGATGGTTTGTAAACAATAGAAATGCATGACTCACAGATTCACTAGGTGGAAATTCCAATAGTAAAGTATCAGTAGATGTGGTGTCTGGTAAGGAAACTCTGCTTCATAGATGGTGCCTTCTAGTGGTGTCCTCATAGGGCAGAAGAATTGGTGCAGCTCTTTGAGTCCCACTCACAAAGGTGCAGCTCTTGTGACTTAAATACCTCTCAAAGGCTCACGCTGGTGATTAAAATTCAACATGTGGCTGGGAATGGTGGCACATGCCTGTCAGCAGCCTCCAATAGGTCTGGATGCTGAGGCAGGAGGATTGTGAGTTCAATGCCAGCCTCATCAACTTAGTGAGGCCCTAGCAACTCACCAAGACCCTGTCTTTAAATAAAATATAAAAAGGGGCTGGGGATGTGGCTCAGTGGTAAAGTGTCTCTGGGTTCAATCTTAGGTACCAAAAAAAAAAAAAGATTCAACATGTGAATTTGTGAATTTTAGAGGGACACATTTAGATCATACCATTTAAATCATATCAGTTCCTCAAGTTTTGGTGTGGGGATTGGGTTTTTCCCCTATTCAGTCGCTTGTCTCTTGGATCTACTTCTGTTCATCTTTGCCTCCAATTTTCTCTTTCCAATTTTTTTTTACTTCTGTTTTCTCAAGTACATTTTAACACACACTTTCTTCTTCCACTGATCTTCAAGCATGAAATTTCTTTTCAAGGCACTTAGGAAAATGGAAGTACTTAGAATGTTCATGAACAGAATGTCTTGTGAGCTGCAAAAGTTAATGTGAGAAAAACTGATAGAAGAGGAGGCTAGTTCATCAGAGTTTTTGCTCTTTAAAAAGCAGCAAGTTATAATCCCTTCTTAAATACCAAGCAAAAAGCAAGTGGTCTCATTTCACTTCTTAAAATAGGCAAAGTGAAACTAATAATTGACTTGTCAATTTACTGTGACTATTAATTCCCTGCACACAAAGTTGGGCTTTGTTAATTTAGGATTCACATTTTCTTTCCCAATATAATTATCTAACTATATATAGATAAGTAATTTAAAGCCAGCTAATGATTGTTTGAGCATTTAAAGTTAAAAACTATGTAGACATTAGTAAATTATCCATTTAGAAAACCTGAAACAATTGGATCAAAATTAATGTTAACTGAGAACTTAAATAGGGCTTATGGCATTTTTATGACATTTATAGTACATTTTGCCCATGGCTTGTAAATATGTTATTGTTAACCTGATAAGGTTTATGTAGAACTAGAAGTACTTTCATTATATAAATGTATTCTGCATTAACCTAAGAAAGTTTTTTGCAAGTTTTTCTATGTGGTGACATTTACTAGATGGAAAGCTCCATAAATATTAGTATCAGAAAGCATCCACCAATTGTGAAAATGATTATAAGAATGATACTGTCTGTTGGGGGTATAGTTCAGTGGTAGAGTGCTTGCCAGCATGTGTGTTTAGGTCTTGGATTCAATCCCCTTTACCACAAGTGATCTAGAACAGAGGTGCAAATCACTCTTCTCTGTGTTGTTAGGGATTTTTAATGTTTGTATTAATTAATGAACTTTCATATATATATTTATTGTATGTTTGAATATATATAAATGCATATGATTTCTTAGACCATATCTTCCTACTTGGTGGGTCTAATGTTTTCTTAGACATTCTCATGATCTATATTTTTTCTGGAATTCTTTGCTATGCATGTGAGAGAGCTAATAGAGAAATCAGGGTTATCTTATCAATACAGGGTATTACTGTCAAGTAAAGAAGACTCTAAGGCTGGGTTTGTGGCTCAGTGCCTAGTACACGTGAGGCACTGGGCTCAATCCTCAGTACCACATAAAAATAAATAAATAAATAAATAAATAAATAAATAAATAAAATGAAATAGGAAAACTCTATAATCCAGATGCAGAGTGTCCAAGTGAGAATCTGAAGAACTTCCAAGTGGAAGCTTATGGGATACTATACTCGGGAATAGGAATGGGGATGAAGTGAAAAAAGAAATGACATCTCAAATTATAGTAAAAATTTAGCAACAATCTGATCCCTTTGCCCTACTGAAAAATTTCCTTTGGCTCCTATATAGAAAATTGTCACAAATCTGGAGCCTTCAGACTACAGGTATTTATTCTCCCATAGTTTGGGAGACAAGAAGTTTAAAATCAATGACTATATTACCTCTGAAGACTCCATTGGAGAACCTTTGCCTCTTCCAGCATCTGGTGGTTGTCAGTTTTTCTTGGCACCATTCCAATCTCAGCCTCTATAGGTAACAATGCATTCTTATCTTCATTAATTTTTTCCTCTTCTATTTATTTCAAATTTCCCCCTGCCATTCTTATAGTCACATGCCATTGGATTTAGGGCCCACTTGGATATTGAGAATGATCTTCTCATCTCAAGATACTTAACTTTTATTATATCTACTAAGACTCTTTTTCCAAGTAATTAACATTTATAGATCGTAGAGATTAGGACATGGACATACCTTTTTTGGGGTATGGAGTACCATTTAACTCACTACAGTATCTCTCACATGTTCTTCTACATTCATAAAAGCAAATATTGATACTGAGTAAAATTTCACAAGAAGAGTGAATAGTGAAGTGTCAATAAGAGCCCTCATTCAGTAATTCTCAGGAACTGTCCCTCAGTGTGTGTGTGTGTGTGTGCGTGTTTCCTCATGTGTGTATGTGTATTGTGTTTTGTGGTCCTTTTTTTTTTTACTTGAAAGGTACTTTTTTCAGTTATTCCTTAAGGTTACTAAATGGGGAAGACATTATCAGAAATTATCCACAGCACCATAATTTGTTTGTTTGTTTTGGTACTGGGGTGCTTTACTACTGACCATATCCCCAGATCCCCTTGTTTTTTTCATTTTGAGACAGGGTCTCACAAAATTGCTTACAGCCTCACTAAATTGCTGAGGTTAGCCTTGTGCTTGTGAGACAGGCACTCTACCAACTGAGCTACATCCCCAGCCCCTCTCTAAACCTTTTTGAAAAAGGAAAAAATAAGATAAACCTAGTGGATCTTAGAGAACAAGTAAAGTTAGATTCTAATTCTTCACAGGTGAATTTAGAAATATTCAGTTCTATTAAAATTTGGCAAGAGTTTATTCATTTTGCAATAGAAAGGGAGTTCTGTTCATAAGTGAAGCTGTGATATCTACTAATGAAAAATGTTGTATTGTTCCCAAAGATTTCACAAATAAAATGTTTGGAATAATATGTCTTTCTCCATTAAAGACATGTCCTAGCATTTAACATTACAATTAGAGGAATAACTTTTTAAAACTGTGGAGATAGAGATAAGCTAATCCCAAAAAACCAAAGGCCGAATGATTTATCTGATAAGTGGATGATGTTACATAATTGGAGGTGGGAGGGAGGCAAGAATGGAGGAAGAATGGATTGTCTAGAGGAAAATGAGGGGTGGGAGGGGATGGGGAAAGGGAAAATAACAGAATGAAACAAACATCATTACCCTATGTAAATGTATGATTACACAAATGGTGCAACTATACTTCGTGTACAACCAGAGAAATAATAGCTGTACCACATTTGTGTACAATAAATCAACATTTAAAAAAAATATGGAGATAGTTACTTATATTGTTTAGCATTGTATGGTTTATGATTAATCAGCAGTTATGATATCAGAAGTTTTCAAGAGGGAAAACGGTATAGTTCAGGGGTATGCACAAAGGCCCTGGGTTTGATTCCTAGCTTTACAAGAAATGATTTTTCAAAGCTCTAATAGGGAATCATTCATTTTCTAAAGTACATGTTGAATTTTGCTATTTGTCTAACATACTGTTAGGCAAAGTGGTAAGAAAATACCAAAATTCATTCATTTTGGTCAGTTTAGGGAGGATGAACATATTTCAAAGGCAAAGTTAAATAAGGTCTCATGGTAAAAGCATTATGTAAGCTATGCTTTAATTAAGGATGAGGATTTAGGCAATCAAAGATGAAGTAGAAAGGTATTGCTGAATGATCAGCATTATGAGAGGCACAGAGAAGAGAAAACCTGTAGCTTTGGGAACTGGACAATATTACAACCAACTGAAGCAGAAGTTTAGGCAAATGAACTGATGAAAAAAAGCAGTGTCAGAAAAATCAGTCAAGCCAGATTATTCATTTATATACACTTTCATACATATGAAAATTTAATTTAAAAAGATGAAGAAAGTCCAATTAGTAAGGTAGTCTCATATTTGAATGAATTAAAGAAAGTAAAGGTACCAGAGGTCAGAAAACCCATTGGAAAGGTAATTTTCTAGTTGAGGAGTAATAGATAATAATTTGAAAAAGGTTATATTTTAGGGTAATCAGACATCAGGGGTAATCAGAAGCATTTGAATATTTTCAGTGTATATACTAATAGGAAATTTGACAGACAGGAATCAAATAAAATAAGTATGGATGAATGGGTGGAAGGTAATTTTAATAATAAAAAATGTAAAAAAGAAGATGAAATATTTGGGTAAATATCATAGGTCAAATTGTGATAATAGGGTTTTGGTAGGTTTCTGTGTGGGGTCTCCCACAATCAGAAATATATACATAGCTTGCATGAGGTGTTTGGGTAGGATGTATGTTTGAGAGATCTTTTAAGAGACATAACATGGGAAGTCAGATACTTATGGGCATGAGGGATAACTTATTTTTCTTATTCTGTCTCAAATTATTATTGAAATAATTTGGTATGCTAATTTCTGAATGCTTTATTTTTCTCTTAGGTATACATGATGGAGATGTGCTTTATTTACCTCTGAGTAACCAACTGATAGACTGCCTTAAATAAGTTCTTGTTCAATGACTGAGATTTGGGTTGCAATGTTTTTATCTTGCTTATCCAGGTTTAATAGATTTTGAAAAAGTATATTAATTATTGTGTTCTGAAAACAAAACATTTTAGGAATTATTCTTGTATCGTATTATTATATCATTATCCACTCTTGAGTTTCCAAATATTTTAAATTTATTTTATTTAAAACTTAAGTGTGAGATGTGACTAACACACTGCAGATTATAGTAACAAAAAGTTATGTAAGTTCAAACTCACTCATTGACAAGTATATTTTATCAGATAATGCACTAGTAGAGACATCATGAATTATGTTTCTATTTTTCTGCTATGCTATCATTTTTTTTTCCTTCTGCCCCTACAAAGAAAGTACTACATATACATGTCATTAAGATACCTTGTGACTCCAAATAATACAATCTTTTAAAAACTGAGAATATGGAAGAAAATAGAAAAGTTAATTGATTCAATAGTTTTCCAACAATTTCCTTAAAATATATTGACACATATTTGATTTGTATTATTAAGTGTGTGTCTGTTTGCATTTAAGTACCTGTGACCTCCTTATCAATTTGGGATTTTGTATTGTTTTCTTTTTCTTTGTCTGAATTTCCATGCTATATTGATTCCTGAGTGTTTGAGAGACTTCTATTTTCCAGCTCATTTAAGTGTATTTCATCCTGCTGTGTTGGTCATCAGCTAGTCACAAAAATGGTACTCAAATGGCCACATAATGCAATGTGATTTGAAACAAACAGGGATTGCACTTGTCTGAGGGCATGGGGTTTTTATCCTGGATTGCTCAATGTATTTTGAAAGTAAAGAGTTTATATGGGTTTTCTTTTCCATAAAAGTAAAGGGAATATTGAATGTCAGTGGTTCCAACACACTTAAATTTTAGAAACCATATGAATTATTTAAGTAAACAAAGAAGCAAATAAATAAGTGGATTATCATAAAGTTGCCAACGTATTCAGTTTGCCAAATGATATTATTTTTAAAATAAAGAAACTGGCTTCTGCTATCAATGTAATATGTAATTGTTTAAAGGGATAGTTTAAATCCAAAACTTGAAAGTTTTCTTAGAGGAAATGCTGGCCAAATAAATAGAACATACTCAATTTTATATTTGCTTTGAAAACCCACTATATTGTCCCCCTCAAGCATCCCCCATCAAATGTTATATCTAAGAACATCTGAGACCTAGCACAAATATTACAGATCACATCCTGCCTCTAGGAAAAAAAAAGTATAAAACTTTTTGTTTTCTCCATACTAAGATAAAATAGTTGACAATGAAAACTAATTGAAATATGCAATTGTGTTTTCCATTTATTTGGGATTGGAATGTCTTCATTGATATGTGTGTTGTAAATTAGATTTATAAAGCAGGTGACAGAAACGATTATTTTCATCACACATACACCTATACTTCGATGCAACATTGCAAAAGCTGTCTTACATATAATACAAGCTTCCCCTTTTAACCCCCCCACTGCATTATCCTATTTCCCAGGGGCAACCACCAACAAATTTTATAGCTAACATTCAGTATTACTTCCATGTCTCTAAGTAGCATGAATAAACTATGAATTCATTTTCTATTATTTATTTAAATTGATCTATTGATACCACATTTTGATTTCTAATTGTTGTAGATGAAGATATAATCATCTTCCAATTTCTCACCCCTAGTACACAATCTGGCAAATTGCATTTCCTATGTTCCCATTCCTCTATGTAGTAATTTTTGCTCCAAACTATTAATTGCTTGTGACTATAGAAACAATAGTAAAAGCTAAGTCATGTGGTACAGAAATATTCTCTTTCTCTTTTTGCTTTACTTTTGAGGATATTTCCTAAACTTTATCTTCTAATCCTTTTACCAATTTTTTGATATATATTTTTCATTATTAAAGATTTTCATTTTCCTGCATATCCCTTTTTCTGTAACATCCTGTTCTTGTCGCAGAGCAGTGATAACATTTCTTCTTTTGTGTGGACGACTGAATTAGTTCTTTTATTTTGTTTTTGTTTTGGAAGTTGATTTTCCTCTATATGTAATCTTTGTTTTTCCCAAGTTCCTGATGTCTATTCAGTTGCAGGTTTAAGTCTCACTCATGCTCAAGTCTTTCCTCTAATTTTTTGGTGGTCTTTGATTTTCTGCTCATCACTAAGTGTAGAGCTGTAAAAACATGCCTGGCAGCTCTTCATAGCCTACCGAGTACATGTTTTGGTGGTTTAGCTAGTGGGGAAGTCTTTGCTATCAGTATCATGGGGTGATTTGTGTTGCCTGGACAAATTCACAGAAAAGTATACTCTATTATTTTCCCTAACTGCATCTCTGAGATGCATGGGATGTGTATGCAGCATAAAAATGTGGTTTTGGCTTTGTCTTGTGCCCTACTGTGCCATGACTCATATTCAACCTATCCTGATAATAAATGTATAGTCCATGTCCTGGCAGAGAAGGGAATCAACATCTAACTTATTTTTAAACAGACCTTTGATTGCTCTTGTTTACACTCTACTTTCAATCCTCCTTCCATAGATATCTGCTGTCATCAATTCCAGTGCCTTTGAGGAGTTCCACATTTGTTATCAAGTCCTGTGTTTGTTTGCTTCATATTTTGTTGGATAAGGGTCTAGTTTTTCAGGTCTTTTAAGTGAATTACTACAAGTTTATTAATTTTCTAGCTTCTATATTTATGTTGCTGTGGTTTCCTTCCTGTTTGTCATTAATGGATTCATGCCCAAATGAAAATCACTTCATTTATATTTCCATGTGTTTTCAGAAGGAAAAATCCCCTATATTTCTGTGTTAAGTCCACCATCATTACATGATAGTCTGCATTTGACATCAGGAAATTGGTTCCTGATGTGTTATAAGATGGTGGCATAAAAGTAAACTGTCAACAAGCCTTCATAGAGGATATATGAGCTTAAGCAATAATTGTAATACTTGATTAGCTAATCTGCCACAACTCTAAATTAAAGTGAACCCTGACATGTTTGCTATTATAGATATGCTATGGACAGCGTAACTGACAGTCTTTTTTAATTAGTCTATGGATAATTGAAGTCATGTACATAAATCCTGTTAATTGGTCATGTTTTAGCATGTTTTAACACGTTTAATAGCATGGAATTTCTAAAATGACTCATTTCCATTGTAGTTTTTGTTGTTGTTTTGACATAGTAGAGACAGTCAACCATGCTTTCTGGTAAGAATTATTGATAGAGTACTTTTATTTAGCTTAGCAGTTTCATATCTTTTTAGCTCAACTTTTCACTGCATGACTAAGCTTATTAATGTCATGTAAGGTTTGGTAAGCAGCACTATTCATATGTAAAATTCACCATGTAGAATGATTTATCTTTGTTTCAGAAAACCAATGCATCATATATAATAAGCAAATATTCTTGTTTAACCTTTTTACATATATTATGGACAGCAGAATCAAAACACAATCTATTCTGTCATTTCTTTGGAACTCAGACATTTTCTGTACACTTGGAAGAAGAATATCCTGAAACTAGCTATAAAAGGATCTTGCTGAGATCTGCTTTTTCTCAATCATCTTATCCTGTCAAACAAGAGACTTTTCTCCTTTTCAAGTTCTCATCCATTTATAAAGATTTAATTTGATCCTACAAATTCAATTTTATCCTTTATTGCTGGAGCAAGAGATTTCCTAGTTTTGATCCAGTTTTCCCATGTATAGAGGGCCCAATTTGAATGTGACATACATACAGTTATCAATTGGGAAAACATGTCATTCCAGTCAGCAAGGCCAATGTGTGTACGTATATGTATGTATGACTCATAGTTATCATGTGATGGTGCCTCATTCTGTTCATTAGGATGCTGTAGTAAAATATCATAAGTTGTTGGGTTGAAAAATACAGTACTTTATTTCTCACAGTTCTGATAGCTAGGTATTCCTAGATTAAGTGTTTGGCCTATTTGGTGTCTTGTGGGAGCCTATTTTCTGGCACATAAAGAGCACCTTCTTTCTGTGTCTTCCTTTGGTAGAAGGAACAAGGGTTCCCTCTTGGAGCACTTTTATAAAGGGCACTAATCCTATTCATGTGAACTCTGCTCCAAGGTCCTAATCACCTCTCAAAAGCCCCATCTCAAAATACTATAACCATTGGATTTAGGATTTCAACATATGAATTTTGAAGTACAAACTTTCAAACTTCAGGAAATGGATGTGCACATAACTTTAAAGAGTGATATGGATAGAGATCTTTAGGAACACCATAGTTGGGATAGTTACAACTGCTTAGAGGGCCTGGCCAAGGGAGCCAGTTCTGTGAGAGTTAACTTTGAAATTCAAAGGGTGAATATATGAATGGTTGCATTCTAGACCAAAAAATGGTATCAGCAATAACTTGTGAGCATCAATAAGTCTGAGTGGCTCTGATAATTTAAAGTTCTAGAATAAAATTAATGAGAATTCACCTTTAGGCCTAACTATAGCAATGACTAGCACTGACTAAGCACTACTTAAGTGCCAAACACTATACTAAAAGTTTTTCTTATGTGATCTCATTTAAAACACAGACTAGATTATCAATCACATTTTATAGATACAGAAGTTGAGGCACAGAGAGGCTTTTAAGTTTACAGAGTTATTGGTGAAAATAAGACAAACCCAAGAAGTCTGATACCAAGACTCATAATATTCATTGATGTGCTAACAACTGATATAAATAGTACCTTGTATCAACTATAATTGCTCCTTGGTTTCGAAGTACATAATTGAAGGATCCTTAGAGTCTTATTTCAGCCTGCTATAACAAATTACCATAGACAAGGTGGCTTAAACAACAAATATTTATTTCTAATGGTTCCGGAGGCTGGAAGTCTGAGATCACAGTGTCAGAATGATTTAGTTCTTTGAGACTGCCTTTTTCCTTGTTTGGTCCTCATGTGATCTTTCCTTAAGTTGTTGCAGAAAGAGAAAGAGTTGCTTTATCTCTTGCTCTTTCTTTTAAAGGGGACTAATTCTGTCATGAGGTGTGCAGCTTCATATCCTAATCATTGGAGATTAGGGTTTTTAAATAAAAAATTCTGCAGGGAATTGAAGTGTTGTATGAAGGTCATACAGCTAAATAGTAGTAGGATTTTGATTAGCATTCAGGTTTCCTGATTTCAATTCTATATTTCACATACAACAAATTGCCTAAGGCAGTGTCCTCTATCTAAAGCAATGCTTCACATCATATGGTTTAAAAATTGCTCATATATTGTCCATAACAGCTCAGAACGATATGACATGAAGGTAGTATAAACCCAATTTTATCAGTGAAAATGCATAATAAGAAAATTATGATTTGTTGAAAGTGGCCTACCTAGGAAATAAGACAGCCTGAAAACAAGAATTCCTGATGACAACTCTGTGTGCTCTTTACAAAACTGGTGCTTACCACAGTTGGTTGGCATGGGTTTCTTTGAGGAAGAATCAACAGAAAAACTCTCAGGGAACATTTCTACATCTTGGCTCAATACTTGGCTCAGTAGTCTGATCTTATACTTTTTGTAGGCAAAACAATACCAATAGCCTTTTAAAATTGATGGGAGTTGAGTACAGTGGTTCATGCTTGTAATCCCAGCAGCTCAGGAGGCTGAGACAGGAGGATTAAAAGTTCAAGGCCAGCCCCAGCAACTTAGTGAGACTCTCAACAATTTAGTGAGTAGTGAGGTCCCAAGCAACGTAGTGAAACCCTATCTTAAAATGAAAAATAAAATGTTCTGTGGATGTAGGTCAGTGGCAAACTGCTCCTGGGTTAAATCCCCAGGACCTCCCAAAAGATAAATAAAATAAAATGAAATAAAATAAAATAAAATAAATAAAATGAAATAAAATAAAACAAAATTGATGGGAAGAAGGGAGCCATAATCTCTTCATGGATATTTGCTGTTTACTAACTTGTGCCTAAGTATAATTTTCTTGTATATGTATGATTAGAGAATCTCAAAAGATACAATGGAAAATTAAATTATTTTATATTTGTAGATACCACAACTATTAAAGATCTGACTACTGATGATTTCTAAAGACTTAAAGAGAGGTATGAATGAAGTCAAGTTCCAAATAACTTAGCTGTCTTGGGTTTTGTTAAAGGTCTCTGTCATGTAGTGAAATAAAATCTAAATAGTTAACTACCCACCTCTTTCCATTTATCACTGTACTGCTAAAAGAGAGACTTGTACAGAGATAAACAATCTGGTCTTGTCCTGGTACCTACCAGGTCACAGTGGTAAAGTATCAACTGTTTATTGGAAGTGAAGAGTAATCAGTTCTGAGCAGGGTTCACACCTATCTTGTGTATTTGGTTATTTCTCTTTTAAAAATAAACTCCATCTTAAGATTTAAAATATCTTTCATTTGTACAGTGGCTTACACTAAACTGTAAGAAGAAGAAAAAAGAACAAAGATTATTTGCATATCAATGTTTCAATTTTTTTAAAAGTTGCTCTAAGCTAACAGGACTATGCTGCTCTTTTTAATTTACTGCATTCTGTGGGCAAAAGTGTGTGTGTGTGTGTGTGTGTGTGTGTGTGTGAGGGGTGTATTACCCTCAACTAAAATTGGTCTACTCAAATAAAATTAGAATATGTAAATATTTGGAATAACTTCAGAAATGTTCTTCATATAATCTGGGTAGTTAAATGAAGGGATTTTTAAGTCCTCCCTGTAATTACCAATTCTGAAACCAGTGGAACATGATGTACATTTGACCCATTACATCTAATGAATCACCAAGTTCTATTGACAATACTTCCTAAATATATTCTAAACCTGCTCACTGCTCTCCGTCACAGCCGACATGAGCACATTAGCCACTGTCAGCATCTCATTAGGAGTATTGAAGTTGCGTTTTAATTGTTCTTCCACATCTACACTTGACCCCTTCTAATTAATTTGGCCCAAAGCAAATGGAATGACCTTTATAAAATGTAATATAGATCATGGCATCATCCTTCTTAAATCCTTTCCATGGCTTTCCATTATAGTTGGAATAAATTTTAAATTCTTAACAGTACATAAGATGTTTTGATTTCTGTTTGACCACTTTTCTCAAACCTCATGAAGCACCATGCATACTTCACCAAGTATCAAGTGGCCCCCCAAACTGAACGCTTCACATATATTCTTTCTTGTTTCTGGAATGGTCTTTTCAGTTACCCATTATCATAGAACCCTGTTCCTTGTCATTACAATCAAAATCTCATGTGACTATAGGATTATTTTTTAATGCATGTCTTTATCAGTAGATTTTAAACTTTAACCTTCAGGATGACAAAGTCCTAAGTCTGTTTTGCCCATAGTGCATCCCTAGTGGCCAGCTTGGTGCCAAGGAAGGAAGGAAGAGAGGGAAGGAGGAAGGAAGAAGAAAGGAAAGGAAAGTTAGGATTGGGAAATGATTGAATTTATGAATCTAATTCTAAATTTCTTTAAATTTTATTACTTTTCCATATAGACTGAAGCAATGTATACAATGAACATTCTTAACTTGATAACTGAAAGTGACCCTAATAAAATAGGCCAAAAGTTTTGAGCTTTGAATGTAAAGCTAAGGTAAATATTGTGTGTGTGTGTGTGTGTGAGTGTGTGTGTGTGTGTGTGTGTATCACCATAGAATTTATGTATTTGTTTGATTGGATTTTTAAAAAATTATTTCATTTTGAATATATAATGCTTTTTAATGAAACATAATTAAAAATTATGAAAGGATACACAATCAAATTTTTATATAAAAAACTTACCTACCCAGTCTTTCTCCCCCAAGTAATCAGGATTTCCATTTATATACCAACAATTGATTTTTATTTAATGATTTTTGAATTGGTTTTGCCATTTGATTGCTATTTATTTTGCTTTAATCCACACTGGAATAGTTGCCTTAATAGTAACTGCTATTATATAACTCATGTTAGTGTAATGTGTATATACAAGTGTCTTCCACCATGCTGGATTCTGTTATGCACTTATTTTTTCCAAAATATTTATGTTTTTTGTAAAATAGTAGTTTATCAAATTACTTTGCATTTATAGTCAAAAGGGAGATAGTCCTTGGATTTCAAGAACATTATTATGATTGCTGAAGACATTTGCAAGAAAAAATTCAAGTTTTTATTCTAAAAAAAATCTATTTCTTATAGAAATCATAGCCAGAAATAGTGAATTTCCAAGTGCATAAGTCTTGTCACAGCAAATTAGGTCTTAACTTTCTGTTCTCTGTAAAAAGTGACTAACTTCCTAATCAAGACTTTTTTTCTGATGTTTTGATTGGTCTGACCTTTTCAAGTAGACTAAATGTTATTGATTTTTAAAATAGCTTTCAACAGATTCTCTGTGATTGGATATATCTAGACTGGCCTAGAAAGAAAGGATGACTTCACTCAAAAGTTCATAAAATGAGAATACTGATAGCCATTCTCTGTAAGTTGATTTTTTCAAAAACTGAAATATGGCAGAATAACTTACTGCATTATTTCTTTCTACTACAAAAACAAGAAACAAGTTTCTTATCTTTATTTGGTATCTCTATCCAGTTGTCTACTGGGTATCTCCATTTTCTCTTCTTTAAAAGGGCAGATGTGAACTAGATTGTCTTTAAGAAATCTAAGATTTAAATTCTGTTGAATAAAAAGTGAAATAAATGAAATAAAATAAAATTTGATTAATTTGAAGTCAAAGACTGTTTTCCTTATTTGTTAGTTGTCATAAAATATATATCACACAATCTATACTTATATCTCACTAGAGTGTTTTAAAATGAAAATATCACATCAAACATAAGATCTTGGTTAAACACTAATCCATACACCATACAGCATTTCTAATATTTGTGCTTGTCTCTGGCACATTGGATATATATTTTGCCTCAGAAGTCATTTATTTTTATAGGTGGATATCAAATTATAGATTTAATTTTCAATCAAAAGATTTTTACATGAAAACTTAATTCCTTCCCTTTTAAGATACTAAATAATTTCTGTTCTTGAGATTATTAATATTTTATTTTTCTGCTGTCTCATTATAAAATCAGTGGATATGGATAATAAAAGTACAATGCAAAGTCACAATCTTTAAAAAGCCTTCAGAATTATTTAACTGTCATTTCATTGAATTTTTTCACAAATATTTTATTTTTTTCTATCTCACCAGAGTAACAATATTACATCTCTGCAGGAAGTTTATGTTAAGAGAAATGAGATAATTCTCACATGACATATCTCTAAAGGAAGAATATGTGAATAATTTTCTTTTTTTTGTGCCTACATAAAATTACCATTTAAAAAGTGTTCACAGGAAAAAAGTAAAGACAGTTTGTAGACTCATATCAGAAGATATTGTACCTTATTATAAAAGATAGCTGAACTTTAACAAGATGGACTATTCCATGATTTTACATTAATGTATGATTCATTTAAAGAAGTAATTTAATTTGAATATAGTAAAAATACTTAGTTGAGTGTGCCAAATCTAAAAAAGAAAAGAAAAACATCTTTCTAGGAAATTTAATTTGAAGAATACCAAAGAAAGAAGAACTGAATTTTCATGTTACCAATTGTTCTATTAAAGTATTTAATCAGATTTTAGAATAAGGCAATTATAGGGTCACTTTTTTATTTGACACTTCAAGGAATATAAGCATTCAATGATTCTTGTAAGAGGGCAGAATATCAGAATGATTAAGAAGATGGTAAATATCACCTGGTTTCAAAATCTCGCACTGTGACTTAGGAAAATTACTTAGTACCTTGTGAGGGTTCAATTTCTCCATCATTAAAATATTGATAAATTTCATGTTTAGTTTATAGGATGTTTAAAAGATAATTATCAGATATTCAAGTGAGTATGAGACTGAACACCTGGGAGGAATCTTCAAAGTGGGTGGTGCAAAAGAGTTTCCATGCCTTCTTAAACCTTAATCTACTTTGAGAATATAAAATAATCTAGAATGCAAAGGCAGAGAGGGGTTGGTAAGACTTCTTTAGAGAGAAGAGTTGTATCATTTTATTGGGAGGGTGTGTGAGCAGGTTAGCTTCATCACTTCAACTCTCAAGGGTATAAGCTTCAGGGGGACCACTCAGAGAGGTTAATGAGCAGAGTACTGATACTTCATTCACACATGTTAAAGTATGTGTTATGGTTTTAGATATGAGGTGTTCTCCAAAAACACGTGTGTGAGACAATGCAAGAAAGTTTAAAGGTGAAATGATTGGGTTATATAAGCCTTAACCTAATAAGTGCAATAACCCACTTGAATGGATTAACAGGATTGTATCTGCAGACATGTAGGATGTAGCTGGAGGAGGTCATTCTGGGGGTATGCCTTTTGGGTACATATTTTGTTCCTTTGGGGTATATATTTTGAACCTGGTAAGTAGAGTGTTCTTTCTGCTTTCTGGTGTCATGTACTGAGCTGCTTTTCTCTGCCACACCCTTCTACCCGGGTGTTCTGCCTCATCTCAGGCCCAGAGCAATGGAGTTGGCTCTATGGACTAAGGCCTCTGAATCCATGAACACCAAATTAACTTTTTCTCCTCTGAAATTGTTCTTGTCAGGTCTTTTGGTCACAGTAGTGAAAAGTGGACTAAAACAACATGTGTAACTAGGGGAGGGAAGTGAGAGAGAAAAAGAAGGACAGAAAAATCATGCACTACAAAAAAATATTCCTGTGGGACTGGGATGGCTGAAGGGGAGAGGAATAAAAGGAAGAGTGAGTGTTTCCCACAGAACACAAGTGAGCCACGTAGAATGAAAGCCTATATGGAGAGATTTTAAGTCCTGCTTTTGAAAAGCTTCTCTAAGTAATATGGGTGCTCAGAGACACCTTTTTTCTGAGGTGACACTCACTAGCCCAAAGGGAGACTCCTATCATCTAATGAACTGAATCCAAGTTGGGGACCAATGACAAATCCAAAGTAGTACTGGCAGTGAAAGATTTGTTTTTATACATGTTCCATTACCAAATAAGAAAAAATGCTGCCCTTCAATTTCTATATTATTTTCTGTTCCTTTGTTCCTAGGTGTAAATATGACAAGGAGGGCAGGGAAGTTTGCCATGTGGGTCACCCATTACAAGTAGGAACAGAAGCAAGCACTTACCTTTGACTGAAGACTAAGTGCTGATTATTGTCTTAGACTGGACACCTGAGGTGATACTTGTAACTTAAAGTGGCATCATACATTTCTTAAGAGCATAGAATTATGGGAATTTCTGTTTCCATTTGTAGTAGAGAAAATTCTTCCCCATTGCTAAAAGAAAGAAGTCAAGAGTTCCTCTAAGGTTAAAATGTTTATACTGTTACAATATAAAAGTAATCAGAAACAATATACATTAAGAGAATATTACTGAATGGGAAGGGTCATGGCCTCATATAGCATTAATAGGTGGAATATTTACATGATTCAATGCCTAGTCTACCACATGGATTAAAAATGACTTTACATTATGGATTAATTTAAAATATAGATTAGAAGAAAGAAAAAGAAAACCTTAGCATCCTCCTACCTTAAATAAGTGAAGAAAAAGTCAGTGAGACATGGCATTGCTTCTAAATTATTAAAATGTTTTGAAAATATGGTTCATAAATTATGTTATAATGATTATATGTATATATACTACATTAAATATTTTAATTATTATTTTCCCTCTGTTTTTGAGAGTTTGAACCTGAAGTAGCATATTGATTTAAGCAAAATCTAGTTAAAAATGTTTATTTAATTGATAATATTTAGCACAGGAAGAAATATTTTAATACTGCATTTTGAATTATTTTTGCTTGATTTTGTATGATATAGAAAAGTGGAATTTATATACTTGCTTATGAATGAAAAAATTTTTATTTAAAGTCATGAAACAAGTTTACTTTCTTTTGGGATATTTCAAGTATCAAATCTAGAACTCTAAATGCTAAGAATCATGAATATTTGCCTTATAAATAATTATTGCCAGAAATAATTATAAATGTCATACTAAAAAGTATGCTACCTTTATGATGTCCAATTTTTCTTTAAATTTTAATAATAGATCACTTAAAAGTTTTTAATTATATTTTTAACAAAATACATATTAATTAATTAGGATTTGAGGGATAAAATATTGATATTATCTATTAGAAAATATATTAACATGTTGAAAGATAAAATGATATAGAAACATTTTAGGACTATAGAGATTTCAACCATGTTGAACTAAGTCTGGCTTACTTTACTTTAACAGTCCATAGGAGAGTTTGGCTATCATTAATTAGCTTCAAAAATATTATATTATTTTTTATCATATATTGTCCAAAAATAATTTGTTCTGTTATACAACTTTTATTATAACTATAATTTCAATTAAATCATATTGAAACCCTGTAATCAAAGAATTCTGTCCTTTAAATATTGAACTGTTAGTTCAAATTTAATACATTTACTGAAAGGTTTGTAATTGATATTAGAACAAATATTAGAAGACTCAACTGTAAGGAATGATAAAGTTGTGGAGCAATAACATTGAATACATATGCTTTACTTTATTTCATGTCTGTTATTTTATTTGATCGGCTTTATCCGAGAGCAACCTATATGACAGATATTTTCACAATCTCATTTTACAAATGAGCAAACTAACATTCAGAGGTATTGAGGTATTTGCCCAAAGCTGTGTACCTAGTGGGTGATAGAGCACAGATTTAGACTTTAGTTTCTGGAAACTTACACACTCCCCCCACCCATGACCCCCCCCACACACACATAAAAATCTTACTCTCTAGTACTATTTGTAATTAGAAAACATGAGCTTGAACTTCAAATCCTGTACTTAATACTTATGTAGAATTGGAGCCACATTTTAGATTTAGTTCCTCCCCATTTGATATGGGCATGGGATATGATTCCTCAGGGTTTATGCTAAAGAATAAGCAAGTTAATATATTTTTAAAAATATTTCATACCCTGAAAGTAGCATTTCCTAAATTGCTTTCTGTAGACAGCTTAAAGTGCTTCATCACAAGGACTTCATTAAACAAGTGTAAGAAGTGATATACATAATATGTCTCACTCAGAGATTCATAAGTTTAGGTGATTAAACAGTGAAACCTGTTTAATTTCATGAATTGTGACAATTCCCAGCATACTTGACCAAAAAATCTGCCCTTCGTTTTTGATATATTTACTGTGTGGTTCACAGAGCTGATTTTCACTAACAGAGACTGATACACTGCTCTGCAAATGTGCATCATCCCATTATAGCAGAATTCAAGAATATGGGTCTTCTGATCTATATAGTGTAATGTAGATTTCACAGATGTTAACATTTGACCTTATTTTTTCCAGCTTGCTTTCTCTCTCTCTCTCTCTCTCTCTCTCTCTCTTTCTCACTCATATTTTAAAGACAAAATGTTACCGATGTAGCTTAGACATAAGATTTTAAAATACAATAATTGTGCTACAACTAAATAGAGTTCATGTGTAATATGTATATGTATTTGTAAACTATTCCATTGTATGAATAGACTACAACTTTTTTATCATGTCCCCTACTGAGAAATGTTGTTTTTTTTGCTATTATAAAGAGTTCACTCTGATCATATTCATATCTGTAATTTTATTAAATGTGGAAAGGTTTCAAAGGATGAATATTTAGGAGTTAAATTCCTGAGGCAGGGGTATTTTCATTCATATACATATATCATCTAAAATATGTGTGTATATATAATATACATATATTTACTAGTTGTAAATATATATGGATATATATTTGCTAGATGTTATCAATTTGTTTTTCAAAGTGAGTGAACCAATTTACTGTCACATGAGCTTTGTTTATCAATTCCTCAGTAAAACCTGGGTTTTTTAAATGATTGAATGTTCAACTGTCTGTTAAAATTGAAATAGCATTTTGGAGTTGTTTTATTCCTCTAATTACTTAAGATAAACATATTACATTTGTTAAAGTTATCTATACCTATATTCTTTGTATTTCCATCTTCATCTAATTTTCTTCCTTTTCCTCGTCCTCCTCACCCTTCTCCTCCAGTTTCATCTCTATCTCCATTTCCATCTCCATATCCTTTTCCATATCCATCTTCATCTTCATCTCCATCTCATCTGGGCAGAACTTTCACAGATAGTAAAGAGCAGAAATCCAAGTAGAACTGAATTGGAATCAGGAATGTAAGTTCACTGACTTGGCAAGCTACTATAGTGCATGGACATAAAACTAACAAAACAAAGGCATAATATATATATATATATATATATATATATATATATGTACATATATATATATATTATATCTATCATAGTTGAAAGAGTTCTTTAATATATCAGGCATTAAATATTTCTCCTTTATTGGTTATAAGAGATTGAAGTGTCATATTCTACTGTTTGTTTTTCACATAGAGGCAAGTGGCTTTTATTATGTTTAAGGTTAATTCATGCATCATTTTTGTTCATGCCTTTTCATCTTTAAGAAATAAAAATCTTTCTTCAAATTCATCAATCAATACTTATATATTTTATTTTGAGACTATAAAATGGTTTCTTTTCCCTCTAAGCCTTTTCTATGTGAGGTGTATTTTTGTGTCTAGTGAACAGTGGGAATATCCTTTTCTATTTTTCAAATATATGGTTTCTTGTTTCAGTATATATATGCATATAACATTAATATGTAATATTATGAATACATATAGATAGTATATAGAGAGTACATAGATACACTATATGTAGTGTGTGTATATATAAATATACTATGTAATATGCTATTTTTAGTTCTTTTTTTTTGATACACAATCTCACTAAGTTGCTTAGGGCCTTGCTAAGTTGCTGAGGCTGTCCTTGAACTTGTAATACTCCTGCCTCACCTTCCCCAGCTGCTGGGATTATAGGCATCAGATCCAAACCCAGCTACTAATGAATATTCTATTTAAGTCTTTGCTATATCATTTAATTTTTTTAATTGAGACCTTTGTTCAATTCTTCAGATCCAAGTTTCCTCATGTGTGAATTGGAAATAATTATTTTTCTCTCTATTTCAGATATATGTTTAGGATAAAATGAAATGATACTTATACAACACTTTTATAAATGATAAGGTTTTGCTTTTTTTAGTTATTTCTAAACAGCAGTGGGGAGTATTATATGCTTAATTATACTTCAAGGTTCTTTGAGATTATATTTAGCTCTTCTGTTTCTCTTCTAATATAAATATTTAGATCCTATAACTGTTTAAAGTAATTGTTATTTTTAAAACATTCTAATAAAGTTATTGTTGTGTTCAATGATGTTGCAATGCCTAGTGAACCATAACTTTTTATTAACCCTATGAAGTCTTCGATTAATGGGGAATATAAAAGATCATTTTGTCAATCATTTCTTATATTAGCTAATATGTTGTTAGCACTGAATCAGTTTTGAGATACTTGTTCTTGTTTTAGGGAACAAAATAGAATGCATTAAAATGTTTTGGGAGCATGTTACTGATAATGTTTTTAAGTTGAGCAGTATAGAAACTCTAATAAAAACAAAAGTTTTTAAAGTATTTTTATTGGTGCATTGTAGTTATACATAATAGTGGAGTTCTTTTTGATATGTTCATAAATGGAAGTGGAATCATTCGTTCCATTTCAATCCCCAGTACTACCCTTTCCCTCTTCTCCTCCCTCATCCTTATTTCTTCCCTCTACTCTATTGGTCTTTTTTCTATGTATTTATTATTTTATAATTGATACATTATGGTCATAGCTATAACTAAAATTTGTTGTGTTACATTGATACATGCACATAGCTTAATTTGGTAAATTACATTCTGCAGTTTCTTTCCATTTTCCAGTCCTTCCTCATTGCTACCATTCTCCCTTCTATTTTCATGAGATCCCTTCTTTTATTCCTTATTTCTCCCAGACTTCCATATATGAGACAAAAAATTCAACCCTTGACTTTCTGAGTCTGACTTATTTTACTTAGCATGATGTTCTCCATTTATGAGAAAATGCTATAATATCATTCTTCTTTGTGTCTGAATAAAACTACATTTATATGACATATATTCAAATAAACAAATAAACAAGTAAGAATTTGTTTATCCATTTGTGTATCCATTAGGTACCTAGGCTAGTTACATAACTTGGCTATTGTGAATTGTACTGCTATAAACATTGATACGCAGGTTATCTCTGTAGTATGCTTATTATAGTTCTTTTGGATAAACATCAAGGAGTGAGATATGTGGATCGTATAGTGCTCCATTCCAAGTCTTTTGAGGAATTTCCATAGTGCTTTCTAGAGTGGTTGTGGTAATCTGAAGACTCCTCAAAAGGCATAGGTACCGTTTTCCCCACATCATCACTAGAAATTATTTGTATTTTTGATGAATGCCTTTCTAACTAAAGTGAGATAAAATCTCAGTGTAGTTTTTATTTGTATTTCCATGATTTCTAAGGATGTTGACTATTTTTTGTATGATTGTTAGGCATTTGTTTTTCTTCTTTTAAGTAGTTTCTGTTTAGATCATTTGCCCATTTGTTGATTGGATTATTTATGGGCTTTTTGGGTGCTAGGTTTTTTGTGTTCCTTACCTATTCTGGCAAAGATTTTCTCCCATTCTGTAGGCTTTCTTCATATTCTTGTTTCTTTTGCAGTGCAGAAGCATTTTAATTTGAGGCCACCCCCACTTACTAATTTTTACTTTATTTCTTAGCTTTAGGAACCTTATTACAGAAGTTAGTGTCTGCACCAATATGTTGGAGTGTTGTCCCTATATTTTCTTTCAGTAGTTGCAGCATTTCTGGTCCAATTCCTAGGTCTTTGATTCACTTTGAGTTGATTTTTGTGCAGGGTGAGAAAGAGGGATCTAGTTTGGCTCTTCATGTGGGTATCCAGTTTTACCAGCACCATTTGTTAAAAAAAAAATGTTATCTTTTCTCCAATGTACACTTTTGGAACATTTGTTGAGGATAAAATGACTGTAAATATGTGGGTTTGTATCTGTTCTCTATTCTATTACATTGATCTTCATGTCTATTTTGATGCCAATACCATGCTATTTTTTGCCATAGCTCTGTAGTATAATTTGAGATCAGGTATTGTGATGACTCCAGCATCACTGTTTTTGTTCAGTATTGCTTTAGATATTTCTTGGTCTTTTATTCTTTTGTATGTATTTATTATTGCTATATTTAAGGTAAAAATGATGTCAATATTCTTCTGTAAAGAGAAAATACAAGGATATTTTCATTTTGGCTTGTTTAATCATTTCAATAATATTTTGATAACATGTAATATCTAATACTTGCCAAAGAAGTGATGTGATCACCTCTTCCTTCTGTTTTTATCTTATGTTAACTGAAAACTATGGTTACATAAGAAAATGTTTCCTTGAAATAATAAAATATAATTAATTGATGATGGTGATATGAATATATAAATTTCAATAGTAAATTTATAAAGAAAATATAAGCCTCTAGGAATGACACTGTGCACAGCCAGCATCTTAAATAAATACTTTTGATATAGGAAAAGAAACCTCTTACATTAGAGAATGGTACCAAGATAATATTTTAAGAGATTATAATACGTTTTTACATTTACTAAAATGATATTTATGTAGTTCAAATATGAAATTCTACATTCAGGTTTTAAAAATCATATATTGTATAAAAGTAAACCTAAGTATATTAATATTGTTAGGAGTTAGTTGATGATGATCATATATAATTGTACTGTTTTGACTTAAATATTTAATGGATACTTAGCGCATATAAATAGAAGCCATTTATATTAAAAGGAGAGATTATTTCTTCTGGATTCTACATTGGTATATTATATCAAATGTGGGAATGAATTTTAAGAGGGGCATTGATGAATCAAACTGCATTCTGATATAAGTAACTACGTTGATGAAAGATATGAAAATTCTCATCTGAGAAAGGTTGAGGGTAGAAGATATTACACTGAAAAGTGGAGGCAGATGTAATGCACAAATGAGTTCAAATACTTGAATAGTTGTTATAGAGAAACAAATTAAGTTTAATTTACTCTGGAATTAAAACCAATGAACTTTTAAAGGGCAGATTTCATTTTGACCAATATTAATTTTTAGATAATTAAATTATCTAAACATGATAAGGTCTCAATCATAATTAGTAGAGGAGATTCCTGATCTGAGAGTTGAACTTGATGACTCTGTCGGCCATTTATTTAACAAATGTTAAGTAACTATAATATACTAGGTGTTGAAATTTTTTAAAATACCACTGATCATTAATGGTATATGATTCTAAGTTTTAAAATATAAGGAAAGTGTTACTTATAGTCATTTCATATGTATAAACTTTATAAAAATTGTAATAATTATTATGATATGACATATATTAAATAGTGTTGAACATACACCAGGTCTACATTTCTATTTCAAGTATATTAGGTAATCTGAAAATACCCACGTTAAAGACTAAACTTGATGAAATTTTAAGAATGGCTTCAGTATTGGTATTAATTTCTCTAAAACAGTGGATTTTCATGGGAGAGGAGTGAGAAAAGTGATCTGATGAAGTGATGATTGAAGAGAAGCAAAAAATGGAAGAGGTGGTGCAGGGATACCCAGAGTGGTACCTGGACCAGCAGCATTAACATCACCTAGGAACTTGTTAAAAATGCATATTCCAGAGTCCTACACCAGACCTGTTGAATCAGAAACATGGTGAGGGGTGAGGGAGAGGGTAACAGGTTATACTTTAATAAGCCCTACAGGTAATACTAATCCATGCACAATTTGAGAACCACTGACGTTGACTGCTGGGATGAAGAGGAGCTTATATATGATTTGTTTAGATATAATTTAAAATTGATTCATGGTCACTATACATCAGTGAAAATAAAGGACACAGATCCCATTGCTTCTAGTAGTAATGATTTATTGACTAACTTATGTAATGCAGAACTCCAGAGAGCACTTAAAATAGCCAGTGTTGAAACTTGCTTTGAAAAATTATATATATATATATATATGTATATATATATTTGTTTTTTAAAGTTTACATCTACCATTTTATATTGAAGAACCGGGTATACTTATAAACCAGAAACAAGGCCTATTTATTTTGTTTCACAGAGAATGAATTCTTTCTTCCTCTAAAATAGTGTTGGGTAATGTTCCAAAAAAGTAATTACAGGCCAGTTAGTAAATATATGCTGAGACAGTAGAGTACCAGATAGCAACAGCTATATGTCTGCCACTGCTGATTAATCAGCTAGAGAACAGACTGATTTTTTGACTTAATATGGGATCAGAACTCCATTAAGCACAGAATTGGCATCTCAGTTACAAAAACATTCCCCCATTGTTTTTTTCTGGATTTATGTATATTTTCTTTTCTTTTGTTGTCTAGTTAGAATGACAGTTGGGGATGCATATTTTTTACAAATTATTTCTTCACCTCCTATCTTTCTCATTTATTCACTGCACTTGACAAGCCATGAGAGATTATGAAAGTTGAGGGAGTTAGAAATCACAGCCAATTCAATCTCATTTTCAAATAAACCTAACAGTAAATTATTTTGTTGTAACAGCTTATCACTTTGGACCTAAATTACAGAAAAGTAGTTCAGAGATCCCATAACAAAGATAGAATAGCCCATTTGTGTAGGCACATTTCTTACAGTTTGCTATAACTCTCAGTTCTAGCACATTTTATATAACATTTTAATATATTGGTTCGGAAGAAGACAGTCATGATCTGTGCTGGGCTTTCTAATTTTTTTTCTCTGTCCTTAATTGCTTAAGGTAGTTAAAAACCCATTTTAGATTCAGCTGCCTTAGATTCTAGGATTGTTTCTGTTTTAGATCAGGAAAAATATAAAAAAGCTGTATGTCAGGAAATGGAAGAGATTGCTATCAAGTCAGCTTTGCTGCTTATCCTCTTCTTACATTGTATTTTTGTTCTAATAATTAGATTTTTACTTTTTTACTTGTGATCAAGACTTTTTCTCATATTCCATAATTGGTCTAGAGCTTTGATTTGATTTATACTCTTGCTCTCTGTTCATTTAAAAAAAAAGTATGAGGAATTATTTTCATTATTTCCAATCTTGCTACCTCCCTAGACACTGACTTCTGTCTACCCAAACAGGTATCAGATCATTTTCTTTCTAGGCAATCTGAATTGCTTCTTCGTACACATTAAAGCATTCTACTTTGTGATTTAAAGGATTTTTGAACATCTTCTTTTGTTGGCTATTAGAAAATCCCTTCATCATCAATTGTAGGGGATACTGTGGATACCCTACCTAGATGTTTTTAACCTGCAAGCATACACATTTTCCAGCTGCTAGAAGTATTGAGTTGTAACTCACAGCTACTGCCATCAAAACCCCTCTTCTTTAGAAAATTGTCTTGGGCTAAATGTTACCTTCCATCTGAATCATCCCGAAGATGCGTTAAACAGTTGGTCTCAGTCCCTATACTTTATGATTCAGTAGGTCTATGATAGGGCTTAATTTGTATTTCTAACAACCCAAAGTGGTGCTAATGATGTCAGTCAAGATAATACATCTGATAGCATACATTAGTTTAGCCCAAACAGGAGTTTCTATTTCTCTGGAAGTTTTGTGTTCCATTTCCTCTCCTCAGGGCAGATCATTGTCAGTGGCAGATTGCCACCTGATTATAAAAGGTTGGCCCTGTTTAGTTGGAATGTATGTGTTGTTTCATCCATATTCCAGAGATACCTGGTAGGATCAGAATTAAATAGTTCCCATTGGAAATGATATTCTGACTTGGCCTTCATTTCTATTTTATTCTACTTCATTCACTTTCTTTCATCTCTAAGTGTACTCTTAGTAAATTACTTGAACAAAATCCTTATCTCTGACTATCTTTCTAGGTGACATGATCCTTATACCTGTGGATCACTTGTTTCCATTCTCTTTTGTTCAATTTATTCAACAAACTAGTTTGAATATTATTGATTGCCACAGATAGGATATTGTATATGGAAGATAAGTACTTGATTGATTAAGATATCTTGATAGAGAGCAACTTGAATCATTTAGTTGAAAGAGTAGAAAAGTAAATGTATGATTAGAGCAGAATAATTAATACTATATCAGGGTTGAGAATTTGAGGCTATAAAAGTTTTTATTTCATCCTTGGAGGGAATCAGATGTTGAATTCTCTGGAACAGAGATTCTGAGATGGAGCATATGGTTAAGAGGTATATTGGGGTGTGGTCTTCAGAATATCCTTGAAGAAGTAAGGGAAACATTGTTGTACAGATGAAGAGGTTGGGAAAAGCCTCAGGTGAACCCACTGGAAATTCTGGAGAAGGAATGTCCTTTAGAGTTGTCCAGAATTAAGGGAAAAAAAATCAGTTACTTCATTCAGGCTGCCCAGCAAGAGGAGCATAACATTTGGAGAAACATCTGTCTTTGGATGAGGGATGCTTGAAGAGGTTACATACAATATACATACAATAAATTGGTCCCTGGAAACCTTTGCTTTTGATCATCTCATAATATATATGGCTTCCTGATATTCAACCGTTGATCCTAATGTACCCAACAGGAATTTTAGTTGAGTTTACTTTAAAATATAACAAATGCTAAATCAAGGTAAAACTACAATTTTCTCAAAATGTATCCTGTAGAACAACATGAAAGAGCTCCAAACCTTGTTGAAATGACTCTGAGGAGAAATGCATCAGGTAACAAATCTACCGACACAAAGCAATCTTCAGAATAAACATATGTGGACCTGGAGTTCAGAGGCTAAAGTCAATTTAATGAGAAAGCTGTCGCTATTCTTTTTTACATGAATTAAATGTATTCCAAGTAGCCAAAGTCACAGCCGAACGCTAAATAGTCTGACTGCACAGCTGAATATTTGTTTTATGCTGTTCTCAGGGTCACCTAAAGATGAATGTGGGTTACCTGGATTGAACAGAATTCTATCCAGTGTGTTGTAATGTGTGATGATAAAACTCAAGAACCTAATTAAAAAAACTTTTTCAAATGGAAAATTGTTTGTATTGCAATATATCTATGCATGACATTGAAGTTTTCCATTGATGTAAAATTGGCATATAGTTTGTGAAGAGGAATTTTTTAAATCTTAAGGAATAAATGAAAGGCTATCAATAAGCCTTCATGACGTTAATTATTTCCTATGATATAATACCAGATATCCATGCTCCCCACACTGTACACACAAGAATAAAATAGGTCCACATCTCTCCTTGCAGTAGTTAAAGTCTGTCCTGATTGTCCTGATGGAATGGCCTTTGGCAATATTATGAATCAGCATGAAAGAATAGGAGACATGGCCTCTAGAAAATATCTCCCCTCTGAAATGCATGTTTATATTATCTCACGGCAAGGCCAGTGACATTTAAGTATTGGCAATGAGGTTAGAAAAATGTAAATGTGTTTCTACTTCTGGGAAGGTCTTTTGCCTGATCAACATTATGTAAACATTTTGCCGAAGAAAGCATAATATCAAATTTAACAGCCAAATTATTACAAGACAACAAACCACATTTATGTCACCTGTGCTCTAGTTCAAGGTTTGGCAAATTGTGGCCCTTGGGCCAAATCCAGCCACTCATTTTTGTAAATACAGTTTTATTGGGACATAGCTATGCTCATTTTTTTTACATATTGTCTATGGCTATTTTTGAGCTATAATTGAAGATTTGAGCAGTACAACAGAGACCATATGGCCCATGAAACCACAAATATTTACTATCTAGCCGATCTCTATTATATTGTAGTTTATTGTATCCCAGATTCACTGATGATAAAAATCACCTTGAGTAGTTATTAAACCCACAGCTTATCAATCTCTTCCTGAGAGGGTCTTGTTCAGTAAGTCTGAAGAGACCCAGAAATTTGTATGTTTAAGAAGTACTAGAAACATTGCTCTAGTAATTAGAATCTCTGATTCTCTGGTGATCAACAAATATAAGAAAACATGTTCAACATCTCTAGAAATTAGAGAAATGCAAATCAAAACTCTAAGATTTCATCTCACTCCAGTCAGAATGGCAATTATCAAGAATACTGGCAACAATAAGTGTTGGTGAGGATGTGGGGGGAAAGGTACACTCATACATTGCTGGTGGGACTGCAAATTGGTGCGACCACTCTGGATATGGAGATTCCTTAGAAAACTTGGAATGGAGCCACCATTTGACCCAGCTATCCCACTCCTCGATCTACACCCAAAGAACTTGAAATCAGAAAAATACGGTGATGCAACCACATCAATGTTTATAGCAGCACGATTAACAATAGTTAAACTGTGGAACCAACATAGATGTCATTCAATAGATGAATTAATAAAGAAACTGTGGTATATATACACAATAGAATATTACTCAGCCTTCAAGATTAATGAAATTATGGCATTTGCAGGTAAATGGATGGACCTGGAGAACATCATGCTAAGCCAAATAAGCCAATCCCAAAAAACCAAAGACCAAATGTTTCCTCTTGCATACAAATTTTATGTTCATCGAATCCACATTTTTTCTTCAAATTCTACCTCATCTCCCAAGTGAAATGTACAGACCAATGTGTTTTGTGAAATTGTCATGTGTTGGGTTGCCTAAGAGCAGAACTTGTGGCAATGATGATAGCAGGAATACTCTCAGGTGTAAGGAAGTTAAGGAAGCAGTATAGGGCAGGGGCAAGAACTGAGCAATGTGGTCTCAACTGGAGATGTGCTTCAGTCTGATCTTGTGCAGTTCTCTCCAGCGTGAATTGAACCACAAAGTTGAGGCAAAAGGGCTGACTTTGGGATCTTTCGCCCAATGCCATTAGTTGGCCATTTGGAGGTAGATTTCCTTGAATAGGGGACAGCCTGGAGCTGTAGGTAGTAATAACTGGGGCACCTGTACAACTGTAGTAAAGGAGATTGGAGGAGATGTATAGCATTCAGTTCAGAAGTTAAGTCTCCAAATTAATGAAATTTACACAGACTTGGAATGTGCCATCCAGGAAGTCACATTGGCAATAGTCTTTAAAAAGAAATATAAAATATGTTTTCAAATTAGTAAGCCTTTAGACATAGTAGATACATTTGCGAGGATTATAATCTTTTGCCTTCTATCATCTTTGACAAGTGAGAGGAAAGTATGTGTCAGAAGAAATGTGAATTTTGCAATAAGTAATCACAATGTCTTTTACAAGATATTTGATATGGTCTTTTGGTTATGGTTATCTCTGTTAGGATAAAAAGAGGTTTCTTTGAATTTGAATGCCTATGAACATTTCAGAGACCCACTTAGAATGGTATTACTGTCAGAGGACATACATTTCCTAGTTTCTAATATTTGATGGTAGATTCACTAGCATTTTTTAAGAATCCCTTAATAAAAGGTACACTAAAGGCATGCAAAAAGTGTTAAACTCTAAATAATTATGATGCACTTTCCAACGAATAATTGCTATCACTAGTTGCTAATGCTCCCAACTTGCAAGTTGTCAGTAATCCTACCCTTACCTGAAGTGACACAACGAGTCAGTGATAGAGTCGAATGTTCTTGAGTTTATTTCTATTCACTTAAGAACTCTGTTAATGAATGTTATGAATCTACATCATGCACAACCATAGAAATGAAAAGTTGTACCCCATTTGTGCACAATGAATCAAAATGCAGTCTGTAAAAATAAAAAAAAGAAAAATAAAATGATTGTCCTTGAAACATAAAAAAAGAACTTTGTTAAAGTTGTACATAATTTTTAATCACATTTGTAACTATTATTACTGGGTATATAAGAAAGTTATTGATATGTGTATGTATGTGTATACATATATGTATACACATACACATACATACACACACCCACACACACACATAGAGAGAGAGTATTTATTTTAAAGCATTTCATTGGACTGAATGGAATGAGGATCTTACCAATTTCCATGTAGCTATAAAGAGAACATCAGCACACTCCTATATTACCAAGCATTTTTAAAACAGTATTTCCTTTCACAGTGTGTTACAGTAGTGCCCTCTTATTTACAGTTTTGCTTTTCACAGTTTCAGTTATTTTCAATCAACTGTAGCCCAAAAATATTAAATGGGAAATTCTGAAAATAGACAATTTCTAAGTTTTAAGCTCTAATGTCATTCTAATGTGATAAAATCTTGCACTCTCCTTCTCTGTCACATGTTGTATGTGAATGATCCATTTGTCCAGTATATCCATTGTATGCACTCCCCACCTATTAGTTAGTACTTGGCTCAGTTATCAGATTGACTAACATAATATTAGAGTTCTGTGTTCAAATAACACTTGTTTTACTTACTAATGACCCTAAAGCACAAGAGTAGCAATACTGGCAATTTAGATACACCAAAGAGAAGATAAAAAGTGTTTTCTTTAACTTTGAGTGGAACCACCATTTGACCCAGCTATCCCACTCCTTGGTTAATATCCAAAGGACATAAAATCTGCATACTATAGGGACACAACCACATCAATGTTTATAGCAGCTCAATTCACAGTAGCTAAACTATGGAACGAAACTAGATGCCCTTCAACAGATGAATGGATAAAGAAAATGTGGTACATATACACAACGGAATATTACTCAGCTTTAAAGAAAAATGAAATCATGACATTTGCAGGTAAATGGATGGAACTGTAGAGTATCAAGCTATATGAAATAAGCCAATCCCAGGAAACCAAATGCCAAATGTTTTCTCTGATAAGTGGATGCTGATCCATAGTCGGGGGTGGGTAGGGAAGAATGAAGGAACTTTGGATTGTGCAGAGGGGAATGAGGGGAGGGTTGGGGTAGGTGGGAAGGGGAAGGACAGTAGATTGTGAGACAGACATTATAAGCCTTTATACATGTATGAAAAGAATTTTAAAAAATATTTATCACTATTAAAAAAGTTAATGAAAATAAATTAATAAAAGTTAAAAAATATTTTCTTTAACAAGATCAAAATTCTCAACTTAATAAGAAAAAATGTATGCCGAGATTGTTGCTAAGATATGTGGTGAGTTATTGTTGTTAATCCCTTACTTCACCTAATTTATAAACTGAACTTTATCATATATATGCAATTATAGGTGAAAACATACTATGTATAAGATTTGGTACTACCCAACCAAGGTTTTAAGGCACCTATGGGCTGTCTTGGCATGTATCCCCGATGGATGAAGGAACTACTTGTATTCCTGAGAGCTTTACATATAACTTTACATTTCCTTTTGTGAATGATTTATTTTACTTCCCATCTCTGGCTGATGGAACAAAGGAAAAATGAAAAGCAATGTGATTAATGTAAAGATTGACCAACAGTGTTTTGAAAATTAAACCACTTCCAATTTTTTCCATATTTTCCAGATAATCTAGCTTTGAACAAGTAAGAAGTAATGAAGTAAATAAACTGTATTGTCATTGTATTGATTTTTCATAATTCCTGAATCAAGTAATCAGGATAACTGTATATGCTATTAATCAGCATGAAGATATTAGTATGCCTGAATGACACCCTCCCTGGAGTTGAGATAGGTATTGCAAATCAAATACAGTACCATGTATTCACAGACTCTCTTTACTATATGTTTGCTAAAATTTTCTCCCCAATACATGCCTGATGGCCAATGATCATTACCTTAAGAAATTTCTACAGCTACATCTGCAACAGGTATCAATAAAAATGAATCACAAGTTATAGTTCTTGCCCTCCAATTAGGCTTACCAGTCTAATATCTGGAGATAAAAATCTAAGGAGTTTAAATTTACCCAGATGACCAGACCTAGAATAATTACAAATCAATACATTGACAAGTTAAAAGACAGTTATGCTCTTGGGAGTAAAACTGAACCTTCTTTGGCCTCAAAGTATCAGTTGAAAATAAGAATATCTCACCTATCTACTTCACATGTTTGTTCATTTGTTTTAAAGGAGAAAATGCAGATGAATATACTGCAAAGCAGTTCATATCATCTTTAATTATGCAGAGTTAGAGAGAGACCAGGGTTCGAATTCTGACTCTACAAATTATTAACAGCTCACCAAAGAACAAATTTATTTAAATATTTAGGCCATTCTTGTCAGAAAAATAAGATAATACTTGGAGCATTTCTAATCCAACAATCTAAAATGGTCTGAAATCTGAAATGTTTTGAGTGCTCACTAGATGCTACAAGTGGAAAATTCCATGAAACTTCATTTCATGCAAAAAATTATTTAAAATACTATATAAAAGTACTATCAGTCTGAGTGTATATGGTATATATGAAACTTAATTGAATTCCATAATTATGATTGATTCCTATCCTCAAGATATCTCATTATGTATATGTAAATATCCCAAAATCTGAAAAATCTGAAACCTTTCTGGTCCCAAGCATTTCTGATGAGGAATACTCAACTTGTAATTATATAAACTACTGTTGTTTTAATAATAAATGAAATTATATATGTACCAAGCATATCCTAATACCTTCTACATGGTAACAATGCCATAATATTATAATGTTAGTATTGTTTGCTAATGTCCCAATTGTTTAAAAGTATTAAAAAAGTTATTCTTTTTTTTTTTTCTTGTTTTCTCTCTTTTTGCAGGGGGCATATTAGGGATTGAACCCAGAGGAGCTTTACCACTGATCCACAACCCCAGCCCTTTTTATTATTTATTTTCAGATAGGGTTTTCCTAAGATGCTTACGGCCTTACTAAGTTGCTGAGGCTGGTCTTGAACTTGTGATCCTCCTGCCTCAGCCTCCCATGTCACTGATTTTACAGGTGTACACCACTATGCCCGGCTTCATGATTTTTATCAATAGCACAATACTATTATTCAGAAAGTAATGGGAAGGAATTTTGGTGAAAATCTTGTATTTAGAATGAGGAAGACAGTTGGTTGTAAAGATTACATATATAGTAGAGACAATTCATTCCTATGATATAATAGGCATTGAAGAAATGTTAATTCTTTATTTTATCTTAAACTACCTGGTCTCCTTCATGGATCTTATCCACTCTGTAAAAGAGGAAAAGTAAATTCTCATTCAGTTTTAAGCTTGTCATTTAGGGGACAATCTCTCTTAGGTAAGAAAGCTTAATCTCTTTCTTGTGCAGCCTCCCTCTACTGTTTGTTGCAAATAAGATGTTGCTCAGATACATGGGATAGGAGGGTGGTTTCCCATAACCTCGCATTTGCAAGAAAAAAATCAGTGCCCTTTGGCATCATACCTCTTGATTTCTGAGACAGTGTCCCTTTTCTAGTTATTGATCAACTCATTAGCTGGTAGAGCACACAGTCAGTCAGTAAACTGTTTTCAGTGCTTAGCATCACTCTCTGGTTCACTTGGATTCCCACTAAATTGGAAAGGCCCAGTATGTTCAAATCTCTACTATGTTTCTCATGCAGTCATCTGGCTGTGGTCCATCCCCATATTTCTCCTTTGTGTCAACTACTTATGCCATTGCACACCCACTACAAGTGCCTTGGCCTCATCTAACCTGAATTCTTTGGTTCTATAGATGTGTGTGTGTGTGTGTCTGTGTGTGTGTGTGTATGTATATCCACCTATACCCACATATGTATCTATATACTAGACTGTCTCACAATGTTTTTATAATAAATTTTATTGTACTACATCTAAGGCAGATAGTGAAATGTTCCAAAACTGTGTAGGTCTCATTCAATTTTTCCTTTCTAGCACCTCATCTGATGCCTGGAACAAATATAAGCAATCAATATGAACTTTCTTTATGACTGAGTGAAATTCTCCATTCTTACTGATGGTTGGTTTTTGACCATTAAATACACATATATCATTAGTGTGAATGCACAAAATATTGAAATAAGTGCAATGGGGAAAATTGAGGGGCATTTTATGTTAATAATACATTTTGAAAGGGTTCCCTGAATAGCATTTGATTTGGCTTCTGAATTTAAAATATGCAATTGATATTTGAATTCAACTGGTCCGTCTAATCTGTAGAATTCTGGACCAAAACTCTAAGAACATAGGGATTAACACAATCTCCTTCCTTTTTTATCTCTAGACATTTTTCTGTAATACTGAACATGCAAATGATGCTTTACAAGAAATGGAGCAAGACCCTGCTCTCAAATATTTACATGGAGAGGCTTTAAAGATTTTTTTTTAGGTTTCCTTAAAAAAGAGAGAGAAAAAAGAATAACTTCCATTGAGAAGGGAGTCTGTGGAAAAATACAACAAGAAGGAATTCAGAGGTGGTTTGACATTTTGAGGTTAAACTGAAACTATGCCTTCATTGCAGTGAATGCTTTTGACGTCTGTCGAAGGTGGTACACTGTCACTGACAATGACTGCATTCTCTCTGGCTTTGAGTTCACAGTGCTTTGCACTGCTATGTTATTTAGAACTAAATAACTGTTGTCACTGCTCTATAATTTGGCCATGAGATATCTGGTTACTTTTAGACAAAAGAAAATGTCTCATAATAATGGGGTTTTGCATGATTCTGCTCTTCTAGAGGGAAAAAAGATGTATTTAAGGATTTATCTCTGTTCACATTGAGGAAGAACATAAGCTTTAAAAAGTTTTACTCCTCCCTCCCCCTAACAATTCTTTTCTGGCTTTTCATCAAGGGAAAATGTTACCTTCAGCATATTCTGTGTATGAAATTGCACCAAATGCTTCAAATGGTCATAATTGTGAAGGATTTGAAAAAGGAAGCATCTTCCTTCCTACTGTGTTTCATTTAATGTGGAAAGGGAAAGACTTTGGGGTAAATTAGCACTTGGAAGATTTAGTAAAAGTGTATTAACTGTGACGAAGTCCCCAAACACATGTATATGATGATCTTGCTAGTCTTTTGCCCAGTTACCTGGGATACTACTCTGTTCTGAGATACCATGGGGTCATTAAAATGTGAGCCAGTTTCTCTAGAAGAGAAAAACCAGATAAATCTTGACTTAGAAAGAGCATGACTTGCTAAATGGCATTGTCTTTGACCAATCATATATTTCCCATGGTGCTATATTTCTCTCACACACTCATTTTGCAAAAACAAAAAACTGACTATGAATTTTAGCTGCCAAAGCAATTAGCGAGTATGCTTCCAAAACTAAATATGTAGGTAACTTTTAAAATTTTTAAACTGGTATTGAAAATTAGTCTTTATTATGCCATAGGAATATAGAAAGAAGAAATGAAGGTAGAATCATGCGGTGACTACATGAATCTGACATAACTTTCCTATGTACATCTATGAATCCACCACAGTGAATCTCAACACTGTGTACATCCACAGGACTGCAATCCTAATTAGAATAAGATATATTCCATGTTTGCATAAATATCTCAAAATATACTCTACTGTCATGTATAAAGAACAAATCAAAATTAAAAGTACAAGTACACATCCTTCATACATAGATCCAAAATAAAAAATGGGTTTGGAAAAACAAATGTCTAAGTGCTGACTCATTAAAAACAACTTTAATGGATTTTGTAGCTGCAATTTACCTGACCTACTGTGGGATATTCATCTTTATTTACCTCTCTTGTTGTGACTGTTCACATGATTCATTGCAGAGGAATTAGTGTGTTTGATATTCAGGCTCTTTTAGACTGATGGGTGTGCTATAGAATGTGTATAGTGTTAATTTATAAGTCTGACATTCTGAATTTGAAATAAAAATTTCTGAGTATTAGAACAAACAATCTCAGTATGTATTTCTTACTGCTACTGAGGTAATTTTATAACTCCTTTACAAACTTCATCTTGTTGAAACTGCATAACCACTTTTGGAGACAGACACTGTTATGATCTTCACTTTATAGATGAGGAAACTAAGGAATAGATCAAGGAATAAATAGGTGAAATAAGTTGCGCACAGTGACCCTTCTAGTTACACATTACTACATAATAAACATCCTTGAAATGTAGTGGTTTACAATCATACTTGCTTGTTAATACACACATTTCTGTGGGACTAATCAGCTCAGCTGAGTGGTTCTCACATATGGCTGCTATCAAATAGGAGCTGGGACTGGGATCATCTGTGGGCATATTGGCTCACACATCTATACACCAGCTGGTACACCTTAAGGCTGGTTAGACATCTGTCTCTCCATGCATCGTGTGTGGTGACATTTCTTCTCCTAGCATGGCAGCCTCAGCATGGTCAGGTCTCCTAAATGGCAGCTGTCATGCCCTACACTGGAGCATATGTTCCAGAAGACAGGAAGTAGAACCTGACACTCTATTAAATACCAGACTCATAAACTGGCACAGTGTCACTTCTACTTATTTCTATAAGTGGAGACAAAGAGATCATTCAAAAGAGACTTTGCCTACAGCCCTTTAAGAAAGAATGGAAGCAGCTCAACTTATAACTTTTATTAGTCAACTTCCATTGCTCTAATGAAAAACATGAGGTAATTAACTTATAAAGAGAAAAGGTCTATACTGGTTTATGGTTTTGGAGTTTCCTGTATACAATTGAGTAGCCCAATAGCTTTTGGCAAGCAAATCATGGCAAGAGCACATGGCAGAGAAAATTACTCAATTCATCCTCTAAAAAGCCAAAAGAGGAAGAGCAAAAGGAAAAAAAAAACATAGTTCCACAATTCCCTTCAAGGTCATGCCTGCTGCAGTGATCTAAGACCATCCCCCAAGGCACCACCCCCTGAAGGTTCCACCACCTCCCAATAGTGCCAGCCTGAACAACAAACCCTTAAAACATAGATTTTGGGGGAACATTCAACATCCAAACTCTGCTTATAAGTGAACATCTAGAACTTGAACTTAAGTCTACTTAGTGCCAACATCCATGCACAATACAGCAAAACCTGTCTCTCACCTATTATCTATATCCACATGGAACCCCCTTCCTTGTAGTGTTCTATTCTTTGATATTACACATTTTCCCAGTAATTTTCCTCTAATCTCCTACCTCTACCAGCCTCTTCTTTAAAGAGTATGTTCTGAGGATGTCAAGACATGAGATCTGTGTTATATGTGAAGGAAGGGCAAGGACAATTTTTTTCTCATTTGTTCTTATTCTAAACTTAGTGATGCTACTCCATCCCCATTTTTTATATCATTGTTTTCATAAGAGATAACTAGGAAGTAACATATAAGGAGAGATTCAAGAGAGAATTATTATGAGAAAGGGAACAGCAGGAAGAGCAGAGGGTATTCTGGCGCATGCCAAGTATGGTAAACACCTTTATTCTTATCTCTACCTCCCCTCTAATTCAAAACTCTAATACATCCATCTTAATAAAATATAATACACTTCATTTTAAAAATATTTTCCCAAGCTACTAGCACAGTGACGATTACATATTAGCTTCCTTATCTGTGGCAGTAATGCATGTATGAACTCTGTGCTCTGGGGGATATACTTGTTAGACATCTCACTTATTAATCTGTCTCTAAGTCTGTCCTCTATCCAATACAAAAAGGGAAAAATAGCTGGCTCATGCTTATTAGCTGACAGGTTTTGGCTTTGGCTATAATAAGAACTTGAATTATTTTTGCCTTTGTGTGTTAAGCTGTAGGGTCTGGTCAAGTTGGAAACAAATAGAGAGGGCATTGAGAATTGAGGTTCTGTACTGATTTGTGGAAGAATAATCACAGTGCCGTTTAGAAGGAGAGTTGATATACTTGATGTCTCTTTAGGGAAAATCACAGCTTCACTGGGATTTAGCTAACTGGCAGTCATGATTTTGAACCCTATCCTCGTTTGGCCAAACCTATCACATGTGTCAAAATGACATGGTTCCTTCAGGGGGCTTTGGGAGTGAGACTCATGGCAGGCAGCTGTGTTGATAAAATACAGCTGAACAGTAGCACTGCATTAGTCAGCCTTCCTCAGAGACATCTGGTGCTTATCTTCAATTTCCTTTCTCTCCCAACCTTCGCTGTCTTTGATGATCATACAAGCAGTCCTATCTTCCCCTACTCTCCTAATAACTAAACAACTTACTTCTTGTTTCTTTAAACCTCAGGTTTTTCTGACTTCTTCCTTGTTCTCTTGTCAAATTAAAACTGATGACTCCTTCCTACTAAAACAAGTATCACTACCTAGAACATTCCTGAATTCTGGTTCATTAGCACAAGGTACATACATCAAATGTTGCTTTTGGTGGCTTAACCCTCTTGTTTGCATGAAATACTGTAGTGCTTGAGGACATTTTTAAGAGAGAATATTGTTCCTTAGGGTCAAGAAATCAGCAATGATCATGGTTGCTATGCTACATTAGGCAAATCTTGTTGCCTTCCTAGTTGCTACATATCAATATGGGAGGGCTTTTGGGATCTCCTCATCCATTTGCCTCATTTTATCAGTTATGAAATTGGAACCCCATAGATAAAGCCATTTTCCCACACATCTCCTATGACACGTTGAGAGTATAACCCAAACCTCCTGATTCCTCCTAGTTCAGCAATCTTTCTGCAATGCTCTATTCAGATTAGAATTCTGCCTTTTGTCAATCACAGCATCCTGAGTATTTTACTTAGTCTCACACTTACCCAACCCTTTGTCTTATCCTCTTGTCACCTCAAAGCTAGTTTTAATTTTTTTAGTTTCCTTTAAAGGGTAGGTATGCAAGTAAATGGAGCTTTCCTTGAGCTGATTTGCTACCAACATGTACATTTCTTCCTTCTTGACTTTGTTGAACCATTGAGACCATGTTGCCAAGAAAACTGGCATAACTTTTGGCCAAAGATAAAAAGGAAAGGCATAATGTAGGATGCACTGATCAACATGCAACCTTCCCTTTAGTCTCATCATACCAAGCTGACGGAGGATATTTACCCCTCTAAGCAAAGATTCTAACTACATCAAATAGTAGCTTGTATTGCCCATTGTGTCAATGGGCAATACAATGACAGCTTGTGAAGACATCCATCCTATACCAAAGGTTTACTAAGTACTGGGTACCATACACCCTGCGGAATCTATTTCAGATTATCAGGGTATGTATCAAAGACATTTGATATTGGAAGATCCATTACTCACGTGCTCAAGGTCTAAGAGACCACAATTTGGATCCACATGTCTCCTTAGTAAATTCCTGACGGTAACCCCCAGGAAAGAACACAGTGCTGTGTCAAAAACTTATACCTATGCCTTTGATCTTCCTTCAATTTAATTAACCTTCCTTTCTCCAGAAAAGAGGTTTGGTTTTGACAAATGGGAAGTAGAGCTGGAGTCAAGGAGCTGGCTATGTGTTCTAACAGCAAAACTAGAATTTCCTTTCCCATTTGGGAACTGGAGGTCAAATCTGTCTTCCTAAACCCCTTAGCATGCTTGAGGAACTTTTAGATGAACATTAGGGCTTGATTTTCCTGGAACTGCAACCAATTTAGAGAGCTGGGTTAAGGAAGGATCTTCTTCAAAAAGTCTTAAAGTAGAACCTGAAAATAGTAGAAGTGGGACATAAATTCCTTTTGCTCAGCAAAACAACATTATCCTCCTAGTCAGTAGTGGATCCTTTACTTCCTTCAGCCAGCAAATGAACCATAAAAGCAGATAGAGTATTGACTCTCGAGGCCAGAGTACTTTGTTTGCTTTACTCTTCTAAATTTTTGTAGTGTATGCTTTAAAAATTGGATTTATTACTATCCTCAAAATCACTGCTAAATTTAGAAGGAAAAATAACAAGAAATGGCCTAAATGGGCTTAAATAGTAAATCCCACTAATGGAGTAACACCATATGTTGCAAAGGCAGGTGAGGCATTAGTCTTTCTTGGAAAAAATATGTAAGAGGACTTTGTTAATTGTCACGGTTGCTTCTTCTTCACTTGCCACCTCCTCACACACTTTTATAGCTGTTATGGTATCTAGAATCAGGCAATTTGTGATAAAATAATTTGTCTGATCACAACTTCACCTTTTTTCAGTCCTTATAATTTGCTAGTGATATAATGATCAAGCTCCATTTGTGACTCTAGACCCATCAATCTGTGACCTTGATCTTCCACTGAAGGATCAACTCATCACAAATGCCATTAGTCCACCCTTTTATGTCATAACTGTATGAAATTTACTGAAAAATGGCATAAACTTTCAACAAACAGCACATGTTCTTTCCCTCCAAGTAATTTCCATCTCCTTTGATCCTACCTGATAAGGTTATTACTTATCCTATGAATTCCACCTGATTGGTTTCTCCTTCTTGTAAGTGTCTTGTCAAGGTTATTATCATATCTTTCTTGTGCATCATCTTTATGAATCCACTTTGAAGAATGTCACCTCAACTGATCTGAAGCCCAGAGCAGTTTTACTTCTCCAACATGATCTGTTTGTATTTATCTTATCAAGGCTCAATAGTGACACTCATCAGCTTTTCCCTTTCCCAGCAGTTGCCAGAACTTTCAAAGTCAAACTTGTAGCCCATCTGTGACCATGAGTAGTAGTTTTCCCACCTATATTCCTGGCTACGTCTTACAAGCAGACTTTTTCTTTTTCCTTTAAAATTTGATAACTTGTCTTTTATGAAACATTTTATGGAACTCTTAGTGGCAAAGGAAGGAAGGAAGGAGAGGAGGATCCAAGTTAAAAAGCTGCTTTTTTAATAATTCTGTCACCTCAAAGAATGAATCACTTTTCCTCTGAGCTCTCCTACAACTTTGGAGAAAATTCTATTATAGTTATTAAAGCACTTATATCACTGCATGTGAATTCTTTATTTTCTTGGAATTTTCTCTCCTTCCTAAGTAAAAATTCTTTAAAAGGAAGAATTCTTTAAAAGCAAAAATTACTTCTTGCTTTTCTTGTTATTCCCAGTTTCTGGCTCACTTGTTCAAGTAACTGCTCAATATGTTTATTGAAAGAACAGTACTTGAAAAGCAGCTCCAGAGATTTCAATCAATCACAGATGTTTTGTTCAAAAGATTTAGACACATTCTCTGAATCAGACTTCTGACCTTCAGAACTTTAATGTGACTACTTGCAGTCATATTTTTATTGTACATGTCTCCAACTGACTTTTAGCAAATAACCTGCAGCTTTATTTAATACAAATCAGATCATATTAAATATAATTAAAAATCTCTCCATGAAATAGGATAAGATCCCATTGGGGCACCACGAAATACAATTATACCTTCATGGCATATGCTCTTTTTTAAGCAAATCCATCCGTGAATATTAAAGTCTGACATTCCTTTCTTAAAGTTGATATCATCCTATAAATAGCACCATACATCAAATGAGAATTAAGAAGCTATTGTAATATCTCTATCCTGGATTATTTCTCTAAACTGAATCATCAGCATTGTTACAAACCAGGGATTTATTTCAGTGTAACAGCAAATCCGTTATATTGATATAACACTTAATTATATCCATTCTCTTTAAAATATGATGAAATTTTACAATATGTATTTAGTAAAAACAATTCAGCAAGCACAAGGCAGGTTCAAACCTCCTTTCTTTACAAGCTGAAATAAATTAGATCACTAGCGGGTTTGTTTATTTAGGTCTTTATGGTCATGGTTAGGTCAATTGCCTGTAATGTCACTTGAAACATTGACTAGGAATAAAATAGTCTGAAAAAAAATTATTATTGATTCTTACCTTCTTATTTAGAGAAGAACTAGACGTAGAAAGAAGCAGAGTATTATTATTGGAAAATGGAGACTCTTACACATCATTTTTCAATTTAAGGTAAAAGAAGAATTCACTTTCTTCAGACAGTCAAGGATACATTGTCATTTATCTAAGGGGACAAGCAAAAGTGATTTAACCTTTCACACAGATGTGTGTTGTATACATATGCATTCACCCTTAAACACACATACTTTGTGTGTCAGAGCTGCCTCTGGTAAAGCTATAATGTCACAGCAGTCAGCACTCATGACCAGACACTAGACCAGAGTACAGTACAGAATGACCTACTAAACTAGCACAAACTCCCTGTCTTGTCAGAATGCTGCCTCAATGTTTCAGGAAAAAAGAGGAAAATGAAGCAATATCTGTAGAAAATATCTTCTGGAAATTTACTTCCTAATGTAGTCAACAATTACAGTTCTTAGCTGGGTGCAGTGGTGTGCATCTGTAATCCCAGCAGCTCAGGAGGCTGAGGCAGGAAGATCACCAGGTCAAGGCCAGCCTCAGCAACTTCGCAAGGCCCTGAGCAATGTAGCCAGACCCTGTATCTAAATAAATTATTTTTAAAAAGACTGGGGATGTGGTTCGATTGTTAAGCACCCCTGGGTTCAATCTCCTGTACCCCCCCGACACACAAAAAAATAACAACAACAATTCCAGTTCTTTCCAAAGATGCATAATTTCCTTGATAAGATGTCTGATTAGTGATTTAAAAGCTTGAAAACGTTTCCCTTCAACTTTTCAACATAACAGTGGTTCCAGGCAGAAAAGGGAAAACAGCCCCCCTCTTTTATGTCCCTTCTCCCATGGTTCCAGCACCATGGAAAGCTTTAGCAACATTTAAAATACAGTTTGACATGGCCTTGTTGTACTTTGTACTGTGGCCACTCACATATCGCAGGCACAAATTAAAGAACTTGTCAGTAGGGTTGGATAGAAAAAAATATAATGTAAGAAGGGGAAAGCTACTATGTATGAAAAATATGACCTATATTATCTAGATGGACCTAATATAGAAGCCTTAGAAAGAAAGAAGCAAGAGAGTCAGGTTTAGAGGGATACAGAATGAAAAAGACCTAACTTGCCTATGGAGTTCTATCCCAGACTTCTGATCTCTTCAGTATAGGGTTAGTTCTAGCTATAAGTTTAAATTGGTAGGTATGGGACAGCTTTTCTACAGAGGGATTGACTGAGGCAACTTTGATTAGGATGCTGTAACAATCGTGTGGGTAATTACAATACTCATGAAACCACAAAGTGGACTGATTATTATATTAGCTCTGTTTAAATTTCTACTTAGCGCATGTTTTATAATGTTTGTAATATGTTGGTGTAATAGTCTGTTCCTGTCCTTTGTATCCTGTGGGGTACACAAATATTCTGAGGGCATGTATTTACATTCATTTCATGGATAAAGATACACCATCAAAATAGTTTGTGGACTGTTGCTCTAGAGGAAAGAGCTTTTGGAGGGGGCAACAAATTTCAAAGGAAAGTTTTGACATGGAAAAAATGTTTAGAAGTTCATCCAAAATAGGATGTATGAGGGATGGTTATAGGATTGCACACTAAGTCATGACTTTGTACAGATATGGCATTGCCAGGAACCTAAGTCTACACTGACCTTTGTGTTCTATCCTTTAAGAGGGTGCATGGCATATTTGATAGAGAAAATAAGTCATAAGAATCTCGTAAAATCCTGACAATTTTAAGTTTGCAGATTGTTTCCAATGGTTTGAGAATGAACTGCTGGAAAGGTTATAGCAAAATGTGTTTTTAGCAGTGACTCAGGCATGAAGCATCTCTGAAATATATTTCAACATTAAAACATCAAATGATAAATTTTTATAAGAAGTAAAGTTTTTATTGGGTCCTTTTAGATATATATAACATTAGGATTCATTTTGACATGATTATAAATGCATAGAATATAATTTGTTCTATTTTAGTCCCCAGTACTTTGCCTTTTGCTCCCTTTGTTCCCTTCCTTCTACTCCACTGATCTTTCCACTATTTACTTATAGTTTTTTTTTCATTAGTGTCTTGTGAATGTCCATGATGGTGAGATTCACTGTGCTAAGTTCATATGTGTACATAGGGAAGTTAATTAGCAACTTCGCTACAACTAGCATTCTAGATGAATATTAGAGTTCATCTAACAGTAAGCCTCCTTTCTGTACAGTGATCTTACATTCAGCTATACTTTCACCAATTTACAAAACATAATAATATGCATTTTATAGCAAATAACTGGGGAATTTCAGCTATAAAATGTTTCATCCTATGGGTTAGGAGATTTTCATAATTCTGTTCCAACTTAACACAGAAGTATCTTCCAGATGTTATCTTTAAGATCATAGAAACCATAAGATTTAAATTTCAAAGTGAATATTATCCATTTCTGTTCATTTTTAGCCTACTTCCAGGCAAGCTTTCTGATGCCCTCATCATTTGTTTTAAGTTTTTCTTCTTCCAGGCTGCTTTCGGAATCAATTCTAGATCACAGAAGAGGAAAAAAAAAAAGAGAGAAACTTTTTCCTTCCTCCCACCCCCAGCTCACCTTCCCAGATAAGAATTCATCTACATTAAATAGATTCACCGACCCAGGACTAGTAACCTAACCACAGCAGCAGCTTCTGCAGAGCTCAGTGGAGCATAAAAAGAGCCCCGTAGTGCCTGATTAAAGCCATCAGAAAAGCCTGAGACAAATCTAAAGGATTCTAACCTACAAGGCAGCATGGCCCTACAAGCAGTTCTTGGGAGTCTATATCATAACAGATACTTTAGCTTTCATTTCTAATGCAGAGAATTATGGAAACTTGAACTCTACCATATGCGCCAGGACAAAGAAAAAATTTTCCTCTGGAGTAGGTGTATCCTGCAGGAGATATCACAGAAGTATTTGCCTTAGGGATGATGTTTTGGATTGCTCCACAGAGAAAAGAATTTGGTCAGACAGTCTAATAGGAATAACAGTCAACCTGAACATTGACATGGTTCTCCCGTATTATCTCATTTCATCCTCACAGATCAGAGAAATCCAATTAGGTGATATTTCCCTACTTCATAAACCAGGGAAAGAAATTTCTGAAAGGTTAATTGGTGTGCTGAAGGGCACAGAGTAAAGTACTCAGCTCAGTTCCACATCTAACTCTGTATTCCTTTTTAGTTCTTCCATATTATGCTGTCCCTTCTAAAAGGATTATTATAGATCATACATTTAGGATGCTGACATTCATCTCAATTTTATTATCCATAGCTAAAAATGTTCAAAATTTTTGCTAATCATAATATTTGAGAAAACAAAATTTCTTATATATTGTTTCTTCAAAATTTTCTTTTATTAAATATTTTCTCCCTTCAGCTATGACAATCCTTGAGATTGATTCTCCCTGTGGACAAAAGCCTTTTGCTTTCTTTCATCTAGCAGTTAAAAGGAAATATTTGTGCAGCATGACATGCTTCTTTTAATATGATAACTCACAAGTTGCAATAAAAATATGGATTGTATGCATACAGACATTTAATTGTTAAAACAAGAGTGCTTTTAAAGCATCTTCTCATAGTCTGTGGTCAAAGCCATATAAAATAACAACCACCCTTGCATTTTGTGACTAAGAAATGGCATGCTGTAAATTTAGAGTAACTTGTTCTAAGCTAGTTGTAAATGTTAATTCTCTAGCAAAATATTTTTTGTCAGTTTGAACTACCATGGATCAAATAATGCTTCCTGCCACATTTCTCTGCACACATTAAAAGTCCAATGTGATATAGTAAGGACTTTTTCCTTTTGGAGATCTCATGTAATCTCAGAATTTAATATTTTGTCTGTATAAAAGTTGTTCTTAAGTCAGATTTCATGATCCAGACAACTGTCTAAAGTATCCACTTCCTCATCTCTAACTTTCTAATAGAAATATCTAAGTGAATGTCCCACTGGCCCCTCCCATCCAGTTTGTCACAAACCAAACTTGTTATCTTTCCCCAAAAGTTAAAATTCTTTCATAATCTCCTTATTTTAGCTCCTCATCCATCATTCTCTTTGGTACTTAGGCTTGAAATGTTTCATCCTTAATTTTTTTCTTTCCTTTTCCTCTCATGTCCTATATCCTATAAATTGCAATGAGCTGTACTAACCTTTTTATTTTCACTGTTATCATTTTACCTAGTGTTGACACCATACTACTGTGCCTTAACCTGTTTCCCTTTCCAGGTATTTTCCTCCTGTCAGTCTTCCAAACCGTTCTAGGGTTGATCTAACTCAACCTTTAGTATATGCCCCTCACTCCCTCAAAAGCATTCATTCATTTCTCCTAAAATGAGACTCAGAACACCATTCTAAAGTTCTCTCAGGTTCAGAACCATCACTTTGACATCTGCATTTCTCACCTCCACATGATTGGAGGCAAACCAAATTTGTCAACAATACACTATTCTCATTTCCATTCTGCTGCTTCATTTATGACTTTTACATTGAAAGCATCTAGTGTTTTTGTTGTGAGTAGTGGTAATAAATAATGACAAGTAGTTCCATGAACTTTTTGAGGAAAAGAAATATACAGAATAGGCTAAAGGAAGGGAAAGCAAAATATTATGAATTAGCCTTATATCTGTGTTGCTTTGTTATTATATCAGTTTTAGCTTGAAATAAGAATGTATAGATTTTATGAGTTTTGATTTACAAAATGTGGCAGCCTTACATATTTTATCACTTTGATTAAATTTACTTATATCACTCTAATTTTTATACATTTAGAATCTGTAATTTTCCAAATGAAAATTCAAATCCCACATCTTGCCTTAAGAGAATCAGGTTAGCTACATTTGTGGCAATAATCATGCATTTTTTTTAATTTGAAAATTAAGGACAAATATAGCAAAGCTTGTCATTCCAGTAGTTGCACTATGGGGGCACACAGCTGTCCTTATTCCTAACATTTTAAACAATAATGATTAGGTTTATTTCAATAGTTGTTTTTTCCTCCAGTGAGATTGTGGGAGAAAAGATTCACTCACACATTGCTGGTGGGATGGCAAATTGGTGCAACCACTCTGGAAAGTAGTATGGAGATTCTTCAGAAAATTTGGAATGGAACCACAATTTTACCCAGTTATTCAACTCTATGGTATAAACCCAAAGGACTTAAAATCAGAATACTACTGATTTTACATATACTACTACCACAATGACACAGCTGCAGCAATATTTATAGCAACTCAGTTCACATAGCAAAACTATGGAACCAACCTAGGTGCCATTCAAGAGATGAATGAATAAAATAAATATGATATATATACACAATGGAATATTACTCAGTCGTAAAGAAGAATGAAATTATGGCATTTGTTGGTAAATGGATGCAACTGGAGACTATCATGTTAGGTAAAATAAGCTAGTCCTCCCAAACCAAGAGGCAAATGTTCTCTCTGATATGTGGATGCTAACACACAATAAGGGAGTAGGGGAGAATAGAAGTTTATTGGATTAGACAAAGGGAAATGAACAGAAGGGAGCTGGGATGGGATTAAGAAAGAGAGTACAATGAATTGGACATAATTTTCATATGTACATATATGAATATACAACCAGTGAAACTCCATATCATGTACAACTACAGGAATGGGATCCTAATTAGAATAATTTATACTCCATGCATGTATAATATGTCAAAATACAATCTACTTTCATGTATATCTAAAAGGAACAAATAAAAAATTTTAAAAAGTAAGTAAAGCAGGGTTTTGGGGTCTGGTATATGAATCGTGCAAATTAGGGATTATTAACTGGAAGTGACTCTGAAAGCTTTGCACCTCTTTGGGACTATCTGCAGTCATAAATTAAAGGACAAATGCTCCATATCTTAATGACCTCATACAATCTCTTCATTTGCATAGCATTGCTGCATTTTAGCCATGTCACAAAACAGGACTTTCATTTTTCTGGAATCATTTCATTTTTTTCCCAGGGAAAGAGATAGATGAAACAACTTCATGTATACATGTCCTGGTATTTGTGCATTATTAGGAAACTGGTAGGAAAAGTATTCTCATGCAAAAGCTATGCAGTTATTATTTGAGGAAGAAGAAAAGCATGATGAAAGAAGATGAAATGGTGCCTCTGATAATTTTACTTGCTGTTTCTTAAACCTAAATTATAATGAAAACTCAAGTAAATCAATTTGTATTGACTGGCAAAAATGAAACAGGAATATAGGTGAATAAGTATTGAATTCCTTTTCAAGTCATTTACCTTTAGACTCACAAAGAGCATATTAGCTAATAGAATTGGTGGCCAAGCTGTGGTATAAATGGAGCTAAGGTCAGAGTTAGATTCTATTTGGGGTTGAAGAAAAACCCAGCTATGACCATATTTTATACTCCTAAATCCAGTCTGCTGACTCTTTTGTGCAACAAGGTAGATGAAAAAGGACTGAAAAATCTCATGAATATCAGAATGCCTGTCTTATTAATGAATAGGTTCTCATACACAAATTTTTCATAAAACAGAATGGAAAAAACTCAAAATCATGCATTGAACCAAAAAATCTATGCAGATTAGTTCAATATTGAAACCAAAAATCATCTTAATAAAAATCAAAACTTTTAGTTTCTAATAATTGATAATAGTAAATATTCAATCATCAGGTTTATGAATATTCAGTCTAGGTTAATGAGATAGAAAATTAACTTGCATTTTTCCTCCTCTTTCTAGGATTTGATGGGAAAAGTAGTTGTGATATTACAGAAAGATTAGAGGTCTTAGGGATCTCAGATTTAGATTTGAGTTCTAGTTTCCTGCTTTCCTAGGTATATGATCTTGAGCAAATGTGACCTCTCGTAGTCCTTTCCATTCACCTGAAAGTATCAAAAGAAGGAACTTTATAAATGATCATTCTATAAAAAATATTTATATTTTGCATATTTAAGCAATTCATATGTAATATCACAATATTTAAGATATGAGATCATAATGCATTCCTATATTTACATATTAGATATTAATATAACATTTATATTGTATTGATATAAACACATGAATATTACTTTAAAATTGAAAAAATATATATATATATACTTTTTAATGTATGTGGGGTCCCAGAGTGGTACCATACTTATGTCTACTGAAAACTTTACTTTAAAATTGAAATATATATATACATATAAAACTATATGTATATATATATATATACATATAGTTTTTAATGTATGTGGGGTCCCAGAGTGGCACCATACTTATGTCTACTGAAAACTTTACAACTACGTTTTTCTTAATCAATACTGTTAAACAAGAGGTAAATTTAATTCTAATGTAATTTACTTTATAAAAAACAATTAATGAGATAATCTGTATTTCTCTTTTTAATGCTATTTATCATACCTGGCTGGCCTTTATGCTATTAAATTAGGTAAGCATTAATTTTCCAATGGAACAGATTGCCAGCAAGCACACATAGACAAATAGTGCACTGAGGAGTATGAGCTGGTGCTTAAATTCTTTTTCTGAAAGGTAATAGAGCTTTTCTCATTACTTCAAATGCATGAATGAATGAACAACATTGCAAGCAAGCACAGACGTTTCATACATTGTCTCATCAAACAGCCCCATTGCCGCATCAGTACTTTTTTTTTTTATTCTGGTTCAGCATTATTGATTTTTCCAACAATTGAGTTTGTTTGCAATAAGCTGAACCGGAGCATAACCTTCCACTAATTAGAAAAAATGTATGAGTATTAGCTTGAGGAAGCAATAGCATTCCTTGTGTGTTTTCTAGTGCAAACTCAGGGTGATGTTTTGTTTGATTGCTATTGTTTCTTTTTCCCCTTGTGACAGTGTTGTTAAGTCTGATTCAAAAAGTCTGAAAATATTTTAAATAACTTGTGCCCATTCTGGAAATAAAAAGACCTACAAAGGTCAACTCTGAATGCAAGTGAAAATAGATAGCATCTTAGAATACAAATCTATGCCATTACTTTCTCTGTATACTTTTAAGTCTTTGTCATTATTTACAATTGTTTTCACACCCTGGTCCACTTTGAAAGTGAACAACTTAATTATCTTCTTTGTTTTAATTACTGAATTGGAAAATATTCCTTGCTTCATATATATATGTATATCATATACAAACACACATATATCCCTTAATTACTATGAAAGCATGTTGAACTAAGAAACTAGAAATAAGTACATATGTGATTCACCATTTAGATTTTTTGTTTTTTATTTATATTTATTTATTTATTTTTACCATTTCTGGTCAGACTGACTGAATTGGTCCATGAAGATTTCTTTAGCTGAGCAAAGCTCAACCATGTAATTTCAAATGTAAATAATTGAAAGTTGCTCTGTCTCGGCATATTCACAGAGATTAAAAATCTCTCATTTCTCTTAGATTTTTAAATCTGACAGTATTTCTTGAATGAAACTATTTATGGTAGAAATAAATTGAAAATGAGTGCAGTGGTGGTCATTGCTATGCACATACAAGAGAATAAAGGTAGCATGCAATTTGGAATTAGACCACAAATCTTGATATCTGTAAAGATACAAATCAATTGTTAGGAAAATATCTGGAAGGAAAAGGAAGCCAAAAATCATCACATTAGTATTACTAGGAGATGTCATTCTGGTTCTTAAATAGAATTAAAGTTGAGAGCATCATAACTCCACCATTTATAAGGAGACTAAATAGATAATGGCCTTGAATCCATTTCATTTTGAATACCTTAACAGCATAGGTTAAGTGTTTGATGATGCATCCTTGGCTGAACAAAACTCCTTGTGATAAATAAGGTGCTATCATTAAACAACACAAATGCTAAATGGTAATAATAAATAATGCCTCCAAGTCAATTTCCTTCAAAGTCCTCTCATTTTCTGATGAACATTTCCATAAAGGAATTCCATGTTTGATAGCTGAGGGTACACATGTTATCAGTTAGACAACAGTGTCACTGTGAGAATGAATAGCAGGAGCAAAACTGACTCTTCTCTTTATTTTCCAAATTTTAAATAACATTGGCCTTCACTAGAATTATTACATACTTATACATAAAAGTTAATTTCTGGAAGAATATATGGCCATTTAAACTGTGTCCTTAAAGCAAGGGTGTCTGTCATACCAATGTGAGTTTTAGTCACCATCAGGGTATTTTAGTTCTCACGAAATAAATCTGCCATGTTCTTCATGTTTTTTTTCCTCTTATTTTCTTTTTTTGTTCTTTTTAGTTATACAAGACAGTAGCATACATTTTGCTATAACTATGGAATATATCTTATTGTACTTAGAACCCCATTCTTAAGGAATGATGGACTGATGGTGAGGTTTACTGTGGTGTATTCATATATAAACATATAAGGAAAATTATGTCAGATTCATTCCACTGTCTTTCCTTTTCCTATACCTCTCCCTTCCCTTTATTCCTTTATTTTATTTTCTATCACTATTAAGGTAAACATTATTTCTGGACATCAAAATTCTTAGATGTATTATATATCATATTAGCAAAATTTGCAAAATATAACTTTCTTTTTTTATTTATTTTTAAATTTATTTTTTCTGTTTTAATAATGTGAGGTCCCCAGGCAAAAAAATAATGGTAACATATTTTGGCACTTGTAGAACAAATTAACAGAATACAAATTTCCACATAGTATACTGTTAAAATACTTCTATTCTTTGAATTCTAATAATTTTCAAAAAATAATGATAATTTTTAAAAATTTACTCAATGCAAAGGGAGCTTTTAAAATACTAAAACATTAGCAAAACTTCATTTAAAGAAATAATTTTATTATAAGAAAAGGACTTGGAAATTTGATAATAGGCATAATTTAATGAATAATTTTCTGTGGTGAATCATCATTTCTTTGCAATAAAAATAATATTTCTCTTTGTAATTATGTGGACCAAGTTTCTGTAAAATAATCCAAAACTTGTGCAGAAAAGAAGTTAAAGGATAACCAAAAAATTTTCCTAGGTTTTCAAAGGTTTCATGTGCTATTTGAATGATTGTTTTGGAAGCATTTAGTATCAGAGTACAGAGGAAATCTCATTCTTTATCAATCATTAATTCCTTGATTAAAAAAATAAACAATAATAAGCCATTAGGATTATCTTATTTCCATGTTAGAATCAAAGCACCATAACAGTGCATTAAGCATAATAGGTCCTCAATAAATAATAGCTGGATTAGCTATAGGATTAAATACCAGGCACTTTGTGCCTGTATTGAATTGATGTAAGTTAGAATGGAAGCCACTGCATAATCAAGCACATAATGTTGGCCTTAATTATGTGTTTGCTCCAGACTTGAGAGGAGATGAAGAATTTAAACAGCTTGGTGATTGACCACTGCACCACTTGGATGACCATGAGGTTTTTATTCTTACTCCACTGTGATTTTTTAATTATAGACTCTAAATAAAACTGGAACAGATATTATAAATATATGTCTATAGTGAATGCAAAAGTTTCATAAACAGCAACAATATTTCCTGCCCATTAACAGTAAATTTCAAATACATTGCCAATAAAATTGAAAGGTGCATTATTCTTTTGGCCTTTCCATAAAAGCATAAATGATGCATATTTACTTATTTACCTAGGAGTTTTTATTGAACATACTGAGGTTTCTATTGGTTATTTTCCTTGTGCAACATACCAGCTCATTAGGAAGATTCTACAGAGTAACAGTGAAGTCCTTCTGAAATTCCATATAAAAATATTTTTGATGAGCCATCTGTCTCTATGTGGTTTAGGTTATCTTTTTGGAATTGGAATTAAACATGTAAAAAATATAGAATCACTTTGGTTTTCCAAATAACTTCTTAATTGCTTCTTATTTTAAAAAGTAGAAATAGTAGCTTTAAGAAAAATAGTAAATTAATTCATAAGCTATTTTGTATGATGCAAAGATATTTAAAGAATAAATGCATCTAGTTATCCTATTTTAAGCCTTCTTCTCTACATTTGACATCACTGGCAAATATAACACTTTATAAAAGAAATCAGGCCATTTAACACTTTAGTGCTACACATATTTTCCCCCAAATTTAAGAGACTCCATGAATATTTTAATGTCAGATTTTATAATATATCATGATATGATTACTAAAGATTGTTAATCCTTGCCTCTGCTACCTCCATGAATTCATTGCTATCACACATTCTCAAGACACTTAAAAGGCCAGAAACAACCAAAGTAGAATGTGTAGCATTGGATGCTATTTGATTCACTGTTTATAATATGAAGCATGTTTCAGAATATGTGTTAAGTAGCAGCTTGCCTCCAATCTTCATGAAGATATTCTTTTTTTCCTTAAAAAGATATCATTCATGGCAACTAATATAACAGATAGATCAATCAATAAACATATTTGATCATTAAATACTTTCCAGGTACCAAAAACTTCCTGGGAATATACAGTAGAGTTTAAATCTAGCTAGAGGGCTGAATGTAAGCATATCAAACTATGACCCAATATGTTTTAGTCAGTTTTTTTACTGCTTTGACTACAAGTTCTGACCAGAAGAATTTTAAAGGAGTAAAAGTTTATTTGAGGGCTCAAGGTTTCAGAGGTCTTAGTCCATGGAAGGCTGGTTCCATTCCTCTTCCTCGGGGCTCGAGGTGAGGCAGAACATCATGGTGGAAGAGTGTGGCAGAGGGAAACAGCTCACATGGTGATCAGGAGGCATTCTTTTCCAGACACAAAATATATACCCCATAGCCACACTCCCAGTGAACCACTTCCTCCAGCCACACACCACCTGCTTCCAGTTACAACTCAGTTAATCCCATCAGGGATTAATTCTCTGATTAGGTTAAGGCTAGAACCCAATCATTCTCCTCCAAACCTTCTTACATTGTCTCATACATGAGACATCTAAACCATAACAAAATAAAATGTGTGATAATAGAACTATGCAACAATTATACTGGGGCACATTTGCTTATGCCACTAATTTTTTCTAGGAAGTAAATAAATACAAAAGTTAACATTATATAGTATATTAACACAACATAATATACTATACCTGTTATGTTGTATTAATATATAATAAGTAATACTCTCTTAAAAGATAATTGTTTTCTTTTAAATGCTTTATATGAATGAACAGAAGAAGGGATGGATATCATCTCTATATTTTAGACCCTAAGAAAAAATGCATCTTTCCAAAACCCCAGAGTTAGTAAGCAATAGGAGCTAGGATTTGAATTCCAAAAGTGTGATTTCAAAGACAATGCTCTTGGCCCTCAAGCCATACTGACTTTCTGTTTCCTTTATACTCATCTGAGAAAGATTCAGAAAAGAGTTAATATTTGTATTATAACCTAAAATATAATGATTATTTCATCATAAACAGAAAGAATAGAAGGAAACTTTCAAGCAAAGGGGATACAATGTGCTACTTCAGACTAGAAGTGGCCCTGAAGGCCACACTATGGAATTTTGACCTTATATTCTGAGTTCCCTTAGGGTATATTGTTATACTCACTATGAACACTATGTTGAATTCCTATCCAGGTCAAAGTACAGTTTAAACTGCCATGTATACATGAAATGTATGACCTTTAATTTGTATAACCATTTTTAAAGTGCAGTATGGAATTTAAGCAATTAGCCATATTATATAGTCAAACAAACCCTTTAACTCTAGATATTCTTAAGTTGTTTCAATAATGAATGGTATAATTGTATTCTTTTCACACAAATTATATAAATTCTATTTGAAATGAGGTACTATTTAAGTAAGCTATTTTGTTAGAAAGTTTAATATTTTAAAAAATTAAAATACTCTTACTGAAGCATACAAAGCATTCATACGATGTGAAACCTTTGTGTTGAAACCATCAATGATAAAAGAAACAAAACAGCATACTATTACCACTAAAATCAATAACAAAACTTCACTTGGATATAGTCACTTGGCTTGAGAGTTTGTGCAGTCCTCAAGCAGCCAGACTGTTGTTGAAAGCATGCAATACAATGTTCAAAAAGTGTTATGATAATGATAAAACACCATCTTCTAATATTAGGTTGGAAAATTGCATATGGTGACCAAGACCCTACAGTATCCCAGTCTCTTGGAAGTTCATCATGCATAATGAATACTTTGTCTATGTGGAATATGTGGAATCTTCCTGTCTCCAAAGCCTGTAGGCTTCCTTCTTCATCTTAATTTACTGGTACACTTTAGCATGAACACTGTTCTTGTCTCTGGAACTATGACTTTCTATTTTCTACTGAAGACTGGTGGCTTTGTTTTGGTTCTAGTAAATGTGTCTCCAAAGCCAATGTTCTGAACATAAGCAGAATCTTTTCAGAGGAAATAATGATTACATTTTTCCCTGTGGCACCTCAATCCTCCATCCCCTCACTCAAAAAATCTCCTTTTCCTTCAAAATTATCTTTTTATTCTTTCGACATTTCTATTTTAAGAATACCTGGGTAATATAAGAGCATGACACATCATGAAGCAGATGGTTAATTGATTAGAGATAAGGTGTTTCTTATTTGCATCCTCTGTCCTGTTTTCCTTAATTTTTTTCAGAAAGCAAGTCCATAGCTTTGTATCCATAACTTGGATGCATATGTATTCACTTTTCATATCAAGAAACAAGGTTTAGGAAACAAGTAATTGTGAAAAGTAGTAATAATGGGTTGCTTCTCAAGAGATATTTAAAGTTTATATGTTAAATTATAATAATGTGGATTACTGTGATGTAATTTTTGTAAAAAAGTTATTTTTTAGTCATTACAAATATTTGTTAGTGAGCACATGAGGAGACAAAGATTATGAGCCTCATAAAGGATACATTTTTTTAACTGATAGGAATTCAACTTATTTCATTAGGTCAGTTGAGTTTCTCTCCTTAGGTATTAATACATTTAAATCTTTAATGACATTTGGCATTTCTAATTGCTAAAATAATTTAGGTTAATTTTATGAATAATTTAATTTATTTTTGATAAATTACAATATATTTTAAAGTATTCCTATAATTACATCACCCTAAGACATTTGCAATCTGACACATGCTAATTTTCATGAGGAAGAGAAATGGAATTATAGCTGCAGTCTATCTCATCTAGTTTTATCTGTGGAACTGAAACATGCATGCCTTTGGCTTCATGTGGTTCAGTGAAAAAAAGAGAGGGAAAGGCTAGTCCATAGTAGGTCATCAAGAATCATAGGTACATTTAGATTCAGTTCTCAAAGAATGACTGAATCAGCAGAAATCTAGTGTTTGTTAAAGCTATATTGACCTATTCATCTCTAGTCTTGCTTATTGCTATTTACAAAATCAATCTCTTTATTCTAAAAATCATAGTTTTATATACCAAAAATTTTAAAGAAATTAAACATGAATATGTGGATTATATAAGTGAAAATAAGAATCCAAAACTAAAGTCCAGTTACTGTTTCAACAAATATGAACTAAAAACACACTCTGTGGTCAGAACTGTTGATAAATATATAAACAAATTACACGTAATCCTTCATAAAATTTTCAGTCTTTAGTGAAGACAGGCATTAAAAAAATCATCATGCACTCACCAAAATGAGCAAATACATTTCTAATGTTCTTGCAGGAACAATTTGGAAGAAAACTATATAGATAAATATTCTTCAGAATATGTTTGGACATTCAACCTCTAAAAGCAAACCTACCAAAATATCTGTGTATGAAAATATATTTTATAATTATATAAAATAATGCATGCTTTGAAATGGACATTAAACTTTCTAATGAGTGATTTTATTTTTGATCATGGGACTTCAAAAATATGAAACAGGAACTCTAAATATATGTATGTAAACTGGTCTCATGGATCTAAGTATTTGTACACTTTTATTATAAGTAATAATAACCATAAATAGATATAAAATATATTGTGATATAGACTTGCTAAACATTAGAAATTTTATGGAGGGAAGTCAATAAATCTACTTTTTTAATAGGTGGGGTTTATTTTTTAAACAGGTGAAGCTTATTCCTTTGGGAACATTTGAATGAAAGGGGATGAGAATTTGTGTTTTATTTGAATGTGTAAAATTTTCCCTAACTAACCATGACTTTTTGGTCCTTTCACATCTTATAGAATATTTTACATCTCTCAGTGTTCTAAATTAATTAAATTTTCTACTCCAATTGGTTTAGAAATAATGCAGAAGAGAGTTAATAAAATTAACCACTCCAAAGGTAAGTCATCAATTTTATCTTTTATCTATTTCTAACAATTGAAAACTAAGCAGTTAGCTTTACCCAGTGGGCTCAACCAGATTAATTAAGAAACACAATCAAATCATTGAGTCCAGTATATCATTGCATAACATCATTGACATTGTGCCTATTAGGTTGGGGTCCATAAAATAAGACCCTATAAACAGAGAGAAATAACCTAGTCTTAATTAAAATGTGTGTTTTATGACATAGTTGAGTAGATTGGTCAGTTAACTGAAAATTGGGTATTCGTGGTAAATTGATTTATGCTACCTAAAACACTCTGGGCAATTAAAATAACCAGTAGGTAAAATCATGGGGCTCATAAAAGTCATTTAAATTACCAATGAAAACCACATAATAATTTCAACACTGTTAATACCTCAGTCAAGCAGGTGTTTCTCAGAGGTGCTCACTTCATTATTTATTTGTCATCATTCCTAATAAGCATGTACTTGAGTTCATGTCATCCAAAAATAATTGGCATACCCTACAGAGACATAGGAAAGTGATGTAGGCACACTCCCACCCAACATTTAATAACCTAAATCTATCTCAATGATGCCTTTCTACTAAAATAACAAGTTTGGGATGTGATTTACTAAAATCAACTTTTGTAGTATTATTTCAACAAAGAACAGCCTTTTGTGTGACAAGTTATAATATCTAGCTATTGAAAGGCCTACTATATTTCTCTCCCACTGAGAACTATTTGTTATCTAATGTCACTTATAGACTACATGTAAATCAAATTATTATTTCCAGCTCTGCATGGTGCAATGCTGATTAAAAACTTGTCAAGCTATCAGAAGAATAAGGCCATTTCCCAGCATGGAAAGATGTTATTTATTCTAGGCCCAATGACTGGTACCAGAACCGATGCTTAATAATAATATCTGTGACCCAGGGTGGTTGGGAAGAATCATTTAGAATGATGTCTCTTATCTCAATAGTAAGGCATTATAATTTCTGACACTGCTGAAATAATTGTGTAATTTAAGGAAATGTACCAAAAGGCAGCAAAAATGTCACTGAATTCACTGAAGTCAGAAGACAGTATACAATTCTTAGCACTTAGGGCTTCTTCAAAAGATTTAGCACAGTTGACCACTGTCCTTTTGAAATGTTCTACCTCCCTCCCACTTTGTTTGTTATCTAACTCTTTCTTTGTTCCTTCTGTCTCCTTTGCTAGTTCTTTGCATTCTGATCCTCTGTTAAATGTTGTTTAGTCCTGTGATTTTTCTTGAGTTCTCTTCTCTTTTCAATTTGCTTGCTGTCCTGGAAAATTCTATGGCTTCATGTGTGTTTCCTGTTCCGCACATATTCCCCAGGCAAGATCTTCATCTTGACCTTCAGGCCCATACTTTGACAAACCATGAGGCAACTCCCACTGATAACTCAGATTCAACCTAAATCAATCTTATTATCTTCCAGCTAAGCTGGATGGGCTAATGTGTGTCTGAAATTCATGCACTCAAACTCAAGTTGGAAAATTCCCAGAAGTCATCTTCCTTCACAGTACCATTCATTAAAACCCAATGAGCCAACTACTCAATTACTGCTCAAATATATTCTGGATCTTCTATTCTCACTGCCTCAGTTCATGTTCCCATCATATGTCCACTATCACCATCCCAAAAACCTCCCTGTCTACTTCTTGCACATCTCTGATCCAATTTCTCCAATGCATTGTCTAAAATACAGTCCTGATTACATTATTTCCAACCTTCAGAAATACAACACTGCCTAAAATCCAAACACATTAGTATGGTATAAGTTCCCTTCATGGTCATATCTTGAGCCAACTTTCCAAAGTCAATCCTTAGTTTTGTTTCTTCTGCACTGTAAGATTTAGCTGTGATATATGACCAACACATAGCAAGATGTTTCCCACTCATGTGGATTTGCATGGACATGTATTTTACTAGTTATTTCTGCTTATCAAACACACTTCATTAGTTATCTGTTGTTACATAACAAATTATCACAATCTTAATGGCTTAGAACAAAAAAAATATTTATTATTTTTTAACTTCTATAGGTTAGGTATTCCAAATATGTCCCATCTGGATCCTCTAATTCAGAATGTCTCACAGACTACAATAAAATTGCCAGTCAGGCTAAGGTCTCCACCTGGAGACTTGACTGGAGAAGGATCTGATTCTAAACACATTCAGTGATCATAAGCTGAATTTAATTTCCTGAGGCTTTGATTCCTACCTAGCTATTGGTCAAAGGACCTCCTTCAATTCCTTATCACATGGACCGTTCCGTAGGCAACTCTCCCACAAATGTGACAATTGTTTCATCAAAGCCAACGATGAAGAGCATCTTCTAGGAAGATGAAATTCATAATCCCATATAACCTAATTACAAAAGTGACATCCCATTTTCCTTGCTACATTCTATTGGGTTGAAGTCAGTCATTAGATTTGGCTCACACAGAAAATGAGGGGAGGTGGAGATTTTTGTGAGCTGTTTCAAAAGCCACCCACCATACTATCTAACCCCACTTTCCCCTACTCACATCCATTGACAACATCTGATCATATTATTGAAGACTCATCTCAGTTATCAAGACTTCAGTTCAACAAAAGATTTCCCTAACCAACCCACACTGAAGTTAATTAGTCCTTTCTTTTTACTCTTTTGTTTTCTCATTTATTCAAATTTTATATTTATTTTTTATTAGAGCATCGTAATTGTACATAGTAATTGGATTCATTTTGACAAAATTATACATGCAAGGGAATTCGATTTCAACTCCCATCATCCCCCTTTCCTTCACTCTTCCCTCCTGTTCTTCCCCCCTCTACTCTATTAAACTTCCTTTCTTCTACATATACTTAAAAGTGAAATTTCTGCCAGGCCAGTGGCATACACCTGAAATCTCAGTGGCTCAGGAGGCTGAGGCAGGAGGATTGCAAGTTCAGAGCCAGCCTCTGCAACTTAGTGAGGCTCTCAGCAACATAGTGAGACCCTGTCTCAAAATAAAAATATAAAAAAGGGCTGGGTATATGGCTTAGTGGTTAAGCACACTGGGTTCAATTTCTGGTACCAAAAATTTTTAAAATGAAATTTCCTTTGGATCTTTATGTATGAATATAACATGATTTTATTAAATTAATTAAATTTATCTTTCCCTTCCTTCCTTTTTCTCTTTCTCCAACATCTACTCCACTGATCTTCCCTTAATCTTTATGATATCCCATACCTTCCCCCACTGCCTTCTTTCCCTTATTTTGTTCTAGCTTAAATATATGAGGGAAAAAACCCAACCTTTGATTTTCTGAGTCTGGCTTATTTCACTTAGCATGATTTTCTCTGTTTCCATACATTTACCAGCAAATGTCATTATTTCATTCTTCTTTATGGCTGAGTGAAACTCCAGTGTGTGTGTGTGTGTGTGTGTGTGTGTGACATTTTCTTAATCCATTCATCTATTGGTGGGGATCTGGGTTAATTCCATAATTTGGCTATTGTGAATTGTGTTACTGTAAACATTGAAGGGGCTTTATCAATATAGTATGCTGATTTTAGATCTTTGGGATAAATACCAAGGAGTGGGATAACTGGGTCATACAGTGGTTCCATTCCAGATTTTTTTAGGAATTTCTACACTGCTTTCCAGAGTGGTTGCACTAATTTGCAGTCCCATTAACTGTGTCAGAATGTACCTTTTGCAACTTTAACATTATTTTAAACTATTGTTCATATACTTTTCTCTAACAGCAATATTTTATAAACAGAATTTGTAGTTTACTTTTTCTAACTTCTGGTAAGGTGGTCAGTCCAAAGAAAGTGCTCATGATAAGGGATAAATAATATCTTAATCTTTAAGAATAAATGAAACCACATGAATTAAGTACTTGAAGCTACCTGGAAATACAGTATTCTCTGTGGATGCTTGACAGGAGATGATCTGTTTAACATCTTAATATATAATTCATGTTAGGTTATAAATGATAATCTATGAGTGACATTGAAGGTGACATATTTGACTATCACTATTATTTTCAAATAAAAACAGCCATAAAATGAAATGTCTCGTGGCTAACATGTATAGTTGTTAAGATCATAGGCTTTAGCATCAGACTATGGGATGGAATTCCAACTCTGCTCCTTATCAACTATATACCTTCAGACATGTCACTGTGAAATGGGAATATAAATTAGATCTGTGTCACAAGTCTGCTTTAAAGGTTAAAATAAATGATTTGAGGAAGGCTATAAAAGGAGACTTGAATTCTTAGTAAATGTCAATTATTATTCTACATAATATAAACATAAATGTACTGAAATTAATTATCATACATAATATATATAATATAAATAATACAAATGTACTGAACTAGATGACCAGTGATATATAATTTATTGAAAAAAGCAACTTGAAAAGACATATGAAGAGCATTATTTTTTGTTATATATAAACTATACTTAGTTAAACTATATGTTCACATATGGGGAAACTTTTGAAATATACAGATTTTTACAATCACTTCCAGTGATTGATGAAGAGGTGAACATATTTACCTTCATTTGTTATTTTTCAGACATTTATATTATTTTGTTTGAATTATTCTCAATAAGCATATATCACTTTTAGAACCTATTAGGAGTTGAACTCATTGCTTGAAAAAGATATGTTTAAAACCTAACCTTAAATACCTCAGAGTGTGATCCTATTTGGAAAAAGGGTCACTGTAGATGTAATTAGTTAAGATGATGTTATTTTGATGTAAGATGGGCCCTTAATCCAATATGACTATTGTCCTTATAAGAAGACGAGAGACACACAGATACACAGGGAGAATACCATTTGATAATGGAGGCAAATTGGAGTGCTGCAGCTGCAAGCTAAGGTATACTAAGAACTCCTGGCAGAAGATAAGAAGAAGGAAACAAAGGATCCTGGATCTGCAAACACATTGGCTTTGGACTTCTGACCTCCAGAACTCTGACACAACACATTTTTATTGTCTTAAGAGATGTAGTTGGTGATTCTTTGTTACAACAGTCTTAGGAAACTAAGACATATGCAAAATAAAATAATTAGGGCTGGGGTTGTACCTCAGTGGTAGAGCACTTGTCTAGTGTGTGCAAGGCACTGGGTTCGATTCTCAGTACCACATTAAAAAATAAATAAAATAAACATATTGTGTCCATCTATAGCTAAAAATATTTTTAAAAACAAAATAAAATAATAATTGTTTTAAAGTATAATCAAAAATAGTAAAAGGACAGGCAGTTGCATAACTCATGAATCTATAATTTTCTGGTGAAGGTATAGCTTCAGTTTCATTTTAACTCTTACCTCTCCAGCTATGTCTATAGACAATTCTCTTTGTAAATCTCAAAGAAAACTTTGACAAGTCATTCAAGTACTGGTGGGAAGTCCTATGAAATCTGAGAGCTATTTCCTTTCATTCTGTTCCTCCATGGAATTTCTTCTATCCAATTTCTAATCATGAAAGTTTTATCAAGAAGGCTGGGCACAGTGGATCATGCCTGTAAACCTAGTGGCTCCGGAGGTTGAGGCAGGAGGATATAGTGAGTTCAAAGCCAGCCTCAGCAAAAGCAAGGTGCTAAGCAACTCAGTGAGACCCTGTCTCTAAATAAAATACAAAATAGGGCTAGGGATGTGGCTCAGTGGTTGAGTGCCCCTGAGTTCAATCCCTGGGACTCAAAAGAAAAAAAAAGGCAATTCATTAAGGGCTAAGGAACATTTGATTGGCTGCTATGTGTGTCCTTAAAGAGCAAGTAAGTGATTTGCCTAAAATATGTGACTTGAGTGAAACATGTTTTAGGTAAATAATTAGAAACTAAACAAAAAGTCAGTTCTCTGGGGCATACAAAAAAGTTATATTAATAATAGTTAAATAGTATACCTCATATCAAATGGACAAATAGTTCAACATCAATATTTGTAGGTAAGGTTAGAACTTCTGAAAAAAGTTTCTTTAATGATGAAACTCCAATTTTAATTTTTGTTTTCTTTCTTCAGCACCTTATAGAAGGAGGGAAAAGAGAGTCAGCAATAAAGAACTTGTTCTACTCTCAATACGTGTAACCATGAAAATGCAGGAAGGAAATGAAAAAAATTCAATCATTTGGATGAAAAAAACAAATGAAGGAAGCCATGGAATAAATAACCCCCAGTAGCAGATCATACATTAGTATTTCTAATCTTTGTCCATCTCTTTCACAAATATCTAGCAATTCATCAAATAGACTTTCCTGCTAAAGATGAAAGAAATGCTGGAGATTTAAATTTAACTTGATCTATCATTGTTTCATTCTTCTTCTGGATTGCTTGCATTCATTAAAGAAACTTTTCAATTTAAGAGAGTATTAGAAATAACCGATAATTATATTACAAAATACTACAATAAAAATAGAACAGGTAAAGGAAAGGACAGGGGAGGGAAATTAAGGGGAAAGAATAGAGTATGGAAGGGAAGAAGGAAACTGAAAATACAAATATATATTTTCTTTTTATCATTCATTTATATGTGTCAAGTATTGTTATTGTCAGTACAGGAAAAGAAAAAAACACATGTCACATTGTTCTGAAGTAGTTATTATTACTTACAGAGAAAGCACACCATCAATGTTTTCCTTCTGTGCTGATGCAAAGGTTAAAAAGCCTGAAAATTACCTGTACCATGGAAATGTTTTCTGGGGTTAATAAGAACAAAGTGTCCATCTTTGAGATATTTTAACAACTAAGCCCTGGAGACTGAAGATAAACTAAAGGACAGTAAGAAAATATAATTGCATTGGACACTAATGTCATGAAGAGTTAATTAGGCTTCAGTGGGTCATAACTTATTTTGAGAATGTGGCATTTCAGAAAACCACCTAGATTGATTCATATTACCCTCAGACACTCAAGGTGTAATTATTGTCATTATCATTTTAATTGGTGCTGTAATTTAATGGTTGTACCCATGGTTGTTTTAAGGCCCTTTAAGTAGTTGCAGATTTTAATATTTGAAATATAGCCGAGGAAAACAATTTTAACATTTCGTAGATTTGATATTGCCCTTTGTGGATAATGATGATACTGCCTTTTCATATGATTATAATTGATATAACTTGTGCTCAGATGAATTCATGCTCAAATGGCTTACCAAACTGCCGTGTATGGCACCAGATTTCTTTTTCTTGGAGATTACTGGAATAATGTAAGGATATCAACATTGCCACTAAACTTCCACAGCATGCAATATATAGTAGGTATATTACAGAATAGTGAAAGGAAAAAAACATGCAGTAATTTCTCCTTGGAAAACAATATACTTACTACCAATTAGGGCAGGAATAATATTGTATTAGTGGTATACCTTTATTTTCTTGATTGCAAATGCTAGGTACCATATTATGCACACAGCTTGAAATATATGTAGCACAATAAATAGAAAAGCTTGCTTTCCTAAAATATAAAAGGAATGAGGAAACGGTTTTCAATGATCACATTTAAATAATTTCAAAAGGGGTTATTTTCCACCCAGCAGTAGAATAATTGATAGATAATTACAAAAGAGGCTATGCCAAAATTATTGCTGGGCTCTTTATATCTAGCACAATGGTCTTTATATAGTGTTGATAGGAAATCTATCATTTCCCTTGGGGTAATGGCCAGTTCTTTTACCACTGTAACGGCTTCAGCTTCTGTTTCTAGAGTTCCACTTAGCCACATTTGCTAAATCTTGAAAATGGGGCAAAGCATAAATTTCTAAGAAAAAAATTTACCTGGCCATCTTCACTCTTTGTCCATAAAGTGAGTTTCAGCTTTTGAGCCTGGCCTCTCCTCTGAAACTAGCGGAAGGACTGAGTGTCATAAACACTGAGACAGCTCTTAACTAGGCTGCACAATCATTGTGGGATGACAAATGTCTAGGCCTCCCCCTCAGTATTCATGTAATTGGTCCAGATCTGGGGCTTGGCCTTTTTTCATAAAGCTCTCCAGGTTATTCTCCTATGCAGCCAGGGCTGTGAACCACTGCATTAGTAATTATTAGATCAGTTGTCAAAATACACTCTGCCTAACATGGGTGGATTCTGTCAATGTCAATATCCCAGTGGTTATACTGAAGTATGGTTTTGCAAGAGGATATCATTGGGGAAAAATTGGGTAAAAGGAATATTGAATAGAATTTCTCTGTATGACCACCTACAACTGTATGTGAATATACAGTTGTTTCAAAATTAAAAGTTTAACTTAACATTTTTAGTACTCTCCCAGTGAACTCCATTAGACTCACCTTTAACTCTTTAAAATGCAAATTTCTGGGCTCTATCTCAGATATAGCAAATCAGAATATCTGTGGGTGGGTTCTGGAATCAACATTTTAACAAGTTTTCTGGGTAATTTCTCTGAAAGTGAAGAAACACTGATTTAGGTATTCACATGATTAAGTTTTTAGTAATACTGGGCATCTGCCTAGTCCTAAGTAAGCAAGAACTAGACATATTTGTACTCTGAGTTCCCTGCTCCATTCAGTATTCTCTTGCTATTCCAATTTCACTTGTCTCAAAAAGTGGCAGGGGCATATACCAAGAAGTTATGTTTATATTAAAGTAAACTAATATATAAAAATATGATGAATTATTCAATCATTCATTCAACAGATTATTATTTGAGCACCTACTATGTGCCAGATAAAATGTTCTACATTTAGGAATGAGGCTAAAAATAACATTTGTGAACAAGTCAATTCAACCATTGTGGCAAACTCTACATGCATTTCTTATTTATGCCTCAGAACTAGCCCGATATAGGTTCCTTTATTCTCTCCACTTTTCAGGAGAATACGGAAACAGAGTTAGTTTTGCACATGTACATTGCTTATGTACATTATAGATGTTAATGTTTTAGTCAGCTTCTTTGCAACTGTGACTAAAAGATCTGACAAGAACAATTTTAGGGGAAGAAAAGTTTATTTGGGGCTCTTGGTTTTAGAGGTCTCAGTCCATAGGCATCCAGGGTCATTCATCTCTCAGGGCTTGATGAGGCAGAACATTATGGGGGAAGAGTGTGGCAGAAGGAAGCAGCTCACATGATGGTCAAGAAGCAGAGAGAGAGGGAGAGTCCATTCACCCAGTACAAAATATATTCCCCAAAGTCATGTCCCCAGTGACCCGCCTCTTCTAGCCATGCCCTACTTGCCTTTAGTTACCACTCAGTTAATCCCATCAGGGAATTCATTTGCTGATTGGGTTTAAGCTGTCATAACCTGATCATTTCTCCTTTTTACCTTCTTGTATTATCTCACACATGAGCTTTTGAGGAACATCTCACATCCAAACCATAACAACTGTGTAAGATATGGATCTAGAAGTAAAATTCAGAATCTGAAATCAGAGACTGTTTATTTGTGATAAATCATGCATAACATAAAATACCATTTTTACTATTTTTAAACATGCATTTCCATAATATTAAGTATATTCACATTACTGTGCAACTATCATCCTCACCCACCTCCAGAACATTTTTTTCTTCTCAGACTAAAACTCAGTACTTATTGAATATTAGAGACCATTTTTATTACACAGTATGTGATACTTCCACCTAAAAATTTTGTCTAATCATAGAACATTAGACAAATGGAAAAAAAAGACAATATACAAGAAAAGTCCTTTGCTGGAATTTCCCCAATCATATCATATAATGAGACCCTGTGTGTGAAGCCAGCCAGGATCTGGCTGCATTTTTACTGAATTTAAAAGAAGCAATTATCAGCACTATTGTGTAGTGTTCAAAAACCGAGCTGTGGAACTAGGCAGCTCACTTGGAAAGCCAGGGTGGTCACTTATTAGCTGAGAACTAATAAATAATTTAACCTATTTGTGCTCCAATTACTTCTCATTTGTGAAATAGGCATACTAATGGTGCCAAATGAAAGCTTTATTGTATTACATGATTAATGTAGGTGAAAAATGCAGAACATCACGCAGCATTTCCTCAGTGCCCCACCCATCCCTTTATCTCCCAGTCAAAAGTTCATTATTTTCCCAATTGTCAATTTTATTTATTTCATTTCATGTACATCATTTTACCACATCTTTTTGTTGGTTGTCAATTTTATAGTTCAGTGGTTAACATAGTACCTTACAACCTCAATTTATTGTATTATAATTCTTTCAAAAAATAGAATAATCATCTTCAACTATAGGTCTTAAGAAACTTGGAAAATATTTCGGGTACTGAATTCACTCTTGAAAAAAGAGTAGCATCTCTCTACCTGTAATATTTGAGCAGAAACAACCTTGCTCCCTTGAAGACATGCTTCTGTTTTTCTTTGCTTGAATACAAAATATACTGTGGATGTCAAATTCACTAGCAATCTAAATATATAATTAATTAGAGGAGCAAATTGAAATTGACCAGATCTCTCAGAGCTTTGATTAAAAAAAATGACTTTTCAAATGGTCACAACAATTACTTAAAATGTAAGCATGCATTTAAATGTAAGACAGCATGCAGTGGAAGTACAACAGAGAAGTCAGGCTCCCACAGTATTATAAATGCTAACCCTGCTTCTTTAAGCAAGCACAAGTCTCTTTCTATTGTCATAGCTGTCTTCTAGGACAAATAGTTAGGTATTTTATAAAGGAAAAAATTATCAAAAACATTTCCATGAAACGTATCTCTTTTGAAAAATTACTTCTTGAATTTGAGTTAAAGAATTCTTTAGAAGCCAAACTGTTGAGATGATTCATCTGCACAAAAGAAAAATGCTATTCATGAAGCATATTTGAAGATATGTCATTGAAAATCAAAGATGATTTTAAAAATAAGTCTCAAAAGGCAAAAAAGAAAAATCAATAAAAGTCAAAGGTGAGGTAAGTTTGGAAATGAACATTGATTCACTACTTTAATTATATTGTAATATAGTGGTAAACAAAACAAAGGAAGAATTTCTTCTGATTTTTCCACTCTAGGAAATTGAAATTTAGCAACTGATATGAATTTTGCTTTGATGGTAATTATGTAACAGAGTATCAGGGGTTTAACTTGCAGATAAAGATGGACAATGAAGGTCAATTTCTTACTTGCCTTTTTGGATATTCAATGTCAACACAATTTAATTGGGATCAGGTAATTGCTCAAGAGTCTACACAGGACACATTATCATCCCTTAGTGTCACTCCAGCACACCTAGTTATGCTTATGTTGTTTGTCAAAAACTGTCACAATAGAGTGCATCTCACTAAGAAAAATAACCTGAATGTCATTGCTCAGTGATTCAAGACAGAACTCTAAAGTGTTGAGAAAAATATTTTTGGGCAAAACTCTTTTGTCTCTGAACTGATTAAATTGGTCCATCGTGGTAATATGAGACAATATTTTAATAAAATACATTTTTTAGGGGAGGTCAGCAATCTTTGTTCTTCTGGTTCTTGGGTGATAGGATAGTGTCATACATGCTTCTTTCCTTCTCTTGGGATTGAAGGACAATACATTAGTCTTGAATATATTTTGCACAGTGTTATAAATTATGCAAATAAAAGATGCAAACATTGTTTTAAGGACCATGATAGTGGAATCTTATTTTTATTGAAAATAAAAGCATCCTTTGGTGATTTTCTAATTATTGAATGAGAAGCAGAAATTTATTTATTTATTTATTTTTCAATACAGTTCCTTTTCAGATTTGATTATTCTTTTTTGACACAATTTTGCCTTATACTTTACATAACTTTATCTCTTTTAACTTTCTAATTACTTAATATCCCTTTCATATATACTTTTTTTAATTTACTTATTGATTCATTGAACACAAATGGAGTACAGCTATTGTTTCACTGGTTGTACACAAAGTAGAGTCACACCATCTGTGCGTTCATGCATGTACACAGGGCAATGGTATCTGTCACACATTCTGTTATTATTTTTACCCCCCACCCCGCCCCCACCCCTCCCTTCCCTCTATGCTATCTATCCTTCCTCCATTCTTGCCACCCTTCTCCCCCCTGCATTATGCATCATCATTCATTTATCAGAGAGACCATTCGGCCTTTGGATTTTGGGGATTGGCTGATCTCACTTAGCATAACAGTCTCCAACATCATCCACTTACCTACAAATGCCATAATTTTATTCTTCTTTATGGCTGAGTAATATTCCATTGTGTATATATACCACAGTTTCTTTATCCATTCATCTACTGAAGGGCATCTAGGTTGATTCCATAATCTAGCTATTGTGAATTGAGCAGCTATGAACATTGATGTGGCTGCATCACTGTAGTAATCTGATTTTAAGTCCTTTGGGTATAGGCCAAGGAGTGGGATAGCAGGGTCAAATGGTGGATCCATTCCAAGTTTTCTAAGGAATTTCCACACTGCTTTCCAGAGTGGCTGCACCAACTTGCACTCCCACCAGCAATGTATGAGTGTACCCTTATCCCCAAATCCTCGCCAACACCTGTTGTTCTTAATAAAAGACATTCTAATTGGGGTAAGATGAAATCTTAAGGTGGTTTTGATTTGCATTTCTCTTATAACGAGTGATGTTGAACATTTTTTCATAAATCTGTTGATTGCTTGTAGATCTTCCTCTGTTAAGTGTCTGTTCATTTCCTTGGCCCATTTATTGATTGGGTTATTAGTGTTCTTGGTGTAAAGATTTTTGAGTACTTGCTAGATTCTGGAGATTAGTGCTCTATCTGAAGTGTGTGTGGCAAAGATTTTCTCCCACTCTGAAGGCTCTCTCTTCACATTGCTGATTGTTTCCTTTGCTGAGAAAAAGCTTTTTAGTTTGACTCTATCCCAATCATTGATTCCAGCTTTTATTTCTTGCGCTTTGGGAGTCATGTTAAGGAAATCTGGTCCTAGGCCAACATGATGAAGATTTGGACCTATTTTCTCTTCTATTAGGTGCAGAGTCTCTGGTCTAATTTCTAGGTCCTTGATCCACTTTGAGTTGAGTTTTGTACAGGGCGAGAGATATGGGTTTAGTTTCATTTTGAGAAGCAGAAATTTAGAAATTAATTAGGGTTATATATATATACACACACACACATATATATGCTATATACATAAAGTGTATATATATATACTATATACTTAAAAAAGTGACTATAAACTAAAGAAAATCTAATGTCCTCAAAATAAAAACACTCATAATATTAATTACACAAACACACTCAAGTCCATGCAATTTATAATAATCTAAGCATTGAATGTTTCAACTGACTCCATTAAATTTTAATTGTTGCCTGTGACTTTTTTTTCTTTTTTGGTACTGAGGATCTAACTCAGGGGTATTATACCACTGGGATACCTCCCCAACCTTTTTAAATTTTTATTTTGAGAGAGCATCTTGCTAAGTAACTGAGGCTGACTTCAAACTTGTGATCCTCCTGCCTCACCCTCTCAAGTCCCTGGGATTACAGGTGTGAGCCACTACACTTGGTTCTACTTATGGCATTTGACTTCTGACAGTTAGTAATAATTATTAGATTTTGAATCTATTCACAATAGACAATGAACCAGACAAAAGATTACTTTATGCTACATTTCTATGAAAAGACATAGTATCAAGATAATTTCTTTTTTCATAAAATGAAAGCAATAATATAGAAGCCACCTATTTCATTTCTTTGGAGTAATAGTATGTAATATTATGTTCTATATACTTCACACATGTTGGAATGCAAATGAAGAAATATTCAAAATGATAGTTTCACTAATTAATATCATTAATTCTCAAATACATAAAATTTTAACATGTGCCCATTGTGAATAATGAGAAAAGGGAATGAAAATATTTAAATAAGTCCTGCAATAAATATGATCAAATAATGGAAATTATAGTTTTAAAATATAAAGGCCCTACAAGCATGCTATGAATGAAGTAAGAACCAAATTAAAATTTAAACTTGGCTAGTATTAAAATTCTTTGCATGATTTTTTCCCAATTAAAGTTTCAGTGATTTTCATTGATACTCATGAATGTTGAGAGAAACTTTCACCTATATGCAGTTCTCCAAAGAAATAAAACACCAAGTTTTGCTTCCAGTTTTATATCTGAAGAAGATAAGATATGGATGTAGATACAAGAAAGAATTGAATACACAGAGGATTGCTTTGTATTTGCCTCAGAGTAATGCACACTCAAGTGATTTGAAGAAATAATCTTTACTAGCTATCTTCTGCCTTGCTTTTACTAGGAGACAGACTCTCTAGGTTGCAATAAGGTGCAAGTTTTAAAATTTAGATGACAGTAAATGAGATGCTACTGTCTTCATTTGAGTTATTGATATGAAGAGTCCATTTTAATGATCAACCTCTATGGAGAGCAATAAGGTGTCAGGCTTATGAATCTTCAGCATGGGTTAGAAATGAAAGACATTAAACAAATGCATTGCCTTTGTCCAAGTCATATTACATATTCCACATTTAACTGTAGTATGGAAATAAAAAAAATAACCTTATGTGTTCACAAGTAGACCCTGCCTCTGAGCTGGATCTGGTAGTCATAGCACACATGCATTTAGCACTCAGAGGCCTGTCAAGATGAGGGAGTCTGTTTTATGTCCTTTCTACGATGGATTGCCTTTCCAAGACCAAGTCAATTTTTTACCTATAAACAGAACTCACCTGTGTGCTGGTGAATAAGATACTAAACTAAAACAGTTGGGAGCTGCTGGTGAAAAGCTCAGGGCCCATATCAAAGGGAAACTAATTAAAATTACTATTTCAGTAAACCAGTCCTCCATTCACTCAAAAGACAGCAAAGTGGGGAGAAAAATCCTTTGGTTCATGCAGTGGTTTATGGGGTTAATTCATTATAGTCTTGTTCTCAAGTGGAATAAAACAGACAAGTGAAAAAGAATTTTTTTCTCATGCTGTAAGTGGATTTCCTTTTTAACAGGTACAACTGAGCTCTCATTTGGCTTTAGGTGTGAAGCTAATAGCAGTGGTTCTAAGCATTTTTATCAATGGCTCTTAAATGACATCCTGGTTATTTACATGTGAATGCAGAGGCTTCATTCTCTCTGCTGCCAGGCCACCAGGGCATTGCCACTGGTGTAATTTATAACATGACTAATTAAAATGAATTTGCTTGCAATAGTGTTCTGTGTGCTATTTGTGGGAGAGAAGATATTAAAATATTCAGTACAGCAACAGTAAACTGGAAAGTAAAGTAATAATAATCATACATTTTTAATTACATGTTTAATACCCATTTGGCTAATATAGAAGGATTCTGAAAATTGCTTAGGCTCAGCATGATGTTTTTTTGTATTTAGTAGTATTCAAAAGCATCCTTCGAATGGGCTTAGTATATGCATTGTCACTGAGATATGACTGTTTAATAATGAGCACACAGTGTGTTCCTATGATAATTTGCACAGAAACAGTGATGATAAATACAACTTTATGTTGCTTATTGTAGTCATATTCATTATCATATGTGATTTTTGCCTATTTTTATTGGTGCATTATAATTACACATAACAGGAATTCATTATGCCATATTTGTGCATGCACATAACAATTTGATCAACCTCAACCACATTTGGAACCAACCAAATTTGTATTTTGTCTGTTATGCCTACATGTACAGCTTTCACTTTTCGTTTTCAATTGCCATTTATTCTTTTGTTAACTGGGATATGCCTTATGAAAAAAATAATATAAGCTTTAAAAGATTACCATTTTTCTACCAATCTCCTTTAGAAAAATTTCAAGACCAATATAATGAACATCAATATGTCCTTCACACAGATTCATCAATTTCTAACATATGCATGCTTGCTCCCTCTCTTAGTCCTCTCTCTCACACACACACATAGAATTCATTAGGCATATTATATATATCATTATATATATTATATATCTCATTTTATATATATTATATATGTATATATATAATTATATATATGCATATATATATCACACACATATAATTCTTTTCGAACTATTTGAGAGTCAATTGCAGATGCCATCTTCTTAAACACACACAGACTTGCACATATAATTCTTGTCAAACCATTTGAGAGTTAATTGCAGATGTCATGCAGATGTCATCTTCTAAGGACTAACTATTCTCCTGCATAGCCACAATATAATTTCACATTCAGGACATTTGTGGTACTATTATCTAATATATATCCATATTGATGTTTTCCCAACTGTTGCACTCATGTCCATTAAAATTGTTTCTCCCTACCCACCTCACAGGATCTAATCAATAACCAGGCAATACATTCAGATGGCATGTTCATTTGTTCTTTAAAAACTGTTTTGTGCCTCTGTTGACATTTTTTTTCTATGTTCATAAAGGATTGGTTCCCATTTTAAATAGCTACTGGTATTTGTTTAGCCAAACCTTGAAGTGGAATAAATCCATTTGCAAATAACCATAAATAAACAATTGTCATTCTTAAGGATTAGATATTAGCAAATTCCATTCCCAAGCCCTTTGCTCTGTTTTTTATAACATTAAAAGATATTTCTCCCCACTCATTTGGAAGATGTTTCAATTTATATGTGACAACTATTATCTTAGCTCTTAAGAATGCAGCTAATGCAGATTTTCTTGTATGTAGAAATGTATGAAGAATTAATAGTATTCTAAATGAAATTATAATCTAAATAGTGAAAGGAAGTGGGAACATGAGGGAAATCAATACAAAGATTGAATGAAGTTTAAAGATGCAGAATAGGTTACAAGGCAGTTTAGCATTAATTGCTAACCAAGTGCTACAGGAAGTAAGTCTATATTGTCTGTAATTTATATAATTATTGATTTTCATAAGGATAATGCTATAACACTTTTTCAGAAAGGATACAAGTTAATGCTAGCACTAGGAATAATTATTTACATGAGTGTACATAGAATTTCAAGGACAATAAGCTAATGATGCCTCATAAATATGCACATATTTACTTGATCGAAACTGTGTCATAAACTTCTTGTGTCTGATCTTTTAAACTGTTACACAACATTAAAATAATTGCTAAGAGAATTGAGGCAGATAAGATTGCTTTTTAAAAATACCTTCACATGTTGCTTCATCCTGAATTAGATCATTGCAAATGCGGAAAAACCTCTGAGCTGTTTATTCTATTTAACAGTTTTAAATTTTGAAATAATCTCCATTCTATTTATCAAGCCATCCTAGCTTTTATTCAACATTTTAAAAAGTTCTATTTTTCTACTTTATGACCCCAGTCAAATAATATACAATGTTCAACTATACTTCTTTACAAATCGTATCTGTTTCTTTATATTATTATGACAAGTTGTGTGATACATCTTCTTTTAGGATTCATTAACTGAAAAATGAAAAACCACATTAGATTTGGTGATTCCATCTTCATGAATCTTCTCATTAACAAGCTTTCTCAAATGTGTTTTAGGCAGAAAGAAAATTGCTGAATAGAAACGAAAACTGCTCAGAGAAATGCTTTTGATTATGCATTTTCAAATGAAAGTGAATGCATAATGAACCCAGTTCTCTCTTCAATGCTCATTGCACAGCTCAGGGTTGCATATTTGCCTAGTACCCTCTGCTTTCTAGCTATGCAATTAGTATTGATTGACTGATAGATTGCACACTTTCTATTGGTGGTCATGGAAATACATACACTTGTGGACAAGACCCATCAGGCCATTGTGCATGATAGATATCTTAATGAAGATTAACATCTAAAGTGATGATTTTTCAATCAACCCTATGTATATTATAAGCTGTGATCTGTGTCTATTTACTTTTGCCTAGTGATTTTATTTTCCCAGTGACAAATATAAATTTTATATATTTTCTCTAAGACACAAGAAAAAACATTATATTATACTTTATTCTTTCTCTTTCTGTTTTAATCTTTCTTTTTAAGGAATCTATAAATTTTGTGTCATGTAAGAATGTTCATATATATCACTTCATATGTTTCAGACACTGCCTTAATTGCTTTATAAATATCAGCTAATCTGAAGTTCTCATACACCTTTCTTTTGTGTATGACACATAGTGGTGGATGTTTTCTGTGTATAGACAAGGTCACACGGCCTCTGTTGCTGAGGCTCCATCATCTTTTATAGTATAGATGAGGCCCAGAATGAAATCCATTTAATCTATCTGCTGGCACAGTGGAAAGAAACCCTATGTGCCTTAAAAGTCACTATCCAGTCCCTTATTCTCCCAGCTCCTAGAAACCACTAATCTGCATTTTGTCTCTGTAACTTTACCTATTCTGGACATTTTATATAAATGGACAATATATGAACTTTTATATCTGACTCCTTTACATAGGAAAATGTTTTCAAGACATACCCATGTTGTAGGACTGGAATTGTTTTCCTTTTTATTGCTAAATAGTATTCTATCAATAAAGATGACCCATGCTTAATTTATCTATTCATCAATTAGTAGACATTTAAGTTGTGTTTCTGCTTTTTGGCTATTATGAATAATGGTGCTATGAACATCCATGTATATATTTTTTGTGGACAGATGTTTTCCATTTCCTTGATTATATACCTAAAAGTGAAATTTCTAAGTCATATTTTTGAGAAAATGCCAAACTGTTTTTCAAAGTGGCTGCTTATTTTACCTTCCCAATAAATATGATTTTATATCAACTGACTGATAAAACTTCAACAACAATGTACATAATCAGATTTTTACTTCAGTTACATCTGAAATATTTAGCTACATTTGAGAGTGATTTTGCATTTAACAATAAAACATAATAACATGCTTCTTTATATAACTAAAATAATTATAGTGGATGGCAACTACATAATCATTGATGAAGCACAGTTTGAGGAATGCTGGAAATAAATCTGATAGAGGCATGGCTATTCAGCTTTCCAAAGCACAGAATAAAGTGAAATAGCAGATTTGGTCCAATACTAAATCAAAACTAAAATTGGGTATATCTCTCTTATTTCTTCCTCCTTTGTTCCATTACAATATCAAAGTAAAAGAAAAACAATATGCCTTTTTGAACCCTAGTTTTCAGTGTAAGGAAAAAATGGTAAAGTGTGAAATTTAGAGTACTTACCAGTTAAAGAAACCTGAGATGACTCATTGTTGTCAAGTATAAATGATATTGTAAGTAACCTTTATTGAGTGCTCAATGTATGCCAGACAAACTGTACACTCATCATAGGATTAGCAATAGCCTATGAGAAATGTATTATTATTCTCCATATTATATAGTTGAGGAAGTGAAAACATGTATGCTAAGGGTCAGCGGTAATAGTGACACAGTTAGATTTCAAACTAGACAGAGAGACTCAAGAATCTGTACTTTAATTACTACACTATCCTGCTAAATATCAGCTATTACCACCATACCTTAATACTAAGTTTAAATCCATTCATGTTATGAATGGCAACTTCACACAGTATGACATTTTTATGCAGAATCCTCAATGTCTCTTAAAATATAACTTTCTGATTTAAGTTTGCAAATGTAGTATTGATGTCTAAAAGGCATTTTGCTCCATTAACAAGCTACTTTTTTATATCTTAGTTTCTGTGAGAGCAGAATTCAGTGGAATTTCCACAGCAGGGAATCAGAATTGAGTACCCTGTGGAAGTGTTAATTCCATTTCAATATCCATAATTCAAGCATACTGTTTTGTCCCAGGAATGTACTTCAGGGTGTTGCAACATGTGCCTGCCGTATCATTTCACTAATAAAGAATGTCTTGTGATTTCTATAAGGATTTTGCTACTATGAGTGTCTCCTCTGAGTGTGAAATATTTGAGTTTTTAGAGATAATAAAACTGTGTCCAAAAACATGTACAACTTTGATTGACATGGGTGAACACAACTGTATCATAGATTATAGCTTTCTGTTCATTCTGTTTCCTTCTAACAATGTCCCATGATTTTCAAAGGAAAATGTTGCCATATCACTTCAGATTTAAAAGGTTGCATTGAATGCCATTTTCTTAAATAAAAAAAGGAAAAAGTAACTTTTTCATGTTTTGTAGATTTAAAACCCAACTGTTGCCAAAATAGCTGCACATGAAATCAGTCAAACCTTTACAGTAGATTAGATTTTTGGTAGTGCTTCTCTGTTGTTTGAATTCCCATTAATGGAAGGAAATGTAAGAAAAAGAAAATGAATGTCTCTTTTCTCACCTGCTCTTCAATAGTTTGGGGTCACTGTTTGGAAAATAATAAGACACTGTAATAGCTTGAATAAATATACAGCAAACTACTTTAACCTGTGCTATTTATCTATTTGCTTCTACCATTAGTTTCAGCTCTATTTTTAAGAACAAAATGCAGCACAAGATTTCTGACTTAGATCATGTTGAAATGCCATTTTTCTCCATCCTTGGAAAGAATTCTCAACTCTGCCTTTCAAAATGTCAAATTAATTCATTGTCAATTTTATTATATAATTATTATGATGAGATAGTTATGGCATGACAGTCTGATCAGACAGTATCTGTTCATCTATTAAGACAGTACATATTAATATTGTAAATTAATGACTGCATCTCCATCGTAAATCATTTTTTAGTTTTTCCTTGTGTGCACATCTGAGTGTGTGTGGTTGTGTATATGGCAAGTTTGGCACAGTATACCAAATCTCTATAAATATCCTTCTTCCTATCATTCTTACTTGAAGTTCTGAGGATGTGTGATGAAAGTCAATGTTAAGGAAATCCCTTCAGTTCTTTACTATTTTTTAAATTTTATTTTTTATTTGTTCTAATTTATTGTACTTGACAGTAGAATGCATTTATACATTTTGATAGAGCATACATAAATGGAGTATAATCTATTGTTTCTGATCATTACTGTTTTATACTCAATTGAAACATTATTGTTTTTTATTTTATTCTAAATTTAGATTTTTAATTTTTTACTTATACATAACAATAGGATTCATTTTGACATAATTATAAAAGCATGGAATATAATATGTTCTGATTCAGTCCCCAGTACTTCCCCTTTCCCTCCTCTCCTCCCTTCTTCTACTTCCTTTCATCTACTCTATAGATCTTTCTGCTGTTTTTGTATATATGTATTTTTAATTTGTGTCTTGTGGATTTACATGATGGTAAGATTCACTGTGGTATGTTCATATATATACTTAGGAAAGTTTCAACTTTAAATGCATCTTGTACAAGATAGTGAATAGAAAGTAATTTCCATTTTTGTTGGAACAGAAGATGGAGAGAAAGGAGTTGATAGTATAAGTGAGTCCTGATTAGTTCTCCCTTCTCTTGCTTTAACCTTTGATAAGTAAACACTTGCCACTTTCATTTCCAATAGTGTTTATCATACAGAGAATGCAGTGTTCTCCATTTGCTAGGGAGCCCTGTGGGTCATTGTTATTATAATTTCTGTGTGGTTTTCTTTAAAGGTATCCTACAACAATGGTATAATCTTAGAATAGCTTTACCCCTTGCTACCTATTTAATGCCATTCCTAGTTTTAAAATATCGTGTGAAAGACAGTTGATAATACAAGGGTAAAGCACTCTTTTCTGCTCAAAATGTGAGAATCCGAAATAATAGACATAGAGGGAAATATAAGAAATACACTATTAACTCTTAACCTACAACTTCACGACATTGTGAAGAAACAGTCCAAGACTGCATAAGGTGAAGTTTCCTTCCAAATGTTTGTCCCTAAGTAATTGTTTCCTTTCTGAGTTGATTTTGTATGTGGAAGTAGAGATTGTTCTAAAGATAAAGACACTTCAACCTTGTTTTCAATACTCTTTCTATTGATTTCCAGCAGTGCCACAGGCTTTCATTACTTATTCAAGAACCTGGTGTGCTGCACATTCACTGTCACTCTCTGCCTGTACCCATAGATTTCTGTCACTTGTAAATTTTTTCCTTTGAGTTTATGTAGTGGGGATCTTTTATCTTGCACTTATTGGTAGCCTTAACATAACTGCATTTAGATTTAGAGATTAAAGCTTATAACTTAATTATGAATCCAACTACATAAGAAAGTTTAATTTAGATATTTTGATTCAGCACAGCTCGACTCTTGTGTTTTTGTTAAATTCTTTCTCATTGAATTCATCCTGTCATTACCTTGGACATCAGTGCTTTTTAAGAATTGCAGACTGTATAACAAAATAGCAAAGCAGACCTGACTTCTGTCTGAACTAATCTTCAGAAAGCATATAGATTAATGGTCACATATAGATTTTTACAGTTTATCTGTGTTAATAAATGCCTTGGTGTATGTGTATGTGTGTGTGTAAGAATGTTCTGTGTATGTATACAAAAATACATATTGCAATGTGTCTTACTATATCAGAGCCTAAACAAATAACCTCATCAAAATGTAAGACCCATAAGACCCAACTTACAATGATAATGACAATGTTTGAGAGGGTGCTATACCCCATGAAAACACAGAAATATATTCATATATAGAGAACATTATACAAAAAGACAAGAAAATATACACATATTCATAACACATATAACAATGTATTGTATAGATGTTCAGATGTTCCTATTTATGGGAAGTCTCAGCCCTTCAGTAATATCTATCTTCCTTCCTCCTCTGCCACCAACACTTCCCCCTCTGCATCCTCCTCCTCATTTTCTTCTTCTTCTTCCTCCTCCTCCTTCTTCTTCTTTTTTTTTCTCTCTCTCTCCCTCTCTCTCTCAAAATAAATGATTTACTCTGGCAAATAACTCTAAACTTCTTTGTAGGAAAAACTGAGTTTTATAACAGTGATTTGACATAAATAGAAAATGTTTTGCAGAGCTATAGGGGACTTTTCTGTGCACATAAAGTTTGTCATTATCAATAGAAATTTTTCATTTGTCATTATGTTCATGACATCAAAAGGAAAAACATCTACAGTGTTTCACAGGAAATTTTGAAGAATATTTGTGAACATTTTTACATAGGCAAAGAAGTGTTTAATAGTGAAATACATGAATAAGTTCCCTGCATAAATAACATGAAACAACAATAAACACTTAAAATATACATAGTATCATGCTAGAGTATTGACCACTTAGGTCTCTCTCCTTCTAGTTAAAAATACAATTTACAGAAAGTTTTAGTAATGGGTATAATTATTTCTATATAAAAAATTCTGAGCTTGCACTGAGAATACACAAAGATTTTTTTGTTGTTGTTAAAAAAATTGGCATCAGTAACTTTGACTTGGAAGTGCATTCCTATAAAAATAATGTAGTTCGGTGTTCCCTACCAAATACTAGTGAGGCATCCATGTTGGAAAGACATGGAGGTTTTGTTGGGATCTGTATCCATTCTAGCTTCATACTGGCAGCTCCTCTTTGAAGGGTTTTTAAAATGGCTCTCCATTGGTGTTTTACTTTGAAATAAAACATTTTCTGTGTTTTAAAATATTTGAAAATCACTGTTATAATTGATGGTTAAATTTACAGTTTAAGCATACTTTGCTTTGTTGTACTACATATGAAGTACTGTGTCTTTGCAATGAAACTAATAGAAAATGTGCTGTAAGAATAATTGAAATCTAAACAGAATCACTGAGTGAGATTTCTATTTTATGCCTTGAGTGTATTGCTTAAGGAAAGCAGATATAATTAGGGAAAGACCAGAGGCAGATGAAAACTTTGGTGAGAATTGTGAATACAGAATAAGGGTATTTTCAAGGGCTATATTCTTGAGAGAGTCATTATATTCTACTTCACTTTCTATTTCTCAGTTGTTACTTTCATTACTCCTGCACTTATTAATCATCATTGGGATTGTTTTGAAGCTTACAAGTGACTTAAAGATCTGGGGCAGAGAAATCTCCTATAGTCATTAAACAAACAAATAAGAAAGGAGGAAGGGAGATGAGAGAATAGTGTACTTTTAGAGTGCTGATGTGCCTGAGGTGGAAATAGTTACCCCTGTGAGAAGCAAAAGAGAGAAATATACAGGTCATACATCATTACTTAGTGCTTTGTGGAAGAAACTCATCAGATGTTCATTTACTATTTGCTGAACAGAACACATTCCATGAGTACAGTGATTTAGAGAAAGGGCATTGACTGATGAAAAGGCTTTCTGGATCTTTCAGTTTATTGGATGACAATTTGAGACCAAAGTGACATATATCATGAATGGAAAAACAGAGCATAGAATGAAAACCCACGATAAGGGCACTTATTACAATGTTGGTGGTGAAGGAAGACTTCTTTGATATGTTTGAACTGAGACCTACTTGCTGAGTGGAAGTGAACTTATGTGCTCAGGGAAGGGAACAGTGTTATCCATAGAGGGATTAGCAAGTAAGCTAAGGAAGTGTTTGTTCTATTTGTTGTTTATAATCTAGGTCCTACCTTTTCTTTTTTCTTCCCTCATTAAGGTGGTAATATCATCCTCCCAGTTACAAAGCCAAGAACTCTGAAAGTAATTTTTGACCCTATCCTTTCTGCCACTGTGCACTCCCTCTACCTTACTCTATTCCCTCTATCACTTTGCTCAAGTATTCATTCTGTTCCTGTCTTCAAATTTCTCTCAATATCTTCTCTTACATTCAACCCTTGACTTAATTCAGGTTTCTGATATCGTAGATTTCTCACTTCCACTAGAAAGGACTTTGAGAATCATTTCATTGTGACATCCTCAATACAAACTTATTCAACCTGCCTACAGAATAAAAGACATCATCTCTACACGTACTCTCAATATTCTCTGGATTCCTCCTCATCTCCTACCATTTTCTTCATATTCATGGCACACGGAACTCCTTGTTAATTCTTGAACATAGCGTGCACCTAGGGTTCCAGGTCTTTTTAGATGCTTGCAAATCCCTCCTCCCTTAATTGTCAAGCACAGTTTGTCTTATCCAGCCTGTTGCTTTCCAGGTTCTCATATTCAGAAATAGTCTTTCTTTCCTCATTGTATGCATATCACTTTTACCTGCCTCTCTCCTCATCATCATTTACTTCATTATGCTTCACACTATAATGTGTCACTTATCATATCTCCAAATAGATTTCAAGTACCATGAGGTTAAGACATTTGTTTCATTTTTGCATTCCCTGTATGCCTTTTTAAAACATTTTTTTCTGCAGTTAGAAATAAAAGTTTATATTTTAGACTTTTAGCAACTTCCTGGAATTGAGCCAAAGGAAACTGGGCAAGGGAAAATAAAGGATTCTTAAAGCAAATTTTATGGTTGATAGTCTCATCTAAGTAAGCTGTGAGTACTCTTAGAATATTGGTTATTGATGATGATCTGACAGAAGTCATCAAACAAGGAAATTCAAATTTTGTGTCTATGAGGCCAAACACTTGCACTTTAAAAATGAACATTTTTAGTAATGGCATTTATCATTCTGGTTAGCTGGATATGTGGTGGTAGAGCAATGCTTGCTTTCAAAGACATTAGCAAAACTGAAGATTTCTGATTTTAGACCCAGTGTTATTGTATATAATTAATTCATTCAAAAAATATTGATTAATTATTCACTGGGCCTCAGATATATTTAAATGGAAAACTCACTCTCAGATTTTATTATGCTTTTTGATCTATTGCTAATTGAGTCTTATGACTTGAACAAGGTCTATAAATGGGCTGGCCTTTGTTTTGGGTTCCTTCCCTAACTCTGAATTAATCACACACATGAATCTGGGGATGTAGAGTTACCAGATTTTCACCCTTTACATTCAAGCTCTTATTTCTTCCTGAACTGGCCCCTTGTACAAATCCAAACAAATGCAGGCAGAATAACAAATAAAAATCCTTTTGGGCTCTTTAGCCAATGATAAAAATATTTCTGTAAAAATGGAAGTGTACAAGATGGCAGCCATCTGTTGTTTAAAAACAACAGAACTATATTTAAATCTAATTATTGTGTAAGGCCTGTGCATTGAAAGCAAGTGTAAAATTGTTTATGTTCATCTAAATGGGGGAAGCTTTTGTGTTCTTCTTTGTCTATGCTGATGTGAGATTGGATAACTATTACTGACTGAAAATAGTTAATCATATTTAATTGCAGACCAGATTGGTTGAAAAATTGCCCTATTTTTAATTATTCATGAACCACATGGACATGTCTAATTGGACAATTCTGATTTTTTTTCTCTTTGAATAGCAAGAAATCCAGACATATTGGCTTAGCAGATCCATAAAAAATCTGTGACCATGGAAATCACTAACAAAGCCTGAACTTTTTTCCATCCCCCTACAAAGTTTGAAACATAGGAATCATAATAGAATTAACAATTAAAATAATTGTGAGAGGTTTTCAGTGAAGTGTATTGTGAGTTATGTTTATGTTTTTGCTCATGTTCTTCTTGAAACACAATACAATTGATACTATTAAATTATATTGTTGGGGCTGGGGTTGTGGCTCAGTGGCAGAATGCTTGCCTGGCACATGTGAGGCACTGGGTTTGATCCTCAGCACTACATAAAAATAAATAAATAAAGGTACGTGTCCATTTATAACTAAAAATATTTTTTAAAATTATATTGTCAACATTGTTTTCTACCTATTAGAAATGCTTTCTAGCAAATCCTCCATAATATTCCAATTCTTGGTTTATTTTCAATGTTTATGAGAAGAATTTCATAACTTGTTTACAAATTATTTTCATTTTTACCATAATGCTTAAAGCATGAAGTATATTAATGTGGTGTATATTCCTAAGAAAAGATGTTAATTCACTATTGTAGCAGATATTTTGACAGAGGTTAATAAGCTATGTGTCATGTAATTTGGTAGATCTGCATTGTTTGAAAACATGCAAGTGTAAATCAATTAACATTTTGCCAACATAAAAATCCACATTTCTGTCTTCCTTTATAAAGTATGGGAGCAAACATTGCACATCCAACACAATCTCAAAATACTTAAAATATGGAAATGCCTGGAAAATTTTTCTTTTTAAAAGATTAATATGTTTTCTGGGGTCATGACTGAAAATTTTAAACTATTTCTATCTGGATGTGTACCAATGAGATAACACTGCAAATTTGGAGCCTCCTCCACTAGAATGTTAACTCCATGAGAACAAGTATTGGGTACAACTGTATCCTCCAAACTATTGCAGTCCTTGGCATGTATGTACTCAGCAAGTGTTTTGTTGAATGGATGAATGAATGAACATCATTTCTCTTTCTCTTCAGCCTTATCTTGGTACTTGTCTTCCTAGAATCCTCTGCCATCAGGATTACCATTCTTTTGTTTGGTGCCAGAAAACTCTCCAACAGAAGCCTTCTATGTTCTTCACCGTTACACCCTTTTAATACTCTTTACTATAATACTTCTAGTACTAATAGCAAAGAAGTAAAAATTCACACACTGCAATGTGATTCATCCAGAAATATTTATAAATTGAGAGGTGAAATTATTAAGCCAAATCCTTATCTAATGATGAAACATAGACTATAGGAATAATATTAAAATTTCAAATTATACAGTTGGAATAATTTTGAGGAAGGAGCCTCAAAAGAGACAGTTCTCTTTAAATTTTCATTTTCAGATGTATCTCCTAGAGATCTTGTCAAAGTGCAAATTTGTATTTAGTAGATTGTGAGTGAATCTCTACATTTATATTAAGTGCTCAGGTGATACCAGAGCTGCTGGTTCATGGACAAATCTTTATAAAATGAGATATTAAGTAACTACTTAAATTGTTTATTTCAAAACATCTACAATTTGAAGCTGTATATGATACAATGGAAGAGTATTTATCAACATGCTAGAGAAACTTAGATTCTTGAAAATGACCAAATAGGATAGGAGAAAAACTTTATAGTTGTAGACAAGAAGAGACCTGAGATATAATCTGCCATTTTAATTTATACCATAGACCTCTGCAGCCCAAGGATATGCAGTGAATTATATAAAACTCACAAATATGTTGATGCTGTGTCCAACTGGAACACAGGTTTCTTTAATCTGAGGCAGATGTTCCTACCAATCATGTTGCCTCTTAGATATTGAAATTATAGAAGCATTCTTTCAATAAAATATTTATGAAGTTATTAAATTTTTAAAATATACTTAATTTCACTTAATATTTGATGCTTCACTAAAATAATTCAAAATGAAAAGAAATAGTACATATGTTTCAGAGTGAGTTGTATGTGGGCAACATTTTTAAATTTTATAAAATTTTTGTTATTAACTATTGAAATAATCCAGAAATGATTTAGAATGCCTTTTATTGGTCATTACAAAATATTAGATGATTAATGACTTTGGTGGATTAGTTTGTTTAGTCACTAAGAGAATATTTAGTTTTATAACGAAGTAAAAGTTTAGAAAAAAGCAAAAAAAAGGAAAAAAAAATTTTGAGAATTAGTATTAATAGTTTTGCTGATGAAAGATATGTTTTTAGCTAAATTGAACTTCTTTAATTTTTAAAAATTAACTCCAATGTCAAGAAGAGTTTTCATCTGTTTTATTTTATAGTTTTTTTACATCTCATCAAAAACTATCTTCCTTTTAACTGTGTAAGTGTGTGTGCGAGTGCAAGTGTTACAAATTCTTAGAAGGACATAAAAGAAAATGATTATCCCTCAGTAGGGTACAAATAAATCAAAAAGTGAAATTATATAATCTGCATAATGTAGACTTCACACTTCATTTGTAGTTATATCATACTTGAAATCATTTATTGGCATCAAAATTTAATCAGATTTTGTGACCAACTCTGAGGCTACATATATCCCTGAAGACTTAATTAGAACCCCTTGGATTTTTATGGGATGTAACAATATTTTCATGAGGACTAAAAGAACTTTTCATCAATTCGTCCCGTCCCATTCTATCCTCAGCTTTCTATTTCCCTGACCCATATTAGTATTATGAGAACAACAAATGGAAACTTCTCCCAACACAGGTTTTTTTTCTTTTTTTTTTTTTTAACAGCATTTCACTATGATGTGGGGAACATAAAGGAAAAAATCAGGCAGTATTATTGCTTTACTAATTAGGCTTAGCCCATTAAAATCTTATAATATCCATATTATTGTTATTGTTAATGTCACTTGAATATTGCCTCACAGATTATAAAATGCTTCCTAATATCTTAATTTCATATCACAGACTATGAAATGCTAGCATTTTAAATCATAATACCATTAAAGAATATTATTCTAATATTACATGGAACCTTGATTTTCAGCAATGCCATGTGTTTCCATAGTGATTATGAGTAATTAATTGCTACAGATTCACAAGCAATATTTCCTTTTGAGAGTTAACAACAGATGCTGGCATTTAAACAAAGGGTAAATTAAATAATACACATCATGCTCAGAAAATTGAAATGGTTACAAATTTTTTAAAAAGAGAAAAATCATAATGATATTTGGTGATGACAAAAATTTTCTGGAACCTGCAAGTTTAAGAAGAGCAGGAAAATCTCTTTCTCTGTTCTTTACCTGGTAATCACACTGATAACTTCTATTAGATATTTCTGCCTCTGAGCTAAAACCCTCTTTTACGAGCATAAACATTCTAATAGGCATGGAAATTATAACACATTAAGCGAACAACTCTCATTTTGTTGTGTTGGTTTAATGTGTGTGGTTTACTCCAAAGCACAAGTAAAAATCAGGCCACAGAGAAAGGACATCTTGCTAATGGGAATAGAAGATGGAACTGTAGAAAAGCAGTGAGTTCCTAAGTGCTAAAAGAAGAATATCGATATGTGTCAAGAAATAGAAGGGCAGGGGCTAGGGATGTGGCTCAGTGGTAGAGCACTTACCTAGGATGTGTGAGGTACTGGATTCAATCCTCAGCACCACATAAAAATAAATAAATAAATAAAATAAAGGCTAAAAAAAGAATGCTTAAAAAAAAGAGAAATAGAAGGGCAGCCAACAATCCATATTTGTGTGGGCCTCTGCTTACCTTCTGTCTGAGTTAAAAAAATTTAATTTTTGGAGTAGTTCTACACTTAAACAGTTAGTAACTTCTTGTGTGTGAAATGCTGATCTTCAAAATGATTTTATACTCCTTGTCAAATATACTTTAAAGTTAAATAGTTGTCATAATATAATTTTCCAGTAAATCCCAGTTTGTCTTGCAGAATGACTTAACACTCTCAAAAGGTCACAAATTTTAAACCTCTTCAGTTCAAGATTGACTGTTGACTGTGTTTGTTACTTGAAAACATATTTTATTTGGAACATATGCATTTCTTGTTCTGTGTCAATTGGCTGCCTGCATTTTAAGAATGCGAGATCACCTACAAGCATACATTTTTATCAAAAAATGAAGATAAAGCAATATTGAAACCACTTTGTATTGCTGCCTACTTTGGAAGGGATCTTCCCTCTCCACTCCCTGAATTCCTTCTAAACTTTCTTTTTCTTGGACAGTTGTTCTGGAACCTACTGACATTCAATGCAGAAATGGTATTCCTAAAAATTTACTAATGCACTTGTTGGTTGATTGTTGTACACAGTTGAATGAACCACTTTTATTGTTACTCTATTATGTGTGTATGTGTGTGTGTGTGTATACCCATATAAATGATCCCTGACTTATGATGACTCAACTTACAATTTTTCAATTTTATGATGGTGTGAAAGTCATATGCATTAAGTAGAAACTGTACTTGGAATTTAGAAAAGGAAAAAAGAAATATACAAACATTTTATATGTCCTAGGAGCCCTAAATGTGCAAATATTGCATGTTTAAGTGAAGAATCATTCATCAAGAATTTAATTTGTGCCAGAAGTATACAATCTCTCTCTTCTATTTTGTGACAGATATATACATATATCCCCTATCCATTTCAGACACTGACACTAAAGATTTTTAAAATATAGTAATAAAGATGATTCTGTTAGTCAGCTTTTTGTTCCTGTGACCAAAATACCTTACAAGCACAACTTAGGAAAGATTTTTGGTTCATAGTTTAAAAGACTCAGTCCATGGTTGGTCGGCTCCATTGCTCTAGGCCTAAGATAAGACAGAGCATCATGGCAGAAGGGTACGACGGAAGGAAAGCTGCTCAGTTCATGGAAGCCAGAAAGAAGAGAGAGAAAAAGGGAAGGGCCCATAGGGAAGACAAAACCTACCAGGGCACACCCCCAGTGACACACCTCCTCCAGCCATGTCCACCTGCCTATAGTTACCACCCAATCATTCATACTAGATAATGTAATGTGACAAACATCATTATACTATGTACATGTATGATATGCAAATGGTGTGATTCTACTTTGTATACAACCAGAAAAACGACAGTTGTACTCCATTTGTGTACATTGAACCAAAATAAATAAATACATTTAAAAAACAAACAAACTAGGATTAACTAACTGATTAGGTTATAGTTGTCTGTACCCTAATTTATGGATATATCTATTGATCATTTAACCTCTGAATATTCCTATACTAATTCAGGAACTTTTGGGAGACTCCTCATATCCCACCCATAACAGTGATTGAGGATAGAGTGCAGGCAAGTACACACTATATGAAGGAATTGGGCAGAAATAATTCTGCTTCAGTGTGTAAAGACTCCACAGAAGTGGTCATTTAGCTGATTCTTGGAAAAATCAGTAATTTTATCTGAATAAAAAATAGGGAAAATCATTCTAAGGAAAGGGAATTATATAAGCAAACACCAAGATATATGAAAGTTGAATTTACATCTGTGAAAATCTCTAATTGAAGCATGTTGTTGAAAATGGGAGATAACAAAGGAACATGTGGAAGTCTACAGAATGTGTTTGTCATAATATTTTAAAGGACTTTTTATTCTGTCTCATAGTACTAGAGAGTTTTATTATATACAATAGGAAATAGCAAATGGTCATGGGGAAGGAATGTCATGATCAGAAAAATGATTAGCTATAGGGCAGAGTCCTGATTAGCAAAGGGAACAAGTGAAGTCAGGCAGTTTCTTAGGGGATTTTAGGGATTGGCCAGGGATAAAGATTATGAGTTAAGAACTATAACTATTAGCAATTAGGAGGAATCGGAAAAGTAACTGAGTGATATTATTGATGATGAAACTTACCCATTTGGAAATGAGTACTTGAAGTATGAGATGAGTTGAAGGTACACAACATTTATACAAGTGTCAAAGATCATGCCTCAATCAAAACCATGGTATTGGGTAAGGAAGGTAATTTCCACAGCATATATAGCAGTCCCTGAGAAATATAGAAACTTTCTGTCATGAAATATTACTACCCACAAATGTTAATTGGGTATTTGAGCCAAATCTTATTTGGCATTCATTATTATTATTATTATTATTACTATTAAAAGTCACATTGTGAAAATGTGAGCAACTTCATGCTGTCACATAGCCTAGGATTATTTCTAAAAGCAAAGCAAAACAAAAATCAATTACAACAAAACCCTGATTTAATACAAGAAAAATGACATTTATTTTAGTTTGTTTCTTCTTTTTTAAAAAAAAAGTCATGAAAAAATGATTTTAAAAAAGCCTAGCTATTTTCATCCTACTAAACATATTAACTATATGGAATAACTATATACAGAATATAGTTGATGTCTGCAGTCATTCTGGAGGGTAAAAAGCTACTTCTTTTAAGTGCTAGCTAAGGCTCTCCCAAGTTATGTATATCACTTGGCCCTATTTACATCAGACCACCCCAAACACACTTTCCAGATTAGGTTAAATTTTATATAGCCACTTGTATTTAGCATAAAACGTTTAATTTCATTTACTTTAATTTTGTATCCTTAATTTCGATTACATGGTTGTATTCATTTTATTGCATTGCTGTTGTATGACTTCCTGGTACATGATAACAATTTCTTTTTAATTTCACTTTTAAATGATAAATATCCAATGTGATCATTCCTACTAGATATCCCATCACTAAAATAGAAACATACCTTAGGCTTATTTGATTTTTTGGTATCCCACTTGAATTACTATTATAGAAACTTCTAATGCAATATATTGAGCACGTTATGTTGCATTGGCAATTGATACACAGGCATATATCAGGAATTTAAATGAAATACTATATTGTTTAGTATAAGCATGGTAAATCAGGAGACCTATTGCATGATTAGCAAAAAATAAGATTGTGCTTCTGAAAAATATATGCAGATATGAAATATCATGAGTTGCTGCTCACTTTACCAAAATCAGAATTAAAATAGGATTTAAATAATTAAAATAGGAGCCTTTGCAGTTTATGGACTCTCCTATTATCTTTAAAAAAAGTGATAGTGTGGTTTCCAGCTGAGAGGAATGGTTGCAAAAAACATTTTGTTCCAGTTAGTTAATTCTTCCCTACATGTGCTATATTCATCGTATCCATTTTAAAAGCAAATGAGCCATCTCTCTCTCCTACATTTGTGGCAAACTCTTGCTGTGCCAATTTCAGATTGCATGCGTCTTAGGGAGAATAAGATGTTCTAATCTTGATTATAATTTTAAGTTAAAAGAATGAAATTACTTCAATATAAGGACGTGGATAGGTTGCACTAGTCAGACTATCATTGTTCGTTTCAACTACAACAACAAACAAAACATGCCTGCATAGGAGATGGTAAATTCCTATATTAAAATGTATAATACTACACATGCTACTTGATTTCAACTCAATCAAGCAATCAGTTCATGGAAGCTGAAATTTGGTGATAAATGTGCTGTTACTTGAGAATTCAGTCATTTTGCAATAATTCCTGCAAAACTTTCAATGAAATTGTGTCCATTATGAAAGTATATAACTCCCAAATGAGGATATAGGAATGGGTAATAACCACAAGAATCACTCATCATCAGAGGAAGGTAAATTAAGACTGCAGTGAGATATTATTACACACTTGGTAGAATCAGTAAAATAAAAGACTGATTGTACCAAGTATTGTAAGGATATGGAGCAAATACAATACTTTGAAAATTGCTATTGGGGATAAAAATAATAAAATCACCTTTAACAGATTTGATAGTTTTTATAAAGTTAAATACACATCTACTGGCTTGTGACTCACACTATACCCCTAAGTGTTTACCTAAGAGCAATGAAAATTTGTATCAACACAAAAACTTGTTCACAAATATTCATAGCAATTTTATTCATAATATCCTCAAACTGCAAACAAATCAAATGTTTATCAACAAGTGAATGTAAACACGTAACGGTAAAACCACACAATAGAAAATGACCCAATAATACAATAGAACAGACTAAGGCACATACAAGAACATGGATGAATCTCAAACACAAAGAAGCCAAACACAAAAAAGTACATAAGCATTAATATGAAAACTAAGCTATGGTGACAGGAATCAGATCAGTTATTTCCTGTTCATGGTAGATTCTTCTGAGGTAATGCTAATATGTTGTACCTTGTATCTTAAATGAAAAAGCTATAGACCTCCATATCTAAACATGGAGAATTTTAATTTTACATTGCTGTAAACTAATCTAATCACTGAGGCTCCAAAGTTAAATGAGAAAGGCTCAATGTGGGAACATTGCCTAGTCAGGACTAGAAGTCCTTGAAAAAATGGAGGCAGGATTGAATGTTAATTCGAGTGTAGATAAAAAGCAAACTGTTCTAGAGAGTGGGAGTACAGAATTAGTATCTGCCCTCATCTAATATACACTTGCTTCAGCAGGCTGCATCATGCAATAAACAAAAGCCATGATATTTGTGCTATAAAGGAAATAAGTACTCATTCAGTAGAGATGGCATAGATCCACTTTGGGAGAAATCCTGAAGAAGAGTATACCACATAGAGGAAAAGGCAAATATAAAAGCCCTGGGATGAGAAAGCAAAAAGGAGAGTGGTGTGTCAAAAAGGTGGGCAGAATTATATAATTAATGTAGAAAATATCAGAAGCCTGTTTCTGTTGAAACCTGCAGGACACCATAAGGCATTTGCATTTTGACCAAAATGAAATGGGAAACTCTTATGGAATTTTAAGCTAAAGAGTTTCATTACCTCTTTGTGTTTTTAAAATAGTCTCTCTAACATATGGATTGAAGGGGGAGTAAGAAATATTAGAGAATATGCTTCTAAAGACTATTGCAATAAAAAGAAAGGAGATCAGTTAGGAGGTTATTGCAAAATCCCAGGTAGAAAATGATGGGAGCTTTAATGTGGATGTGGTAGTAGAGTTAAAGAGAAGTGGCCCATTTCAAAATATATTTTGGAGATAGATCTGAGTGAACTCAAAAAGAAATAGGATATGGAGGAGTGAGTGAAATTGAGACACCAAGGTGACCTATGAGTGTTTGCTTGAGATTTTTGCCATTTGCAGAGACACAAAAGCCTGGGTGTATAAGCTGTGTACCAGTGTGAGAAAGTCCAGGTGCATATCATTCAAAGGTTTGGCAGAAAGATGACATTCCCAAACCAGGTAACATGATGACAAAGACCATTTACAAAGGTGGAGGAAGTATGTAAGGAGAACATTAAGGATAATTGCTGTACCCCCAAAATAATACCCATGAGAAGTCATTAGTATCCCTAGGGAAGAGATGAAAAATTAGTAAAAAGAGAACAAGCAATTATTGTGGTTGTATGGAGGGACCTTCTGATGGGAAATGGTGTTTTCAATAGAAGGCACTGGAAACTCACAGAAAACTGGAATAGAGGGGCCTTTATTCTCTTTGTGTCTGGAGAACACTCTCATTGCCCAAACCAAACCAGTAGATAAAAGGATGGAGTAGGACAAGAGGTGGCGGGGGGTTGTGGAGGATGTGTGTGGTGGGGAAGAGGGAGTGGCAATCATGTGGTAAATACTCAGAGTAATACGAATGAATCCAGAAGGGCAGAGCAAAACACCCAATACAATGCCCTTATCATGAATTTTGTATAATATAAATGTGCATTAAACACTCTCAGTCTAAATTGTAGCCAAAAAGACATTTTACAACACAAAAATTTTTTGTTATCAACTGAATTAATTTGAAAGGTTTTGCTAGTTATATGTTAGTCCTGTATTATTGTTTTAATAGTTATTAGAGGAAGTTGGTCCCCTTAAAGTACCCTTTTAAGTGTTCATTAGTTAGTTAAGAAGTAATCTATGAGGAAAACCGTGAAGATGTATTATAGGATGTACAAAACTTGAAGATGACTTTGTGTTGGAAAGGATTTTGAGAATACTAGGCAGGTGGAAATGAAAAATGCATCCATTTCTTTACCACTAAGACCTTGCATAGGTGTTTGTGACATTTGGAGCTTGGATAAGAAAATCAGGTTTTATTCCATATGCTCAAAGTCTTTATTATGTTTGTCAGGATAGCTATCTTTTTAGTTATAAAATGTATTTCTATTTTTATATTTTGCTAGAATTGTCTAATTTAGATAGCATATTTACATTTTATAATCCAGTGTAGCCAAGGGTCACATGGGCTTTTCTAAACCCTGTTTAGAAATATAGTCAGAAGGCTCTACCACCAAAGCACCATTATCAATTTTAATGGTACCTTCATTTAAGATAGATATTTAATACTTGCCTAATATTTGTCACTTTGTGATACTTTGTTGTCTTTCACCATGACCTGATTCATTACTGACAGATAAGAAGGGCATCAAAAGGAAGCAGGATTTAAATTCTGTCTGTATGCATGAATATGTGTTTAGAATTTACTCAGCAAAGCAGTGCTGTTTGGATTTATTTAGAACTAATGAACATTCATTAATTCTATTAAAATTTATCAAATGCCTGTTTCATGAACTTGTCTTGGAACTTGAACTATGTCACTGAATATAATACACTCAGATTTTCATTCCTATGGATATGATATTCTAGTTAATGCATACAGAAAATAAACAACACATACAATAAAAATTAACCCCATATTATGCTAGCAGTTAACACATGCTATAAAAATATAGCATGCACAAAATAAAGCAATATTCTTCAAAGTCATGAAGTAACATTAACCCCATCTGAATATCCTCTTCCTGACCTCAGAACTAAAGCTTTTACAGTTTCACAGGCTTTAGCTCTTAGATGGTCAAGTCAAAATCCTTATCAGATATCACTGATGCATTCATGTTTGTTGTGTTAAATTTTTGAATCGCTAAACAATCAGGCAGTCTTTTGATTTTCATTCATGACAAAGCAAAAAAATTAATTTCATTTTGTAATAAATTCAGGTTCTGTTTATCATAGCTATTTATTGGTATATCATTTGTTTTATTATATGCATATGCTAAGGCATTGAACCTGAAATATAAAGGATTATGCTTTGTTTTTAAGAAATTCTATGCACGTGAATTTTAATCCAAATTGATTTTTTTGGTGTTGAATACAAAAAGAAATCATCTTTCATGTATTTGTGTTAGATCTGAAGAAATTATATTCACATGAGGTTTAATCCACCTTAAAGTTTACTTTTTGCTAAAGCTTATGGAGAATTGCTGAAGTAAAGTTTTATCATGCCAAGTCACTAAGCAAAGTTTCCTGATGTGAGGACTATTAGAAAAGTGAACTGAGGGCAATCATCCCCTTAGGCAATGGGAAAACTGCCCAGTTATGAACCCTGAACTCATTCAGCCAAAAGAAATCTATATGTGGTACTAGTATCTATTATATTTAACTTCCATTTCACCATCTTTTCTCTATGTTTAGATTCCTACTTTTATTCAGAGTCACACTGAAAAATAGAAAAATGAATAATCCCTTTCTGAGCTATTAGTAATTTTGGAAATACTAAATTTGTTAGCATTTTTCTGGTAATAGTTTAAGGTGAAACAACTGTTTTTTCAGCAAATTGAAGCAACTTATTTCCTCCGGAGGCATAGGTTGTGCATTTGACATCAGATAAGTGATTCTTCTCATTTGTCTAGCTTTCAGAAAACTTGTTAAAAAAATCTTTCATTTATTTTCCATCTTCATGGGATTTTTTTCAAATTCTCAATGTGTTGATGGAGTTTGAGTTGGCTATCAAGCTTGTAGTAAGAATATAACAAAACATGTCACCATTAAGCATTTGAACTTTCAGATCAAAACCAATGTCTGAGACCAAAATAATATTATATAAGGTTTCCTGATCATAAAATACTAGATAGTGGTTGAGCAGAATTATTATATCTGTCAGCCATTGAATTAACATTCATAAGTCTAACATTCTTGATGAGTTTTCCTCCGTCTGGTATTTTCCTATCAGGCATATAACTCATGAAGCTAAAGCAGTATCAGATTAATGTCAACATTTTATTACCACCACATACTTGGTTGCTTTCTGTTTCTTTAAAAGAAATAGAGCTGCTTTTTAATGTGTTGGTGCATTTATATGATTTCTTTGCAAAAGTTACCACTAGTGTTCACCATGAATTACTACAATATACTCAGTGTTATTTAGAACACATTTCATCCTTTTTCCTGTTTTGTGTAGGTTTATTTCCTTTTAATGTTCCTTTAATTCCTTTTATTTAATGCTTAAGTCTTGGATGTTCATGGTTCTTATTACAAGCTATAAAATATATGCCTAGCGCAATTATCTTTTCTAAAAATCATCTTGAATCTTTAGAGTTTAATCACACATCTTGAATGTAAGTAAGTTTAACAATATATGTGAATGGACACAACTCTGCTAAAAAAAGATGCCCAAAAATCTTTCATAAAAATATGTTTTTTTAGTAATGGGTACATCGCTTAATTTATAAACATTTTTATTTAGCTTTTTAAGTTGTATGTGCTCATTGTACCTAGCTAATAAAATCAAAACAGACAAACTATTGAGTATTCTTAAAGGCAGCAACCTTGGTACTATCCTTGGATTTTTTTCTGTTCTATCACATCTGATAGCTAATTACTCAGCTTTTATTGATTGTATCTCAAAATTGCCCCCGTAGCTCTCCATAAGTCTTTCATTGCCCTCTTTTTCCAAAGTTCCTCACTCACTGATTTCTCTCTAGTAGATTCCCTTTACAGCCGATAAAGCTAGTATCTAAAGGTAGATTGAGTGAATCACTTTTCTACTTGAAACTGCTCAATGACCTCCTAGAATATGGTACAAATTTCTATTTGTTTGGTGTTTTGTTTGTTTATTGTGTGGGATGGGGGATTTAACCCAGGGGCGCTGAGCTACACCCAGCCCTTTTCTAAATTTTGTTTTGAGCCAGGGTCTCACTAATTTGTTGAAACTCCCCTTGACCTTGGGATTCTTCTCAATAGCTGGGATTATATGTGCAACCATGCCAGCTATAAACTCCATATCATGTATCAGCACACCTTTGCTTCCTTTTTTTATTTCATCTCCTGCCTCTTGCCTTTTTGGTAACATACCAAGCTCATTCCCATCTTGGGATGTGGGCTTTTGCTGATCCTTGTATACCCCAAAGTTCTTTTTCTGCCTCATAGTTTTTCCTTTTTCATCCCTGAAGTCTAAAGTCAAATATTACCTCTCCACAGAAACTACTGCCCAAGGTATCCCCAGGTCAGTCTCTCTTATGTCTTCCTATGCTATTTATTTCATGGCCATTAGCAGTATCTGGAATTACTCGTTTATTTATTTGCTTCTTTGCTGTTTATAATTGCAGATCCCCCAAGCCCTTTAAAAGTTTCAAGAGAGCAGGGCCCCTATCTAACACAAAGCAATATTCAACATCCAAGATCAGAACCTAAAGTATAGTTCATGTTCTTTATAGATGTGAATAATATATTAATACTTCAAAATCAGAGCTGGTGGTGAATCATTATTTTCTTGAAATATTGATTCTCAAGCATTTCCATCTTTGAAACTATTAAGTTTTCTGGTGATCACTCAGTTTTCATGAATACCCTCTTTTAAAACTGACTCAATGCTCTTAGAATTTTCTGCTTATTAGAGTTATATTTCCTAGTAGTAGAATTTAATTTGATAAAATGTTCAGCAGGTCTGGAGTTAAACATATCACACTTCAACTGCCCTGCAGATAGGAAATGAAGGAACTGACTGGCAATGTGCTGTGATTTCAAGGGTTTTAGAAAGCATCTAATCCTTTCCTTCTAACTCCAACTACCCATCCTCACTCACTCTTGAAATTCCACAATTAGAGTTTTTCCTTTATTTAAACAACAGAAATTTATTTCCTTACTATTCTGGTGGCAAAATGTCCAAGATCAAGTATTGGTAGTGTTGGTTTCTTCTGACTAGTGTCCTTATTAGAATTTTACTTCTATAAAGTTTTGATTAATGTTAAGAAAGAAATACTCTTAGAAGGATTAACACTTCCAACTCATTCAGTCATTGAAGAAGTCCTCAGCATCTAAAATGATGTTTTGGAAGGAAAAGAAGGAAACATTAAAATACCAGGAAGCTGAGCTATAGGCCAAAGAGGGCACCTAGAGTGTAGGAGCCATTTAGAAATATTTATCTGCTTATAAGGCATGTGTAGGATTGTAATCTATAGACTTGTGGTTATTGTCTTTGCTTGGCTTCTAAGTGGATAAATCTGGGTATGTCCTTTAAACTTTAAGGAAAAGAGAGAGGGAGATAAGGGTATGGGATAGGGGAAATATTCATCAATTTTACATCATTGATTCTATATTCTATAATTTTACCCTTGATTGACCCTCTCTACTTCTCATTGATACTGGAAAACAAGAGAAAGCTGATATAATTAACAGCCAACATAAATTTTACAAATATAATAACATGGGACAAAATAGAAATAGACCTTGAATTCACATTCTTGTATAAGTATTCCATTCCACATATATTCACAGCATTTTATTCCATGTACATTCACAGATGTAAATGCATGTGCATGCAAAACACCTACATGCAACACCTCCTTCACTGAGAAATTATAACATGATTATCCATTCAAAGGCACTGACTCTGAGAAGAGTGAAACAAAATATTTCTCTCATAGAGTGTCTAATAAGCCATTTCATTTTCTGATTTTCTTTATGATATATATTTTTATTTATTAATAGTAGGTTGAACTGGTATATATAAAGTCAGAGCAGGTTGGAAAGGTTAGCAGGAGATCATCTGTTTTTTTCAACTTAGTCTCTTTTCAGATAACTCACTCTTGGCGATTCTCTTTTTTAAATTAGCTTACTCTTTCCTCTCACCTACTCCCTTAATTAACCTATTCACATAGGGTAATTTTAAGGATTCTGATGGTGTTACAACAATTAACAATTGCTATTACACTAAACTAATGAAAGATTATATTTTGCTAATATTCTATCTTCAAACAGGATATAATTATGCTTATTATATTGTTATTTTTAGTATAGTTATTACTTACTATGTGTATCACAATAGTCATGATCAAATGAATGGTCCACTGATTCTGATTCTCAGGAGACAGCCAATAAATATTTAGGCAGTGAATGAATAAATGTAATGTTTGAATTAAAATATACTCTCAACATTTCAAAAAAAAAACAACACTTTATTGGAAAACATGGTGGGAGATGTGTGGTTGGAGTCTGCACTAAACCAGTCATATATTTTTTTTCCATAGCATGAAATCTTATCCTCATTAAAATGCATATAATGTGAAGCTGTTGCTCCAGGAGGACGTGCTGTGTCCTCTTGAAATTATCCTTTCCAGTCCATGGATTAGCCAGCAGTAGGGGAGGATAGGGCTGATGTTTGTGCATGTATATTTAAATGATTGAAGAATAGAAGTAATGAGGATTAATGTTCTGCTTTTAGTAGCATAATTATAAGTTCAATACAGGGAAAACCTTAGTGTAATACATCTGTATATTTTGAATGGTATGTTCAGGTCATGTTTTTTGGATTTGCTTTCCATTTGTATGGAGCTGGAGTAAACTGATCCAATTAATGAATGAAATTTGAAACTATACTTGAAAATGAAGTAAGAGGGCATTATATTTTGAAAAGATGAGTATAAACAAATCATCAGAACTAACAGTTTTCAAAAATATAGTTTAGAAATGTACTTAACAGTCTGTTATTTCACCAAATAGATGTTTTATATATATTAAGTTTCTGCTTTAAACTAGCCTACGCCAATTTATGGCCATTCAGCAATTTGACAAATTCTTTGAGCAAACTGGAAGAATTCTACTGTGAGAGATAGGTGGATGATCCATAGCAACCTTTTCTCCACAATCTTTCTACCAGGTGACATGCTAAAATTATAACAAGTCTTAGATCTCATAGACTAAATTATGTCAAATGTATCAACATTTACTTGCAAATAGGCACAAAAACAATGTTTGTGTGCAAATAGGCACAAAAACAATGATTAGACTTAGGCTTTTAAGATCTTACTCTTGGTCCATAGGAACTTCAAATAAGTCCCCTTTAAAGAGAGGTTTATTATGAAAAAATCAACCAGTCACATCAGGAACAGAATCTTCTATGAAATTGAAAGAGGGCAGACCAAAGGGAGTTTATAGCTAGATCTATTACACTTACCTAAATGTATTAGATTCCTGGCCTTGACAAGTCCTTATGTCTGATTCGAAATAAGGTTCATAAAATCTATCTAGCCACCTGAATATATTGGCTACCAATCATATCATCAATGAGTAATTATTTATTTTAATCATCCTTTTTGTGGAGTAATGAAACTTAGAATATAGATTCCTGTTTATTGATTTTGACATTCTAACTACCTTTTGTGTATGGATCAAAATTAATGCACAGATATATAACTCATGGTGAAGTATTTTAAGGTAAATCACCCCACCTCTAGCATATCAGCTTCATAAGTATATTTGCTCAATCACATGTCATCAAAACCAAGGAGATATAAATTGAAATAGGAAACATTTCATAGATGACCTACATCTGTTATCATTATGTATATGTACATATACATATATACATATATATATTCTCTCTCAATAGCTGGCTAGATAGATAGGTGTAGATGAATAGATATATATATGATAGATGGATAGACTTGGGAGGAGGAATCATAGAAAGTTTGGTAACTTGAGTCAATGGCCCTGGTTTGTGTCATTTAAATTACCTTATATTCCAACATAAAAATTCTTAGATATTCAATTCTGTAAGCATCTAGAGAAATCTCTTCCAACTTTTAACCTCTGTTGACTGCAGATAACTTTCTTATATTTATTAAAAACATGTTAGCTGTTGCAGGAAGCCAAATCTGACCTCAAACTGAGTTCATAAATAACTTTGAAAGTAAAACAGACAACTTAAATCTCTGCCTCTTCTCAGAGAGAAACTCCCTGGAAGAGAGAGAATTCCAAAGTTTCTCTCTCAAAGAAAAGTTTGAAGATATAAACAGGTCCCTGGGGAAAAGTGCTGGCAATTGCCTGAAAGCTAAGTCCAGAAGTAGCCTTAGAAGTAAAGTTTCAGGGAACCTTTTCTATCCAGGTTAAGGGATGCTTTATGAAGCACTCTTAATGGTGTGCTTTCTACCTTTTGATTTATCTTTTGTCAATGAGTCAAGTGGTTTGCTTTTAATTAGGTTATGTATTCACTTTCCATCAGGAAAATCATTTCTATTCATAATCCTGGGTCAGCTATTTTCCTATAATCAGTTATGTATGAGGGCTTTGGAAATCAACAGAACTTTCCATTATACCTCTTTTCAGGTAAAAGATTTAGAATAAATTTACCTAAGATTGAGTGCTTCCCAGATGAATCGCTGTGTCTTATACTATCTACATGCTGTGACAACTGAATTTTTATTTCTCATTCAGAGTATGATAAACAAAGACTCATATATCTAAATGCCAAGTAGAAAACTCCTGAAATCTGGCAGACAACTAAACCATAAAATTCAAAGTAAAAATAATGGTTTCTTGCCTTGTCCTACAAATGGTTCACCTTCCACTCTTCCCCATCTCTATTAATGTTAGCAACACATACATTATTATTCAAGTCAAATACCCTAAAAGTCATTCTCCATTTCCTCTATCCCTTAAACCCCTTAGCTAATCTATCATCACTTCCTGTGAGCTCTACTTCACCATCTTTGTTGCTATTCTTCAGACCCAAGTCTCTATCTACTGTCACCCAGAATGTTGTGTTGCCATCTGTTAAGTCTCCTTTCTTCTACCTCATCTTTGCTTCTTTTATCAAAAGAACAACTAAATGATAATGAAAAGAAGAAAAAAACAAGAATCACATTACTGGTTTGTTAAAAATCCTCTTATACCTTCTCTTAATTATGGAAATGAATCCTCTATCAAATGTCTATGAATTCATCATATGATCTCTGGCCTCTAAAATCCCACCAATTTCCTGCTTGCTCTGCCTACATAGTCTTTCTTCCTATTTCAAACATAAAGTCAAATTAGTGTGACCTAATTTCAGGACCTTGTACTCACATGTCCCTCTCCCTAGAAAGCTCTGGCCCCTGATAGTAAGGTCTGAGTCTCTTATATCCAATTCTTAAGGGCACATGTCAAAGAACTATGAGACCATCCCTACCACCTTATCTCAGGTAGCTCAGTAATATCCCCAGACAGGCAAACTCTACATACTTACCTGCTTTCTATTTTCCAGAGCAAATGTCATAAACTATAAGCTTCTTATTTAGTTGATTTGTTACTGTCCCCTCTACTTGGATTACAATGTATCTAGACTCTATAAAAGCAAAGATCTTGCATCTTCTGCTCTATTCTTTTTGCTTTATAACATGGTAGGAACCCCAAGTTATTCTTCTCAAGAAAGTAAGAATACAAGTGGCCATTTCCAATATGTTTGAGGTCCTCTGTATTATGCTGACTAGGCAGAACTGTTCTGAGAGTTCCAGGAATTGGACCGCCTTCTTTAAATCCAACTCCAAATTCATTAACTACTTAAGGAAGCACCAAGGAATCACAGGGATCAATGTGAGAATCCCTCATTCCTTCACCCCACCCATTCTTATCTATGATAAATCAATGCAGAAAGAAGAGGAGTGGAATCATTCAATGACAAGGAAGCCCTATGGCACTTTGTATCACCTCCAAAGATAATTGAAATGGATTTATTTAATTTCAGAGCCCTATGGCAGAGCCTTCAAGATCCTAGGGTATCTTTAATGCCTAGATTCAAGTATCCAAAGTACTCAAACACTTGTATTCCTGGACCAGATGTGTCAGCACAACCTGGGAACTTGATAGAGATGCATATTCTCAGGGCCCACCACTGACTTGCATGATAATAAATATTAAATCTGTTTGAACAAGCCCTCTGCAAAAATATGAGCGCTACAACACTAGAGCAATCGTGTCCAATCTCAGTTGCACTTTATAATTATTACCTGTTGAGTTTTTGAAATTTCTCAAGCCCTAAGCCCCTCTGTTGGAAGTTCTAATTCAATTTTCTGTCATGGGCTCAGGCTCTGTTTGTTTCATTTCATTTTCCATAGGTGGCGCTAATGAATCTCCAAAATTTAGAACAACTGCCCTAGTGTGGCAGCAGGGTAATTTCAGGCCAATCCAGGTACTTTGTAGATAGATATTCTTCCTGGAAAGAAGTACAAATTGGAATTCAAAAATTGTTTGCCTCTCAATTTTACAGTAGGAGAGAAGGAAAATGACTTGGCCTAAAACACAGCATATGGTTATAAATGCCTCATCCAAAGCATCAATTCATAGAATAGCACATTAGAGCAGTGTAATGTTCAAAACCAAGATTCGTAGTAAGCATCTGCTGTAATAGATTGACTTATTCCAGAAGGGAAGTTTCATTTCAGGGAAGCTTATCATGATATCAAATATGTTTTGAGTTAATGAAAACGCAGGAAGCACCAAGTTAATAGGGCAATTTTAAACCATAAAACCTAATTTAACTGCACTAAGAATGACAATATAATGCTCCATACAAAAGGAAGTTTCACAACCTGATTGATCAAATGGAGATTAGTAGGATGCTGTGTGACATCTCCTTTGAAGAAGCAAAGTTGACTAAGAGAGGCAGACTTCCTTAGAATATGGTTACGTACTTCTTAATTAAACTCAGAATGATTAAAAAGAGATTTCACTTCATAAGGCCACAGAACAGCTTGTTTGATAAAATTGTTATAAGCCTCCAGACTCTCATTTCTATTTTAGTATTGATTCCTTACATTTGTTTTAAGAAATATTTAAGCAGAGGTTCTTGTTTATATATTTGATTTTTCAGTTGTTGTTAGAAGTAAAGTTAATTTTGAATGTCAGGAGGAAGGATGTTTATTTCACAATTAAACACTTACTTTATGTTAATATTGAAACTATCCATTCTGATAGTGAACACCCTATATTTTAACTTGTTTGAACTAAAATTGAACTATTTAATTGAAAAATTAAAAGTCAATACTAATAAACCAGAACTACTTATTTCTCTTAGTTTATGAGTGTTTCATAAAATCTAAAAACAGCTGTTTCATTTTCATTTTCCTGAACTAGATCACCTTGAGGGCTTTCTTGGAATATATTTGATCAATACCATTTTCATAACATCCCTTATACAATTTGCTTCTAAGTAGTATTTCCTTTACACATAAAATCGATTTTTACTCTGTGTGTTAAGAACTTTTTCTACATTCCTTAATTCATTAGAATGCCCATGTTATGATTAGCAAAACCAAACAGGTCATTACTAAACTGAGAATATTGGAAACATGCCACATGCAAAGCACTGTGTTCTAAATAGTTCAACTTTATAATTTTGAAATTAGACAAAAGTTTAACACCTTTGTAAAATGTAGTTTGTTAAATTTAAATTTATAATAACTAAAATTGAACAATATTACAAATTGAGTTCCTCATTCACACTAAGCAGTGCCCAGTAACCATATGTGGCTTCCACATTGGACAATGAAAATACACATTGATCATCAAGTCCAGATCTTTTGGGTAGTCAGTTCTGTATAGGGTAGTTTATGAGGACAGATATTTTTTTAAAAAACACTGTTTTTGATGGCCATATAGGAAAATTTAAGAATTTTGTTTATTAAGTAAATAAGTCACATATGGAATATTTCTTAAAATAATTAATCCTTTATAAAACAGGGTAGTGCACAATACACACACATCCTACCAGAGTTGGTTGATTAGAAATGTTATTCATCTCATTTTCATAACTAGATTGGAAGAATTTTTGAAGGCCATATCCTCTATTCTCATCAGTGTCCCCACAACATTGAATGGTATGTATAAAAGCAATAAAATAATTTGAATCAAGGAGAAACATAAAAATTATTGGCCTTAAAAAATAATGGCCTTGGGCTGGGGTTGTAGCTCAGTGGTAAAGCTCTTGCCTAGCATGTGTGAGGCACTGGGTTCAATTCTCAGTACCGCATATAAATAAATAAAAGAAAGGTCCATCAACAACTAAAAAATACTTTAAATTATTTTTTAAAAAAATATTGGCCTTGAATTTGAGCATTAGTTTGCAATTCCTGGCCCAATCCAGTACTCCACAGTAGGGTAATTATGAAAAATAGTATGACAGACCTCCCTCTGTGCATTATAGTAGAATCACCTGACCATGTCTCCCCTCAATCATTTCCTGAACTACATGCCACCTGTACTAACACAGAGCTTTTGTTCTCCATAATAATCTTTTGGTGCCTGATCCAGGACTAGACAACTTGAACATAGATGACCTCCCTAGGCTTTTCAATGATTTAATTATACAGCTTGAATTACCACATAACTTCCTCTAACAAAAGTTACCGATCTTGAATTGTCCATTTGTTTCCATATTACAGGATACAGGTACTTCAAATATGCTCACAACACACACATTCACACATACACAGAAAAGCATTGATAAAAATCCCTCCTGTCAACTCAGCAATATAGTTTTTATTGCAAATATTTATAATACATAAAGTTTATAAGGTACTCTGACCTTTAATTTAAAATAAATTTAATAAATTTAGATTATGCTATTCAGAAAAAACTTTGAATATTAGTTTAAAGTTTAAAGAATCCCAGACAGATTTCATTCCTAGATTCACAAAAGGCAAAAATTTCTATGTATTTTCTAATATGTTCATGAGTGTTTTATCCCCAAATACTGTATCTCCTTTTCACTAGACTGTAGGTATCTAAAAGATACAGAGATTTTTGTAAAAGAAAACAGGACAGGAAGTATTGACACAACTTTGGTCTGAAAAATCTTCCCTTAATACATCTCGTGTTTTTGAGACAGATGTTTGGAGGACATGTGTTTTAGGGCAGAATTAGCACAAGTGTAAAACTATGTCTGGACACCTGTTAAGTCCTTCTGTGCCATCTGCTTACAGGAATGTACACATGACCTTAAAATAGTTGCTGCTTTTAGAGGTCATTTTGCTAGATTGAGACTATACCTTCTATAACCCATAAGACTTAAAAAGAGATTTATCTCAGAAGGGCACTGTTGTCTTCAAGCACGAGCTTCATTTTTATGAGCTGAGCCTGAAGTCCCTGACATTTAGAAATGACAGTGTGTCAGTGTGAGGTTCTTTCAAATAATCCTTCTAAGTTTTATCAGCTTTGCAAATGTTACTAAGGGCCAGCATTCAGTTTATGAAATGTTTTTAACTATTGAGAGTGTGATGTTGGCCAGAAAAGTTAGAGTCCTTAGCTTTGATCAAAGATAGTTCAGTAAGTGATGATTTTACAAGTGGGATGGTGGTGGTATACTTTAATGGTTTCAATGTCTTGAAAAGAGTTTTCTAATTGTCACCTTACATTATATACTCAATTTCATATCTTTTCAAAGTTTTATGCCACAACATATTTTGAAATTGCCATTGGCAATTTAAAAATGTTTAGGAAATCATTGCTGAAATTGTAATCCAATTCTTAAAAGTTAATTGAATGACTTTTAATACATCTTAATATTAAATACTCATGACAATGAATAATGCTGGAGAATTTTAAGAATAAATATCCAAAGGCCATACACATTAATGTTTATATGGAAATATATGTTTGTGTTTGATTTTGTGGAGGTAACTGGCCAAATTTTTGTCCCATTCATTTGAACAGCTTTCTCAATATGTGCATCATTGAAAGAAAATAGGTAAGGAACGGTTTAACAGCTAGCTATTGTCTAGTAGATTCATCATAGAATAACTGTGATAGGGAAACAAAGTGTTAAGAAAGCAGGGTTCATAATGTGCAAACTTGATTTTTGGAAGAGAAAGGGAAAATTTTGATGTAGCTTTTGAACTTATAAATATATTAATAGCAATAATATATGCTAATTATTCTAAAATTATCTCAGGTAAATGACTAGGATTTTTGTTGCTGTTGTTTTGTCTTAATTTCCAATCCCTTGGGGAACAATACTTTAGTAAAACACTATAAAATTAATTATAAGAAATAATTTTTCAGAGCAAGTATATAAAAATACAAGCTGAGTTATTGTATTATTTTATTCAATAGATATTATCAAATTGCTATAAAATTGCTAAATGCTTACTTTCTGTTCTATCCTTCTGTTACTGAAAAACAGTGAAACCAATTTGTGAACCAACTGCTTGCTCCATAGACCTTTTAAATAAAATTTCTCTATATCATTGTATATTAAACTTGGTGACTGGATGTGCTCTCAGGGAGCTATAAGGTCTCTGGAGAAAAATATGATACACACACACACACACACACACATGCACATATATGTACATGAATTTTATTTTAATTTTGATGACAAATTTTTTAAATAATGCAAATGTATCCTGCATCATCTGGCTAACCAAAAGGTACAGTCACTTAACATAAGTGTCCATAATTGTATTTGTTTTACAATCCAGTCAACAAGCAATATTACTTGAAATGTGACTGTCTGATAAAGACAAGAAAAAGCGAAAGAATCTGATACTTTGAACATCCATTAAATTGAAAAGCTGGATCTAGAATCTAATTCTTTCAATTCACAATTTTATATGATTTCTTATGGTTTTAAGATGAATGCATACCAGAAATGAATTAATTTATATGAATCCTTCAATATGAAGCATATTTTATTATTTTGTAATGTAAGAAAATAGGAAAACCAGACCCTTGATTGCCACTGGTTTTTTCAGTTGCAATTTATTTAACATTTACCCTGTATGTCTTATTCTGCATAATAACAAATTTTAATGCCAAATCAAAAACTAGTAATAGAATGCTTATGAAATCTACTTTGGACTATAAGTTTGGAGAGTTGGCTTCCCCTTTTGGCTTGATCTGCAAGAGGCTCACTATTATTTAGGGCACTGAAGGAAAGGGACAGGGGAACCACATTAAATGTATTCAGGGCATGACCTATATTCTGAAGGATTTTAATTTTCATTTTTATGTTGAGGGAACAGTTGCAAACACATAAAATGCAGAATAAAATTCTCTATATCAATGTGCCAATTTGTGTTTTGTAATTAAATATACTAGGAGTGTAGAGAAGAAGAGCTCAGTGTCAATATGGACTAGATTCATCAGTGGTAGTCTCACCAAGAAACCTTAACAGATTTCATATGAATGTGTTTCATTCTTTGCTTAGGAATAATTAAATACATGTTGTTATTGTTTGAAATATTCTTTAATACTAAGCATCTAAACAATAATTGTGATGGGAAAAAATCTTAAAATTTTTGTATGCCCCACTAGCTTATGAATGACTCTGGCAATTATTCACCTAAACCATAAGTGGAAGCTGGATATTAATTAAATAGCAATTCTTTACTTAGAGATTTAAATTTTCACTATTCTTACTACTTATATAAATGTCATTTTCTAAATGACAAAATGTTGCTTAGTGCAGGATTTGGGAACAGATTAAAGCTATTAACATTCATTGCAATATTGTACCATGACAAATGGACTTCCATTTGCATAATATGTCACTCATCATTCTGTTTTGACAAAGGCAACAACATTAAACACTTTATCATATGAAGAAATTTTGGGGTCACACTGTAGCAGAGGATTTGGGACTAGTATAGCTTCTCCAAGCTACTCATTAAAATAGTGCACACAAGTATGCACTTATGCACGCGTGCGCGTGCGCGCGCACACACACACACACACACACACACACTGCAGCTTTTGGAAACAAACTGTCTAGCCAAGAACCCAGTGCAGGGTGTTAAAACTTTGGTTACACACTAGGTCTGAAATGGATCACTTCCTATTTGAAAAAGGGTCTACACTTAAATTTTCTAAATAGTGTCTATTAAAATTATTCTTCATTGCCAGGAAAAAAGGTTTTCCTGAGAATTCAGAGTGTCAATATTATTTCTGAAAGTAAAAAAGGTGAAAAATATCTCAGAAAAAAGAAACAAGTTGGGCATGGTAGCACACACCTATAATCCCAGCTATTTGAGGTGATCCTGGGAAACTTTGTAAGACCCTGTCTCAAAATCAGCCATTGTGTACATGCAAAAGAATGGGGTCCTAATTAGAATAAGATACATTCCACAGTTGTATAATTTCATCAGAATATATTCTACTATCATGTATAACTAAAAAGAATTAATAATACATTAAATTTAGAAAAAGTGTTGGGGATATAGCTCACTGAGGTACACTGAGGACCTGAGATTGGGTTCAATCTCAAGTACTATGAAAAAGAGAGAGAGGAAAGAAAGAAAGAAAGAAAGAAAGAAAGAAAGAAAGAAAGAAAGAAAGAGGGAAGGAAGAAAGGAGAGGAAAGAAGGGAGAAAGGAAGGAAGGGAGAGAAAAGAAAGGAAAAGAAAAGGAAAAAGAAAAGAAAGGAGGAATAGAAACAGTACATGATCACTATTCATTAAAATCTAGGAGACAAAGGAAGAAATGTTAGATATGAAGGACAGATGGAAAAGAATTTGTCAAACTAAGAATACAAGAACAACGAAATATAACCATGGATTAAAAAGATAAATTGAGATTCATTACAATCTGAAATAACAAAGCTGAACAAATTGTATAACTAAATGAATAAATTTCTTTAGAATGCAAAGTAGAAGAGATGAGGCAGATAACCCATAAATTGACTGTATATATAAAAGGTAAGTATTTAATTTAAAAAACCACTGAGAAATAGTAACTGAAAATATACAATATGTAATATCTATTTCATATACAATATGAATTATGTATAATTGTTACACTTTAGGTGATTTAGAAATCATATTTTAGTAGGTGACACATGAGAATGTATTGATTAATAATTCTCTGGATGAAGATAAATTTTTCCAAGAACTTTTCATTAAAAAAAAGGAAAGATCTCACAAAAGATGATTTGATGACTTTATTAGAAAAATACATTTAACAATCACAAAGGTTAAAAGATAAACAGATTAGTGACAGATTATGGAAAATGCCTTCAACAGACATGATAGAATTTAGTTTCCGATATAAGGATCCTTTTTTATACCTATATTTAGAAAGCAGCAGAACACATAACTGAATGATTAAATAATAAAAATAAATAAAATGACTAAAAGCACATGGAAACATATTCAATGTCATGAGTAACTTTTAATCAAAGAAATGCTAATTAAATAATAAGCTACAATTCTTTTCCTGATAGTTTTGTCAAAAGTATTAGGTAGTACCGATATACTGCTGGTCCAAATAAACGTTTTCTGCAAGAGAGTTTGGTTATACCTATAAAGGAATCGTGGGTGTCATAATTCATAATCTTGATCTAACAATTCAAATTCTGAGGAAAAAAATATATATGTACTGGGGGTTAAACCCAAGGACACTTTGCCACTAAGCTACATCCCCAGCTCTTTTTATTCTTTATTTTGAAACAAGAGTCTCACTAAGTTGCTGATGGCCTCACTAAGTTGCTGAGAGGCTAGCCTCAAACTTTCAATCCTCCAGCCTTAGCCTCCTGAGTCCCAGAAATTATAGTCATGTGTCACTGTACATGGCAGTAATATCTTCTTAAGAAAATAATTGCACTCTTACAAAGACTTGTGCAACAAAGGGATTGTCATATTTAATGTTTATAGTAGCAAACAATTTGAATTTTATAAATCACAGTTTTATATTGTTTGTAATTTCTGTATATGATTAGCTATCCATGACTATTCAAAAACTGGGAAACCTTGAAAATTTGCAGAATGGAAACTTCCTTTTTCCATTAAGTAAATTATCCTGATTTTGGGATTTGGATTTTGAAATTAAGGCCTTATGTGCAATCTTAATATATCAGATAAAAGGAGCATTGTATTATAGCAAAAATATTTAATGATCCCAATCTTTTTAAATTTGTAGAATGAGAATAAGACCCTGAGTGAACCTTAATTTTCAGTAATGTTTTATGTGTGCATGAGAAGTGTTCGTGTTCTGAATTGTTAGGTACATAAGATCAAGTATGTTAATTGTATTTCTCAAACCATATATTGTTTTGATTTTCTCATTCTTTCATTCGTTTTATTATCAGTTTGTAAGAGAAACTTTGAAAACCTCCAACCAAGATGGCCAATTTGTATATTTCTCTTCAAATTCTGCCAATATTTTATTTATATATTTTGAAATATATACTGTGTTCTTAAGTACATAATTATGTTGTCTCAGTAAATATAAATATATAACTTCGGTGAATCCTTCTGTTGAAGTAAAACTCTTATCCTTATGTTATGGCTCTATCTCTAATAACACTTATTCTTTAAAGTCTGTTTCATGTACTATTAATATAGTTAAACCAGCTTTAATTTGTTTTCTATACAGATGCTAATACTATCCATATAGATTTTATATACTATCCTATGTACTTTTAATTCCTTTCATAAATTCGTTCAGCTGGATTTGATTTCATTATTCCTGTACGACAATCTTTGTCTTTTAACTGGAATTTTAATTATATTTTTATTTTTATGTTTTTATAAGTGAACTATATTCATATGTAATAGTGGGGTTCATTTTGATATTGATAAATGCAAAATACACAATTTGCTCCAATTATATCTCCAGTATTTCTCCTTTCCCTCTCTTCCTCCCTCCCCCTGATTTCCTTCCTCAACTTCCTTCTCTCTGTTTATTGCTTTTTTAATTGGTGCATCATAGTTATACATAAAACAGGAATTCATTATAATTTATTCACATATGCATATAGCATAATTTGATGAATTTTATTCCACACTTCCCTCCCTTTCCCATGTTTCCTCCTTCCTCAAGAAACCCTTTAGTCCAATCCACTGTTCTTCATTCTATTTTCATGAGATTCCCTTTTTAAAAATTCATCATCTCTTTCTAGCTTCTTCATGGGAGGAAAACATACTGCCCTTTACTTTCTGAGTATGGCTTATTTCACTCAGCTTGGTATTCTGCAATTTCATCCATTTACCAGCAAATGCCATAATTTCATTCTTCTTTTTAGATGAATAAAATTCCATTTTGTGTGTGTTTGTGTGTGTGTGTGTGTGTGTGTGTGTGTGTGTACCACATTTTCTTTTCTTTTTTCTTTTTTTTTTTGGAACCAGGGATTGAACTCAGGGACACTCGGCCAATAAGCCACATCCCCAGCCCTATTTTGTATTTATTTTGACAGGGTCTCACTGAGTTGCTTAGGGCCTCGCTAAGTTGCTGAGGCTGGCTTTGAACTTGTGATCCTCCTGACTCAGCCTCCCAAGTCGCTGGGATTACAGGCATGCGCCACCATGCCTGGCTAATACCACCACGCCCGGCTGTACCACATTTTCTTTATCCATGTATCAGGTGATGGGCACCTAGGCTGGTTACATAACTTAGCTATTGTGAAATTTGCTCCTTTTCATATAGATGTGCCTGTATCACTATAGTATGCTGATTTGGGAATAAATACTGAGGAGTATGATAGGTGAATCACATGGTATTTTCATTCCCAGTCATTCAACGAATTTCTATACTGCTTTCCAGAGTCGTCCTACCAATTTGCAGTCCTACCAACAATGCATGAGTGTACCTTTCTCTCCACATTTGTGCTAGCAATTGATGATTACCTTCCTTTTTTAAAATTTTTTTAGCTGTAGATGGACACAATACCTTTATTTGATTTATTCATTTTCATGTGGTGCTGAGGATCAAACCCAGTGCCTCACACATGCTAGGCAGGTGCTCTACCACTGAACCACAGCCCCAGCCCTGATGAAATCTCAATGCAGTTTTTATATGCATTTCCACAATTTAGCAGCTAAGGATGTTCAACATTTCTTAATATATTTGTTGGTCATTCTTCTTTTTCTTATTTTGAGAAATATCTGTTTAGATAATTTGTCCATTTAAATAATTTGACCATTTATTATTGAGGTTATTTTTGTGTTTTATTTTTAATTTTTTATATTCTGGTTATTAATTCTCAGTTGGAAGTAAAAGTGAAACATCTTTTCCCATTCTGTAGGTTCTCTCTTCATGCTCTTCTTCTTTTTGCTGTGCAAAATCTTTTTAATTTGAAGCCATATCACTTATTAATTTCTGTTTTATTTCTTGAGTTTCAGGGGTCTTATTAAGGAAGTCAGTGCCTGTACCAATATGTCGTAGAGTTCACTCTGTTTTCTTCTAGCAGTTGCAGGATTTCTGCTCTAAATTCTAGGTCTTTGATCTACTTAGAGTTGATTTTTGTGCTGGGTGAGAGAGAGGAATTCTTCATTCTTCTACATATGAGTATCCAGTTTTTTTCAGCACCATTAGTTTTTAAAGAAGGCTATCTTTTCTCCAAAATACATTTTTTGGTACTTAGGTTAAGGATCAGATAACTGTATAAATTTAGATTTGTCTCTGTCTCATTCTGTTCCACTGGTCTTTATGTCTATTTTGATGTCAGTACCATGCTTTATATTTACTACAGCTCTGTAGTATAATTTGAGATCAGGTATTGTGATGCCTTCAGCATAGTCTTATTGCTCAGTATTGGTTTTATTGTTCTGGGTATCTTGTTCTAATCAATTTTATTATTGTGACTGGCATTTTGAATTGTATCTATTATATTTTTTCCTTCTTGTGTAATAGTCTTTTTGCATTTTTCCCTGATATCTTGCTGTCTTTTGCACTGTTTGCAAGTTTTATATTTGATCTTTATTTTTTTCATTATGCTGTAGAAAATTCACATATACTCTTCATTTATCAAAGTCAATCTTCTCACTTTTCTGCCTTTTGTAAAAACCATAGCTTTGACACAGGAATTTAACTTTTCAGAAACTATTCTGTAGAAATCATCACCTGAAGAAAACAGCATGCAGAGTTGTTCCCCAGTATTGATGGGGGATTGATTCTAGGAATTCCATGTAGATGCCAAGATTCATGATGCTTATGTCCTTACAGAAAATAGATTATATGTTTTTGTGCATATAATCTACACACATCCTCCTTTATAATTTAAATTATCTCTAGACTGATTATAGCACCTAATACAATATAAATGTTATGTAATAATTGTTATACTGTACTGTTTATAGAATTATGATAAGAAAAAATTGTCTGGACATGTTCAGTATAAATGTGTTTTTTTCCCAAATGTTTTCAATCTGCAATTGATTGAGTCCTCAGAGGTAGAATCTGCAGGTATGGAAGGCCGACTATACAAGCCTACAAATTACAATGGTGCTGATAAGAAGAGAGATTTAGAAGCAACTTAAATGCTGCAAAGTAGAAGTTAGGTGAATAAATTGTGAAATAAATATACTAGATTATAATATAGCCAAAATCCTCTGGGGAGGACCTTATTCTTTAAAGTCAAATCAACAAAATAGCACAAAAGTTTTAATCGTGTGCAGTAAGATAGTAATTTCATGATGATTCAAAGAGAATGAAAGAAGATAAATCAAAAGATTAATGGCTATTACCTTAAGAAAGTGAAATTATGGATAATTTTTATTTTTTCTTTGTGCTTTTTTTTCATATTTCCAAATTCTCTACCATGAATATGCATCACTTTTCTCATCAAATTTTTGAAAATGACTAAAAGGAACTCTCCCAAATAATTTTCCTTTTATCTTTCAATGAAATGGCTTTTAAAAGAATCCTCTCATAGCAGATTTCAAGCACGTCAAAAAAATTGTTCAGAACTGCTAAGAGTCTTATGGTGAATGTGACAAGGTTATAGTCCAACTTTTGACATGTTCATCATTAACATTTTGCTGGTCCCTAGCCTGTCTGAACGGATGGAGATGAATTCATTAGAGATGAGTAAATAAAAAAGTGATTTCCTCTCTAAATTAATATAATGACATACTTTCATGATGAATTTTCTAAATCATTTCAGGTTATACCTTCCTCTCTGTGAGTTCAATTATCTCTGTCATAAAAAGCTTTTTTCCCATAGACAACCTTTACCCATTTTTCATAGCCTAATTTAACTATAAAGCTGTTAACATCCCATTTTAAGCTGATGATAAATTACCTTTTAACCTATTTGAAATTTTTGAAATTAGGTGGTGTAATATTCATAGATATAACCTTAGCAATTATGAAGAGGGAAAAAAGACTAAAAACATAAATATAATTTTAACCTTGAAACCTGACAGGCATTTGGATAAGAAACAGATGAACCATTTTTGCGTATTTGTATTCCTCTAGTGTCCCAGCAATCCATGTCACTGTTTTGATTAGTCATTCTTAACACTTAGCTTCTCCTAAATGTGTAAAAAAATGTTCCTTATGGTTAGTGTCTCAATAATGTATTACTCAAGAATTACATAATCTGAAAAAGTTTCAGTAGTAAAGGGAATTTGCATTAACATATATGCAGTTGTTTATGCATATATGTAATTCCATATCCTTCTCTTTGTACGAAATCAAAATAGTGCAAAAATTCAAAATTAGGCTTCTTTTCCTCTAAACCTCTCCAGAAAAGGTCCTTAAAATTAATTTCAAGTGCACACTGTCTTATATTATGTATTATATTTTAATCAGATGCCTTCCAATACCTTTTATTTTACCATACCATCTACTAACCAAAGGGCAAGATTCTGACATTAATCAGTAAATAATTTGTAAACCCAAGCAAAGAGAATCTTTTAAAAATCAATTTTTGTGCCTGTATTTATTTGTGCCTTTATTTTCTAACATTTTATCAATTCATTTGCAGTTGAGTTATCAATGATGTATTTTCTTACACTGATTTTTTAGTGTATCTCATTTTATTTTTTCCTCTGACATTTGCTTCTAATCTACAATTTCTGTTGCACCTAACACTGAGCAGGTAGGTATCTTAGGAAACAATCTAATATAATTTTGTAAAAGAAGTTCTGCAATAGCCTGCATGTTAATATCATTCATCCCTTTGTCTTGTTACCAAGATAATGTGGTTTTTCTTCAGTTTCCCATGTCACATCCTCTCTGTGTGTCTTTTAGCTCTAGGACTAAATATTCAATCTCAAAAGAACAAGCAAAATTTCACTTTGAGAAAATTAAAAGCCCGATCAGACTTTTCAATTCCTCATGCCACTTTGAGTCTAGTTTGGGAACTGTGGGAGCATAATAATGTATTGTCTATTTCTTCCTGTTTGTTTTCTTCACAATAGCTTTTGACTTGGAAGGAGTTTACTTCTGTTTGATGCATAATTATCCTAACATAGACTTCAATTTCAAGGGTCCCTTTGGCAGCTTTGGTGTACATTTTAACAGTCTATTGGCCTTGTAGATTGTAATGCATTCACACTACTTATCTCTCAGTTGTCCCAGTAAAATTTTGCTGGTGAATTTGCACTTGTTTACCAATTTCCTAGAAATGTTTCCCAATTGATCTGCATTGCACCTGTAGCTTATTTCCCTTTGTTGGCAAAATGCTAAGCTGGAAGGAATATGGAGTAGAATGCTATTTCTTAGCACATTCTTGGTATAAGTTGGCACTAAATGTGCTGATGCATAGTACATTACTGCAATGTTGTCTCTCTGGGAAATACCATGTAAGTTGTGATACAAACAGCAAAGATAACAGCAATAGCATAAACCTAAACTACCCAGAATTTTTCCAGACAAAACTTTCGCACAACTTATACAAATTAAGATGATTTTAGCTATAAATTCAGACTCCAATTAAACAAGAATGACTGGTCCCACTTGGCTGGACATTCAAAGATGTGGTGGACTTCATGGCAGGCTTATTCAGCAATGCTATCAAGAACTCAGTGTTTTCTCATTCCTTGCTTTCCAATTCTAAGGGAGGTATCATTCTATGTTTAAAAGAAAGCTGGATTACAGCTGTCCCAGGTGTCATATCTATATACAGGGGAAAAGAAAAACTGTTTCTTCCTATGGATATTTCATAGAAACAAAGAAATGTCCCATTTGTCCCTTGAAGACGTATTAGGCTTCAGGACAAAATGGGGTCACACTCTGTTTCCAGAATCAATCATAGGCAAGATTACTCTTAAAATAATTAGATCTTCCCTAAAACGTGGCTGCTTCATTTTCCTTTGGAACATATGGCTCCCTGGACTTGGGGGAGATATCTGATCACAATTGAGGGAGTATTAATAGTCAAGAAAGTGAAGAAATAATACTGGTTAGGCAAGGAACAATGTCTACTATGTGGTTGTATCATCATAATTGGACCCTGAAAAACATGCAGAGGGAAATGAGAGTACCTGTGGGCACAGTGCTGTGACCAACATGCGTTTCTAAAGCATGGGTGGAGGATAAAAGAAGAAAATGGTTGGAATACTCATATTTTGGCCTGAAGTTAAAATAACCAAGAGAATTCCTTAGTGAACATGTACTGTAGTTAGGCTCACTCAACACATGTTCCAATCCCCTTCCTCTGTTCTATATACAGACCTTGATTTCAGTCTCTCTTGCAGCTTGAGTTGCTCACAAACAAAGTTGTGACCAATGAGATTTGGGAAGAAGTCACTGACTTGAGTAGCCTTCCTTTCCTGAATAAATGTCAAATTTGGACCCAATGTCTGGAAATGAGATGGGAATTTGAGAATAAAGGGAGAGATACTGGGTTTCAAAGGACATTCCCATAAGAGATTGAAATACAAGAAACACCCCTGAAATACTGGAATGCAGAAGGCACACATAAACAGTTGCAACTTCTGAGCAAAGCAGTCCATGCCCTTTTTGGCAAAGGTAACATGAAAGCAATGCACAAGCACAGGAAAACTGGGATGAAATTGTGTAGCTCTGCTCTGGCTTCACATCTGGTTCAGCCCCTAGAGACAGTCCTTTTCTAAATACTAACACCTCACATCAGTGCATTACCATCTGTCTTTGGAGATAGCCCTCATTCTCCTTTGAATGTACATTACTTGTTTTAGTCCAAAGATGTCTCTCTCTTGAGATTGCCCCCATTCTTCCTTGAATATGTATCTACTTTCCAAAATAAACCTCTATGTCTTTGACTGGCACATGCTGAAATTATTTTCCTTTTTGGATGCCCAGAACCATGCTGATCATTCCCCTTTCTCTCTTGGTATTTCTCAGACCCTTCTTTGGAGATTTTTCTTCTCCAGTGATGGAAAGCAGAGTATCTTTCTTGAAATCAGTAAGATAAAAAAATGTAATATTTAAGAATGGTGGAGCAAAAAGAAGACTAGGCTCTCAGTGGTGTCATTGAGTTAGTCACTATTCAAACCCTAGACATTATATTCCCAATTTTCTGGTTACACGGGGAAGTACAAGTCACAGAAGTAGATGAAATTGATGCTAGCGAATACCCAAGTTAGCTATATGAATGTGCCCATATGTTATCTCACTTAATTTTGCCTTCTTATTGTTTCACAAAAGCACAATTGGAAAAACTTCTCAAATAGTAGGTATCGAAAACTTCTGAGTATGATCTCAAATACAACTAAGCACACTCCTAGTTCCTAAGCAAAGACATCCATGGCTGAATCTGCAAGGCAAACATGTATGTGAATATGCATTGCATCTGTAACTAGTATCAGACTACCATAAGTTTCACAAATTGGCAATTAAATTTGAATTCCCATGTCAATCTTATTAAAACATTGAATGCAATGTAACATCATGTAAAGTGACCCTTAAATTGGTCTGACAATACTAACATGAATACATGGGGTTGTATTACAACAATGAAATTTAAAAAAATATATTTAGGATACTTATTAGAAACAAGATACTATTTGAACTGTTAATATCAAGTAGGAAGCAAACAATTTTTTCTTCCTTTATTTAATGAAAAAGTACAGATTGCTTTAAAATTATAACCTTCAACTTTATGCAACTAGACAACAAAAGATGTTAGCTAGAAGGAAATTTGTTCTGTACCAATAAATAAAAAGTAACTTAAAAATGCCATTATGGGACAAAACTATTTTTAGTTTAGAATTACAAACTCCTCAAATGTTTTAATACTATAGTTTCATTTCATTTGCCTCTCAACTATTCCTGCTGAGGATTCTGCTGCAATCTATTGACATTTATAAAGGTTTCCATTACATTTGAAAAACAAAACCAGTAATCATTTTTCAAAAGACATTCACATTGTCAGTATGTAATCATTGCTAATATTAAGCACTCATTATGTCACTGCATGCAATGTACATACAAACTACCTACTCATTGGGAAAACTTACATTTCTAAATGGAAAGAAAAGATAGTAAAACTAAGATATCAAAAAAACTTTTTCAATACAAATGTAATCCTAATTAAAGTTGGGATGAAAGTAACCTTGTGAGGAAACTTACCAAAATGCTTATGGTAAAGATAAAACCACTGTATTTAGTAGCTGGTGTACATCAAACTATCTCATAAAAACCTATTTGCCTAGAGGTAAAATAGTAATATAAGGACTTATTTAGATAAGTACAAAGGGGCTCTCAAATGTGCCCTTACATAAAATTAAAAGTGTTAATATAAGCTGCTACATAGTATATACCTATTTTATTCTGCTAAATAAAACCAACCATTATTATTGTATAATAAACAAAAGATAGCAAATGTTTAGGACTCAATAATAGATGAGGGCATTTGTCACTAATAGATGTATATAAAAAGCAAAGATGGTGACTCTGAAACTTTTCATATTACCATTTGCTTTTTCTTCTGGTGCAGGGGATGGGACCCAGGGCTTCATACATTTGAGACAAGCACTGTACCACTGAACCACATTCCCAACCCTCCTATTACTATTTTTAATGATGTAATTTGTTTTTATTAATTTATATTGATTCATTCTACACAAGTGGAATATAGCTGTTGTTTCTCTGGTTGTACACAAAGTAGAGTCACACCACTTATGTAATCATACATGTACATAGGATAATGATGTTTGTTTCATTCTGTTAATATTCTTACCCCCCAACCCGATCCCACCCCTCTTTTTCCTCTACACAATCCATCCTTCCTCCATTCTTCCTTCCCTCCCACCCCGCATTATGTAACAACATCCACTTATTAGAGAGATTGTTCAGCCTTTGGTTTTTTGGGATTGACTAATCTCACTTAGCATGACATTCTCCAACTTCATCCATTTACCTGCAAATGCCATAATTTTATTCTTCTTTCTGCTTGAGTAATATTCCATTGTGTATATATACCACAGTTTCTTTATCCATTCATCTATTGAAGGGCATCTAGGTTGATTCCATAATCTAGCTATTGTGAATTGAGCAGCTATGAACATTGATGTGGCTGCATCACTGTAGCAATCTGATTTTAAGTCCTTTGGGTATAGGCCAAGGAGTGGGATAGCTGGGTCAAATGGTGGATCCATTCCAAGTTTTCTAAGGAATCTCCACATTGCTTTCCAGAGTGGCTGCACCAATTTGCAACCCCACCAATAATGTATGAGTGTACCTTTTTCCCCACATCCTCGCCAATATCTGTTGTTGCTTGTATTCTTGATAATAGGCATTCTAATTGGGGTGAGATGAAATCTTAAGGTGGTTTTGATTTGCATTTCTCTTACTACTAGAGATGTTGAACATTTTTTCATATACCTGTTGATTGCTTGTAGAACCTCTTCTGTAAAGTGTCCGACACTTCCTTAGCCCATTTATTGACTGGGTTATTTGTACTCTTGGGGTAAAGTTGTTGAGTTCTTTGTAAATTCTGGAAATGAGTGGTCTATCTGAAGGGTGTGTGGCAAAGATTTTCTCCCATTCTGTAAGCTCTCTCTTGTAATTTTTTTAAACCAGGGCTTGATTATAAGGCAGTCCAATGTAGAATTTTTTTTTAAAGGAGCTGTTGGTTCAAGCAGAAATGGTAAATTCAGAAACTGGTCTTCTTAGTTCACCTATGGCCCTGAGTGGCCATGATTCACCTTTCAAAAATGAAGTCCTCATAGGGTCCCAAAGAGACTTAGGATTCCAGTGTTTTGTCCTATGTCCTAATAATTATACCTATTTTATCTTCCATATGGAAATTTTTAAATGGCTACACATTATGAGGAGGAATGAAAAGGGTACTTAGCTCCAAACTACATTTTATGCTGGCTCTCCAATCTACATAGGAGATCTGATTATTTGTATTAAAGGAATGTCTTATGGGTTTTGAGATTTTTTAATTGGAGGTTCTGCTTTGACAACTATATAAAGATAACACTACCTACCGGATTGCTACATATTCAAGAACTTATTTTCTTCTCTATTTTATATTTGGACTTCCTTTTCTCTTGTATCATATAGCATTGGGAAAGTTCTTGGTCATTGTGTGTGTTGCTGTGTGTGTTTCCTGTACTGAATTTTAAGACCCTCTAGATATTCTCAGGCCATTTCTAAGAAGTGCACAGAACCTATATTAATATTGCTCTGAAATCTTGATGGTTAAGCCTATAAAAGTGGACTCTATTGTATGTGATTCCTTTCAGCAGGGAAACAGCCTTCATGGCATAAATAAATAACTGCACAACAAATAACAATCACAGATGCCATTTTGGCAGAACAACTACAAATTGAAGCCAAATTTTCAAATTTCAAAACATCTTTCTAGAGTCTCCTTTTATGCCTTTACATAACACTTTGGATTTTGCCCAACTTTTTTTTTTTTGTTACAACTTAGGCTTCTCTGTGATACATTAACCATTCTGTAACAAGAGTATACACTTAGACTCTGATGCAATAGGGTGCTTTTGGTCAGGATATAGGTGACAAACTTGAAGGGACCAAAAGGAAGGAGGATATAGTATAGCTGTAGGAAGTATCTGCACAACTTGAACAGTTAACTTTTATGAGAGGACATAGGCAACCAGAGGTCACTCAGCAAGGAGCTGAGAAAATAAATGTCTCAACCTCACTTCTATCCCATTCTTCAGCTAGTGTCTCCCATTGGTCACACCCAAACTGCAGCCAAAGTAGTCTCCTGAGGCACGGAAGAGGGTAAAGAAGATTTGGAAATTAGAGGGGTAAACATAAAAAACAATCACTCTTAGCCTTTCTTATCTAAACCATTTTATCTGGGGGTGCCTAATTTCAATAAAAAATTATACTTATCTAAAACAGACCATATTCCCCACTATACTAAGCACTCCATGGGTATTATTTTCATTTATATATTCTATCAGCTTTTTAATCTAACTACTATTATTCTTTTTCCATTTTACTCATGAAGAGAGTAAGGATTAGAAAGTTTAAACAATCTTCCAATTACGTATTAGAATCAAACCTTAGGCCCAGTTGTACCTAGAAGATTCATGTTCTAAGTCAATTTTTATGCGTTTTCCACTGATATATCAAGTGACATTCTTAGACAACTCACTAAGATTTCTCTACTGAAAATTTTTGAACTTTTTACTGTGTTGGGCAATCCATCCCTTTAAAGTTTAAGTTGAACCTGTAGAGCTACCTATTGGGTTTAATTGTGACAACATGGATGGGAAGAGCACAAAGTTTTGTTGTATTTGTTAGAAAAGGTGATATGACCTGTGGAAGTTTTGGGAGAGGGATCAGGAAGTTCAGTAATACCTACAGATCTAAGCTCTTACTAGTTATAATGATGAATGGGTGGCCATCCAGATGTTGAAAGAATCTTCTTATACATGCAGACAAACAATAATGTGATTACCCCATGATTAATCAATCATTTCTGTCTGATATTAGGAGAAAGTCCAACATATATCAGTTAAGTACCAACAAGGTTCCATAAAAGTGGGCTTTTTACATCCTTACTTAGAACATTGATTTAATTTCACCAGGTCACTTACCTGAAACCACTTATTCATGGCAAATTTCTATCATGACATGACCCACATCACTGGCCTGCATTAAGGAATCTAGATTCAATCTCTTTTTATTCAAGTGGCCAGGGTTAGAGCTACTAGTAAAAGTAATTTTGTTTTACAATGTGTGAAATTATTTTTTTGGCAATAATGATTTTCTATTTCAAAATGGAAAATTTCTTTACTGTTCTTCATAGATATATATATGACAGTAGAGTGTATTTTAACATGTTATACATACATGGAGTGTAACTTTTTCTCATTAGGATCCCATTCTTGTGGTTGCGCAAAATGGAGTTTTAATATTAAAATACACTATTTTCTTCCAAACTAGGATAGACATAACCCCTACACGCAAATATTTTTGTCTTAGTGTTCCAGTTTTCTATTAAATTATAATGAAAGGTAGCATGGTTCCGGACGGACTTCATTTTCCAGTAAAAGAAAGTGACATAGCTCTTATTATTTGGTATGCTTGCTGAATATGTGACTCACTCTTCCAGCCACGTGCAAGTACAGCATATAAGTATCAGAGTAAAGCAAAGTTATCTGAATATCCTTTTAGTTTATAACCATTCATACAAAAATCAGAAAACACAAAGATCCAAATTTATCCAGATATTATTATATTTAGCATCATTTAGAGTAACAATCTGGGTTGTTGATGTCCTTGTGTTCAATTAACTTATTTAAAACTATAAATAAAGCCTATGCTATCAAGAAAATACATTTTTAATTATTAGTGCCTCTAGAAAAATTCAGTGTGCAATAGGTATGGTAAATATTTGCAGAAAAGTAGTGCATGTAGCAAGTATGTGACCATGTAACATTAAAGAACTAATAGAATTAACTCACATTGGAGATTTACCAAGTATGAATCATAGAAGCAGACAATGACGTTATTGATATTAAAATAGCATATATCTGCAACGTATAGTTATTGGATTTAAAACATCTTCAAAGTTATTTTTCATTTTTTTAAATACTGTATGTGTGTGTTTCATCTTAATGTCTACATATGCAATACTTAGATATCCTACATATTAGTGAGGCAAAGTCTTATTCTTGTATAGAATTTCCTATTAATTTATCATGTTGTAAAGAAGAATTTATGTTATTGTGAGATGGGTTACTCATTTATGCATTCTACATGTATCTCTTTAGTATCGACAAGGTGCTAATATTGTATCAGACTGCGGAAGACAAAGATTAGGTTTTATACAATTTAGCAATCTCCATAATTTTGAAGGCATTATTTTATAAACTGTTGCTATTCCATAAATATTTGTTAATGAATAATAAGAAGGTCCTTGATATAAATGAAACAGCCACACAGATAATGACAATGTTCTACTACTGTGGAAGGATGATTCTAATACTTAAAAAGCTCAGAAGAACTTGATAGAAGAAACAAAGAATTTGCATGGAGAAGGCAGATTGTAATATGTCATTTAGAAGGTGTGTAGGAATCTGATAGATGGATATAATAAGAGGAGATAGTGTAGTCAAAATGCACAGTTTCAGAAAAGAATAAAGCATTCATATTTAAAGAATGATGTGTGGACCAGTTTGACTGGACATAGGATCCACTTAAAGGAAATAAACTTAGAATGACTGTGCATCTCAAAGGTGCATTGAGAAGTTTGATTTTTATTTGGGAGCAAATGAGATTTTTGAACATAAGATTGAAGTATCCTTCAAGATTAATTTAGCTATAGTATGTATATGGGTTGCAATGGGAGATGAAAATGAGACAATCTACTGAGTGGAATGTAATTGTTCACAAAGAAGCTAATAAATAATAGCCTGTGTGACAAAATGGTGTTTCTATATTTGAGACTGATCTCATTTTCCCAAAATGCTTCAAAATGTTTATGAGAGATTTCCAGAAGTTTCAAGTTTGAAGCAATCACTACTGCTCTAAAATGATATGCAAAGCTGCCTCACTTCTCTAGAAATCAGGCTTCCTAAAATGTTCAAAACTCAGCTGCAAATCTGAACTTCTAGTCTCCATTGGGGACCATTGTAGGCCTTTGCTGAAAGCCTACCTAAATTTTTAAACACAATTCAATGAACTATTTTATACTGATTTCTATAATATGTGAGATTAGAAAAAGCTAATCAGAAGGTAACAGGATACTATCAGAGTCATGGGCCTTTTCATAAAGGCATGACAGCACCTTAATAAATTCTTAGTATATTTGTGCTTTGATAAAATATATTCAGAATGTTAGTAGTTATCACAAAAAGTTTCAACTATTTTTCATAAACTCTAAGAAGGTTTGAATATTCACCTTGGGGAAACTGAAATCGTGTATATCTTGTTTCTGCTTCATTACCAGCACCAGTGGCTTGAAGAAAGAAAATTGAAGTTAGAAAGGCAAAAAATGTATAAGACTTTTTATAAAAATTCAATTCTTTACATTTTGGGTTCCTGGAAAATGTATTTCAACATAAACCATATTCTCAAATAATGATGAATATTAAAGTGTCACAATTCCATATTTGTGAAAACATTATGTCTCTTTGCATATGCCTTAACATAAACTTGAAGGGGCCTGATTTCATTTGCTAGCTTTAAGCTTCCAATATTTATTTGAATTTTGTTCTAAAGAACTGCTGCTCTAAAGTACAGCCAGTATTTCTTCCATAGGGATAGACAGTTTTACTCAAAGTTTTAATATTTTCACTGTGGAGTAGGGAGCTGAACCTCCAAACCTTCATTCTGATGTCCCAGTGAAAGAATATTTAAAGTTAGACATGAAAAGTCAAGCAAGAGACTTTCATTACTAACTACTACCTAACAATATCAGCAAATTTGTTGTCTTTATGTGTTTGCCTTCCTTTCTCACATCCCCATACTGGTTCTCAAAGTTTAAAGTACATAAATATCATTACAGACAATTCATTAGACCATCTATGCCTAGCCCTACACTCCGTGGATATTGAAATTCCATATGCATTGGGACGCTTGGGACTCTGTATTTTGATAAGGCTAAGTGTTTCTTAGGGACTGGATTCTAGTGATCATATTTGAGGGATCAATATGATCAGTTCTCTTTCCTTTGTGTTGTGTGTCCTGGTGCTGACTTTAAATACCTGCTATTAATTATTTAAATTAATTAATAAGTAAAATTATGTAAGGTGGATGGAGAGGAAGTCGCCTTTACTGAGAGAGTCTGAAAAACCATTTGTCCTACTAGAATCTGATGAGAAGTAGCATCATCTTACATCGACAGCTGCTGCTTTATGCTACCAATCCTGAGATGTATTATAGCTAATTAAATGATCTAATTTATAGTAGGTACTGAGATAGTTTCAAAGAAAAATCATTTCCAAGGGTAGTATCTTTTATGCATTTAATTATACTTGGGTTCCAATCCAATTCAAAAGCTTGTCTACAAAGGCTGGCATTTAGTCAGCTAAACATTTGAATGCTTCTTTGTTCCTAAGGAGGGAAGCACACAACTAATTTCTCTAACAAGTAATTTCAGGTGCAGGTTATGTTTGCTATCTTAAGAAAGGAAGTGTCTCAGTGAAGGGGAAATTAAATGAGAAGGTTAAATGCATGACCCAGAAAGGATATTTGAATCACCTGTGTTTTTCTATCCTGTTTGAAAAAAAAAATCTATCTGTTCTATCAGGTGGGGCCAAACTGCTAGATATGTTCTTCTTATAGGAAGTTGTGGGCTGAGAAAAAAGGAATTGGTGAGCACAATCACCAGGCCATAGTAAGTCTTTTTGTTTTCTTCTTCTTGGTACCAGTGATCGAACCCATAAGCACTTAAGTACTGAGCAACATCCCTGGTCCATTTTATTTTATTATTTTATTATTTTATTTATTTTACTTTTATTTTATTTTGAGAGAGGGCCTTGTTGAGTTGTTTAGGGCTGTACTAAGTTGCTGAGGCTGGCCTTGAACTTGTGATCCTCCTACCTCAGCCTCCTAAACTACTGGGATTACCAGCATGTGCCACCATTCCCAGCAACATATTAAGTCTTTTTAAAGATAACAGAAAACTGGTGAAAATCTACAATAAGAGAATAAATAAAACATTTAGAGAGAAAAATAATGGCATGCATCTTAAACACTAGAGGGAATCAGATTCCATGTTTACATCTTTCTTTGCTTAGTTCACTTTGGAATTATTACGAATATTCTCAGTTGAAATTTCATCTGTCGTTGTTGTGTTACTTTTGTAGTCAGAAAATATATCCAAATCCTACAATCTTATCAAATGTCCCCAAGGAGTTTAGACATGCATGAGCCAGGCATTTTGAGGCCCTCTTCCCTCCAGTATGGACACCATGGGCACCCTTGTCTTTCTTCAGTTTGCTGGTGTCCTTAGGAATACCTTGTCAGCAAGACTGTTTTTTCATACTCCTCTTATTTAGCTAATTTACGAGGGCATATACTCAATATTGATCTTTATGAAACTACCTACCCCAAACTGAAAGCTTTTGATCTCTTTCTTATTTGCAACTAGTCACTGTCTATGATGTTTTTAGTTTTCTTTCTTTAGATTTCTTCAAATTGTATCATACTTTCCTTGCTACATCTCCACCCAAACCACCTCTATAAAGTTTTATTGGCTGCAACAGCTTATTGGTTCATGCTTTGTTGAATCAAACATAGCCATTTGCTCTGAATAGAGCAGGGGTTGACACACTTTTTCTGGAAGGATCTGAGAGTAAATGTTTTAGGTTTTGTGAACCATATGGTCTTTGTCACAGCTATCCAATGCTTCCATTCTTATGTAAAAGGAGCTATATAAAATATTTAAACAAATTCATATGATTTATTCAAATAAAGTTCTACCTATAGACCCTTAAATCATTTCATATCACAAATAGTATCATTTCTTTTATTTCCTTAGCTATTTTAAAGTGGAAAATAATTCTTAGCACTTGGGCTATACAAAAACAAAAGGTAGGCTAGATTTGAACTATCAAATGTAGCTTGCTGATCTTGTTTGGGAATTGTATAGTTTTCAAAGTTCTCTACCTACAATGTCACTTAATTCTTCCTACAGTCTTATGAAAAAGTTAATACCTCTGCCATTTTATAATGAGGAACTTCAGTCTCAAAAATATGACCAACCTGCCCAAAGAGAGCTGATAACCTGTTCTGGGAAATGACCCTACATTGTCACACGTTCACCTCTTGTGTTCTGACTTCAATACACATTATAATAGTGCTGCATCTATGACTGACTAACAGCTCAAAAGTTCAAACCAAAAAAAATCATTTAGAAAGTCACTTTTAATAAAAATCATTCAATTAACTAAATTGTTATCTTTCTAACTGTACATACGTATATGGTACAATGTGATAATTTGATACATGCATAAAACATGTAATAATAAAATCTGGATAGTTAGCATTTCCATCTCATTAAAGTTTTAAAATTTTTGATTAACATGTAATTATTCATATTTATGCAGTACAGTATGATGCCTCAATACATGTATACATTGTATACAGATCAAATGACAGTAACTAAAATTTCCATCTCCCTATTACTTTGTTTTTGGAAGCCACATCCTTCAATGCTACCTTCTGGAAGAAAATTTATCTAAAATACCAGGTCTCAAGAGTGAATCAGGGCTGGGTGTGGTGGTGCACTCCTGTAATCCCAGTGACTCTGGAGGCCAAGACAGGAGGATTGAGAGCTCAAAGCCAGCCACAGCAACAGTGCTAAGCAACTCAGTGAGACCCTGTCTCTAAATAAAATACAAAATAGGGCTGGGGATGTGGCTCAGTGGTCAAGTGCCCCTGAGTTCAATCTCCAGTACCAAAAAAATGTGTATCAGGCTCACCTGAAAAGTTCATTAAAAATTGAACTGTTGAAAGTACCCCCAGAGTTTTTTATTCAATGGATTTGGGGTAGGGCCCAAGAATGTGCAGTTCTTTTTGAATTGATATATAATTTGCATACCATAAAATTAATCATTTTTAAGTATTCAGAGGTTTTAATATAGTACAAAATTGTGCAACCATTGCCTATCAATGTGTAATTCCAGTATTTTCATCACCCCATAAAAGAACTTTGTCCCCATTAGCCATCATGGCTAATTCTCCCCTTTTCTCTAGCCCCTAGCAACCACTAATTGACTTTTGTGCCAATGAATTTGCTTATTCATGATATTTTATTAAAACAGTATCATGTAACATGTGGCTTTTTGTGTCTGGCCTCTTTCACTTAACATGAGGTTTTCAAGCATCATTTGTATTAATTTATATTGTAGCATATATGGGCACTTAATTTTTTTATGGCTGAATAATATTCTATATAAAATTATACCACATTTTGTTTATACATTCATCAACTGATGGACATTGATCTGTTTTCATTTTTTGCCTATTATGAATAATGCTTCCATGAACATTGGTATTCAAATTTTGGTATGAATATGTTTTCAGTTCTCTTAAGCATATACTTAGGATTGGAATTTCTGAGTAATATGGTAGCTCTACATGTAACTTTTTGAGGAACTACCAAAATGTTTTCCCAAAGCATCTGCACTGCGATTTTAAATTCTCACCAGGAGTACATAAGGGTTCTAATTTTCCCATCTCATCAACACTTATTATTGTCTTTTTTACTACCATCATGCTAATGGATATGGAATAGTATCTCACTGTGGTTTTTTTGTTTTGTTTTGGTTTGGTTTGGTTTCTGTTTTGTTTTGTTTTTGCGGTGCTGGGGATTGAATCCAGGGCCTTGTGCTTGGCAGGCAAGCACTCTATCAACTGAGCTATATCCCCAGCCCTACTCACTGTGGTTTTGTTTTACATTTGACTGGAGAAGTGAGTGAGGAACAAAAAAGAAAGTTTGGGGTAGGATCAGTGGGGACAGGACAGGGGTCAGTTCACAGACATGAAACCAGTATTGGTTCAGTAACTTGTTATTCAGAGTGAGATGGGAAAACACTGGAGGATTTTGAGTAAAGTTGAGTTATGAACTGGTTCACCTTCTTAAAGAATCACTCTGACTGACTGTTAGAGAATAGATGGTTGGAGAGACAAAGTTAGAATTGGGAAAACCCATCGAGAGGCAATAATCTAGAGAGGAGACAATGATACTCAGGACTAAATTGGAGCTGGTAAGATTTTGACAGGTTCTGAATTTATTGTGATGATGGAATAAACAAAATTTACTGATGAATTAGATGTGAGGTCAAAAGAACTGTTAAGGGTGATTGGAAAATTTGGTGTCAGAGCAATTGACAAATGAAGATCAGGATAGGGTACTAAGACTAGAGTGGACATCAAGAGTTCCATTTTGGACATAGTAGTTTTGAGATTCCTATTTGATATGTAAGATGTTGGTTTATTCCAGGGATATCTAGCCCTGATGAAAATTTTCAGAATCTCTAGAATTAGATTATTTTGGAGTCACATGCCTATTATAAATTTCTATTTAGAATGTACCATATAGACTCATTGGAGTTATAACACAGATGACTTTTATGAGAAATTAAGTTTTGAAGTAGAATGGATGTAGCTGTCTTTTAGTGAAGACTTAATTGTATTTATCATTCTTTCTGGCTTACCAGAAGCATCCAAAACATTCCCTATTACCTTAGCCCCTAACACAGCATTTCAATTACAACATTTTGTGAGTGCCACTTCAATCTATTTCACTTTTTAGTTCTTCTACCTAGCACAAGTTTTTAACATTTACCATAGTGAAGGAATCTTTAGGTATGCTGAGGATTTACTATCAGAAAAATCTAAGCTTATTGTTTAGGAAAATATTTTTTAAAGATGTCATCATTGATCTGAGATCCAAGGGTTAGCTATTCTTCACTCAGAGAAATATCCATTGCATCTCTTCCTTTATTTTTCTTTAATTATAATTATGAAATATCTCATAAAAAATAAAAAGACTGGTTGAACTAATACACCTGTATATTCCCATTTCTCCTCACTTGAATCAGTTTACTCTCCATCGCACTATCATAAGCCTGTCCCTTCTATATCACATGATGTTGAAAGTTTCAATTTAAAATCTCTCTTACGAGATAACTTTAGCCATGATATTAAAAATGTTTTATTCTCTTGCATTTTAAAGCCCTGGGGCCATGTTTATTCATTTTCATAACTACTATCCATCTCGGCATTTGATCACAGTTGGTGCTAAAGATATTATATGAATAAAAGTTATAAAAATGTGTATGATTAAGAGATCTTTTTGTTATTTCATTTTTGTCTAGAGAAGACAATACTCATAAGGCACTGATTATATAAAACAGCTTAAGATTGAATCGTGTGATAAAAACACATTACTTCAGGTTCCATGTCCACTTATTTGTGGCTTTATTAATTTGGCAAGTCACTAATAAACCTGAACATCAGTTATAAAATGGAATTAGTAGTATTTGTCATATTTTATAGTGTGGGAGCAAGAATTAGATTAAATAAGATACAGAAAAATGCATTCTAGAAAGCAACAAAAATTGTACTTTGATCTATCTAGTCTGGAAGAATATTCATTGATAGTGCTTAACCAGTAATCTGAGAATAGTGTACTTTGCTATGTGTAATTTCCAAACACATTTTTATTTTATTTTTTTATTTAAAACATTTTTAGTTGTAGATGGACATGATACCTTTATTTATTTGTTTATTTTATGTGGTGCTGAGGAGTGCCTCACACACGCTAAGCAAGAGCTTGACCACTGAGCTACCACCCCAGCCCTCCTAAACAGTTTTCACAGAGGTGGTAAAATGGACTTTCAAAAAACTCCATTTCTTTCAATATAAATTACAATGGTTTGGTCATTCAACTTTCATTATATTGTAAGGCTCTTTCTAAGATGAATTAACTTCCTTTTGAGATCCGTATGTAGAAAATAATCCAATACAGGAAGGCTTACTGCAAAAGTCCTCTGACATTTGATTTTGAATTTGACATTTCAATTCAATTATTCTGAATTTAAAGTTTGTTAAATCAATGAATAAATTTGGAGGATAATACGTCCCTGTAACTTTACATATCTTTCACAACCTCTTGCACATTAGCAAGAACTAGAAAAAATAATCATCTTCCCTGGTCTAAGCTAAAATAGTTTAAACAAAAAATTATGAGAATAAATATCATTGACAAAAATTTCACTAAATCATCATAAATCCCATTATCATTCTATTAGGTGATTACATGTAAATTTTTATAAAATTTAACACTTTACATTAAATATTCTAATATTTCAAGTAATGTTTGTTCTTTAAATTTTTTTAATTTTTCTTTTATTCAGTGTGAATTGGTTCATTATTAATAACTCTCAGATTCTTTGCAGGGATAAATAAATGGGACTAAATAAACCAAAGTGATCTGAAAGGGCAGAAGTTAGGAGGAGAACCTTTTGCCCATGTCTCCGGTTTTATGGAAGCAGGGAGACAAAATTGTGTTTAAAAGAATTTCCAGCCTCAAGGCTAGAAAATTTGGCTTTATCCAAATGGCTTCTCAGTAAAAGGACAAAATGAATCTTAATTTAGGAGACATATTTTGGAAATGGGACTGAAAGCCAGGGAAGTATCAAATAAAGTATAATAGTTCTAAATTAGTATACAAGAGGAAAATTAGAGACAATATCTGTGGAGACCTGGGGCCCTGTTTGTCTTGATCACTACTGGATTCTGTGTGCATAATTCTTGGATCATAAATATTTATTGGCCGTCAAAATACTGTTAATCAATTGTGTTTGTTACATGCTCATGCTAAGGTACCATGCAAGTAAAACAGACCCAAAGAAAGAACTCAGGAAAGGAAGAACGGTGCTGGTTACACAAAATGGTGAGGAAAGTGTGGTCCTTGTCCTCTACTACTAGGTAATTTAGTCTCATCATGGAACTCAGCTAAGAGGAAGCACCATTCACACTGGGAGGAAATGATCTCAAAGGATGATTAGAATCTGGCGAGCAGATGACACAAGAATGAAATCTTAGACAGAAACAAAAATATCTGCAGTCTTTGAAACTGTTAAAAAGAATGGGTTACTTGGAAGATGTTTTGCAGTTTAATATCAGTGTGATAAAAATGTCACTAGAAGAATAGACATCAGATTTTAAGGATGTTTGATGTTGTGATAATGAATTTGAAATTTGTATACTAAGCTTCAAATAGTTAGTTCCAGCATTTGACATAGAAATGTAACCCACTATATGAAAATCTAGCTTTTTAGTTAAACTATAGTACTGACCTAAAAAGAGCATAGATAAGTCATGAAAGTGGAAAGTCTTTAGTCTGAGAAGGAGAGAAACAAATATATGTTGTCAGAAGCAATGATAAAACAGGCACCTTTACCCTCATTCCCCAATAATATTTAGTTAACAGATCTTTTATAACAGCCTCTAGGGACATTAGGTCCCAATATGAATTTCCTCTAATTTTATTATGTAAGATTATAAATAACCTCATATATTTTTTGATACAGCTAATATAGAGAAAAGATTAACTTCATGGTTGTTAAGCTATAGTTCATACAATTTTTTATAATGGTTTCAACCTACATGGCCACCAATGATATTCTCTTTCAGAGAGAATCACAACAAAGACAATGTGACATTAAAGTAGTGGAAGGAGCTGGTTATAATACAAAAAGAAATGACAGTATTTTATTAGATTATTTCCAAAAACCAAGAAATAATTTGGATTCTATGTACTCTTGGCACAAGTGATTTAATGAACATGTGCCATTGGAAAGGATACTATTATAAAGAATGAAATTAAAGCCATGCTCTATCTGCCTTTACAAATGCCAATATTATCTCTCCATTCCACAATATTTAGCATCCTTTTATAAAGAAAAAATAACTTCAATTAATGTTTCCTTTCCCATCCATCACATCCAAACCATCAAATATATACTCTATTTTCAGTTGGAAGAAAGAAGAAATAATTACCAATAAAATTTGGGAATGTGAATGGGAAATTTGAGGTAGAAAGGGCAAGTTGTAAAAAGAAAAAACTTTCTATTATGCTAAAGGAAGTTGAGCATTTCTTTTTTTCTGTTAATTATCATTATTTTTTTAAAAATTTTGATTCATTGTACACAAATGGAGTAAAGCTGTTGTTTCTCTGGTTGTACACAAAGTAGAGTCACACCATTTGTGTAATCATATATGTGCATAGGGTAATGATGTTTGAGCATTTCTTGAATGAAATGAAATATGACTTGTTAGGCAGATATGTTCCATTGTATCAAAGAACTAGCAAATATAACTTACTGCTGACTGACAGGTGAAAAGAATGTGCTCCAATTTGTCAAGATTCACTTTTCAGTGTCAAGAAGCACTGCTCCCTGCCCTCATTTCTTCAGGAAATAGTCTTTTATTTTAGGAAGCATACACATAAAATCTCACACACATTATATTAAACGATTTCCTCACAGATCTATTCATTGTTTGAAATCCCCCCCCACCACTGTAATGAATATATGTTTACTTTGATGTTCACTGTCAGGGATTAAAAAAAAATGTTACTAATGTTTGGCACATGCTACACAAACCTGTAACATCAAACAAAATATTGCACATTATTAAATGGTGGAGAAGCTCAAAGATTAATAAATGTCATGGTTGCCAATAGAAGAGGACACAAGAAGACAAATATACAAGTATCCCCCTTACAAATTTACAATACAAATGTTAAAAAAAATAAATATATTTAAAGTGTCTGGTTTATTGAAATTCCTCAGCTATAAATTAAATATTATCATGGTATTGCTTTTAAAATACCAACTCCACAGATTCTTCCAGAATACCTTGTATATAAGGTAAATATGTATCATTAACATTATATATATACACATAAGTTTATCTGTGTATATATATGTGTATTAGATAAAGACAGATAATAGATTACTAGGTAGTTAGGCAGATAGATATTTTTCTACCTTTTTACATTAAAGAAGTAGGAAAAGAAATAAAATTATTTTAAGTGGCTGGCAAATTTTACTTATATAAAGTTTTGTTTTCTTTTGAAAATTTGGGGTCCTGGATATGTTCTCCCACACGTGTACCTCAACAATGGAGTTGAAAGTTGTCCAAGTGATCTTGAACCTCTGTACTTTCTTCCATGAATAGTCAGTCTATAGAACACTTTCCTAGCACGTCACTCCATATCTCTAGGAGACTTATGGGCAACCCATGTGACTCTCAACACATATAAAACTTAATTGTGTTTGTTTAAAATTTACCCCTTAGAACATTTTGTGTCTATTCTATTAGGGCTCACTTCCAAACTCTAAATATTTCTAAAGCAACAAACAAGTTTCATGTCTTGCGAAAATTCTGATTCATGGTGACTGGCTGCAGTGTTAGAAACAATCCAAGGTGTTTCCAGTCTCATCAGGAAAAACAGCAGTAATCCCTTAGTGATGCCTGATATGGGCAGAATATAGGACTAACCAAGCTTAGATTGATTCTATTTCTTCTTTTCAATTAAAAGCCCTCAAATATGTGTAAGTAGCAGCCATATTCCTTCTAAAGGAATATTTTCTACCCAAATCTGAAATCTTTCTACTGCCTCACAACACATGGTGAGGCACCCTCTCCAGTCTTCCAGCATGCTGTAGCTTATTATGTGAATTCCCTTCTACTCCTCACCTTAGCCATAAAACTCAAGAGTTGTTATAATTTGGCAGAAATTCCATCAAAATCTCTCTCTTGGGGTCACAAGTGAAACTTGAGTACCTTTTGAAAGTTGCCCTGAGTTCACATCTGTATGCATTTCATTGTGCTTAAAGCAAAACATCATTTTGTCATCTGACTGCTAAGATAGCTTGCCATCAACAGAAAAAATCACTTAAAATGCATCATTATTTCTTACATTGCTTTTAAAGGGCATTGCTAATCAACTCTGTATTCTGTAACTACCTTGAAGATTTTGTATGTTTATATATCACTATGAACATAGCTAACATTATACTGATGACTCTGGTAGTGAGTGCAACAGCACAGTTGACATGAAAAAAAAACTACTTATACTTGTTAAATGGAAATCTAGTTATGGAAATATCACAACACAATCCCCCAATCCTACTTGCCAGGACACTGAAAAAAAAATGATTCTTTGTGTATATTTTAGGTGATGCTCTTTTAAGAGCGATTGTGACAAATTGGAATAAGCTATCATGTTTAGTTCTATTTGAGACCAAATTCCATGAGCCCTCATATAATGGATGCCCAAAATACCTCTGAACCATCAATAGCACATCGAATAATATACATGAAATTATAAATCTAACAATGCAAAGTGATTTCAATTTTGAATATCATCCATTCATACTACATGATTGGCAAAGCAAAATCATGCTGATATCATGATAGATAATTCCACTCATATTTTACTTTTGTGTACTGGTATGTTTGGTATCCTGTCTTTCCATTTTTATATTCTGGATTATCTATTGTCAGCAATGTACATAAAACTGCTCACATTTCCTATCATGACAGCTGTACAAAGTCCATGTCTCAGAGCTGTATATCAAAGTGGCAAATATAATAACACGACACAGATCTGTTTTGACACTAATATGGATTTCATGCTTGTTTCACAGCCCCTTGGACAAACATTCAAAAACATTGTAGTCCCCAGTAAATAACAGCCCAGAAGCAGCATCCAGTTGCTGTGTCTAATATTTTGAGCACAAATTATAAGACACAAGAATGCACAATGCCTTTTTACAGTTTGCATTTTATTTTATATCCTGTATTTTTAGTATTAAAGTACATTATTCCCCAAATTCAAAATATGACTGAAGGTGAAGTAAGAGGTTTCTTTAGAAGGTTCTCTCAGTTTTGAAACAAAAAAAAATCATCATTTTACCAGCACTTTTCTAGATTTCTTTTCTGCTTACTATGTACCAGGGACCTATTCTTGAATTTTTTTGTTTTGTCTTTTGTTTTTGGTACTAGGGATTGAACTCAGGGACACTCAACCACTGAATCACATCCCCAGGCCTATTTTGTATTTTATTTAGAGACAGGGTCTCGATGATTTGCTTAGCACCTCACTTTTGCTGTGGCTGGTTTTGAACTCTCAATCTTCCTGCCTCAGCCTCCTGAGCTTCTGGGATTACAGGTGTGTGCCACTGCACCTGGATACTCTTGCATTTTGTTAAGAATTAGTTTAAGTCTTACAATGGCCCTATATAGTAGATTCTATTATTACACATATCACAGTTGAGACAGCTCAGGCTCAGAATGGTTAAGCGGTGTGCCCAATATTTCAAAATTAGAAATAATAGAATTTGAAACTTAAAAATCTAGATCCAGAGCCTACAGTTATCAATATCATGCTGTCCCACAAATTAAAAATTATAATGAAGGTGAAGGGTTGAATAAGTACTAGTTTATTGAGTCCCTGCCATGTGTCAGGAATTATAACAATATCAACAATTTTACTTAATTTTCATAACAGCCTATTAGTTAAGAACCAACATTACTGCATTTCATAAGTACCACTCAAAAGGTTAAGCAAATAAGCAATAAAATTAGAAAAGTAAGACTTCCGTTATGTAGCTGATAAGGGAAAAAAAGCTGGATGTAAATTTCCATATGCCTGCATCTGAACTAGATAGACACTCTGCTTTTATGCCATCTACATTCTAAAACAAAAACTAATGTTAATGAAATGGTTGGCTAAATTTTCTTGCCTATTTTTCATTTCTTTGATCATCCTGTATTGAAAGTACAAGAAACTGAAGAGCTTAGGGTGAAATAGAACATACTTCTGTCATAAGATCTTGGAGCCATACTGAAGTTACTTTAGAGTCATCTTGTATTAATTTTTTCTTTGAAATTGAGTGGCATTGTTAGCACTTTGAAAGGGAACAAATATAACTGCACATTATATCATAAGAATAGACGATTATAAAAAGAGTATAAGATGAAGTACCTTTACACAGGCTGTAATTGCAGCTGGTAATTAAACTGAAGTGTTTCATTTTCTCAGTCAGCTCATCAGTGACACCAGAAAATAAACAATTTGAAAGTGAAATCCTTAGGGGCAAACAATAGTAATTAATTGCATTTTTTTTCGAGGGAAAAAGCATTCCTTAAGCTTATTTGGGGTGACCTCTTGAGTAACACAAAGTGATTTATACTGTGAGCAGGAGTGTGGGGTTCAGAACCAGACGTGATTTGACTTGAATATTCATGAAGTTTCCAGCTTGATTTATACTTCAAATCCATCTCCATTGTCAAATTTATTGTCTCCTAGGTTAAAAATGAAAGTAGATTTATATTCTGAAATATTCACACCACACAATGAGATGATCAGCATGGAAAGCAAGACTTTACCATGATGGAAATATATAATGTGGGGCTGCCATTAATTCCTTCCAACTTGGAATGCCCTCAAGTATGAAGAGCATTTTTAGAGACACTTGGAAGCTGAAGAGAAAATATTTATGTATTTAAATTTGGGTTCACATCTTATATGCCTGCTGGATTAGAATGATAAAATTCAGGCAGTCTGCTTTGCCACTGTTTACTTGCACATAGGACAGCTGTGTTTGGGATTGTGAAAAGCTTTTTGTCTGTTCTGGTTACATGGAACAAATTAATTGAACTCTGATTAATGTTGCTTGCTTTGACATCTGGCCTAAAGTGGTTTTTATTCTATATCATATTACCTAATTTAATCAAGAGATATAATACTAATTTCTTATTTCTTCCTTGATCTTCTCATGATATGAAAATGAACATGCATTTGAACTCAGATAGGAATAGATAAGAACTCAGCCCCATTACAGTTAGCTTTTACCATTTAACAAAGGACCCTAAAAATAGTGATTTAAAAATAACTAGGACCCTAACAAAGGACCCTAAAAATAGTGGTTTAAAAATAACTATTTATTGAGCTCATACTTCAGTAAGGCATTTTGGTCTTGAGCCAAGTAGGTGCTTCTTCTGGGCTAGACCAGGCTCCAATCACAACTGAGGCTTTCTTGTGCATCTGCAAGTTGGGTGGGTAGACTGAAATATGGTTTCAGGTGTCAGGTATCATCCCTCCTCCACACAGTCTCCCATTTGCCAGCATTATAATCTGAGTTTATTCCAAATGGGAGTATGCTAGGGATTCTAAGATCCATAAGCAGGGGTAAATCCAAACATGCACATACTTTTCACATCTCTGCTGTTGTTCCACAGGTCAAGTGGCCAAGTTCAGAGATAAATTGAAGAGTACCAAACCTTAGGATACTGATAGGCACAAAAATATCAGGGGTCATTCCCACAACAATTGACCACATACCCATATAAGAAACTTCAGGAAACTTTCTTAATCCCTTAGCTCCAGTTTCAGTATTATCTCATAGGGTTGTTGTGGGAATTAAAATTAAGACATACAGCCAAGTGTGGTGGCACATGCCCATAATCCCAATGGCTCAGGAGGCTGAGGGAGGAGGATCATGAGTTCAAAGCCAACCTCAGAAAAGCAAGGCCCTAAGCAACTCAGTGAGACCCTCTCTCTAAATAAAATACAAAATAGGGCTGAGGATGTGGCTCAGTGGTTGAGTGCCCCTGAGTTCAATCCCCCAGTACCACCCCCCAAAAATCAAATGATAAATTACATTTATCACAGAGAGGACGCTTAATATATATTGGGCCCTTTTCACTTTTAGATATCTAAAGCATAGCCATTTATTGGTACTACGAAGCAGGTATTTTGTATTTTTATTTTTTTTTCATTTTTTGGTGCATTATAATTATACATAAGGTGGAATTCATTTTAAATAAATATGAAAGCAACTTTTTAATGACATGTCATCCCACTGACCTCTATAATTATTCAGTTATCTGATTGGTGAGGTTAGAATCTCCTTCCTTAACAATTTCATGTCAACGTGCTGTAGCTATGTATTAATTTGGCAGATAAACTTCTGTAAAGAAATGTACTTCTAAAATTGTGTATTATGCATGTATATTTGCATAATGCATTTCCATACAAACTAAACATTTGCTGAACCACTTATTTAGCTCTTCTTTTATTTCCTTACCCCCTAGCGATCAGAGGCAAATCTGTGCTAATACAGCCCATACATTGCTTTGGGGGGTCAGGTTAGATGAGGTCATAATGGTTCAGTTCCCAAAGTATTGATCATAGCCATTGAAGAGGCTAAGGCATTTTAAAGTCAGCTTGATGTTATAATCAAATAATCAAAAGAGCCCTTAAACTGAATTCTACTTTGGCCTCATTGTCTTTAAAAGCTGACTCCAATATTAATGCATGGATATTCACATCTTTAATTTGGACTTCAGCCACTGACACAATAGAGTAAATGAAGTTCCATAATTTTCAAGTGCACACATTCTTTTTCCCATTGATCTGTGGATAATAGATCATTCTATTGGCTCCCATGCAGCACTCAAACATAGTCTGCTAAATCAAAACTGGTCAGTAAATATAATACTAAAGTACCTCAACCTGAAGATCATGTAAATGAAATTTTTGATTAAAAATCACAAATTTATTATTGTGCTTCCTGTTTAGACCCTATAAAATATACAAATTTTTATTTTACCAGAATATATTGTTCATGCATATTATATAGGCCATTAAAATAATGTAGAACATAACAGAACTATTGTACAAAGAGATCATGTATGTATCTCTGGTTTCTTTCATGACAGACAGAATCTCTCCAATCTTTGCTAACTTTTTAGCCAAAAAGTAAGAGAACATTTGGTCAGTATGGGCTGAGACAAAGAATTAGCATTGTAGTTGGCAGTCATTTAATATTTGGCCCTTTTCTTGGACAAAAGAAGGAAAGACTTTGAAGACTTCATTGGAATCATTGTGTTAGGGGACAGGTAAACAATTCTTTTTACAAAACAATATTGATTGTAGCAAAAAACTGTTTTCTATCATTCCAATGAAAATTTATATGCATATATTTACATGTGTATATGTATATATAGTTTTCTTTTAGTATTATTTTCAGTATGAGGGATCGAACCCAGCAGCACTTAATCACTGAGCAACATCCCCAGCCCTTTTTATTGTTTTATTCTGAGACAGAGTCTCACTAAGTTGTTTAGGGCCTCTATAAGTGCTAGACTGGCCTGCGATCCTCCTGCCTAAGCCTCCTGAGTTGCCAGAATTATAGGCATGTACCACTGTGCCCAGTGTATATATAGTTTTTTTTATCAATCTGTCATAGGGATACAATCTACTAGAAACAAAAATAATGGATTATTTCATCTTAGAGCTTTCTGAGATAAAAGAATTAACATTTTCTTTTTATAATTGAATTAATCACTTCTAACTGGCCATAGGATTCCAAGTGGGAAAGGTTTGTGGACATACCTGTATTTCTTGCTCCAATCTTATGAACTCCAGTGAATTAAAATTCTATTGTAAAAAAATAAATACCAGTTGTAAAATCTTTTTAAATGGCATGATAGAAACATTAACGGGATAACAACTGGTTTGTGAACATTTATTATGTAGCAATATTTTAAAACATTAAACTATACATGAATTTTCTGAGAGCATACCTTAATATACTATATGAACACCACAAGGTTTTCTAAGGTATGTCCTAAATAAATTTTATTTTTTGTAATTCCATTCACTGTCTCTGTAGCAAAATAGTATTTCTTCAAATATATAGTTATTAAAACTATTTGATTTAAGGGAAAATCTCAGACAGTGATGCTTTACAATGTGTTTATATCTAATTGTGGAATCTCAAGCATAAGGGAAAATAACATGCTACCTACAAAATGTTTATTTGCTAGTTACCAATCCTAACAAAGGCCATTCTGGGAGATAAATCAAAGTTTAAATCTACTTGTATAGCAAGGGTATGATCTTTATTTAACATGTTATCATGCTTCGCTTTATATCAAAAGTCTGTTTATATGCCAAATAAGTTGTTTAAGCACCAAAGGTTATCTTTAGTTTTTTAAAATGATATACCATAGTGAATCTTACTATCATGTATATCCGTATATCCACAAGGCACTAACAACAATAAAAAACCTAAAAAGTAAATAGCAGAAAGATCAGTAGAGTTGAGGGAAGGAAACAGGATGAGGGGGTACTGGGGAATGAATTTGAGCAAATTATACTTCATACTTTTTTAATTATGTCAAGATGAATTCTAATATTATGTATAACTAAAAAGAAATAATGAAAATAAAAATAAATACACAAGAATTTCACAATTCATGGTTTGAGTTATATTTTGATAGATTGCATTTGATTCTCTTTGTACAAGTTGTGCCTCTGATGATAGTTAAGCTGAACTGGTATTTATTAAGCAATTATTTAGTTTATACTTCATTTTTAGAGTGTTATGATGCAAAGCATGATACTTATTCTCAGAGAACATGAAAGTATACAAACAGCAACTTTCATATAGCATATCCGAACTCGACAAGTGATATGTACTGGGTTGGTCAGAACGATCAGAACAGTCAAAAGAGTGATTTTTCTAGGAGCAGGAGCAATGGGAGAGGCTTCACAGAGGTCACATTAGAACTGAGAATGCTGGGAGATGTATTAGAGTTCTCAAGGGCAGCCCCCACTTTCAGTGAGTCACTAAGAAGCCTCCTGGGACTCAGTGTATAGTTGTACTCATGGCTATAATTTATTATAGCAAAAGGATACATAATAAAATCAGCAAAGGGAAAAAGAATATTACATGAATACCAGAGGAAATCAGGCACAAGCTTTTAAGAGTCCTCCCCCAGGGGAATCACAAAGGATACACTTAAGTCCTTCAACAGAGTAGTGACAACACATCTGAAATGTTGTTTACTAAGGAAGTTCATTAGAGACTCATTGCTCGGAGATTTTATTGGTGGTTGGTCACATAACCCTCTTCTGTCCAGCACATATCAAAATTGTGGTTTCCCAGAAGGCAAGCAGCTATTCAGCATAAACATTATTATTTGCATAAATGGTTTAGGCACAGTGAGCCATTTCTATCGGGGAGTGATGGGAGACTTCTTGACAATGAAATTCCCAAATGCCAGCCAAGTGTTAACTTTGTAATCAGGCCTTTCTAAGGACAAGAGTTTCAGCCCTGCTAAGTTAACTCATTTCTCTACAGGTGAATAGAATCTGCCCAGATAGAGTTGGTGAAAAAATTAATTCAGGTTGAGGAAACATCAAGAAAAGGATCAAAATTGATTCAAAAAATGATTCAAGTTAAAAGATCATTGAAAATATATGACTTACTGAGATATTTAAACCCAAATATTACTGGAACTATTTAGAATGCCAAATCCACATTCCTGAGACCTGAACTGATTCTCAGCATCCCTTAACATGTATCAACTTGTAAAGAGGATTAAAACAGTGATTGTGTTAATTCAAAATGTTCTGCATTCTGAGTTATTCACTTCACTTATGTAAGGATGTGTTTCTAATTTGAAGTATCTGGATACTGACCTTGGTTCAGTGTTTTATTTTTACTGTGTGTACAATTTCCGACCATAACACCTTTGAAGTTTTATAGTTCAAAGGTCTTTTAGAGTACAAAGGAGAGTTTAATGTTGTCCTGGGGAGAGTATGTAATTTCAGAGATGACATTTCAAATTGTAGTATATTCATAAAAGTGATGAACACAAAACATAATTTTTGTCACTAGTACTCGCTGCATTAACTATAAATTATGGAATTATGCTCTTTTTTCCCAGCCAGATTATGATATACTTCAATGTCTATCAGATCCTATACTTGTATATTTTAAAGCAGAACTATCCTGGTATTTCACTATGAAAAGATGAAAACTGTTAAGGTTATAGATATTTCAATACAGATTGCTATGTATTAGCTGCTCACTGTTGAATTCAGCTGCTGTGAAATGCTGATAATTCTCTACCGCAGGCTTGAAGACAACCTCCATTTCAATAAATATTATGTCTTGTATTGATTTATGAGTCCCATGTATTCACAGATAGATGATGGAATGTGTTAGCCTTATTAATGCAATTGGTGCAAGGAACTCAAATGAACAAGGCCTCCATTTCAGAAATTTAGCTACTGTGGCTTAAATAGGCCTTTAGTAACATAAACTTGATATCTTATAAAATATTACACAAATCTCATCTCTGCTTTGAGATATCTATATCTGTCTGTCTATCTATCTACCATCTATCTCCTTGTCTTCCAAATTGTTAAAACTCTTAGAACACTATGATTAAATTTCAAAATTGAATCATCAGAATACAACCAGAAGATTCTCATCCTTTTTGGTTATCTACTTTATTGAAGACAAATTAGGAGTCTGAAAAACCTGTTAAGTCCTGTATTAGTTTCCTATTGCTGCTGTAACAAATTACCAAAGCTTAGTGACTTAAAACAACAAAAAAATTTTATCTTACAGTGCAGAGGTCAGATGTCAAAAAATGGGCTTTACAGGGTAAATATCAAAGTGCACATAGAACTTCGGTCCTATTTGGAGACTCCAGGGGAGAATATGTTTCCTTGCCTCAGAGCATGTTGAGGTTATTTGTATTTCTTAGCATGTGACCCTTTGCTCCATCTTCACAGCCAGCATCACAGAATCTTCAAATTTCTCACTTACTGTCTCTCTCTAACCTCTGCTGCCACCATTACCTCATCCCTTACTCTGATTCCTCTGCCTGCCTCCCACTAATCCTTATGATTACATTGGCCACAGGTGAATAATCCAGGATTATCTCTCTATCTCAATGTTCTAAATCACATCTGCAAAGCCTCTTTTGCCATGTGAGATAACATAGTCACAGGTTTCCAAGATTAGCATGCAGTCATGTTTGGGAGCTCATTATTCTGCCTACCAGTACCCCCATAATTTTGTTTTGTATAATCATAAATACTATAAATCATTCAATAACAATCAATTGTATTCAACCAAACTTTGATCATATACATATACTTTTATCCATTTAGTAATTATTTACTGAGGATCTAATATAGGCCAAGCAATGTTCAAGATGCTGAGGAATAGCAATTAACAACACAAAGTTTTCACTTTCATGGGGTTTCATTCTAGAATAGGATACATCAGTTAATTCTCAATATGTTTTGAATATTTGGTGCTGGGAAGAAAAATAATTCAGGATTAGATAGAAGACCATGACAGTGTCTTTATTATGAGAGGTGCTATTTGATCACTGAGTGTGATCAATGATGGTCTCTCTGAAAAAGCAGTACATTGGATCAAATAGTGGCCCTGAAAAGATATGTCTGTCAAAAAAATTCTAATTTGAAGGCCTTTAGACTGGGGTGACTCTAGCACTTTGACTTCTCGTGTGAACAAATCAGAGCCCAATGTAAATAGTAAAACGAAACTAGAAAGAAAGAAAGTACCAGTAAGAAAGTACCAACTAAATTCTAAATAAACAGAATTGTTTTCTTTGTCATGCTTCTACAAATACTTTATGATAATATTTCCCTTTGTGCTCCTTCTAGAGGAATGATATCCCCTTTTGGTCTGGCACTACCCTGATTCATGAATCACTATATACTCAAATTCCTTAAAATTTTAAACTGCTAAAGTTTTTCTTTTAACATATACAAATCCTAATACCTAGGAATGTAATATTATTTGGAAAAGGGATCTTTGCAGGTGTAATTAAGTTAAGGACATTGAGAAGAGATTGTCTGGGATAGAGGGTGGGCTCAATACACAATTATGGGTGTTTTTATAAGAGACACAATAGGAGAAGTGATAGAGATGCCCAGAAGGGAAAGCTATGTGATGGATCTATAAGCCAAGGGATGGTAAGGATTTTCAGGCAATCACCAGAAGCTAGGAGAGAGTTTGGGAAAGGATTCTTCTTTCAAGTCTCCAGATAGAATTAACCCTACAGACTCTTTGATTTCAGACTTCTGTCATACTGTGAGAGGACACATTTCTGTTGTTTTAAACTACCCAGTGAGAGGAAATGTGTTACAGCAGCACTGGGATACTAATACAGGCAATATTTAAGCAGAGTACTATTATAAATTTTAAAAAGTCTTAAAGATATTTGAAGGAAAAGCAGTATAGGCAGAGGGCACCGTAAGTGGGAGATACTTTGCATTATTCAAATAATAGCAATTGGGTGGGTGGGGGACAGTGTGACTAGAACCCCAAAGCAAAGATAAGTGTTTGCAGATGATTTCAGAACTAGAGAATAGACCAGATCAGGTAGTCAGGGCCTTGTGGGTTATGGTAAGAATTTTGGGTTTTGTTCTGTTTATTTGCTAGCATAATTATGGTCTATTAAAATATAGACTTCTATGTGAAATATTTTATTTCTTGGTCATGACAGTTTACTGCCAGAAGAAAGTAATTGTAATATGATTGACTATTTTCACCCAGTATGCAGTTTACATTACATTAGGCTCACTTATATTCCAGTAACTTAACTATCACATTTCTAAGAAATGTTGGACTTGGCCTAAACTCACAAGATTGAATGGTTCCTCTATGACTACCATGAAACTATTTACTTTCTTTTGTGTCTGCACATATAAAAATTCCATTGCATTCAGCTTCTTGTGCAGCACTCTCAGGTATGTGAGTAGTATCATTGAATATTCTGATACTCCCACAAGATAACCATGCCCATCAGTGAGAATTGGGGCTAGAGACTTCACAAGGAAAATCCCACCAAAAATCCCACTACTCTTACTTGCTCACAGAAGATGTGAACTAGTGGTAAAGTGAATGATAGAAGTTTCATTTCCCTGATGGTCCTTGCTAACTCTGACTCTAGGGAGTCATAGAATTTTGTCAAAAAGGGACAGAAGAAATAGACTCAAAGTAATAAATGGCTTATTAAAACTTTCAACATGTGTAGTAATAGTTGCTAGAACTGTGTTAGAAATAAGAAAATTGTAATGATGTAGCAAGTTATATGTCTAGCCTGATGTATCTGTATTAAGAAATAAAGATCAAGTCCTAGGAAATTAAAGAAACATTTTAATGACTTTGAAACTATAATTAGTAGGATTGTCTCAAGAAGTCAGTAATTCACAAATACACAATCCATGTAAGTTTCTTAAAAGATGATTTATTTCTTTTAACAGTAGTTCCTTTCCCTACTGTGTAAAATACCAATATTTCACATAGTGTAAACACCAAAGTAAAAGTAACCATAGTCCCATATTGTTTGTATGTACTTTGTATGCATACATACATAGTGAATCTTAGCTGCTGTCCCTGTGAACAAGAAAAAGAACAAAAGATGCATATAATATTTCATCTCTTCTCATTTTTCCATGCTCCTTCATTTTGTTTTTCATCTCACATACAAATTAAAATATTCTAAACGACAAAAGAGAATACTAGTTGTGGGAAATCAAACATAAAATGTGAACTGAATCTTGATGTTAGAATTTTAACTGTTACTTAAAATAGAACATTTCACACCCCTTTCAAGGGAGCCCTGGCTAAATTAATTTGATTTCCATGTAGAAATCTCTGTAATATTTTTAGTAGATAAGGATAATCTAGATATAAGAATATGAACAAATGAGTAGTCAAAATTCCTTGGAATCAATAAGTTTGAGATCTGCTTATAGAAGACATTACTTTAATAAGGACTGTGTGCAGAAGGAAACTATCCAAGTCCTACCAAATTATCAACACAGAAGCAGTTGTCAGAGAAGAGTGTGGGGACCAAAGTTGGTGTCAGAAGGGCTGAATTCCAGTTCTCTCTTTATTATTATAGTGAGATAACCGACCTCATGTGGGTTACTTGAATTCACTATAATTCAGATTTTTATAATCAAGCTTAACTATGTGAACAGTTAAAGAAAACAATGAACAAGAAAAAATGTGATTATTTTCAGCCAAATAAAATGTGAAAAATATTTCATTGTTAAATTTTACCAGTGTTAACAAAATCATATATCTAGTTACTCACAAGAGGTCTAAATGCAACTTATTTGTATTGACAGAATATGTAGACTACCTAAACTACTTATATTCTTTATTGAATGTGAAATGATTAGCCATAGTTGTAATTTCCTGATCAAAAAAGGTTAAATATGTTTAAGAAACAGGCAGGTGCATTGGTGCATGTCTGTAATTCCAGCAATGTGGAGGCTGAGGCAGGAGGAGTACAGGTTCAAGGCCAGCTTCAGCAATTTAGTGAGGCTGTAAGCAACATAGTGAAACCCTGTTTTACAAAAAAAAATAAATAAAAAGACTGGGGATGTAGGTCAGTGGTACAACACTACAGGATTAAATCCCCAGTACCACAAAATAGTAATAATAATATAATAATAATAACAATAATAATAATAATAATTTGAAGGAAAATATCAGTCTTTCAAATTACAATTTTGTCTCAATCTGTTTTGTCCTTGATTTGATGTAGTTATGATTTTTATCATATGCCCAGAAATAAAAACCATAAGATCTACAGATGTTTGTAGATTACTTCCCCGTGCTTTTTTGGTTTCATTTTTGTTTAACATAAAACTAAAAATGTTTCAGAAAAATATTGCCAAATTTGTATATTTTACAGTTTTATTCTCTAAATATCATCCACTTTTCTCATTCTTAGCATGTTAAGCTCTGTATTTTTATTAAAATCTGATATAATGGAAAGAAAAGCAGACACATGATCTTGTTCGGTATACAAAATTCTCAAACAGAAGAATTCAACCCTTCCTGGATTAGAAGTATATTTCATTGAAAAGAAGGTGCAACTTTAAAAGCCACGTGGTTTCACATGATAATGAAATAGTTTCTCTCCCCTTAGGTATATCCCCAGTATAATTTTTTCTGTCATAAATTTTAACTGAAACTAATATATGCCACTAATTCCTTATCTTCTATAGCTAAAGCTAAATTTACTATGTACTTAGTGGAAAAAGAAAATAAAAATTCACCATGTGTGAACTGAAGGTTTTTTCCCCATTTTCAAAATAGGACAAGCAATGTTTTTATTATTTCATTCAAAATACATAGCCCTTTTGAGACATGAGCAAACCAGTTTATCTCATAGGGACTTCAAATAGTGACATGTAGGATACAGGTGACAAGGACTTTTATATGAGTCCAAAGCAACTAGGTGTTTATAGGTTTCGTTTGTTTTTAATATGATTTTGTTTTTGATGCTTTAGCCATATTTTTTCAAAGGAAAGTAATGACGTTTAATTGAATTTTTGGTGGAATAAAGATTGGACCATTGTCAAGAGAGTTGTGGACTCCATCATTGACTCACCATAGGCCTCCAGTTTCCATGTCTTTAAAATAAGAACAGCAAAACTTGATCTTGTCAACCTCATAGAGATTACTGCTAGAAAAAAACTAGATGAGCTACTGGAATATCTTCATTTTTAAGAGGAAATATCATTTGCAGTTTTTTGCAATATTATAAAATTCTCCTTTACATTCCATCTTAAAGGAATATTTCTAATCTGCCTTGAGACCCATCTCTGATTCCAGAAATTTAATGGATATCCCATTTTTTTCAAACTATATATACATATATGTGTGTGTATACATATACATGTACATGTATACACACACATACACATACACATACACACACATATATATGCATACATACATATATATATACACATATATTTTAAATTATATGTCTCACAGTGTCATTTAACCACTGATCCACATCCCCAGTCTTTTATTTATTTCTTTATTTTTACTAAGAGACAGGGTCTCACTAAGTTGCTGAGGGCCATGCAGGGTTGCTGAGGCTGAGGCTGGCTTTTGACCTTGCCATTCTCCTGCTTTAGCCTCCCAAGCTGCTGAGATTACAGGCATGCTCTCCCAGATGCAAACTGCATATTTTGAGTTACAGTAAAAGTTAGAAATTCCTCTAGCTGCTGGGATACCTGTGTCCAAAAGAAACCACTTCCCTTAGATGTTTATATACTATGACATTGACAGACCCAGTACAATTTAAAAAACATTATTCTCTTAGGTGTAGATAAGTTATATAAAGAAAATAAAGCCAGCTAATTGAGTAAAAAGTGTCAAAGGAGGGGGACATTTTCATATCCAGTGGGAAGAGAAGACAAGATCTGTCTGAGATGGTAACGTATGAGCCAAAACATGAAGTTTGAGAAGAGCCATATCATCCAAAGGTCTTAGAGAGGCAGAAGGATTCTCTCTCTCTCTCTCTCTCTCTCTCTCTCTCTCTCTCTCCTCAGTGTGAAACTTTAGCACTGCCTTCCTTCCCTTTTAACATCTGCTTTGACATTCAGGGACACCTGCCCTCAGACTGCCTCCTCTCCTATGGGAATATGGGTTTCAGTTCTTTTCCTCTTCCAACAGGAATCACCACACTCTTCAAAAAGAGATAAAATTATTTTGTTCTGCCCATCATTGACCTACTTAAACCTTTGCAGTCATCTGTCAAGGGGGCACCTGATTTATTTATACTCCCAGGAGTACCTAATTTACTTTCTGTAATTTTTTTCTAAAGGACCTCTGGAAATTCTTTCTATTTGGGCATAGCTATGTGGCTCAATTTTGGTTCATGGATCTAGATCTTAGGAATAAGAATTGTTAGTCAAATCTTCCCAGTAGAGCTTAACTGGGACCCCTCCAAGGCCTCTCCAAACAGCAAGAAGATGTGGTTCCTAGATGAAAGGCCTCCTGGGACAAGGCTACCACAAAAGAAATGATATAGACCATCCTCTCACCTGCTAAAGTCTGTAAGGCCTGAGGTGGGTGGCAACTGTGGAGGGCAGAGTGGGAAGACAGCTGCTGTATGCAGGGAATTCACCTGATGGCTCCTCACAAGGAAAATGCCTTTTGGGATTCTCTGGCTTCAAGCACCTGATACCCAACTGCATCCCTGTAGAGTTTTTAGTTGGCCTTTCAGCCACTTTTTCAGTTTTGAGCAGCTTTCCAGACAGTGGGAATGCAGCCCATGTACTTCCATTGAAGGAAATTTTAGATTGTTCTGTAATACATGGCTTATTAATTCCTCCCACAATGACATAATTTAGAATTTCTAGTCTTCTAAATTTGGTGTGTCATGCTATTAAAGAAACCTTTGTGAGAGATCTGACTATTCTTTATATACCAAACCAGGAGCTTTCCTCTTCTTTTTCTTCTTTCTGAGATGAAGTCAGGAATCTTGACACCTGAATCCAAATATTTGTTCACACTGTAATGTTCTCCTACTGTAGGTCAGAAAGAAAATGTTCCACTAATACTGCATTTGTATTAGTTTCTTATGGGGAAGGTAAAGTTGCTTAAAGAAAAATTCTGATGATTCTTCTCTCATATAGTCAGTTTCAGTAATTCTAACTTTAAAAGAATTTTGACCTTTATTTCTGTGTCTTTCTGGTTGCATTTTAAATAGCACAAGGGTTTCTATCTTTATTTATCATGCCTCTTAAGTCCATGAGTTGTCAGCCATAGTGAAAATAAACAATGAGCTCTTGGGCTGGGGATGTGTCTAGGTGATAGAGTGTGTGCCCAGCATGCGTGAGGCCCTGGGTTCAATCCTTAGCACTGCAAAATAATAATAATAATAATAATAATAATAATAATAATAATAATAATTAACTCAGCTTTTTATCCAAGTTTTAAGTGGATAGAATTGGCACAGAATCCTGAAATTGTCCCAAATATCACCTGTTTCATAGAATTGCCCCTAAAATGCCTACTACTGCACCCACCAAGAAAGAAATAATAACTGTATTTCTAGAAGGTCACTGAAATAATGAGGATTCTGAAAAAGTGAATGTTTAAAGGAAATAAATCAATGTATCATACTAAAATTATTTTTACACATTTCTTCCTTAGACACTTACTGGTTTTTCACATTTTTCCTATTCAAGGTAGTGCCCAAACTTCTTGCCTTTTCTGTCATACATAACCCTCCAAATTCACTCCCTTTGTTTCTGTGTGGTGATGTCTTGATTTGCAGACAGGCACTCTCTGGTATGCATACAATGGGCCCTTTTTTTTATTCTGATTGTTTTTCTTGTGGGCTTGCATCTCCTTTTCCTTCACCCCATGCCTACCACCATAATTCATGTAAAAAATAAAAATAATAATGAAAACAAGAAATCATTTTTGGTTGTGGCTTATTGATAGAAAAAAAAAAGGTTTACTTCAACAACATTTACAGACACTTACTGAATACCATGGACTGAAATGGTCAGAATAATAAGTTATTCTTTAAACACAATTATGCTCTTAAAATATTTTAGCTTGAGTTGTCTGCTTTGATTCAGCTTCATACAAAGGCTGCTCTTAGACGTTTCCCCAAAGGCCCAGAGACTACTGCTCAGATTTACATCAATGAAAACAGAAATGTATCTATTCAGTGTGGAGAAGTGATGAATGCTAAGCGAATATGCCAGAAACCGATTTATTTTATAAACCAGTATGCTGATTCATTAAATGAAATGAGAGATGAATCTGGTGAGATAACTGGCATCAATCACTTGAACAGAGCACTTGCTCTTAATGAATAAGTCCATTGAGGAGACTAAATTGCAGATAAGACATAATCTTGGTACAGGGAATTAGGGAGAAGAGATAGAAATGTTAAGAGGTCTTCTTTCAAACTCAGGTTTCTTTAACTTGTTCCTCCCCATTCTGGAGATATTGCAGTCTGAGAATCTGGCAGCCAACACTCAAATGATGGTCTTAACCTTCAGTTGACTTTTATCTCTTCTCCATTCAGACCTTCATCCTTGTTTCAGGACAATAAACTCCAACATGATTATGAAGATTTAGCCAGGGTTCACTTTGCATTCATATTTTGTCTCCTATACCTTGGAAGTAAACTAGAGAATACAGTAAAGAGATTTTGGATGTACCTTAAACTCATCAGTCATAATTTATATAAACCATCATTTTTTTAAATTTTATTCATTTATATGCAGTGCTGGAGATCAAACCCAGGGCCTCACACATGCCAGTCAAGTGCTGTACCACTGAGCCACAACTCCAGCCCCTAAACCATCATTTTAATGAGTTTTTTCAACAGACGAATAAATATGTTTTTCCCAACATAATGCTTATTAGTTTTACTCTTCAAGAGATAACATTATCGCTGTTCAATTTAGCAACTACTTACTGAACTCCTAAAGAGCAACAGAACTCTCTATAGGAAACAAAATGAGCAAGACAATCCTTTACAGTATCTTCCAGTAAGATTAGAGCAAAAACAATGACAAGTGGTAATAATTATTTTACAGAATTAAAAAATTATATTCTATTCTAGAAATTGAGACAATCACATAACAGCATGTGAGAACTGCATGGCTTTTGAGCTGAACCTTCTACAGTATGTATGGTTTTTCCAAGAGATATAAGAAAAAAGGTATTCCACATAGTTGAAAAGATATTGGGGAGCCACAGCCTGGAGAGAGAAACTCTCTTAAAACATTCAGAGAAAATTTATGATATGGATCCTGTCTGACAACTTCCAGGATTGTATGCAAAAGACCTGATCCACTAATTATTTTGTGAAACAAAACATCCCCACATACACCCCAAAATTCTATCTCTAATTGGAAAAACTGACCAAGTTAGTTGTTGGTAACACTTGGACTTGAAAAGTAATAAGTGTCTTTTCAGGGGTAACCAGTCGTCAATTGCTGATCCTTATGTAACCATTTATTGCTAATGGTGTGAAAGGAAACATGTAAAATTAATATAAATCCTTTGAATTCTGAAATTTTTAATCCATGTATGCTCTGAGCTGCTTGATTATGTGCCATTTTTTATTATGTGGCTTCACTCAGAAGTGTTATCTTTTGTGGTATTCTAATTAGTGAAAAATCAATAGTTATTAAAAATATAGTATGAAATAAATGTCAAGGTAGCTTTTAATTCATTACAGTATTTTTTTCCAACTGAAATGACTAACGTTTTGATTTCATCTGTGACATGTGAACAATAGAAAGGGATCTCACTATATGTGGTTTTTAATTTTTTTCAAGTTCCTCTTTCAATCTCTTTCCAATTCTTGAGGTATAACATATGACTTTCTGGCTTCAAATGAATTACCTCTGAGACATTTCTATAGTTTATGACAAATATTTTCTACTTAATTCCAGGAGAGAAACTTTTCTCATATTGTTCAGGCTCTTTTATTGGCTTGATATGCTTATAACAAAGAGAAAAACATAGCATCCTTAGATACTTTCTTCCAGCTTTCACTTTGTGCTCTCTTCCAACACACACTGGTACCTAAGAACAAGCTGAGGACCATGGAGAAGGGGTAACCCAATTTGGGTGAATGTGACCTATTAGGACAGGGTTTTTTAAAAAATTGTAATGATAATTTGACTAAGAACCACTGTGGGAATAAATGATCCATATGAGATTTTGTATTTAATTCATTCTTGGTTTCACTAAAAAAAGTACAGAAATATAAGCATACTATTCCACCAGGTCATCAGACTTGGCAGCCACAGGCAGGATTGTGAGTTGGTTAAGCTCTGAAGTCAGATGGCCACATTTGAATCATAACTTCACTAACTGTGTCTTTGGGCAAGTGACTTACCCTTTTACTTTTAGATTATTTTTCTATTTTATCCAATTAGTTATCTCTTTTTCAGTGATAACCAATCATCAATTGCTGATCCTTAGTATTTTCCTGTTATATATCATGACTGAATGTAATGGTGTATATAAGATCCTATCACAATGCCCAACACAGAATAATAAAGCAATAAGTAGCAATTATCATTAAAAATGGGAATACTGTAACACCTACTTTTTTCAGTGTAGGTGTTTGTATACCACTTTTGGTTATGTTTTAATATACCTGGTTCTATTTTAATATACTATAGGACACCCATGGCTATTACTGGAACACAATTTAAAAATACCTTCACTGTACCCAGTGAAGCAATAGAAAGAGATGTATTTGTGTGATTGCTATCCAAATCATTGAATCACAGAGACATTATTGGTATAGGGACTTCCATTTACCCCAGATAGGAAATTTCTCTCAGTAGTGATGATGTCTTTTCACATTGGTATATGGATAGATTCCACTCTAACTTTTTAGTGAGACAAATGATAGGCCACTATAGAAATTCATCTATGGAAACAGGCTGGTGTATGTGCATATACACAAGTACAAATATTGTACATGCACATTCACCTGTGAACAAATACATACAGAATTGGAGAAGGATTGCTTGGTTCTTATATCTTTAATATATGCCTATTTTATTCAGGTCACAGTGGGAAATTGAAAGTTATTTTAGGGTTACTTTAGATGTATATAATTGACTCAAGACTCAGAGCAAAAATTCTGAGACTATACATATATCCACTAATGTTCTGATGTAAATTAGTTATTTTTACCAAGATGCTAGAAAGAAGACAAGATAAGATGTAAGATTTTTAATGTTTCCCTTTTCTACAAGGGTAACTAATGTTGGAACTGCATGGGTGGCAGATTTAGGATGGAAGCAGAGCTCTTAAAGCAAGAATATCTCTTGGACATTTTTCTCTATTCTCGGCACTTTTGAATACACAAATGCTAATGTATTAAATTATTTCTCTACTACCATATTATTCACCAATGCTTCTTGTGAATTTGTTGTGGAGGACTGAGGCATGTAGTACAATGTCTGTCCTATGTAACTACTCAGAAAGTGGTGTCTATTACTATTTAACTGTTTCAGGTATTACCTGGGTCTCTCATTCTTCCAACATCAGTGTTATTTTCTTACCACCCATTGTCTTTGGGGAGATAGTTTCAATCTTTCTTGGTTACAGATTCCTTGGGGAACTTGATAACAACTGTGTATACTTTTTTATGTATATACTTACATGCATTTCACATGCACAGTTCCCATTCCTATTTTAGAATTTTCACCTATTTTTGAATTGAGTCTTGGCACACCAGGTTAAGAACTCTGCTACTGGATCAGAAACTGTTCTTTCTTTCTTTAAAGAAATTTATCACAAATAATGTTGATTCAATTCTAAAATACACTGGGGCACATACTCCAAGTTACTTCCTTGAATCCTTTCTTTTGGGTCTTGAGATAGATCCCAGGATCCCTGATGCTCTAAAATTTCTTCAGTATGCTAAGAGTGCTTCATAGAGAGGAAGGGGCAATGTGAAGTTAATTAGTTCCTCCTGGGATCTGGGGTAATATGCAATTCAAAATAAGGTATTCAAATTTAATAAGATAATATAGTTTATATATACACCATGTATTATATACCATCTGAGAGAGTTCAGGGAAAAACACTCCATAATGAAACAGATTACCATTTCTTTAATAAAACATATAGATATACACACTAACTGTGTTAAAGGCTGTAGATTCACTCACAGAAGTTTTTCAAGAAAAGTTTTGCCTCCAAATGAGTCACATTATAATTTTTTTAAACCCAAAACAAACAAAAATGATTTTCCATTTTCCAAGCTTTTAATAAATCAAAATTGCCATTATAGAATTGTATCTCTGTAGGTAAATTCAAGTATCTGAGAAGCAGTAAAAACTTACATTCATCTCTATTTTTCAACTTCACTTAAAGGAATATAAATTGCATACTAGAAACAGCACTAGATATCCTGTAGTTTACCAAGATGGATGATTTGTGAATTTTAAATTACATAAACTGAAATAAGCACATATAAATTCATACATATGCATATGTATTTATTATATTATGTTTATTATTCTACATAATTCTTCTCTTAGCAGCATTTAGCAATGCATCCCAGTAGCTCTATTTGAACTAATACAAATTGTTTGCCTAGCCCAATATGAACATATAAATCATTGAAAACAGACTTGAGAATCATAGCTGAAAATTATAAACCTATCTCTGCAATGACATATTTTTATGCAAAGAAAATGAGTTGAGTACTTGAATCTGGAGTCCCTCTCAGCTTCACTTGAAATAATTTTCCCTGAAAATTGCATAACATGAGTTCACTGATAAGAAAAGCAATGAGTTTTAATAAAATAAGTATGTCTAAATTTAAACTGCCTTTAAGATTTCAAATGCCACAAGGGAAAAAATCTTCCTCAAAGGTTTAAAATCTGCTGAAAACATTAAAGGAAATGCCAAATAATAATAAAACAAAGTAAACCAAACATCTCTATATCTTTATCCATATTTATATTTATTTATCTGATTGTATTCAAGTCACTACTAAAAAAAAAAACGTGTTATCAATGTAAAAAGCTAAAGCCTGTTCCTCCCTTTGAAGAAAAATCTAACTTCCAGGATGAAGTCAAGATGGTAGATTAGAGACACCCAGCAGTCACCTGCTTCGCCAGAAGATGGAACCAAAACAATAGGTGTGTAACTACATGTTGAGGTAGGGATATGTAAAAAGCCCTGATGTTCAACAGTAGAGGGTCAGTGATTAGGTGAAAACTAGAAATATTAGATATTAATATAGTAAGAGAAGCAGAGTATCCCAACATGCAGTGTTCAGTGGCTCTTCAAGAATTGGGGAATTACCTCTCCAAGGGGGGTATAAATGAAAAAGAGAGTCCCAGCAATCTCCACAAGCTCAGAACTCTGCACCAACTAAACATTGTCTAAACTAAGAGACCTGGACTCCCCCGAGCAATCTGGTGCACATGTTCTCTGCGTATTCATATAATGCCATAACTGAGAGACATCTTTAAAAGTCTCCTAGTGTTATAGCCAGCTGTTTTGGTAATCAAAAGCCCCAGAATTTTTGTATATCCAAAACCCAATGGCCTCTTTTTTTGCACTGGCTCAGTGGGCAGCAATTCCGGGAGAGTTGTAGCACAAAGGAATGATTGACAACAAATCCACAGAGAATTCTATGTTGTGGGATGTGTAGACTATGATGTAGAAGGAAGCAGAAGCATCTTTCTTTTTAAATTGGTGGTTCTGCAAATCTGCTATTAGAGCAAGAGGATATAACAATCTTGTGTGTTTTCATGCTCAATCTAAGTTTGGTGGCAAAAGGATCATGGGTGGTGGACCATATGAAGTTTTCCATCCCCACTCCCAGCACAGAATTTTGTGATCCCATGGATTCTCCCCCAACCCATCCCCACTCCGTGGAGATGACCAGGATGCACCCCAGTGTTTTTCCAGCATTGGTAACATGTAGCTTAGGGAGCTCGGAAAGCAAACATTGCTTAGCGACTTGAGCTTTCAGCGCTGGCTCAGTAATGCACCGCAGGGCAGGCTTAGGCCTTCGGAGCATGCAGCCCAAGGGACTATGGAGAGAACTATTGCCTAGAGAGTTCTGCATTTCACAATAGCTTGTTCCAATTTAAAAAGCAGCTGAGAGGAACTACAAAAAGTTTCATCCACAAATCACTCCCACCAGTCACCTGGTGAGCACTAAAATGGAAAGAACTGGGGGGTGGGCGCCTGGGTAAATAACCCCTATCTATTTTCATTATTTTTTTCTTTCTCCTCTTTCAACTTGTTATTTTTTTCCTCTTTTTCCTTTCTCACTTTTTTTTAAAAAACCTTTTCTCTTGTATTTTTTACCCTCTTTTCTTTCTTTTATAAATCTTTTTTATTTATTCACTATTTCCCTACCCTATCTTTGGTGGTGGTGGTTGTTGCTACTCCTGCTGTTTTGTTGTTTTTATACATTTTTGTTTATGTAACCTTGGATCTGAGTCCAGGACCTAGCACACATTAGGTGAGTGGGAGACTCCACCACTGAGATACACTGCCCAGTCCAGAGGAATTGCTTCAAGCTCCTCAGTCCTACGCAAACCTTGGCAAATACTTCAAAATTAATGAATGGGGGAACACAAAATCCCACCTGAGAACATATCCACAAGTGTGCACAGCTGCAGAGGTATAATGACCCAGATAGCTACAGCCATATGATTCTCAACAAAGATGCCGAAAACATACAATGGAGAAAGGACAGCCCTTTCAACAAATGGACCTGGGGAAACTGATATCCTTTTGTAGAAGATTGAAACTAGGCCCTTATCTTTCACCCTGTACAAAACAATCAACTCAAAATGGATCAAAGACCTTAATGTGAGCCCCAAAACTTTGAAACTACTAGAAGAAAACATAGGGGAAGCACTTCAAGAATCTGACAAGAGGCAATGATTTCCTGGATAGGATTCCATCAGCTCAGGAAAGATAAACAAGAAATGACATCAAATTAAAAAGCTTCCACAGAGTGAAGAGACAACCTGAAAAATGGGAGAATGTCTGCCATCTGTTCATCTGACAGATGATTAACATCAGAATATATAAAGAACTCAAAAAATGTAATAGCCAGTCTCAGTGATGCATGCCTGTATCCCCAGCAGTTCAGGAGGCTGAGGCATGAGGATCATGAGTTTAAAGTCAGCCTCAGCAACTTAGTGAGGCACTAACTCAGTGAGACCCTGTCTCTAAATAAAATACAAAAAGGGCTGAGGATGTGGCTCAGTGGTTAAGGGTCCCTGGGTTCAATCTCTGGTACCAAAAATAAAGTAACAACAATCACAAAATAATCCAATCATAAATGAGCAAAGTACCTGAATAAACAGTTCTCAAAAGAAGTACCTATGGTCAATAAATGTATAAAAAATGCTCACCATCTTTAACTATCAGGGAAATACAAGTCAAGGTGACATTGAGACTTCATTTTACCTCAGTTAAAATAGTGACTATAAAAAAATTAAGAAATTCTGGTAAAGATGTGGACAAAAAAGAACCTTTATACGGTTAGTGGGAATATAAATTAGAATTATTATGGAAAGTAGTATGGTGTTTACTCAAAAAAATTAAACATACAACTACCATATTATCCAGCAATATCACTCCTGTGTATATATGCAAAGGAAATCAAGTCAGCATACAAAGGAATAACCTACAAATCCATGTTTAATGAAGCATTACTCACAATATTCAAGATACAGAATTAGGCTAGGTGCCTGTCCACAGATGAATAGATAAAGAAAACATGGTATATATATACAATGGAGTATTACTCAGCCTTAAAGAAGAATGGAATTACAAAACTTGCAAGAAAATGGATGGAACTGGAGAACATTTTGTTGTGTGAAGACAGAAAGCCAAGTATCACATTTTTTTCTCATATGCAGAAATAAAAAAAAAAGTCACCTGAAATAGAAGAAGGACTATCAGGGACTGAGAAGGGGTAAGGAGGAAGGGGGAGAAAGGGAAGGGGAGAAAGAAGGGAGGTCAGGAGAATGTAGAAAGAAGAATTGAAAGGATCAATATATGATATGTGCATGTATGGAAATGTCACAGTGAAACCAATTATTTTATACAATTAGTATGTGTTAATTTTTAAAAGATCTAAATTCTACATATGGAGAATGACACATTTTTATGCCTCTTTCACTCCCATCTTTTGAGGATCCACTTGTTGATCCCCACCTTGTAGGAGAGGTTCAACTTGCTATTTTAGGATCTTCAGGAGAACTTGAGATTGAAATTAAAAGAAGACAGATTGACAAGAGAAAAACAAACAAATTTATTATATATTTTATAAGAGATAGGTGTGGGTACTGGTAAGGAAATGAAGACCCAGAAGAGTAATAACACCCAAATGCTTTTACAGTAGGTTTAATAAACACAGGTAATTGTTGGGAAGTAACTAAAATATGTTGGAAATGTAAAGGACCACAGATAGTTATTTTAACAAGGTCTGTCTGTACAAAATTTTCTGGGTTTCAATTCCTTCATTTCTGGTGGTAAGGATGTTCCTTTTCTTCTGGACTAGAAGAAATTGAAATTTTATATCCTGTTTTCAAGAAAAAGAGAGGAGATCAGAATGCTCTTCTTGTAGCTGCTATTTTTTAAGTATCTTTAGCTCAATATAATCCTTATGTCAAAGTGGCATACTTGGAGTGGCAAATTCTGCCACTTTTCAACCTACTGGTGTTCCAAATTTGGCTTTCTCCTTTGAAGGAATCTAAAAGGAATACCAGAAATACTCTCTCATGAGAAGAAATACAATCTGGTTAGAAAAGATGACACAGAGCAATATGGATAAAAACAACACACAGTGTGATATAAAGTGTTTTGCACATAGGGTCTCAGTACATATCTGTTGTGTAAGTATTGAACATTTACCTTTACAGTTAATTCTTCTGAACCCTTATTAGTATTTCTTCAGATCCCGAGAGGACATATACTTTGGGGGTAGAGAGAGAGAGAGAAACATTACATTGAAACATATAAAATTGCTACTCTGTGGACTTGAAGATAGCCAAATTCCAGCAATTTCATATGATTTGCTGTACATAAGTCTTGATTTAGGATCTATTGCTTTAAGTCAATAACTCTTTTGTTCATCTTCTGAACTCGATCTTAGACATTTTGTCCAAGAACAACAATCCCTCACCATGAATTAGTCCCTAAAATTTAAGTACCTCCAGATCTTCCTAATACTGTTTACCCTATAGCATGGACATGTCCTGGGCATTTGTTCAATAGGCCTTATATCATGGTACTCTTCCCTTCACATTTGCACATACCAACAGTGAATTATTTCCTAAATTTTGCTCCATAGGTTCCTTGTTTGCCTCATCAAAGTCCCAACCCTGCATAACATAACAGTTGATATCAACCCAGAGCTGACTGAATACAACCATCCAAATTCAACTGATATTTTCTCACCCCTAAGTGGATGATTTTCACCCTAATCATATTTACCTCTTCTGCTTCATTTGACACTGAGTCATTCTATCCTTCCCAAATATCTTTCTTGTTTTAGCTCTCCTAAAGCAGCTGCCTCAATTCTCTTTTTACCTAACTTCTTGAACCTCACAATAATCACCAACCTTTTGAATCTATCAAATACTTGGTCCCTGACTTCCTGCCTTCTCATTTCAAAGCATATCTGGTCAATCTTCTTCTGAAGTGACTTCAATTACTATGTACTGTTAATTCTTTCAATACCCACTGCTATCCCAGACTTCAGCTCTTTACTGCCTTCTCAACCTGTAGGTGCCATAGACTCATTTTTTCCTTCTCTTCCAGTTCTTTTTTTTCCTTAGTCAGTGAAACCATCCAGTTACATACTTATGGTACAACTTTAGAATTTTTCTCTGATCCCTCCCTTTCTCTTGCCTCCTCATCACCAATCCACCATCCAGTCTTTTCATTCTTTTTTATCTGAAAGCCTCTTTAAACTGTTTCTTCCTTCTCATCTTTGTTGCATTTGCACCAGACATCATCAAAGATTACTCAATATCCTCCTTGGATAAAACCTCTGAATGTGGTCATTTCCCTTTCATCTGAGACCAGCATGAGAAACATCTAGAAACTTCTACTGTGATAGTATCAATCATTTTCATACTGCTTAGTATATAAAAATTTCCATATAAGAAAAGATTTCCTGTATTGCTTTTTTATGAAACATGCTAAAAATTGATATAAAATGCTTGTGCTATAAAATAGTTTATGGAAAATATTTCTAGAAAAGCTATCTATGTGACATATACAGTGAGTCCAATTGTCAATGGTTTTTAAACACAAGATATTCTTGACAAACTTCTGATGCTGGAACCCAGTAAATGCTTACTTAGAAAGGTACTCCAAAAGGCATTAAAATTCCTCTTAATATCTTCTAAATTTTGTGCTTAGAAATAAAATACATTGATTTAGTTTTAATTGCTTTGGGAGTTGTATAAAATATTTCCTATAAATGAGCATAGATTATTCATACATAACTGGTAAGGACTGAAAAATGGTACAGGATAGGAAAATTGAAAAACTGGGTTTGAAGGTTTGAAAGGCATATTTATTATAATACATTCAGAAATGTTTTTCAATTATGATTAAAGATACCTCATAAAACCTAGTAAGCTTGTCATTCTGTGGCAAGTCACCTAGGTATTGCTTAGGAACCCACAAGGGGGAGTGATGTCAAAAATAATACAAGGAGCAGTGCATTATTCTTATTTCAAAAGAGCTTATAAAAGAGTAGTGTAAATAAAACAGATAAATAATTATAATATTCTAGCAGCATATGATATGTCTTATACAAACTGGTCACAGAGTGTTAAGTGATATAATGTGCACAAAATCACTCATTTTCATTTTTGCACTTATTTCTTTTACTTGCCTTTGAAAAACTCTGATGAAAACTCCTTCTAAATTCCTGCCCAAACAGGTCTCATGGAATAAGAAAGAAGATACACAAGAGTATAAAGAGGAGAAAGTAATGAACTCTGGTTAAAGATTAAAGCTTTTTTAGAAGAAAATTTCTCAGGGTTTAATGTGGATCCAGTACTGCATTTTTTAGGCAATAATGGATGGAATGACCTTTGGAAAGTACTTCTTTCTTTAAGAGTGGAAAAGAATGTTTGTTTGAGTGGATAAAAATAATTTTATGCTCAAATATAAAGGGATTGAGGAGAAAACAATGACAAGAAATACTGGAGAATGGAGAGACTCTATTCCTCTTTTTTCAGCTGCTTCTTCATTGTAGGAAGAGAATCTCATTATTGAATCATCCATGGGAGCTTTTAAAAATCCCTATTCTGTAACTTCATTCCAGAGAACTTAAATTCAAGTCTTTGGGGATGATTCACACACGGTATTTTTCAGTAAGCTCCATGGGGGATTCTAATATGAAACCAGAGTTGAGAACTTCTGCCATAAGAGATCTAAAAGAGAGAATCCAAGGACTTTAACAAAGAACCTGAAAGGAGGGGATATGTTACCCTGAGCTAGTGTCACATAGATCACTGATTCTAGTAAGACTAGTAGTCCTAGTAGGAATGTAGGATTCAAAATAAACAAGAGAGATCTCAATTCTTTGCCAATGAAAAGGAGAGGTTTGTATTGAATGATGTCAAAAATTACCATTTGCTATAGCATTTTGGACTGACTAAAGCTGGAGATATATAGTGAGAAAAAGTTTCCCCAGCTATTAAATCACTGATGTAATATTTCTTCTTCTTGTTTGAATCTAAAATACTGAGTGATGGTCCACTAATAAAGATACTTTCAGTAAAACACACAATAAATAATCTAAGCATTTGAGAAGATGGTAATATGGAAAGTCAGATGTGAAATGGGAATGTGGGCAGATGATTTTCAAAGCTCTTATCTCTTGATAGCAGTAAATGTATTTTCCTCTTACAAAATTCATGTTCTATTCATTGCATGCTTAGCACATTTGGGTGTGTAAAGGCACCTCTCACTTATTCTCATTCTGAAAATTCTCATTCTGAAAATGTGCCAGTTCCTACCAAGGAACTGAAAAGGAAAGCTACAGTTGGTTGTAAAAACATGATGGATGATTTAGGTGGCTGTATTCGGCTGTAAGCAATAAACGCTGAGCTTGGCAGAAAGTACTATAGGTGAAATGCAAGTGATTTACTAGATATCTAAAGCACATGAGATTTGTAATGCATGAGACCCTCAGGCCCATCACTTCTCTTCAGTAAAGGAAAACAATATTTTGGAGAAAAAATGACACACTTAATTTCAACTTTGTGTTGTAAAACAAAAAGGCAGCCTCATTTTCATTTTATTATTATTTTTCCCTTTCATAAAGCATTTTTACATCCATTTAAAGTGCAAATGGTTTCTTAAGAAGCAGACAATACAGCATGTTAGAAACAATATCTATTGGTTGGCAGTTATTATTGCCATTCTGTCCTTAAATGATTGGTGGGATCAAAATGAGAACTGTGACAAACCCGTTGTATTATGATTGACTCTCCTGAGAACTGATTCTAATAGCTTAGTGCACTTTAAGGCAGATGTGTATCCAGGTGATTGCCATGGTTACATATAGATACTGAAAATAGTCTTGGCATCCTTGAAAAAACAGCCAAAGAAAAAAATAGTAAAAGACATAATGTTCTCACTGAACTGATAGTACAAAATTTAGTCATAAAAGATCATGGACCCAAATCTCAACTATGTTAATGATTTATAGTGTGAATGCCATAGATTTTCTGTAATTAATTGTATCATCCAGTGAAGTACTGACCTATTTTGCATTTGCAATGTAAGAGACAAATAAAACCTCTTCCAAGACACTTTAAAAATATATTCTGCATTTCAAAATAAATGTTAAACAATAATAATGATGATGGAATAGCTGATATAATGCAAATTTTAAATGGAGCACAGTAACTTTCTAATTACAGGCTACATTTTATTCTTTGTAAGTGTAATTAGAAAGAGACCATGTTCCTTTAATTAGAAATTTAATTAGATTGCGACCTCTTTTCCTGTCTTATTGTCTTGGACCGCAGGCCAGGAGTAAATTACAAATCCCATGACCCATGTGTCTAGAGCCCCCAAAACCAAACTGTTTATACACAAATAGGATTATAAGCAATAGTATTAGGACTTACATGTCAGATGGGGACTTCTTAGGTTATGGAATAGTTCTCCTATTAGAGAAAAGATTTTGTGGATAAATGAAGATATTTTCCCAGATCAAACCAATTGAGCAAGGTCCTAAATTATGTTCTTCAGATGCTGTTTCCCTTGTCCAGTTGCTCTCATATTTTAGTATGCATGCATGAGAATTACCTAAAGGAGTTTTTAAAACAAATATTTCTGGGTTCCACACATAAAGTTCCTATTTCAGTGAACCTCAGACTCACTGAACAAAGGTGAATGAGTTTCCTTATTGTGTGATATCTCAGAACCTCTGACTATTAACATGCTTTGGGAATCTCCAAGAAGAATATATTACATATTGCTCCTCAAATACATTTAACCTTCCCTCCTGTTTCAATGTCTGTAACTTCCTTTAAAATACTGCAGCACTGACAACATGATGGACTGAATATATTACTTAGTTTAAGCTAGACTCTGTAGGTAGTGAGTTACCCTTAATAATAATTTCAATCTGGGCATAGTGGTGCTTGTCTGTCATCTCAGCAACTCGGTAAGTTGACACAGGGGATCCCAAATCACCAGCCTTGGCAGCTTAGTAAGACCCTGTCTCAAAAATATTTTTTAAAAAAGAGTGGGTGTATATCTTGGTGTTACAGCTCCCCTAGGTTCAAATCCCAGAACCAAAAGGTAAAATAAAATAATTTTTGAAAGGAGGTCCTTATAAGCAATTTGGCTCTGTATCTCAGAGTTACATTAGAGGTTTTGCTGTTTTACAAAGTGTTCTTAGAATAACAGTTGTTATTCAGCTTAGCAGAATATTAAAGATGAGTTTCCATTGGCATAGTTAGAGATTTTCCCATGTGTGTACTAGCTAAAATACTGTAGAAATATTCACTACCTTTGCATAAACAGGGTGTATAAATTTAGTGAAGTCTCACCCTTTAATGTAAGAAATGGTACAACTCCTGCTTCTGGAAGTTTCTTGACTGTATGAGTCCTACTATCAAAATTATCTGTATTCTTTGTCTAATATCATATTTGCCTTGGGTGAAATATCATTTTACAAAATGGTATTGGACCACTTTAAAAAGATTTGTGACTTCATAGAGTAGACTGGCTTTGTTTGTCCTTGCTTGTTAATAAACATCTAAAGAAGAATTACTCTGAGATTTGGTCCCATTATAATCTAGAAGCACAATTCCTAGAGGGAGAGGCTAACCCTCTGTCACCTAACCAGTGGCAGTTATGGATACCTATAGAAAATAACATATTAGTTGTGCAAGATTAGGTTGCCTTGGGTCAGATCACAACACTGCCCCTGCTTCCCACTCCAATTCTTTCTTCAGTCTGTGTTTGTTTGTGAAGCAGTTCATGCAACCAATGCTCTTCAAAAACACTTGAGGAAATTCTGTATGATTATTTTCAACCTCTTAGAACAAAGGAGGGCTGCGTCTCAGAGAACTAAACAGCATCAGTAAACTGACACATAGCATCTTGATTGTGCTGTATGTGATGACGCCACAATGGGGAAAATAGGCATATAGAAGCAAAACAGTGAAGGAGGCAATGGTTCATGTATACATCCTTGGTAACAGTTTCCTAGGGAAAAATAGTTAATTTGCCTTACTTTATAGTATAATTGTATTTTGTGTAGAAAAGTAAGTGCTCTGGAGTCGGCAAAAACACTTTGTGTATAAAGTCTTACACATGAACAACACTGGGAAATTCAGAGATCATTTTATTCTCTTTTCATTTTGCTTAACTGAAAGTGAGATGCTTTCAGTTAAGCAAATAAATATAGATATAGAAAAAATTAAAATATAAATATAGAAAAATATTTAAAATATAATATAGAAATATAGAAAAAATTAAAACTCTTATCCCCAATATAATGTTGCTTACAAAACAGTTGCTCAGTAGTTCCCCATGTTTGCTTTAGGATCATTTTTGTTCAAGTATTATTGTTGTTTCTATTTCAACTTACTATATGAGCTTAGAATATATGGGGAAGGTAATTTGGTGGCATAATCAATTTGATCTGCAGGAGATGTTAAATGTGATTTTAAGCCATAATTATTGGAGAGCTCTCTGCTTTGGAATTATATTTGGGATCAGTTTTTGGTCATATCATTTACCAACTCACTGATCTTAATGTATATTCATAAACACCTAGCTCATGTGCTTTACATTTACTATTGCTTTTTGAAAAATTTGCTAATGTATTAGGATTTCAGTGTGATCCTCCCAAAATGGGACTAATAAGACTTTATCTTATAAGTGACTCATTCATTCATTCAAAAACATTTAATGATGTGTACATGTGCTAGATGCTGCTTGAAAGCTGGGGAAAAGAAGTGGAAAAACACATTAACTATTTTTATGAAATCCACATCAAGAAACAGAAGACAGGAAAGACTAATATGAAATATGTAGTATAATATCTAGGAGTCAGGATAAAGGAGTCAAGAGACTTATATGGATGCTGTTCTATTGGAAGTCAGGGATGGCCTTTCTCATAAGTGAGCATTTGAGAAGACTTGAAGTCTTCTGTGCTATGAGATAAAATGAGGTAGAACATGTATAAAATACATTGTAAAATATTTGACATGGAATAGGCTTGTAGTAAATTATACATTCTGGTATGTTATGACTACCATTATCAACATTATCACTGATATGAACATCTTTTCATTAATACCTCACTCATGTGCGTATTTGGTAGACAAACCTAAGAAAAGAATATTTAATTAATAAAAGGCCCTCACAAATTAACTACCACTTCAGGGGACCAGACTTCTTGATCCTGCTGTAGCAGAAGTCTGAGTTCTCACTACTGCTTTAGTGAAACCATTGTCATGATCATTGCAGTAGTTTGTGCTACCCAGATGATTATTGATAGAGGAAATATGTGTGAAAATAGCTACAAAATAGTATCAATTGACCCCATTACTTACTAGTTATTCTTTTTGTACCATATGATGCTAAGTGCTTTATATTCACTATTGCTTTTAATTCTCTTGACAATCCAATAAGATAGATATTGTTAAGATGTTGTTAAGTACCTTGTCCAGGATCTACCCACTTAGTATCACACCTGAGATTAGAGTCTATAGTCATGTAAAATAAAGCCCATAGCATTATTCATCACATTCCCAATGAAAAGTATATTGGTAATAAAGAAAATTATAACACTCTTTTACTTGTATATATTTCAGAAACATTACATAATTAATAACTAAACTTGTGTTCCTGACTCAGGAAGCCAGACATGTGTGTACTAATGAAAAATGTGTTTTGACTGTGCCCCCCAAAATTCACATGTTGAAACAATTGCCAATATGATAGAATACTTACATAGGTGATGCAGTCATGAGGGTGGAGTCCTAATGAGTGGTACTAGAAAAGTTGTAAAGGAAGTTGAAGGAAGTCCCTAGTCCCTTCTGTCCCTTCTGCCATGTGAGGGCACACTGTTTGAGGCACCATCTTGGAAGCAGATAATGGGCCCTCTGTAGATACTGAACCTCCCAGTGCCTTGATTTTGAACTTTCCAGATCCCAAAACTGTGAGCTAAAAAATTCTGTTGTTTAGAAATTACCTAGCAGCAAGCATTTTTTTTCTGGCAACACACATGGACTAAGACCAACACCAAATAACAAACATATAAATTTTTGGAGAACACATTTGTGCACCTGGAACTTTCTGCAGATCGCAATTCCTATAATTCCAAGCACTGAAAGAGTAAACATTCACTTTGACTTTGAAAAACTGTGCAGCCTCCTCTAAATTCCATGTTTACCTTATCTGTTTAGAATGTTATAGGACATGATCAAAAACTTCCAAACAGAATCACTCATATAATTCTAAATCATCACAAAAGTTTATTCAAGACATGAAGATTCTACAATTTAGGTGTAGTTTGAGAAAACCAAATACCTAGCTAAGACAGCTTATTTGATTTTTTACCTTTATTTAGTGGAATGGCCTGTGGTGGCACAAATAATATGAATAACTTTTGAATTATTATCCAGAGTAGGTTGTGGCTGGCCATGAATAGACAGAAAATTAGGTAGCAAATTTATTACAAAGTAAATCCTCTGTGACCTACTGTATTTCTTTCTGAGTGAAGTTCTTTAAAACATAATCCTATCACTTTTGGCTTGATTGAGCTAGTTGCTGTCTTCCCAGCTCAAGTACATCACAAAGTAGATTTTATTATATTTAATTTGACCTTGATAGATGCACCATAAAAGGATGATATAAGCTGGGAGCAGTGGTGCATGCTTGTAATCCCAGGGGCTTGGGAGGCTGAGGCAGGAGGATCATGAGTTCAAAGCCAGCTTCAGCAACTTAGCGAGGCCCTAAGCAACTCAGTGAGACCCTGTCTCTAAATAAAATACAAAATAGGGTGGGGGTGTGACTCAGTGGTTCAGTGCCCCTAAATTCAATCCCCAGTACCAAAACAAAAATAAGGTAATATAATCTCCATTTCTAAAGGATCTTGTACTCCAGCTCATAATGATTTCCAGAGACTCTGTGAAATTAAAAAAAAAATGGTTGAATTTGTCATGTCTAATTTTATTCCCCTAGATATTTTGGCATTTATTTCTTCATATTGGTTGTTTCATTTTATACTTAAGTGTATCCAATAGACAACCCTATGGATTGGAAGAGACTTACAGTAGTATGTCTCAATCATCATTCTTTCTGGCTACATCCCCTCTAATATTTAACATAATGCCTGGCATGTAGTGGGTACTTGTTTTGGGTTAGCTGTTTGAACCACTGTCTTAATGAAGTAATGAACATCAACCAGCAAATAAGCAGGCAACAGAAAGTTGACCTTCTCTTTTATCTGTTTGAAGTTCAATTCAGAGCCAGATAACTAATTGGCAAAATTTAGTTCATATAGATATAGTAGCAAATGCTTAATGATTTTCATTTACAAGAAACATTTATATCTTCATATGACTTTTTGTAAACATCAAACTAAGGAATCTTAACTGGAAATTCTAGGTTTTCACCGAGCAAATTCATGAGGAAGGCAGTGTAGAGAGGGGATTGCATAAGTTTTGTCATATTTTTCATCATCCAATATCTGAGAGTATACAATATGGATTAGATTTATTTTTCAGTTCTGTGACTCAAACTAGAACCTCACGAAAGTTCTCTACCACTGAGCTACATCCTCAGAAATGGACTAGAATTTTACTAAATCTGTTAGAATTTCAGATTTCAGACTATGTCCTATTTCTTTCTCTACATTTTTTCTGCAAATAAACAATTCTTCTTGAAAGCATAAAATAAGCACTAATTTGTGTAGAGGATGGATAGGACAAGGGAAGGTTTTGAAAGCTTTCTTTTGACATAATTTCTTAGTCTGTGCACCAGCATCTAAGAGCTTATATCACCTGAAATTTTAAGAAATTATGTTACTATGATTAAACAATGCTAAGTAATAAAATCTAGCTTAAAATTTCAAAACATACTTAAAATACATCAGTGCCCATTTTGGAATATGTGGAAGATTAATGTGCAACCCAAAATATCCTTAGTATTTCAGTGTTGTGGTATGTCAAACTCTTATTGCAGGTTAAAATATTAAGGCTGATATCTCAACTTCTTTTTGAAATGAGACTTCAAGAAGGGCAGGCACCATCCCTAAGCTCACCAGAGCAAACTCTGTAAGTTGAGGTGGCACAGGTAGTGCTGAACTAGTATTTTTGAGCCACAGGCTTTAGCAAAAGAGTCTCAGATTCCTGTTTGCCATATTCCAAACTGCTTTACTCCACCATGCCCTTCTGCTATTGTAGTCTGCCTTGCCTCAGTTCCAGAGCTATGGAGATGGACAACCATGAACTAAACCTCTGAAGCCATGAGCTAAAATAAATTTTTCCTTCTCTATGTTGTTCTTGTCAGTTATATTGGTCACAATTATATAAAAGCTGTTGAAAAACAGAAATTGGTACAAGTTAGGTCATATGGTTCAGAAGCCTTTGGAGCTGGTTTGCACGGGGAGGAATTTTGAAAAGTATAGAGATGCAAGCTGGAAAAGATTTAAAATGTTGTAAGTTGAACTTAATGGGCTATTCTCAAAGACTAAACTGCCAATAGGACTGTGAACTGTGAAAACTAGGCTCTTGAGGTTACAGAGGAGGACTCTACTGGGAATTGGACTAGAGTCCATTCATATTATGTTTTAGCAAAGAAGTCTACATATTTTGACCATGTCCTGGATGTTTTGTGGGACTGATTTTAAAGATGATGGACTAATTAATCTGGTGGAGGAAATTTCAAGGCAGCACAGCATTCAGGGTTGACAAGAATATTGCTGCTTTTAGCCAAGTTCACTATGATAATCAGGAACACAAGCAGAGAAGAAATATTTTAAAAACTTGAAGTTTGGCCAGAAAAGTGCAAGTAAAGCTGAGGGTAATGAAGGTATGGTTGTTAAAAAGATTAGAGCCACAAAATAAATACTGAGAATTTACCAAGAAACAGTAGGAAAGATGGCTTGAGGCCATCCCAGGAATTGGCAAGACCACACCTATCTCAATCTCAAGGATGTAAGTAAAATTACCTTTGAGAAGAGACTATGGGACACCCTTCCTGCACAGGGGGACCTAGGAAGTTTATTCACTATACTCATCTACCCAAACACTCCGAGGCTGCTGCAGCTGTGGTCCCAGAAGGCTGGGATGCTGCTCATGATGATGGCAGACCTTGGCAGCAACCATGTGGTGCTGGTTCCACAGAGATGTAGGATGCTGAAGTTAAGGGAGTCATAGAAGCTTCCACCACAATTTCAAAGGAAGGCCTGGGAGACCATGCAAAATGTAGTAGAATTGAATTCCCTGCAGGCAGACCCTGAAAGGGCAATGTGCAAGGATATGAAAGGAAAGATGAAGCAGCAATGGAGACCCCTAGGATTAAGAGATGCCAGTAACATAGGTCATCTGCCAAAGGAAACTGCAGTAATTGAACAGAAATAATCCAAGAGAGAGACTATGCAAACTACAACAAGCAACTTAAGAAAGAACATCATGATGCCATGTGCCGCCAATGTTTGATGTGGATCTACAGAACATGTTTGCTTAGCTATATTTTCAACTTGCTTTGGCCCCATCCTTTGACTATACCCCTCTTCTCCCTTGTGAAATGGAGAAGTTTATTCTGTGCCATTATATTTTGACTATATGTAATTTGCTTTTGATCTTAATAGGGCCGAAGAGCTAAGAGTATGCCTTGAAATTCAGAAGAGATTTTTGACTTGGACTTTAGGGTAATGCTGGAACTCTTAAGACTATGGGGATTCTTGAAAATGAACTAAATGTATTTTGCATTGTTAGATGGGTGTGAGCTTTTGGGGGCCAGGGCAGAATGTTATGGTTTACATATGAAGTATCCCCCCAAAGCTCATGTGTGAGACAATGCAAAAATTTTCATAGGTGAAATGATTAGATAATGAGAGGTATGATCTAATTATTGGATTAATCCACCTGAATGGATTAATTGGATGATAACTGTAAGCAGATAGGTTGTGGCTGGAGGAAGTAGGTCACTGGGAATATGTCTTCGAGGTTTATATTTTGTCTCTCATGAGTGAAGCGCTCTCTGATTCCTGTTTGCCATGTCCTTACCTGATTTCCTCTGCCATTGCTTTCTACTATGGTGTTCTGCCTTAACTTATGCACAGAACAATGGAGTTGGCCATCTATGGAGTGACCTCTGAAACAAACCATGAGCCAAAATAAACTTCCTCCAAAAAAAGTTGTGAATTTCATTTTGAAATGCTCACTTAGAATCAAACTATTGCAAGTAAGAATATGGTAGTGACATGGGATTCTTGCCATAGTCCTTTTTTATCACAAAATTTGCTAGATTATAAGGAAGGGTACAAATATAATTGCTATTCTGAGGATAACAAGAGTCATCTGTAAATTACCATGAATTATTTAAGAATATTCCTTCTATCAAATTTGAATAAAAATTAAAACTAGAGGCCCTCTGATGTAATCTGAAAGAAAGTGCACAGGCACAAATGGGAAATTAAAATGGAGGGTGATGGATGGGTTTCCCTGGGTACAATAGAGGGGGAAATACCAGAGGTGGGGCATCATAAATAGGGTTACAGTATATTAGTGTGGTTCATTTGCCTTAATTTTGGAAATGTGAGAGAAAACTATTGTAGGACTGAAAGACAGTGGTGACTTATATAAGGAGTGACTGACAAAATGACAGCTACTCAGGGAGGCTGCTTTAGAAGACAGCCAGTCAAGACCAATTTTAGAAACTGACTGGTAGAAGATATTAGGCATAGTGAATGGACATGGCTTAGTGGTAGATTGGATAATGAGAGCAAAATATAGAGCATTGTAAAACATCATTCAGAGTCAAGGAATCTGGCTATTGCCAAAGACAGAGAGACAGATAAGAAAGAGCAAAGAAATGAGAAAAAGGAACTAAGAAGAAATGTTAAATGGTTATTTTTGTTTCTACTTTAGTTCTTCTACTTTGACATTTGGCTCCCCATGGCCAGGAGCAGAGATAGTCTCACTTAGAGGTTCCTGACTGAGGCTGAGGGCATTTGAGCAGCCATGGCCCCTCCCATTCAGGGGATGTCTTAACATTAGTTATGATACATAGAATCCACATACTGAACTACCCCCCCAACCAAAAGCATCCAAAATCACAACTCTAATGGGCTCTGTATGTTGCACTTCAGACAAAACTTCTTCCACCTACTTTTCAGTTATCGTGGATTGCATTAAACATAATTCCCTGCAACCAGAGCTCATCCTTCTTGTGTTCAGATAGTGGTGACACTTATGAATTCCACTTCTAATTACAGCCCTCTGCTTTCCTAGTTCATCAAGATTCATGGATTTTCTAGTACTCTTAGTCTCACTGGGATAAAATCAGAGTTTAGGTAGGACTGAATTTCCTTCTAGAAGCTCTGGGGGAGAATCAGTTTCTTTACCTTTTTCATGCATTCAGAGCCTGCCCACATTCCTTGGCTAGTGGCCCCCCTTTTCCACCTTTGAAACAATCAGTGTCTTATCTCTCTGACCCTTCTTTCTATCTTTGTCTCTCTCTCTCCCTAACTACATTAGGTCAGAATCCCCTTTTAAGGTCTCATGCAATTAGATGAGGCTCATCGGGATAAGTTCTCATCTCATGATCCTCAGCCTTAATCTAATCTTCAAATTCCATTTTCCCATATAACTAACATAGTCATAGGTTCTATGAGGTTCTGATGTAGGTATCTTTGAGAGACCGTTTTTCTTCCTCTTATAAAGATGTTTTCTGAAGTAGTGAGAACATATGAAAGTCTCATACACAATGGCAGAAGCCATTTTGACATACAACACAATCATCCAATTGACAAGGAAATTCTCTGAGGTATTCTAGACTATGATATTCTTCATCTTTAATTCTATAGAAATACAGATTTTACCTGTGTAGTGGCAATGATGCCTTGCCCCAAAGTGACAATACCTCCCACAAGTTGTCAGATAATGTACAATTCCAAGTTCAGCCCATCTAACCATGAGAAGGGAAACTTTTTTATTTAATGAGCAAAGAGACTCCTGTCATTTTCTGTTGTTTCTTTCACAGGCATATGATTTGATTTTTGGTAGAAATCTAAAACTTTTATTGTTATTAAAATTGACATACTTTTCTCCTTGCAAAATTCCTCATGTTTGAGGAAACGATGGCTAGAAGAAGAAATAGCATGCTCCAAATATTCTACTACTTGGGTCTATCAGAGAATGTGTATTGATGGTGTCATCTAGTGCACCCTGTCATTTTAATGGATTATTTACTTGACCTGATTATCTATGACTTCAATTCATTGTATCCTAAAGTTCATCAGAGTAGAATATTCTTTGCAAATAATGTCAGGTCAGGTAGGTAGCTTTTCAGTACTAAACCTATAAATATCCTACCTTATGTAATTTGGAAGTTTGCAACACATTTTGAATTGTCTGTTGTCAGCAAGCAGCCAGCATGTCTCACCTATAAATTATCTTTCACCATTTCTTTTTCTAACTAATTTTCAGAGTTTAGCTCACAGTCTCTTTTTGCCTCAGTGAGTTGCTTTCTCAGGATTGACTCCCAGGTGCCCACACAGAGCAAGGCACATTATTTTGGACACACTAACTAGGTTAGAGTAGATTTCAGGGCTTTATTTATAAAATGTTCATCTCTGCTGGCTGTTGCTATCAAAATCAGAATTCTAGTTCTACTCTGTATTGGAGGACATAACACAATTTCAAATCTAGAATGAAAGATAGAAGAAAGAATGGAAAAGTAATAATTTGGAACATGAATAACATCTGTACTTGTTTCTGCTTCCTTACATTTTTCACTAGTTAAGATAGATAACAGTATAACCCTTCCATCTCAAATTTTTCCTTTGATGATACAATGTCACTGGAAGTGACATGAGCAGTTGTGGGCCAGGAAGGTGAAAGAAGCCCAAACTATGTGAATAAACCTTAGCAGTATCCCCATTCCATGCCATTCATTGATGTAGCCCAACAAAGAGTCCCTTTTAAATGGGCTCTTTTTTGTAGCATGTAAAAAATCATGTAGCATGTATGTAGTAGTTGTATTAGTTGGTTTCCCATCATTATAATGAAATACCTGAGATAACTAACTTTATAAGAGGAAAAGTTAATTTACCTCACAGTTCTGGTGGGGCCAGTTCAAGAATGAGTAAACCTGTTGCTTTGTGCTTCTGTGGGGGTGCCAGATGGCAATGGTTGGGAGAACTTGGCAGGGTGAATGGTTCACCTTGGGGTTAGGAGGCAAGAAACAAAGAGGAAGAGGCTAGGGTTTCACAATCTCCTTTAAGGGCATATCCATAATGACCTAAGGATCTCCTTTAATACCTACATCCTAAAGGCCCCATCACCTTACAATAGTGCCACCCTGGTGATCAAGTCTTTAATCACATACACCTTTGAAGAATACCTATCAAAACCAAAACACCCGTAATTCTACTTTAGCATCTGTGACCACCTTTCCATTAGTGTGGCACAACTCAATACTCAGTATGACTAAAAATCCACCATTATGGGTTCTAGTGGTGCTATGGTCTAAATGTGCCCCCCAAAATAGTTTGTACATTAAAACCTAATCCCAAATGCAAAAGGTAGGGCCTTTTGTGGGTGGTTAAGTCATGAGGATTGGGTCCTCATAAATGGGATTAGTGTTCTTATAAATGAGATCCAAGGGAGCTTGTTTGCCCCTTTTACCAAGTGTTATAGCAAGAAAGCACAATCGATGAAGTAGAGAATGGGGCCTCACCATATGCCAAATTTGCTGTCATCTTGATCTTTGTCCACTCTCAACTATTTTAAGAAATAAATTTATGTTATTTATAAGCCACCCAGTTTATGGTATTTTTGTTATAGCAGCCCAAATGGACTAATATAAAGGAGATATTTCTGGAATCTATGTTGTTTAATGGTCAGTTTACCATTAATCAGTAAAGGAATGCTGGCAATGGATCCATTCAATGTCTTTCTTATGATACAGGTCTTCTTTTCACAAATCAATATTTGTCTAGGTAGTACAGATAAATATTAAGAGGTTACCTATTAGTGCCTGTCCAGTCTGCCCTTTATGATAGTTTTCCTATATACCATTACCTGACCAATTTATATAAAGCAAGGCGTATGTTGTAGTTTAAAAGGCTATTGCTCTGAAACATCATTTCCCTCTTTCCATTAATTTGCTTGCAATTGAATGTGTTTACTTTAATTTACCATGTTTCAGAATCCTGACATACATATTTGCATTGGATTTCCTCCCTTTGGTGCAAACGTTTCATCATTTAATTCTCACAACATTATAATGCATGTATGTGCACATGTACATGAACACACACACACACACACACACACACATACACTCACTTCCATTCACATTTTGACCAGAAAAGTTACGTTACATCCTGTTGTTATGAGTCAGTTTCTCTCTGTTTTATTGCTCCTCGAAGTTGTTTTCTGGAAGTCTATCCATAATAGAATCATTATTCAATCATGCTCAAATATTCAGAAAGCTGTTGGTCTCCAAAACAGGAGAGAATTGCTTTGCAAAAGTATACATCAAAGGGATTTATAAGATTTTTGAGTCACCCAACTTCTCATTGTATATTGGGCATGAATGAGTACTAAAAATATGGTCATTTTGTTCATACTATCCAGTGGTTGCATCCTTAATCATCAGTGATTTGAGGATGCCCTGCATCAGCTTCCCCTGGGATGCTTGTTACTAATATTTGTTCCTGAGTCTGCCACACACTTAACAAGCCAAAGACTCTGAGAGTAAGGTCAGTGAATAGAATCTGATTTGTTATTTTCATGCACACTAAAGCTATAGAATCATTGTCTTTTAGAGCCATTAGAAACTCAGTTTACATCAGGATAGAATTCTACAAGAGGCAATCAGAACTTGCCATCTAATAAATCCCACACTTTTGTCTTTGAATCTATAAATTTTAGTTGTTCAATTCCCTCTAAATTCCTTATCCTTGGATAGAGGGAAAGAAAACGTAATGGGGAAAACATTGAAGCAAATGTGTGGTAATCAGATGTTATTAATATGAATATGATATGACACTAAATATCTCAAGGAACAAGGAAACAATGGAGAAAGCAGATACTAACCAACCCCAGATCTGTCCTGGTTCTGTCTTATCTGACTGTATAGTTGTGCAACCTGGACAAGTTATATAACTTTGATGGTATATTTGTATGTATGTGTGTGGGAGGCTGTGGGTATATATGCACAGTGTAGTTTTGAGGATTAAGTAATTGATGTAATGTTTCAACTGAAATAGTAGACAGGTAGTAGGCTCCCATATATTAATTATATTTCTTGTTTTCCATATTACTACCCCAAAAGAAGACTTTTAAATTTGAGGGAGATCTATGCACAGAGTATTAATATCAAGTGGCCATGTCTCTGTCACATAGAGATATAATTTATTTGTCCAAAAGTGTAGTCTTCTCTACAGTTCAGAAAATGAACAATAAGCTTTATCAAACAGCAGTGATTATCTGCTATCTGCCTACTTCAGATTGGGGCTCATCTTAAAGGTTCTCAAGTGTCCAGTCATATAAGTAATGACACCACACCTAAGGAGTATAGCTGTAACAAGAACATTCTGAGGAGGAGAACCAGAGTTGCAGTCTTCTTAGTCCTTATTTTTAGTTTCTGGAAGGAGTGAAAAGTAGGAGAGGGAAGAGTTAAAAGCCTGAGAACACATTAGGATAGTGGAGAGTTAAGAGCCCTAGAAAATGGCAGTAAAAGAAAGCAAATTGGATAAAAGAGACTAATAAAATAAATAGAGCACAAAGAAGCCAAATTGACTGACAATTCATAAGAAATGATCTTCATATTTTGACTCCTGATTTCTGAATCAAAATTCACCAATATTAAATTAGTAAATAGATCATCCCAAATATCTCTTCTCACCCTTGTGTAATGTACTAGACAGAGTGACCCAGTTATAATAAACTAGACCCCATCTCTGCCATCAAGTGTTTTACAGACTAGCAGGAAGCCTCAACAAATTTGGCACAGGAAATATGTAGCTAATCAGAAAAAAATTAAGTTTACATCAGTGTACTTAAGCTGTGAAGAAAAAGACCAATAATTCTTGTTAAAAGTAAATGGGATTTAATTGCTCAAAGAGATCCCAATGCACAGATTATCAGTGTAAATAAATGCACACCCATCTCTTTTGCAAAGCACAAAGCAACCTGCTTGGTGTACCTCACATGCTTTTCTGAATCAACACAGAGGGAGACCTTTAATCATTTCAGCAACCAGAGCACTAGCTTTATTTCCAAACAATGCTGGCAGGTTTCTAACACCTGTGATATCGGTTGCACTATACTTTTTTTAGCTTTATATTGACAAAATTTTGTTTTGTTTGTTGGTTGGTGTTATCATATCCCAGAAGAAAAACAGTTTTGCAAATGAATGCCACAAGTGCAACTATGAATGCTTTCTCCTAATCTCCATCAGCTTGATTGGGACTCGATAGTGGCTGAAGGTATTGCCTGCATCTGCCTTTCATTCTTAATTTGGATAAAATGAATGAGATTGACTCATAGCTACTTCTGAAAATCTAATTTGAGGAAACTCAAATGGGCCCTTGCTGTACCACTAACAGCATGGAACCAATTGGTGAGCAGCATAACAGGGATACAGGCATCTAATCTTGTTTATATCTAGGAAATATAACAAATCATGGGCAAATTATCAAAATATCAAAATATTAATATAAACTCCTCTTTAAAAGGATCAAAATACAAACAAAAAATAAAAATACCACGAAAGTGAGTCTTTAATTACTACATTTTCCAAAACATTATACTGGTGAAAGCAGTTAACAAATTATTATGTTAACCTAGAAAAGGACATAATCATCATATAATCACTAAGAAGATACTACACAGAAAAATAAATAGATGCTTGCATGTTAACACACACATATTCTTATCTCAGGGACCTGATTCATTAACCCATAAAATGAGTAAGATATAAGCTAATTGGTGAGTTCTTGCAGTGATAAATATCTAATATGAGCCCAAGTTAGCTCTGATTTTCAAAATCATTTAAATGGGATTTAAAATGTTTCAATAATTTTTTGAAAACATTTCTACACCTTAGAATTTTGGTTCAGATTTAGACCTGACCCATTATGGAAAAGGTACAGATGTCTAGTGGCCAATCACTGACTTGTAATAACTTTTATAACTTATAAGATCCAGGGAGAGGCATTTTAGTTTACTTTTGATCACCAATGTATCCACAGTGCTAGAAAAATGTCTTCTATATGACAAGCTATTAGTAAATATTGACAAAATAAAATGAATGAGAGTCACCTGTTTCATTACAGTTTCTATGCCATTATTACTATCATCGTTAAGTTGGACAATAGGCACGAACCTCATTTTTAGGAGATAATAAGCACAGGAAGATATGGTATTGAAAGGCAGTTTTTGGGGCACATGTACTAAGGAGTCTGTCTCCTGGACACCCTTTCTCATAATGAGAAACCCTAAGCTTAAACTACCCGGAAAATTAGGACAGTCATCTTTTGACATTTCTCTAGCAGTTTCCACACTCTGTTGCCTTCCAGACAAAACTCAAGGAAATTTCCTTCCTATTTTTCCTACTCTTTGCTTTTTTTATAGGGAACTATTCACCCTTCAATTCTCCCCTACTATGTTTATATGCATTTAAGAGGACTATGTTTGTTGTTCTTGTAATCTCACTTTCACAGTTGGCACAGAACTGAATTTGAGACAGTGACACTAACAAAAATGGAGGCAATTGTCTTAATTCACCTACTCAATCCCAGTCTCTTCTTCAGTTTTTTAGATTCTTAGTGAGGATTTAGGAGATTTCAAATGTGGCCTTGAGGAAACCCTGATATAACCATCTATGACTTTATATTATCTAAAACCATAATCCTTTGTATTAGCTAGATAATGAAGGAAACCATTTTCTCTTCTCTCTGAATGAAAGGCAATTGCATTATTTCATTAGCTTCTATAAATTCACTCTAAGAAATGGCATTAAGATATATGAATTACAAAAGAGGTTTTTCTTTGAACTTTTGTTGCTTTATCAGTGTTTGGTTTTATGTTTTAAATATATTGTGTTTCTTGTATAGTTGAATATACACTTAGCATATAGCACAATGACCCTACTCCTAAGTATTTACTATAGAGAAATGAAAGCTTATGTTCATGCACAAATATGTACATTAAATGTTTACAGCAGCATTATTCATAATTGCCTCAAACTGGAAACAGGTTAAATAGACTTCATTTGGGTGAATGGATAGAACAACTGTGCTAGAGCCATACAAAGGAACACTACACAGCAGTCAAAAGCAATAGACTATTCAAACATACAATGTGGATGGATTCAAAAGTAATGTTGATTGGAACAATTCAGTCTCAAAAGGTTAAATTTGTATAATTCCATTGATAAGCCATCCTGGAAAATACAAAACTCCAATAATGGAGAACAGAGCAGTGGTTACATAGGATTGGGAGAGAAGGGAAATGACATTTCAAAAGAATAATAAGCTGATATAATGAAGATTTGAACCTACTTTTTCTTCTATTAGGTGCAGGGTCTCTGGTCTAATTCCTAGGTCCTTGATCCATTTTGAGTTGAGTTTTGTGCAGGAAGAGAGACAGGGGTTTAGTTTCAATTTGTATACACAATAGAATATTATTCAGCCATAAAGAATAATAAAATTATGACATTTGCAGGTAAATGGATGGAATTGGAGAATATCATGTTAAGTGAAATAAGCCAATCCCAAAAAACCAAAGGCCAAATGATCTCTCTTATAAGTGGTTGATGATACATAGCAGGGTTACGGGGAGGCACAGGAAGAATGGAGAAGGGATGGATTAAATAGAGGAAAATGAGGAGTGGGGAGGGGACAGGGAAGGAAAGATAATAGAATGAGACAAACATCATTACCCTATGTATATGTATGAATATGCAAAGTCTATGATTCTACTTTGTGCACAACCAGAAAATGATAGTTGTACTCCATTTGTCTACAATGAACTACAATAAAAAATAAAATAAAATTTTAAAAAAATCAAGCAAAAAATAAAAGAATAATAGGAGTAAGTAAGATGTTAAGGTTGATGGAACTGTTCTGTAGTTTGATCATGGTGGAGGCTACATGTGTTTATACATGAGTTACCATATATAGAATTGTACAGCAAAAGGAAAAATACATAAATTTTACTGTAGAAATTTTTAATGTAAAATTTTTAAAATATAAACAATACTACCTTGTTCCTTCCAAATCTATAAGCATAGAGAGATGTGATCTTCTGTGTGGAAGGACTTCAGAATAAGAATCTATTCCTTCTGTTACATAAAAACTATTTTCCTTTCTAAAATGTTATGAAGTTTATTTTTTCTTTTGTTCTTTTTAGTTACACATGACAGTGGAGTCTATTTTGGCATATTTATACAAACATGGAGTACATCTTATTCTAATTAGGATCCCAGTCTTATGGTACATGATGTAGAGATTTTTGTTTAGAATAAGTGAAGGTGTTTTTTTATTAAAAAAAAAAACTTGCTTTCTTTTAGCTTTCAGTTAATACAAAGGCCCAAATCATTAGTGGTTATTTTTATTCACAATTTTTCTGGCAACATTAATACTGCTTGTGTATGGTGAGTGTTATGTTATTTTTGCCAAGCTTGGAAACCAAGAGGACAAGTTCCAAAGTGATAAAAATATATGAAATTAATGGTTTCGTGCCTAAGAGCCTCTATTGCACATGAGATTAGTGCACTCTTCTCATTTTCATTTTGTAGCATAATTTGCCTCTTCAGAAAGCTCACTTTATTCCTTTCAATTGCAAAACCAGGATGGTTGATATGCTTATAATAAATTTAGAAAATTTAGTTATTACTGCAATGTAGTTTTCAAAATTCTATCTACTCACAAGTATTTTAGTCATAATTTCCATTATAGAGAGGACGGAAAGACAGATACTATCAACATTTCTCTTCCTTGCCTGAATTCATCCTCTTATGCCTTAAAAATGAGAGCATGATGTGATATCTCAAATGCATGCATGTGTGTGTGTGATATAAAGAGAAAAAGCAATAAGTACACGCCATTGTAGCCATATATTTTGGCTTTAGGCTTTAATTTCAGAATATAACTACCTTTATCTTATAATTTCAGCCAAAGAAAATTAGTTTATGTAATTAATGCTTTCCTTTTATTCCAGGGTAGACTTATTCCTGTGTTTTGTTTATTCCAGGGTAGACTTATTCCTGTGTTTTGAATATAATATGTTTGTTGCTGTTGGTTTTTTTTTCATTAAGAGATCTTTAAAATGATCATGAAGGAGGAATTCTAGGAGAAAGATGTGCAATATATAAGTCACAGTGAGGCAAAAGAGTAAAGGGAGGTATTCAAGTAGATATTGAGATGTGAATGAATTGTTATGTTCATTTTGATAACATCCAAATAGTTCATGTTTTCATTTTATGCCAAAAGTAAAGCATTAGCTGGAATAAAAATTTTACTTTCCTGGTAAAATAAGTTCATGTAGTAGTTTTATGCATGAATTGAAGCTTTCAATCAATATTTTTTTCTGTCAAATTTCCTTTTTAATGGGAAATTCTGTGCTTGATTCTCTTTTCTTTAAACATCACTGAAAAGAAAAATAAAAGAGCACCAAATTCTTTTTTGTTGAAATGCTTTTTAAAGAGATACAACAATAACCCCATATTTTCTTGTTTGGTGTCCACTTTTATAAAAAGACTAGAATCTACTATTGAAATTATTGTGTGATCGATGTTTCACTATGAATCATGATCATAAACAGGGTCATTGTGTATGGCAGAATTGAGAGAAATTCAGAAATAGATGTTTTTATGAGTCCAAGTTTAATTTATCCTGTTCTTCCTTCAAAGGAAGATTGCCTTCCTTTCTTTTCTCTCAAATTATCCCTCATACTGTTCCCTATAATTCTTCTTGTACCTCAGTTTCCTCTCTTTTCATGGTGATACTCTCCAAGGTCAGTAGCCTATGAACCTGGAGTGCTTCTTGTGACACTTCCAATATTTAATGCCAATCGCTGACTCCTCATGACAATTTATATTCTAAGGGAAAAAAGTGAGGGTTACATGATCATAAACATGACTGAGAGCAGCCAGAGAAACTTTCAGGGGAAAATCCACTGAGTTGATTAAATTCTACCAAGTGGAAGATATGTACAACCAAAGTGAGGCTACCAGCTGACGGCAAAGGTAAAAATAAATAAATAAATAAATAAAAAATAAGTGGGGAATTCTATTCTTCAAAGATACATGGATTTAGAAGAAAATAATAACACACATGTAGTAGAACCAGTGGAAGATTATTTCATTTATAGAGCATTGATGACATATGGACTTAATTTTTCCCTAAGCATTGAAAATTGTTACCAAGAAATACCCTCCCTTTATCCATCACATTTCTTTGAAGCTAATGAATAAAATGTTAATAACAATGTCCAGGGTCATCCTGTTTTACTGAACCAAAGTTTGATCTATGTTATGATCTTTGCCTTACTTCTACTAACATGGTCACCTTCAGACATTATTAGGAGGCATCACATATGATAGTTAAGTGTGTAAGTTCAGAAACTAGCTCTGGATTCAATTTGCAGTTCTGCTACTTTCTAGTTTATAATCTTGGGCAAATTATGTAATTCATCTGAGCTTCAGTGCTTCATCACCATCAACTGAGATAATACCATTACTCACATCAGGGATTGTGTAGGAAATAATCTATATCAAGGGGCAACAGGCATTCTGTGTAATGGATTAGACAGCAAATATTTCAGAATCTATAGATCATATCATATAGTGTCTTTCACACCTATTTAACAGTGTCTTTATAGTGTAAAAGCAAACCTAGAAATAGATAAAAGAATTGGTGTGGCTGTGTTCCAATAAAACTTTATTTACAAAAACAGGCAGCAAGCCTGATTTAGCCCACTGTCCCTAATTTACTAGCATCTTACCTATATTAAATGTATACAATAACATTATTCAATTATATGCCATAATCATATGGGGCTGTATTATATTACTTCAGAAACTAAAATCACAAGATCCTGAAGGAAACAACCATAGTTTGAGGATTTCTTTTGTTAGGAATTCTATAGCAGAATCTGGTGATACAATGAGAGGGAAATAGTAAATAGTTTGCAGTGCCTTCAAATTGACTTGATATATCAGTGAAAAATGAATCAAACATCAGATGGAAGTTTCAGTGAAGTTGGGCTACATAATTATTCTTTCTTCAGAGTATTTGTACTTTGACTCTCATTTGCTTCCTGAGAGTTGCTAAACATATGTACTCTGTAGAATCCCAAAGTGCTGAACTTGTATCATTACATTCCTCCTCCTTGTCTTGCTAATATAATGAAGCTGATTATATTCCTTGTTTTATAATGTCCATTCTATTAGGATTGAGAAATTCATAGGCTACTAAAAGCAACCTTATGCTCATATTCTAATCATTAGCACCACTCTTGCTATAGAGCTGTCATTATCTTCAGCCTAAACACTGCTTTCAGAGGTTTCCAATTCAGTCATAAAAATTAGCTGCAGGCAGAAATTTGACATATAAAGTCCAGACCCAAGAGGAAAATTTTACTACAGTTTAACGGGGAGAGAGAACTACATTTGGCCATTATAAACAGCATAAAAATCATTGTAGTGAACTTGCTATGGATCCTTTCCTGTCCCAGAACAATTTAAGATTGCATTGGTACTCTGCCTCCTCCGGTTTTCCATGTACCCATAGAGGAATCCTATGGACTTCAGTGTTACACAACTTTGCAGCAAGTTGCCTTAAGGCTACTTTTTTATTTTAGATTTCCAAAGAAGGTTTTGAATCTCCATTTCTAAATGGAAAAAGGGAATTTCAAACACTTGGTATAGCTTTCTATGAATTCAAAATTGGAATCATTCTTCTGTCATAATGCAGCAACACAGGGTATGATCTGCACAAGTCTTCATGTCTTATGATTGAGCATTAAGGACTGGCTTGTGTGTGCAAAGACATTTCTTTGATGTGAGGTTGAATTAAGGAAGCTTAATTAACATTTTCTAATTAAATACTGCATTGTGAACTCAATCACAATGTACTCTGCAACTTTGATGAGATTGCTCTGTCTTTAAATAAACAAGGTGGCTTTCAGGGTTGAGAGTTTGGACAATAATCACCTCTTTACTTCCTCAGTTGTCAGTTTTGTTCTTCAGAAACATTTTTAGCTATTCATCTAATCACAGGAATTTGGTAGAAACACATTTCAAGTTTATCATATTCATTAGAGACAAAACCTATTTTTATTCTGTTTCAGGTTTTTTTCTACATGAAATATAAAATGCATAATATGTATCATGAAATTTTTAATACAGTGACTACCTTGTTTAATTAGTAGCTAATGTACCATCTCCATCTGATCCTGAGAGCTACAATGGACACAGAATTCACCTCTTCCTCCATAATGTTCCTTTTCCCATGACTTCCAGGACACCACACTCTCCTAGTTTTCCTTTTCCCTCTCCACTGTGAATTGGTCTTCTACCCCCTGATCTGGGAGTATTGCAGTGCCCCGGGGCTTAGTCCTTGGTCATCTTCTCTATTCTCATTCCACTGATGATATCATTCTACCTATAAGGCAATGATTCCTAAATTTCATACATAGCCCTAACAGGATCTTATATACCTAACTGCCTATCCATCACCACTGGAATAGACACCCCCAAATCTACATGCTTAAAACTGAGCTCCTGATATTTCCCTGCATACTTGTATCTACCATAGCTTATTCTATCATTTATAAGTAATGTTTGTTTTGCTCAAAGTTTGAATATTTTCTCTCATATGTGGAATCTAGAGTAAAAGAAAGGAAAGGGGAAGGAAGGATAGGATAACATAAAGATAAAGGGAAGATCAGTAATGTAGAAGAATGAAATCAAGATGTAGAGTTGAGGGATAGGTAAGGTGATGCAACACAAAATGAATTCTTAGAAAATCATGTTATGGGACTGGGGACATAGCTCAGTTGGTAGAGTGCTTGCCTCACAAGCACAAAGCCCTGGGTTCAATCCCCAGCACCGCAAAAAAAAAAAAGAAAAAAGAAAAAAAAAGAAAATCATGTTATGTGTATATATAAATATACAACAGGGAACCTCATTTTTATGCATATATAAAAAGAACCAACCAAATATAAATTAATAGATGAGTGAAAGAAAGTCTAGTGGAGGAAGGAGAATGGGAGAGGGGAGGATGAATGGGAGGGGAAAAGGGGAGAGGAAAGGGAGGGATCTTGAACTGAAATTAATTTACATGCATTTATGAGTTTGTCAGAATGAACATGACTACTATGTGTAACTATAAAGCTCTAATAAAAAAGATATACACAAAGCATATAAATCTAAGAAACAACATTTGTCTAAAATTACTCTTATTCTAATGAACATATATAAAGATTGACTTTACATGACAAAAAAATAAATAGTGGTATTCTATATTAGGCACATTTCAAGGAAATAATGATTTCATTGCCACAGAGTTCCAAATTAAATTTGCACATGGAAAATTCAGCATGTAAAGCAATTACATCCTCATGATTTAGTTCATAAAATGTCCAAAAGAGATAAGCTAACCCGTATATTTAACTAAATGGCTCACAATTACAGAAATTTGGTACATTGGCAGCAGAAGCACAAAGTTTAGAAGTTTTTCTCCATATCTTTGAATGTTATTATATTTTCCTAAAGCACCATAATTTGTTTAGCAACACTTGCTTACTAGATAAGCAATAAGCAATCATTTATTCCCTTTCATTTCTGGTTTATAGAAGCTCCTGCTCTATATGTTTGGCCCCCTGTTCTTCTTCCTTCACTCTAGAGATTTTGATCATATCAAATTTCTCTTAATGAAGATGATTAGTGAGTGAAAACAAGTAATAACTTTGGAGGAAAAATTGGAAGGTCCCCTTAGGCATTGAATTACAACCAGGTTAGGAAACACTATTATTGATACACATTCAGAAATTCATATTAAATCATTGAAAAATCTATAAGAATAATGATTATGGAGTCACCAGTAATAATTTAATAACAGTAAAGTGTTTGTACTTTAGAAAGATAAAATAGGTCTAGATGACAACCCCAGACTCAAAGAAAATAATAATATTTCCATAATCACCATTCACAGTATAAAATTTAAATAGAAATAAAAGGAGTTAAATGTAATATGGAGTACACTTAATAGGACCTAGAAATCAGAGTTAATTTAAAAATTATAGTTCTTAAAGCAACTGGGTTACATAAATTTATCATGAAAAATATAAACCATGAAATAAAATTTGTATGAAATTTTTTCTTAAATAATTTTTCTGTACCAGGGATTAAACCCAGGGTCACTTTAACCACTGAGCCACATCCCCAGCCCTTTTTATTTTTTTTTTTTATTTTGAGACAGGGCCTCACTAAGTTGTTTAGGGCCTTGCTAAGTTGCTGAGACTGGCTTTGAACTTTCAGTCCTCTGGCCTTCACCTCATAAGCCACTAGGATTATAGGCTGTGCCACTGCACCTGGTTAGAAACACTTTATATCCTTCTTTTTGATGATCTACACTGTTACTTTTACATTTTTACTTGAGACTTAAGCAAAATTATGAAAACATTTCTAATTGGAATCTGGAATTCCCTGTGTGTAACTGACCTCAACTAATGAATTGGAATTTCCATTCTGCAATGAATATTGCTGCTCTCTCATAATCAATATTTTACTTGCATATGAAAATAATTCAATATAAATAAGGAAAAACTATTAATTCGTAGCTATTAAGAAAATAGCCTAATCAAGTTTCTCAACTCCCACTCATTAAAACAGAAAAAAATATTAGAGTAAAATCACAAAAGGTTACCTCCTCAAATGATAAGAACAGGAAAATTGGAAGTTTTCAGTAAAGTTTGTCTTAAACATCATTCAGTAGTTTTGCATAAAGTAATGTTAAGATGAAAGTTATGGCTTTGATTATATGCATAATAATTTACAAAGCTAAAGACATCTGATGGCTGCATTTTCTTAACTTTCTATATCATTATACTAAAGGTGGAACAAATATGGTCTTTTTACACTTATTTCAATGCTAAAATTATTTAAAATATAATCTACTATGGGAAACTTATTGTTACATTGACTAATGAGTGAGATCCAGGTAAGGTGAATTTCTCCATTTTAAAAAACAGGAGCAACACACATTTCTGGACTTCTCCAATGAGTTGTCACAATATTTTGATTTAACAGATTTTTGTAACTATGAGGATATAAATAGCAATGTTTGGGTTTTAAAATTTTAAATTAAAAATTTAAATTAAAAATTTTGAAGTAGAATAGGAAAATTTCTAAGAACAGAAATTGATGCCAAGAAGTGGAAAAGTGATTTTTTTCAGGATAATTTTGCTGGATATTTTAATAAGTTCTTCTTTTGAAAGGTCAAGTCACCTGTGCTCCATAATGGATGAAAAGTGTCTCTAATCCACTGGTTACTTTCTTTATGGTCTCAATGAAGAATGAAAGGGCTTTTTTTATGAAGAAGAAAAATAACTGATAGAATTCATTATTTATAATTAATGATATAACTTTGAATTTTTTAATTGACTAAAGGTCTCTAACAACTCATAATCTGCATGAACTCTTTACCCAACACTCAATCTTCATGTTTTTCACTGAAGTGTTATTGTCATGAGTAATAAAAATACTCATAGTTTTGTCTAACAATTGTCAACAAGAGGTGTCAAGTATGGATAAAAATTCCAAGGGCTATTGTTTACAAAATTATAATTTTGTCACTAAGTTGAGCTCCTTGAGAAAAAAATCAAAAGCTGGACTCTGTTAGAAATATGCTATGTGCATAATGCAATAGCTGGGGAATTTGGGGTGAAAGTTTTCCTAGTGAAGGCTACTATACTTCAGTTCTCCCTTTCATTTTTTTTCTTTAATTTTTATTTTTACAGACTTCATTTTGATTCATTGAATACATATGGGGTACAAATTTTCATTTCTATGGTTGTGCATGATGTACATTGATATCATTATTGTTAATCATACATGTACATAACCTTTTGTGACAATGCCTTTAATGGTACATATTCATCTGGTTGCATCCCCAGTCAATTTCATGCTTACTAAAACATCTATAACTAATTTTAAAATTTATCAGTAACTATTTCCACTAAGCAATTGTTTTCATAGCTCTTCACAAGGATTATCATTTTTATTATTGAGAATCCAAGACTAACAAAGTAGCCAATTCAAGCAATCAAGTCTAGCAACCAGTTTTTCTACAATGTTCTTGATCACTTTGTTTTTCAAGCAAGAGCTATTTTATCTCTTTTTTAAATTTTGTATTTGTTCTAATTTGTTGTACATGATAGTAGAATACATGTATACATTTTGATATATCATACATAAATGAAGTGTAATCTCTCATTTTTCTGATTCTACGTATTAAAGGATCACATCGGTCTTAAAAGAAGCCCCTTGTAAGTGTCAGTAAATAAAGCCAGAGTTTCTCAGCTTTACTACATCCTTTTGGTTGAAAAAAAATTCTACCATGTCTCCAATTTTAATTTTCAACCGAATTTTCTCTTATTATCAGCAATTAATTTTCAAAAATTATACTTAGAAGTTCACCCTTTCCTTACTAGCCAATTTTATTTATTATAAAAGAAAAACGTACTCCTGATTTTTTTTCTAAATGTATTTGGTTGGTTTTAAAATGCCACTACAAAAACTATGGTTTTATGAAGTTTAGTTTCATGCTTCTATATTTGCCAAATACATTGCTCATTTATATTACCAAATTAAAACTCATATTTGAAATAAAAAACTAAATGCATCCTATAAAGTTTCAAATCACTGCTGTTTCCTACTGATTGGAATATCTTTTAAGTTTGATGTCTGCCACAACATTTCCTCATTTTGTATTGCTCATTCACATATGTCCTACATGTTTTCACAAGTTTAAAATCACATTTCAAACTTTCTATTTTTATTTATGACTCATTCAAATATATTATTTACACTTAACTGTAAATATGTCTATTCAAAGACAGAACATCCTGTTTTGTAACAGTAAGTAAAAAATAGAACATAAAAATGTCCCTGAATATGAATTGGTTAAACTATAATCCATGTATTACAATATTCTATAGCTATTAGAATGCCAAAATAGAAATACTTGTACTGACAAAACCTCACTTGTTCTTTTTAAAGGATATAAATATGTGTGCATGTACATACATGTGTGTACTGTATTTCTATATACAAGTAAGTGGACATATGCTTGTGTTTAATACATCATACATACAAATAAAGAAAATGTTTCCATGATTACCTTTCAGGAATGAAACTCAACCATAAAATAGATGTAGGGAATCTTTATACTTCATGTTATACCTTTAAATTTTTAACTATTTGAATTTTTATCATAACCATCTGATGACGCATGAAATTTAGTATACACACATATGGTATACATATATTCATATAGTACACATGTACATATATACTAAATATACTAAATAATGTATGTAAATACCAAGTATTAACTATCTTCAAATATGCTGTTATATGACTATATATTTTTATTTATTTATTTTTCTACAGACTGCATTTTGATTCATTGTACACAAATGGGATATAGTTTTTTATTTCTATGGTTGTGCACAATGTAGATTCATACCATTCATATAGTCATACATGTACATAAGGTAATGAAATCTGTCTCATTCCACCATTTCTCATATCCCCACCCCCTCCTTCCTCTCATTTCCCTCTATGTAATCTAAAGTTCCTCCATTCTTCTCTCACACCCCACCTCCCCAACTTAATTATGTATCATCATCCACTTATCAGGGAAAACATTTGGCCTTTGGTTTTTGGGGATTGGCTCATTTCACTTAGCATAATATTCTCCAATTCCATCCACTTATTTGCAAATGCCATAATATTATTCTTCTTTTTGGCTGAATAATATTCCATTGTGTATATATAACCACAGTTTCTTTATCCATTCATCTTTTGAAGGGCATCTATGTTGGTTCCACAATCTAGCTATTGTGAATTGAGCTTCTATAAACATTGGTGTGTTACTGTAGTGTGCTAAATTTAAGTCCTTTGTGTATAAACTAAGGAGAGGGATAACTGGGTCAAAAGGTGGGTACATTCCAAGTTTTCTGAGGAATCTCCATACTGCTTTCCAGAGTGACTCCACCAATTTGCAACTCACCAGCAATGTACAAGTGTGCCTTTTTCCCCACATCCACGTTGACATCTATTATTGTTTGTGTTCTTGATAATAGCCATTCTAACTGGAGTAAGATGAAATCTTAGAGTTGTTTTAATTTGCATTTCTCTAATTACTAGAGATGTTGAACACTTTTTCATATATTTACTAATCACCTGTATATCTTCTTCTGTAAAGTGTCTGTCCAGTTTCTAGGCTCATTTGTTGATTGGGTTCTTTGTATTTTTGGTGTAAAGTTTTGTAAGTTCTTTATAAATTTTGGAGATTAGCAGTTACTTCATACTAGACAAAGGAGCCACAAACATGCAATGGAGGAAAGATAGCCTGTCCAAAAGGTGCTGAGAAAACTGGAAATCCATATGTAATAAAATGAAATTAAAATTCTATCTCTCACCCTGCTCAAAACTCAAAATGGATCAAGGACTTAGGAATTAGAGCAGAGACTCTGCACCAAATAGAAGACAAAGTAGGCCCAAATCTTCATCATGTTGGCTTAGGATCAGACTTCCTTAACAAGACTTCCAAAGCACAAGAAGTCAAAGCAAGAATCAATAAATGGGATGGATTCAAATTAAAAAGCTTTTTCTCAGCAAAGAATATAATCAATAATGTGAAAAGAGAGCCTACAGAGTGGGAGAAAATCTTTTCTGTATGACTATATTAGCTAGTTTCTATTACTGTGAAAAAACACCTGAGAAAATCAACTTAAAGCAAAAAACAATATTTTGGTCCAAGGTTTCAGGGGTTTCAGTCCATTGTAAGTTGACTCCACTGTTTCTGGGCCAGTGGTGATGTAGTACATCATGGCAGAAAAGAATGGTGGAGGAAAGCTGTGTACCTACCCTGGATGGCCAAGAAGCAGAGCAAGAGTAAGGGTAGAAGGAATATATCCCCTCTGAAGACACATAACACAATGACCTTCTTCCAACTAGGCCTTACATCCTGAAGTTTCCACCACCTGCTCTAGTGCTATCAGCTGTGGACCAAAACTTTAACACATGAACCATTCAGGGACATTTCAGATTCCTACTGTAACAATGACTAAAGAATATGAGAGATGAAAGAAAACTTCAAGGCCCAAATTACTTTGCTTATAGAATTAAATTATGCTTTTAATTTATATTCTGCCACTGTTTATTCCCTTTATCAGTTCAATTCATTCAAACTATAAATTACTTAAGGGCTAGTTTGGAACCAGGTGCCACACCATCCCAGAGTTAAGGCAAGTACCCTTTCTAATCACAGCTGGAAAAAATTGCAACTGGGAGCAAGGCCATATGTTTAAATGAGTCAGCAACCATGGAAACTAAAGACTAGAAATTAACAATGGTTGTAAAATATAATCCAGGCAATTCCTCCTCCTTTCTAATGTTTCATTAACTGTTTCTTAACCAGTGGTAGACAGGCTGCAATGATTAAGGGATGGAGATGAAGAACTTTTAGAATAAGGCAATGCTTTCTCTGGAAGGACTAACCAAAAATCTGATTATAACTAAAATGAAGTAAGAGTTCCTCCTACTTTCATCAAATTCATTCTCTTCAAGGAAAAAGATTATGATTTGATTCTAATTATGCTAACAACATTTCAATAGCCTCCAGAGAAAATGCCTATTTTCCAAAATGCAGATGACTAATTCATCTGTACCACTTAGCAACTCTTACCACTGAGAATTCAAGGTTTATTCTAACTTATCTTGTTTTAGCCATCCAGGATTCTAATGCATAGCTTTCCCATAGGTTCCACTCACTCATTATCGTCTAGGACACACTCTAAACACCTGGGTTTTCAAACACATACAATTCCTCTGATACACTCAAGGTAGGCCAGGTTCCCACCTTGCGTTCACTCTAGGTGTACCCTCTCCCCCAAACTCTACCTCTCATGTCCTCAATTTCTCTCTCTCTCTCTCTCTCTCTCAGATGATAAAACCCAGAGGTTCCCAAATTTGCTGTGCATCTGGGTCATGATAAAATCTTATTAAATAAATAGATTCTTGGTTTCTGAGCTACACTGATAACACAGTCAGATTTGAAATTTGTTCTCCTAGTTCACTGCTTCTGGCACCACCAGTGCTGCCTCACCTCTGCCCTCCTCCTGGTAAAGGAGTTGCTGTATTTTCTTTTTAACTTCAGTTTCCCTTTTATGAAGTATTCAAACCAAATCATTAAGAACAGCATGAAAGATACCAGCCTTAAAAGAATGAAAGGCAGACCTTTGCTTAAAGCCAAATTGCTCCCTGAAGGAGGACCACACTTTCAGATTTTTCCTTAACTCAAGATGAACCTTTTACTTTTCCATATTGCCATCAGCAGGGACTAATTGTGGTCAACATAACTCCACTAGGAACTTTCTTAGTCCAAAGTGAAAGACATGGTTATTGAACTCCAAGTTCTCCTCACAGGCTCCAAGACTCAGGATTATGAGTCTCCTTTAAAAGTAACATTTGGAGGGATGTAATGGTGATGACATTGATGGACACAGTTATATTCATGTAGGTTTCAGAAATGGACTGTTGTCCCCTAAGAACTACCTAATTGATTATTATACACAGTCTTAGGAAAATATAGGAGACCCAAATTGAAATAGAAACCATTACTTAAGAGACTTGAGTTTGATGGGTGATATATGGTTTGAGTGGAGACACCTGGGAAAATACTCTGGTTATCCTACAGTCATGATTTTTAAAAATAGTATGAAGGTGGTGAGTATAATATTAATTTTAATTTGTCTTAAAAGTCTTTAACCTGTAGTCTAGGAAGATGTAGGATGTCCTTCATTAATTATGGATGAATATTAATACCATCTCAAAGAGTTTACTAGACATAAAATCCTTTATTAAGCAATTTCACACATAACCTATACTTTTATATATTTGAAATATAATGTTGGGAGATAATCAAGCATAATTATTAATTTTTGTACTGATATGGGCATAGAGCTCATAGGCTGCAAGAGTGTTAAATATAATATTGTGGCTTTGATTATTTAGTATATTTTCTTTTCCCACTCAAATGAAGGTTGACACCATTGCCTAGATTTGGTTTCAACTTAACTGCCTTAGAAACTATCACTAATGTATACTGTTAGTTTTTCAGTGTTGAGAAGATGTGTTACTGTAAGTAGTTCATAAAAATGGGACAGTGTTTTGTAATTCTTTGTCTTTGGAGGATTTATGTTTGTTTATTTGTTACCTTGTCTGTTTATTTGTGTGCAAGTGAGCATAAAATAAACCCTCACAGGAGAAGGAAAACTATGTGGTGTTTCCTTATGGATTTAATCTCTGAAATTTTTACACTATCACTAATGATGTCCCGTAAGTCCTTGAATCAAAAATAAGAAGATGCACAGTTCATAAATTTTTATTTAGATGCAACCATTATTTGCAAATAACTTTACAGCCTAGTGAAAAGGCAAAGAGACAAAATAAAGATATAATGAACTTGAGTAAGTGGATTGGATTTAGATAGTATTTAGAAGACATAGCAAGTCCTTATATATTAGTCAGCTTTGATTTCTACAATAGACTACCTGAAACAGTCTACTTATGTGGTAAAGAGAGTTATTCAGCTCAGAGTTTTGGAGGTTCAGGGGAATGACAATAGTATCAGCTAAGAGCTCACCTTATCATGTCATGACATATAGCAATGGTGGAAGCAAGTGATTGCATCTCAAAAGCAGAGAGAAAAACTGGAGTCCCCAGTCTGCTTTGAGGGCACACTCCCAGTAACCTTCCCAATATGTTCCACATAACTTCCCAATATGCTCCACATCCAAAGATATGTTCCACAGAAGTTCCCAGAACTTCCCAATATGTTCCACATCCAAAGATTCTACCACCTCCTGGTATTGCCACCATGTGGATCAAGTCTTTCAATCACAATGGACCCTTGGGGGAATACTCAAACCACATGCAAACCAATCATACAAGCTGGGAAGATGATGGGGAAAGTGACAAATGCTTGAGAAAGTTTTTCTAAATGGGCTGGATCAAGTCTAAATTTAAGAGATTGTCCTGTCCTGGAATGGTAGGTGACATGATAATTTGAGAAAAAGATTGAAAATGAAAAGAATTGAGTATAAAGGATGTGAGGAGAGGGTCTATCAAGACAAAATTCACAAGGGCAGAGAAAAGCAGTGAAGAGCTTTTGCTTGAGTGGACAGTACTTGCACTTTCACTCTTTTAATAGCTTAGTCTTGAGTTAACCTTGGGTTTAGGAGTGCTTGTGAAGAGTGATACAGAATGAAGGGAAACAGGACACAATCCATTAAGTCAAGACACCTTGGGTGTGTGGAAATGTATTAGCAGTAATCATGAAGACTCTCATTAGTAGAAAACTATTTCTGTTTTATTAAGAATTACTTTTCAGCTTTGCAACTAGTAGTCATTGTATTATTGAGGGCTGTGCATTTTTTTACTAATGTAAGTTTTACTAATTTTTACTAATATTAACACCCAACCATTACTCTATGTTAGTTTGCAGCATGCTTGGTGCTTTATATACCTTGTTAATGTATGTAATCCTTGTAACAAACCTAGAATTTAAATATTTTTGTTTCCAGTTTTGCAAATGAGAACATTATAATATCAAAATAGTTAAGTGACATGACTTGCTTAAGGTCAAGGAGATAATAAAGATAAGAGTTCTATTTGGATGTAGATTTAACTGACTTAAGGTCTGAATTCCAAGGACTACATTTATGTTTTAGAATAGAAACTGCAAATTGGTGACTGGAGCAGTCTTGAGACCTGCTTTGTTCAGCCTACACAGTGTGTTTTCAGAAAATCAGAATGTGCATTTTTTTATAGAGGAGATTGTTAACATGGAGTCACCATGCATCATTGTCTTAAACCATCCTGACATTTAAAATTTTAGCCTCTTGTTTAAGGTTATAGGTTGAATTATATTCTCCCTACTTTATTCTAAAATATATATACATATAAAATAAACTAACCAAATATTTATAGTTTTATTGTTTATGCTGAGGGATGCAAACAGGAAACATTCAAGGGAAATATTCTTAAAGTAACTGGCGATAATGGTTTTGGAATATTAAGGTGACATTTTTCCAAAAATTCCATCTTTTATTACTGACTTCAGATTTTGTTTCCATGAGTAGACACAGCCAGAGGCATTCCCTTCTGGAATACTTATCCATATGCCTTGCCAACCAATTAATTGCTCATTAATGCTTCAACCTAGATGTTAATTGGCTGACAGACAGACATATTTAAGAAAGAGGTTGTGAATATGTCCCAGGTGGCCCTACCTACTCTGGAATGTGTGAAAAACATTATCAAGTGAAGTCAATGTCAAGTTTCATGTCTCAAATATGTATTTCTTGCTATGGTGATGAGGTTTCATTCATGTTCTGTTATGACTAATTTTTCCTCTTATTTAATGTTATTCTTCATTATGGAACTACATTTTTAAGACAATATAGGTAGTAAAAGACTTCACAAAAAAGAACATTTTGAAAGAATAGTGACTTTAAAAAGTGATCCTCAACAAATGTCCATTAAACTACTATATTTTCCTTAAAACCTATAAGGAAGATGTTACCTGAAGAAAGAATGGTTAAAGATTCAACACAGATGACCAAAGATTTTAATGCAAAGAGTTGGTTTTCATATCTTTAAAAAAAATTTTTAGTTTTAGATGGACAAATACCATTATTTTTATTTATGTTTATGTGGTGCTGAGGATCAAACTCAGTGCCTCACACGTGCTATGCAAGCACTCTAACACTGAGCTATAGCTCCAGCCCTGGTTTTCATATTTTTAGCATATAGAATCATCTTTAACATATATTTATGCCCAGGATCTAGCCACTTGGATCCCCCAGGTCCGAACACAGGTCTCCCACAGGAAGCCCCAGCTGTGAATACAGGCCCACCAGTCCCATCAGGCCTGCCATCTCCAGCACCAAGCACAGGCCTGTGCCTCATTCCTGGTCTAGTGCCCAGGCCTGCACCCATGCTGTGACTAACCACCTATCAACACCTGGTTGCCTTTGCCCATAAGCATTAATTATTTCTGACCTTGAGGCAGTGGGACAGCACCCTTCTTGGGACACCGCATTATCAAGCACCTCTCAGGCATCAGACTACTGAAAAATAGGAGGTTTGAACACTACAGTATAATTTTATTGCAGAACTTTTTAAAATAGAAGTATTATTACAATTATTCGTATTATACCTACTATATTCCCAATTTTTTCTTTTATTAATATTCTCATCACTCTATTGTCCTCTTATATATCTGTTTCCTTGGAGACTCTCTCTTTTCTCATGCTAACAACCTATTTCATTTAATTCCACTTTCACTATTCCTACGATATAGTACCTCCACAGCCTCACTTCCAATTGCATTAACATTATATTCTACAAGCCTCCTCATCCTCTTTTTCCACCATTTGAAATTGTGGTCCTTATTTTAAACCTATTGGTTATGCTGTAGATAATAATTTGAACTCATCTCTGTATGTTATAACAACACAGTTAATATCTAAATAGGGTCTATATGGATTAAGGATGCATATTGTTTATATGGTGTGCTGTTAATATTAATCTCTTCAAGGTGAAGTATTGGAAATCAGCAGGAACACTATAAGTCTTTAAAGGGAAACTGCAATACCACTGATTCACACTGGTAGAGGGGAAGATACATGAGCAACATGAGAAAACAAGGGAAGATAGTGTCCCAAACAAACCTAGATGCTATATCAATAGAACCCAATGACAACATGGTAGAAGGAATGTGAGAAAGGGAGTTCAGAATGTACATAATTAAAATGATCCAAGAAGTGAATGATGAGATGAGAGAGCAAATGCAAGCAATGAATGATTGCACCAATAAACAGCTAAAAGAACAATTACAGGAAGCAAAAAAATCATTTCAATAAAGAGATACAGATTCTGAAAAAAAAACAGAAATCCTTGGAATGAAGGAAACAATAAACCAAATTAAAAACTCAATAGAAAGCATAACCAATAGGCTAGATCACTTGGAAGACAGAACCTCAGACAATGAAGACAAAATATTTAATCTTGAAAACAAAGTCGACCAAACAGAGAAGATGGTAAGGAATAATGAACAGAACATCCAAGAATTGTGGGACATCATGAAAAGACTAAATATAAGAATTATTGAGATTGAGGAAGGCACAGAGATACAAACCAAAGGAATGATTAAACTGTTCAATGAAATAATATCAGAAAATTTCCCAAATCTGACAAATGAGATGGAAAACAAAATATAAGAGGTGTACAGGACACCAAATGCACAAAATTACAATTGATTCACACTGAGGCACATTAAAATGAAAATACCTAACATACAAAACAAAGATAGAATTTTAAAGTTTGTGAGAGAAAAGCATCAGATTACATACAGGAGGAAACCAATACGGATGTCAGAAGATTTCTCAGCCCAGACCCTAAAAGCAAGAAGGGCCTGGAACAACATATTTCAAGCTCTGAAAGAAAATGGATGCCATCCAAGAATCTTATACCCAGCAATACTTACCTTCAGATTTGAGGACAAAATAAAATCTTTCCATGATAAACAAAAGCCAAAAGAATTCACATATAGAAAGCCTGCCCTACAGAACATTGTCAGCAAAATATTCCAAGAGGAAGAAATGAGAAACAACAATTTAAGTCAGCAAAGGGAGGAATTACCCTGAAGGAATATCCAATTAAAGGAGAAACCAAGTCAAGTTAAAAACCAAAAATAAGCCAAAATGACCAAGAATACAAGTCATATCTCAATAATAACCCTGAATGTTAATGGCCTAAACTCATCAATCAAAAGACATAGACTGGCAGACTGGATTAAAAAGACCCAACAATGTGCTTCCATCAAGAGACTCATTTCATAGAAAAGGACATACACGGGCTAAAGGTGAAAGAATGGGAAAAAACATACCATGCGTATGGACTCAGTAAAAAAGCAGGGATTTCCATTCTCATTTCAGATAAAGCAGACTTCACGCCAAAGTTGGTCAGGAGGGATAAAGAAGGTCCGTTTCATACTGCTTAAGGGAAGCATAAATCAGCAAGATATAACAATCATACATATTTATGCCCCGAAAAATAACACATCCATGTATGTTAAACAAATCCTCCTCAATTCCAGGAACCAAGTAGACCAAAACACAATTATACTAGGTGACTTTAACACACCTCTCTCACTACTGGACAGATCCTTCAAACAAAATTTGAACAAAGAAACCACAGATCTCAATAACACAATCAATAATTTAGATTTAACAGACATATATAGAATATTCCATCCATCAACAAGTGAATACACTTTTTCTCAGCAGCACATAGATCCTTCTCTAAAATTGACCATATGTTATGCCACAAAACTACTCTTAGCAAATCCAAAAAGATAGAGATACTACCATGCATTCTATCAGATCATAATGGAATGAAATTAGAAATCAATAATAAAATAAAAACAGAAACTATTCCAACACCTCGAGATTAAATAGTACACTATTGGATGATGCATGGATAACAGAAGATATCAGGGGGGAAAGAAAAAATTCATAGAGGTAAACAAAAACAATGATACAACACATCAAAATCTCTGGGACACTATGAAGGCAGTACTAAGAGGAAAATTCATTGCATGGAGCACATTCAATAAAAGAATAAAAAGTCAACAAATAAATGACCTCACATTGCAGCTCAAAGCCCTCAAAAAAGAACACATTAACACCAAAAGTAGAAGACAAGAAATAATTAAAATCAGAGCTGAAATCAATGAAATTGAAACAAAGGAAACTATTCAAAAAATTGACAAAACAAAAAGTTGGTTCTTTGAAAAAATAAACAAAATTGATAAACCCCTAGCCACGCTAACAGAAGAAGAGAAAAAATTCAAATTACTAAAATTTGAGATGAAAAAGGAACTATCACAACAGACACTATTGAAATACAAAACATAATTAGAAACTATTTTGAAAAACCGTACTCTATATCAAAATAGAAAATCTCGAAGACATTGATAGGTTTCTAGAGACATATGATCCTTCCAAACTGAATCTGGAGGACATACACAATTTAAATAGACCAGTTTCAAGCAATGAAATAGAAGACATCATCAAGAGCCTACCTACCAAGAAAAGTCCAGAGCAAGATGGATTTTCAGCTGAGTTCTACAAGACCTTCAAAGAAGAACTCATTCCAATACTCCTCAAAGTATTCCATAAAATAGAAGAGGAGGGCACCCTTCCAAAGTCATTCTATGAAGCTAATATCACCCTGATACCAAAACCAGAGACAGACACATCAAGGAAAGAAAATTTCAGACCAAGATCCCTAATGAACATAGATGCAAATATTCTTAACAAAATGTTAGCAAGCTACATACAAAAACATATTAGAAAGATAGTGCACCATGATCAAGTGGGTTGCATCCCAGGGATGCAAGGTTGGTTCAACATCTGGAAATCTATAAATGTTAACTCATCACATCAATAGTCTTAAAGTTAAGAATCACATGATTATTTCAATAGATGCAGAAAAAGCATTTGATAACATATAGCACACCTTCATGCTCAAAACACTAGAAAAAATAGGGATGGTAGGAACATGCCTCAACATTGTAAAGGCTATGTATGCTAAGCCTAGAGTCAACATCATTCTAAATGGAGCAAAGCTGAAAGCATTCCCCTTAAAAATGGGAACAAGGCAGGGATGCCCTCTTTCACCACTTCTATTCAACATCAACCTTGAAATTCTTGCCAGAACAATTAGACAGACTAAAGAAATAAAAGGGATACAAATAGGAAAAGAAGAACTTAAACTATCATTATTTGCAGATGATATGATTCTATATTTAGAGGAGCCAAAAAATTCCACCAGAAAACTTCTAGAACTCATAAATGAATTTAGTAATGTAGCAGAATATAAAATCAACACTCATAAATCTAATGCATTCTTATTCATAAGTGATGAATCCTCTGAAAGAGAAATTAGGAAAACTACCCCATTCACAATAGCCTAAAAAAATAAACTGCCTGGGAGTCAATTTAACAAATGAGGTGAAAGGCCTCTACAATGAGAACTACAGAACATTAAAGAAAGAAATTTAAAAAAAAATGTTAGAAGATGGAAAGATCTCCCATGTTCTTGGATAGGCAGAATTAATATCGTCAAATGGCCATACTACCAAACCCACTATGCAAATTCAATGCAATTTAAATTAAAATCCCAATGACATTCCTCATAGAAATAGAGAAAGCAATTATGAAATTCATTTGGAAGAATAAGAGAATAGCTGAAGCAATCCTTATTAGGAAGAGTGAAGCAGGTGGTATCACAATACCAGTCCTTCAACTATATTACAAAGCAATAGTAACAAAAATGGGATGGTATTGGCACCAAAATGTGCAGGTAGATGAATGGTACAGACTAGAGGACACAGAGATAAACCCACATAAATAGTCATCTCATACTTGACAAAGGTGCCAAAAACATACAAAGGAGAAAGATAGCCTCTTCAAAAAATGGTGCTGGGAAAACTGGAAATCCATATGCAACAAAAAGAAAATAATCCCCTACCCCTCACTCTGCACAAAACCCAACTCAAAATGGATCAAGGACATAGGAATTAGACCAGAGACCCTGCACCTAGTAGAAGAAAAAGTAGGTCCAAATATTCATCATATCAGCTTCGGACCAGACTTCCTTAACATGATTCCCAAAGCACAAAAAATAAAAGCAGGAAAAAATAATTGGGATAGATTCAAACTAAAAATGTTTTTCTCAGCAAAGGAAACAATCAAAAATGTGAGGAGAGGACCTACAGACTGGGAGAAAATCTTTCCCATACACACTTCAGATACAGCACTAATCTCCAGAATTTATAAAGAACTCAAAACAATTTACACAAGAATACAAATAACCCAATCAATAAATGAGCTAAGGAAATGAACAGACACTTCACAGAAGAGGATCTACAAGCAATCAACAGATGTATGAAAAACTGTTCCATGTCTCTAGTAATAAGAGAAATGCAAATCAAAACTACCCTAAGATATCATCTCACCCCAATTAGAATGTCTGTTATCAAGAATACAAGCAACAATGGGTGTTGGCGAGGATGTGGGGAAAAAGGTACACTCCTACATTGCTGGTAGGGTTGCAAATTGGTGCTGCCTCTCTGGAAAGCAGTATGGAGATTCCTTAGAAAACTCAAAATGGAACCACCATTTGACCCAGCTATCCCCCTCCTTGGCCTATACCCAAAGTACTTAAAATCAGCATACTACAGTGATACAGCCACATCAATGTTTATAGCAGCCCAATTCACTGTAGCTAGATTGTGGAATCAACGTAGATGCCCTTCAATAGATGAATGGATAAAGAAACTGTGGTATATATACACAGTGGAATATTATTTAGCCATAAAGAATAATAAAATTATGACATTTGCAGGTAAATGGATGGAGTTGGAGAATATCATGTTAAGTGAGATTAGTCAATCCCAAAAAACCAAAGGCTGAATGTTTTCTCTGATAAGTGGTTGATGACACATAACAAGGGTGGGGGGACTTACGGGAAGAATGGAGAAGAGATGGATTGTATAGAGGAAAATGAGGGGTGGGGAGAGGGAGAAGGAAAGATAATAGAATGAGACAAACATCATTACCCTATGTATATGTATGAATATGCAAATTGTATGATTCTACTTTGTGTACAACCAGAAAAACAATAGCTGTACTCCATTTGTATACAATGAACCAAATATATATATGTATATATTTACAAAATTTCAGCTAAATATTATTTAATAAAACCTCACAAAATACCTTAAAATCTTAAAATAGCATGTTTAAATTAAACTCTTTGCTAATCTGTTTATTTATTTGTTATTTTTATAGACTGCATTTTGATTAATTGTACACAAATGGAGTACAACTTTTCATTACTATGATTGTGCATGATGTAGATCCATACCATTCATGTAATCATATATGTACATAGGGTAATGATGTCTGTCTCCTCCCACCATTTTTCATATCCCTGCCCCCTCCTCCTTCTCATTTCCCTCTACATAATTTAAAGTTCCTCCATTCTTCTTTCACCACCAATCACCATTTTGGATCATCATCCACTTATCAGCAAAATCATTCAGCCTTTGGTTTTTCGGGATTGGCTCATTTCACTTAGCATGATATTCTCCAATTCCATCCATTCCAATTCCATGCAAATGCCATAATATTCTTATTTATGACTGAATAACATTCCATTGTGTATATATACCACAGATTCTTCATTGCTTATTTTAAGTTCTTTGTGTATAAACCAAAGAGTGGGATAACTGGGTCAAGAGGTGGGTCCACTTCCAGTTTTCTGAAGAATCCCCACACTGCTTTCCCAAGTGGCTACACCAATTTGCAACTCCACCAGCAGTGTACAAGTGTGTCTTTTTCCCCACATTCATGCCAACATCTATTATTGTTCATGTTCTTGATAATAGCCATTCTAATTGGAGTAAGATGGAATCTTAGAGTTGTTTTAATTTGCATTTCTCTAATTATTAGAGATGTTGAACACTTTTTCATATATTTATTAATCACCTGTATATCTTCTTCTGTAAAGTGTCTGTCTAGTTCCTTGGCCCATTTATTGAAAGGGATCTTTGTATTTTTGGTGTGAAGTTTTATAAGTTCTTTATAAATTTTGGATATTAGTGCTCTACCTGAAGTGCACAAGGTAAATCATTAATATTTTAGTTATTTTTTAAAAATCTAGTAGTTCAGTTATTTTTTTCACTAAGTAGTTATTTTTAAAAGCCCCAGTAGGACAATTAATGGAGTCACAGTAGAGTTAAGAAAGGAAGGTTTTTATTTCCTTAAACTCAAATAGTCAAAAAAGATTCCTGAAAGCAACATGAATTCTCCCACACTTTGTTATGAAATTATGACTCATGTATAGGAAGAATAACTAAAATTTTCTAGTATATTTTAGCAAAATCATAGATTATTAACAAGAATTCTTGGTTATGAATGAATCGCAAAGGAGGTTAAAACTATACACACACAAAATATTTCTTGGAATGAGGGTCCAAATTCTTTAACTTTCTTTGATTTATGAGAGTATTTGTAACCAAAAATTTTCCATATATTTATTGGTGCATTATAATTATACATAATGGCAGAATTTAATGTTGCATATCTGTGTATGCACATTATATAACAATATAATTTTGCAACCAGAAAATTTTAAGACTGACTTAGATAAAGTAAATTAGAAGTTACTGGGAAGATGAGTTTTGTTCATTGACGTGTTCCTTTAACATAATTTGAAAGAGTTATTATGTGTGAATTAGTCTGCAGTTATTCACTCTTGGAATTTAATAGGGGAGATATGTCTTTTCTAAGCACTTTATTTAGTTATTCAATAAACATTTAGTTATCCAATAAACATTTGTTGTTTACTGAATAGCAGGTATTGTTCACAAAGATAGCAAAGTCAGCATGTACAATTTGGGAAGAAAAAGGACTACTCAAACTCCTGACACATTGAGTATGATATCCATATGGGATATCCAAGTAGAACTGTTCAGAAGGAAGAACCAGGCCAAAGACTTAGATTTAGAGGTCAAGAAAATATAGGACTAGCATTATAGCTCTGTGGGAAAGTGCTTGCATAGCACCTGAGAGGCACTGGCTTTGATCCTCAGCACCATACAAAAATAAAATAAATAAAATAAAGTATTGGGCTGGGGATATAGCTCAGTTGGTAGAGTGCTTGCCTGTCAAGCACAAAGCCCTGGGTTCAATCCCCAGCACCATAAATAAATAAATAATAAAACAAAGTAAAATAAAAGCATTGTGTCCATCTACAACTACAAATATTTTTAAAAGAAAATATAGATGATATAGTTGTTAAGGTCATTGATATATATGAACTCATAGTTGCATGCATAGTGTGAGGAAAAGGTTAAAGACGAGAACAGTCAACATTTCCCAGGTATGTGAATGGGTCAAAGAGACTGGACAATGTTTGTAAGAAAGTAAGTAGAAAGAGCCCCCAAAGGCGGGATCCCAATGATATAGAAAGATCTAGTGAAATGAAAACATGAACACCTCAACTGAAAATCAGTGTCAGTCAATGGCTATCAGTGAAAGACATGTTGTAGCAAGAAGGTGAGAAATGACCATTCAGTGTGCTCTGTGTTTAGGGAAAATGATTGGAAGATAAAGTGGGACAGGAGTTCACTATTTAGCATCTGATATATGTTATTTTATACATGCCAATTTAATAGCTTTAATTAGGAAATAATAAAATATGTTTTTTCCTAACCCTAGAAAACAACCCACTGAGAGAATGGGATACTTAACTAAGGAGAAGACAGTGATAACTTTGGCATATCATGTGTATCAGTCAGAGTTCAAGAAGTAAATACTAGTGTGTTATATATGAATTCTACTGTGCGTATGCACATACATATAGATATTCACATACATATGTGTATATAAATTATATACACATATGCACATATATATACATATAGATACATATTTTACAAGAATTTGTGTATGGCTAAGCAGTTTAGAAGGCTGTCTCTGCAACTAATGATGAAGGCTGAAGTTTACAAGAAGAAAGTCAGGTGGAAAGATCATGAGTAGGTTTGAACTCCAGTAGAATAGACTGAAAGTGCACTGACTTCTTTCCTCTGACCTTGGCAATAAGAAGATACACAGTCTTCTGGACTAGGAGTCAGAGAAAGTAAGAATGCTCCAGGGAAAAAAGAGTAATTAGAGCTCCAACTTCTTCTTCATGTTAACAAGGCAAGTCAGCATATAATCACTCACACACACACACACACACACACACACTCACATGCACACCAAATGGGTGGTATCCTACTCTGACCATTCAATTAATGTGAGAGAATTTCTCTGATAACCTATTATAACTGAACACATAAAAGGAAAGGGAATCAAGGGAATTATGTTTCAACCTAGCCAAATGGACCTGTTAAGCCATCACAATATGTCTTTTCAGAGATAGCAAGCCATGAAGAAAGCAATGTAGAAATTGGAGGACAGGGCTACAAAAATCAATTTGTCCTCTCAATTGTTCTGAGGGCATTACTTACATGAATGTATACAAATTAAATAAACAAAGGGATTAGGAAATAAGGAATTGTCTCAGTTTTCCTCTATTCTACTTTGCATTCCAAATAATCTGTCCTAAGATTGAATGGAAATGTCCAGTTTCCACTACTTTACACAGGCAATGTATTTATAAGATCAATGGTTTTGATCATTCCAGGGAGAATAAAAGGATATCTGACGATTTTCTGAGAATGGTTGAACAAATAGAAATGATAATATTGGCTCAAATAAAGGAGAGATGATAAGTACTATTTACATCTCTTTGACTCTCTTAAAGAACAGGTTTTATTCCAGGTTATAACCTTATTTATTGTTATTCAAAACAGTGGAAAGAGTTCAAGGTACCAAACTCTGTGTCTGGAGTAAGATGCTAATAAAAAGACAGAACTAGTCTAAAAACAAATGCCAATTCAGTAAAACTAATTCAAAATTTTCATTTGTGTTGGGGAAAACCACAGTTCTTAACCATTGATGAGTAAGATATCACTTCTAATATTTGCTTGCATTCTGCTAATGCTATGCTCTCAAAAAATATGCACTTTCTAGTATATTTAAAGTGATGGGACCGATTTTGACTAAGAAAGAGATGTTTCTCTAAGGGTTTTCCTATGATTACAGATTGTTGGAAGAAAGAGGTAGTGGAGGTATATGGTGTATGATCTACTGTGCTACCATGAAATAGAATGCATGGTGATATTTTAAAGATATAGGTTTATTTCTTTCTAAATAATAACAGCAATATTTTTATATTCTGTAAGTTTTAGAACACAAAGACATATATAGAGGACAATGAGAAGTAGCAAGATATATCAAACCTGTTTTAAAGTTTCATCCATAGAGTCTTAAGATCCTGTCTCCTACTTTAAATGAGGAAGTCATGAAGCATATGTTTTGATAAAATGGTAGTTGGTATAGAAAAAAGTACTAATTGGATAATGGTTCAGAGTACCAATTTTGAAATAACTCTCTTCTGCTCACAGAATCTGGTTATGTTTACAAACTTTACTCATTTTATCTTAATTTTTACTGTGTTTCTACTATTTGGTAGAGTTGATCTTGGTAAATTCATTCTCATATTGATCCAGTTGGTCAAACCAATGAGTTCTTGCACTAATCCAAGATGATATTTCATTAAGAACACACATTCCATTAGCAATATTTTCCATTAACCTTTCTTTTTTAAAATTTGTTCTTACTAGTTATCCAGACAGTACAGTGTATTTTGACATATTATACATATATAGAGTATACTTTCCCATTCTTCTCATTGTACATGATGTGGAGTTACATTGGTCATGTATTCATGTATGTGCAGAAGAAAGTTATGTTTGATTCATTCATTCATCTTTCCTATTCCCACTCCCCTTTGCTTACCTTCATTCCCCTTTATCTAATCCAAAATAATTCTGCTCTTCCCAACCCCACCTTATTGTGAGTTGGCATCCACATATAAAAGAGAATATCTGATTGTTGTTTCTTGGGGATTGGTTCATTTCACTTAGTATGATAGTCTACATTTCCATCCATTTACCTACAAATGTCACAATTTTATTCTTCTATACGGCTTAATAATATTCCATTATGTATATGCCACAGTTTTTTTATTCATTCATCTGTTGAAGGGCATCTAGATTAGTTCCACAATCTAGCTATTGGGAATTGAGTTGCTATAAACATTGATGTGGCTGCATCACTGTACTAGGTTAATTTTAAGTGCTTTGGGTATAACCCAAGATCAAATGGTGGTTCCATTGCTAGTTTTCTGAGGAATCTCCATACTGCTTTCCATAGTGGTTGCACCAATTCAAAGTCCCACCAGCACCTTTCAACATGGGGTATTCCAACAACTACCACCAAGAGTTCCTATATTATAAAGCATCATCTGAACATGAACAAATGGCTTTCCTCTTTCCTTTATTTTGATCTATGTGGAACTTGCTAGGGTTTCCTAGGAAATATTTAGAACTAATTACAACTCTTTACTTATATGGATTAATTATATTAAAGGTCATTCCCCATGAAAGTCATATATTGGGAGGGGAATCAAGCTTATTAATAAAACCAAAGATATGTCAATAATGTAAATAATACCATAACCACATTGAGTGAAGTTTTCATTTTATGCAGTGATGCAAGTGATTATTTTCTTAAAGAATAAAAGACTTAGTTATTTTAATTTACTTATACAATTCTCCCATTTATAGAGTTGCTAATTCTAAAAGACAAATTAAAGTATCACAGTGAATAATAGTGATGGGCACAAAAACAGACTTCAGAAAATCATATACTTTCATTAGGTAAGAAAGCAGTAAGAATATTCCCAAGTGATAATCCTTATTAAATGCTGACACACTTCAGATGCTACTTTACAATCTCATTTATTGAACTCATCTTGAGGGTTATAAACTTTCTAGATCAGTATCTTATAAGCCTTATGTAAGGCAGTTGTGATTAAAAAACAAGTAAAAAACCTCCCAGTAACTCTCAACTGACTAACTAGTCTATCTGTTATGGGGTGGGTGTGTGTGCATGTGTTTTAATGAAATACTGCTTTAGTATAAAATCCAGGAGCAAAGTTAGCATGGTAATGGAGGGTACAATAAGATAGGGAACCCCAAAAGAAAGGAAAAAAATTTCAGGAGTGTCAGAACTTCTCAAGAAATCACATGCTTAAAGATAATAAAAATACTTTTAAAGCATGGGATGGGGGATAAAAGTCTGCCAAACACATGATCAGAAAAGAGGGATAAAAGTCAAAGTCAAAGGGTTAGTTTCAAGTGATCTGAGTGACACTGATAGTACAATGGACTGAGATGGGAAATACAGGTTGCAAAAAGAAATAATGTGTCTTTCTCAAGAATGAAAATAACTAAGAGAAATAGCTCTGGTCATAGACCAAGAGTGAAAATAACAGTGAATTTTTTTAAGTTGTGCAAGTATCTATGACTGCTACCAACTTCTGAAACTTTTCTTGATTAACTCAGCACAGAAAACTCCCTCTCATTTTGAACTTCAATTGTTAAAACTACTTTCATGGCAGTCCAAACTGCTATCACATCTCCTATCAAATGCAGACTGAAAAACCAAGCTTCATGGTGTATTTTAGTCTCAGAAGCTGTCAGAAACCTTTTACTAGGGCCACATGGAAGGAAGACAAGCAGAGAAAACCACTGTCTGAAACACCAGCAGTTATATTGAATAATTTTAATACAGTGGTGACAAACAAAAGCCCTCTAGGCAGGAAAGGAGAAAACACAAAACAGTGAGTTCACTGAGCGTTCATTTACATTTTAAATAATAAGCAATATGCATGAACTATCATTATGTCCTGTAGTAGACATGCTTTATAAGCTTATAAAACTTCCTAAAGAATATTTCGTTAACCTTGAAAGCCACTAAACCTGAAGATTATGAATTGTATTTCTAAAAACAAAAGAAAAGTAGGCTTTGTATATACCTGTGTTAGCTAGTAAGACCTTGAGTGTTAGGAAACTTGGGAAAGTGTGCCTCATTAAAATGCACAGAGAATAGCAAAATAAATTTGAATAGGACCTTTCATTTTATCCCAAAACCTGTCACATAAAAACAAAATGAAATGACCTTTTTAAAGTCATAAGATGCTATATGTATTTTAGAGCAGATACCATTTACTGTATTACTCTTAAAGAAACTAAAGTTGGTGTAAATGCATTATAGGTTTCCTCTAAATAAAGGAAATGCCTTTGTTAAATACAAAAAAAATGAGGCTCAGCAAGGAGACTTAGAAGTATGTGCTGGCACGCACACCTGTAATCCTAGTGACTCTGGAGACTGAGAAAAGAGGATCACAAGTTTGAGGCCAGTCTCTGCAAATTGGTGAGACCCTGTATCAAATTAAAAAGTAAAAAGGACTGGGGATATAGTTCAATGATAAAGCACCCCCTGGTTTCCCCAGTAACTAAAAAAAAGTAAAAACTTTTAAATTTTTTTTTTAAAAGGAGACTCATTCCTGATTTCATACTTTCTTTCTGAAACAGGGAGAATATATTTTCTGTTTCTTCATTTTGTATATAGATGCTATGGGAAATTTTTTGGATTAGCAAAGAATAAATGTGGTTCTTATCTGCATCGCTAAGTGGGTCAAATTAGCATAGAGTCATGATTGTATGCTGCCACAATACAATCTGTGAGGCAAGGTAAAAAATGCAGATTTTGCAGGTACTGATGGATATAGGCTATGATAGGTAACAAGGACATCCCAAACACATCTTCAATAAATTAGAAGTGTGTTTCTCTCACTGGACAGCAGTCCCAGACTAGGATTATTCTGTTCCATTAAGTCATTCAGAGAACTAGATTCCTTATATCTTATTTCTTCACCATTTTGTCTTCACATATGTCTTCATAATATCCCCCTTCTTTCCTCCTCTTTTCACTTTTCTATCCCCTGTGTTCACTTTTCTATCTCCTCCTTCCTTATCTGTATGTATCCCTCTCTGTTTTTTCCTGTTTCAACTGCCGATGATCCTGAAGTCTAAATAGTTTGCTGATTATGGACCACAGATAAATATTCTTTATGCATTTTTTTTGATATTTGGGATTTAACCCAGGGCTGTTTAACCACTGAGCCACATCCCCAGCCCTTTTTATTTTTTTATTTAGAGACAGGGTCTCTCTAAGTTGCTTAGGGCCTCACTAAGTTGCTGAGGTTGTCTTTGAACTCATGATCCTCCTGCCTCAGCCACCAGAACCACTGGGATTACAGGCATGCACCACTGTGCCCAGCCTCTCTATGCATTTTTGGTGACTGATTTAGATACACTTGGAGACTGGAAATGTACTAATTCTATTTAAAAGTGTAATACTCTGGAATGACGAGAATGTACTGCAAGAATTGAAGGAGGGAGAGATTTGGTACAGTGATTATGTAATTAAAAGAACAAATATAAAGGAAATGTCTTATCAAAATGTAATCACAAAAGCTTGATGGCAAGGTCTCTGCAATGAAACCTACCATGTCTGCATTACCAAAAATGTCTGCTTTGTGGATGACTTTAAACAATTTTAGACCCAAGTAAAATTATAAGCAGTTCCAACATCTTTGTCAGAAAGCAAACCAATACTTGCTTCTTCCATCCATTGTTTATCTCAGGAGCAAATTTTTTCCTACTTCTTCCCTTTAGTATCACCAAGATTTTCTTAGTAGGCCTTCTGAGCAAATTAATTTCCTGGCAGTTGAATAAATTCCACTGAACAGTAATTTTCCCATATCTTTATCTAATGCTCATCTTTTCAACATCTTTTGCAATATCATAACACCTTCTGAAGAATGAGGTTACCTGATGGCACTGGGTGTTAACAAATGTTTGATGTGTCTCCCTCTTCAGCCTGGTGTCCACTGATTGTTTCTAGACACCATAAACTTCTGTTTTATGCAGAAACATGTCAGTCATCAAGTGCAAGAATTTGAGTCCTTACAAGAATGTTTGAACCATTCAAACACAATGTGATAATAATGTTCCCATTTTCCATGTCCCTTTTCTTCAAGTGCACAAGATTTCCTCTCCATCTGGAAGAGCTCTGCCATTGCCTCTCTTCATTTTATTAGTGTGGAAAGTATCCCCAACAGCTTATTCAAATTTCAATATGCAGCCTTCTTCCTAAAGGGGGTAATTTCATCTAACTCTATGCAAGTCATCACTTACAGAAAAGTTTAAGTCTCCTAATAATAGGACTACTAGTCATAGTAATAATTGCTGACAATTAGTGAGCACTCACTTATCATGGGTATTATGATTAAATGTTAATTTGGTGTTATGGTTTAGACATGAGAAGTCCCCCCAAAGCTCATGTGTAAGAATACAAGAAGACTTAGAGGTGAAATGCTTAGGCTAGAAGAGCCTTAACCCAATCAATGAATTTATCCCCTGATAGGGATTAACTGAGTGGTAACTGAAGGCAGATAGGGTGTGGCTGGAGGTAGGTGATTGGGAGCATGCCTTTGGGGGTTACGTTTTTTTGTGAGAAGGACAGTTTTCCCTGTGCTTCATAGTGGCCATGCCCCGAGCCACTTTCTACCACCACATTTTTCTACCATGATGTCCTGCCTTGCCTTGGGCCCAGAGGAATGGAGTTGGCCATTTATCGACTAAGACATCTGAACCTGTGCGCCTCAAATAAACTTTTCCTCCTCTAATAGTTCTTGTCAGATCTTTTGATTACAGCAGCAAAAGAGCTGACTGAAACACTTGGTTAACTGCAAGTTATTTGTGGTTACTTAAGTCCTCTAACAATGTATTTATCAGCCAAGTGTGTTGCTTTGTTCTTAGAAGCTACAGAAATATGTAGTAAGGTTTTAAAAATTCCATTTTCATAAAGAAATCTGACACTGGAGTTGAGTTATGGTTACCAAATTTAAAAGAGCATGTCTTGTTTTTCTCTTGTGATTTTGTTCCCTTGAAATTTGAGTAAATGTCATATCTTGTAGGAGTAGTATCCTTAACTGTGAGCTTAATATAACCTATCCCTTGCATTACCTTTTTTCTTTAATATTCTTACATAAATCTCTGATTTCGGAACTACCTGTGGTTTGATATTGGCAAAGATTGCTTACATATTACCTAGTATTCATTTATTTTGGTAAAATATCTTGAGGCATTTTCAAGGGAAATTTCTTTACTGGTCTGGGGTGTGTGTGTGTGTGTGAGAGAGAGAGAGAGAGAGAGAGAGAGAGAGAGAGAGATTTTTTTTTTCTTTTCTGAATAAAACTTTTGGAAAAGGAGCCATTCAGTTTAATGACAAAAGATAAATATGTTTTGTAAATCATTTTTCTTTTATCTTAAATGGGGAGTCTTTGTCAAAACACTTATCTTTACTATGACCATATGAGTAATTTTAATATACATGATTAATGGTGCAAATGAAATTAAAATCCCCCTACTACACGACATTTTATTTATTTATTTTTTTGAAGTGCTATTTCCTAATTGTGGCAAGTAAGATCTCTGTATGCTGATGCTTTTTAATTAGGGGAAATTTTGTCTTTTAATTAAAAAAGAGGGTTTTTTATTTTCAATAAGTTTAAGAGTGTCCTCTAGTGGAGAGATACTCTGATCTCAGCAGTTTTAGAAATGGGTAAATGATATCTAATTAGAAAAAGCTTGCACTATATAACAATTGTCCCTCCTTACTTAGCTGATTGGAATCTACTGGTTGAAGGGAAAATGTATTATTTTTCCTCTAAGACCTCCTTACAACGTGGCCTAGTTGAAAGCTTGTGGTGTGACAAGCATTGTTCTCATTTTAGATGGCAAATTATTTTTTATGATCAATTTTAGTGCTTCCTTCTGAACCTGGTATGATTGAGCTGACGGTGCACCTTTCTGCCAGAGAGGCAGCAGAAGCATTTAGTGCAATTTACTGTAGCTTTTGCAGATATCAACTTGAAGCAGCAAGCATACCATTATCTTCAGGACTCCAGCACTGGCTGACTGATACATCTGATGTGCAGGTCCCTAGGCCGTAGCTTAAATTTATCTGTTATTTAAAGGAAAACAAAGAGACAATATTGAGAAGAAAATTAAATAAATGTATCTCTCTCTTTTCTGCAACTTGTGGAATTCTGATTTTAATTCCTTGTGTTTGTGGTTAAATGTAACAAATACCATTAGTGCTATCAGTTGAGTATTAGAAATGAGGCATGGAAGTCTTTTTTCAATATCTAAATGGAAGAGGATAAGGAAGAGCTGTGGTACTTGGCTCGTGAATCACATGCTAGGATTGCCTTATCAGAAATTGCATGTTCCAGCAACTTAGAGACTGAAAGAGGAGATGGGTAGTTGTTCTTGATAACAAGTTAAATAGTTTGGACTTAAACAGAAGCATAGATAAAATTTTATTGCTGATTCTTATGTTTGAAAAATAAAAGAGGAATTGGGTAGTATTCATGAAATCCATTGGTAACCCAACAAATGTCCGAACCATATTGTATGTTATAAATGTTGCTTATTGTAATGGCAGTGATAATCCAGAGCCAAGAATAGTATTTCTTTTAACAGATAACTTTCAGAAAAAATATACAATTATGGTTTTTTTACCCTTATTTTGTTTATTTATTTTTTATGTGGTGCTGAGGATTGAATCCAGTGCCTCACACATGTTAGGAAAACACTCTAGCACTGAGGCACAACCTCAGCCCCCCAATCATGATTCTTAACACAATTACAAGAATGGACAAATTTTCCTAGAAATATTGCTCATAGGATATGATGGTACTAAGCAGATGTCTTAACAGGTTCAAAGAAGTCAAAACAGTAAATTTACATGGAGTAGTAAGGGAATGTTGAGATGAATTGTAACAGAGAATAACATTGCTTCTTCCCTAGGTTGCAGATTAAGGGTGAGAGAAGAGAGTCAGTTAAATCACTGTCAGAAAGGAGAGAATATGCATATTTATCAGTTACCTACACTTCACAAAGCATCAAATATAGGTCAAAAACAAAAAAAGAGCAATAATCTGATAACCCAGAAAGGTGCAACATAGACCAAAGAGTGATTTTCCATTGAAAAACATTTTTCCCTACATTTGTTTGGAGAGAGACTGTATTTTTACAGCTTGTATTGGTTCTTCAGTGAGCCATTTGTTCATCCTTGTGAACACCAGTTACTACTCTATCCTTCATTGTCATTATTGTGAAATTTCTTTTGCTTTATTCTTCCCTAGCCTCCCTGTCATTGCTTCCTGCTTATGCGCCCTGTCCCAAAGCTTTTCAATTTTGTTGTTTTTCTGAGCCCTCATTCTACTTTATACAAAGTTCAAGTAAAAATAAATTATTCTAGACAAATAACTGTAACCCCTTGAATGAAAATGACCTGGAGGTGCTTGTTAAAAATTCAGATCCCTAGAATACCAAAAACTTGTCTAACCAAAATCTGGTATAAAGTTAAGATTTTTGACAATAAGTTTGGGACTCACTCGTTTAAGTTAAAAAAATAGAAACATCTAAAAGTCATATTTCTTCAAGATAAATATGAGGATAAAATAAAAACTGATATGAAAGTAGAAATTTGCAAAAAGGAACAAAGTTAATGGCAGTATTAGCAACTGCAGTAATAGTAACCTTCCCCAGAGTTTCTATCAAAATCTGGCAATGATTATTAACAAGTTGAATACCTGGAATATCAATCTATAAATGCTTGTTCTAGGCATGATGCTAAGTTTTATTTTTAGTTGAAAGCAACACAGACACACATTAGATTACAAACACTGAAAAGTTCAACAGAACAAAAGTTCTGTTGTTTTAATTTTCTTTGTACTGAAATTTTATTATTTATATATACAAATCTGTCAAACTTGAAATTCCCTGACATTTCTAGATTACAATTCTAAGAATTTATTTTTCCTACACACATCACAAAATAATATATTTCCCCTAAGTGGTATATTTGTTGTATAATAATATTTAACTCTATAATAAATCTCATATTCATTTTTTAGCATCATTTGAAACTAAAAAAGTTTTTATTGTTTTCAGATTATATTCAATTCTGATAATTCATTGCTTGGAATTGAATCCAGTCCTGTTTCTAAGCACTTCAAAGAGTTATGCAAAATCTCTACCTGTGGAATAAACACAATTTTGTTGTAACATTGTTTGTAAATATAATTTTTTCTTTGTTTGGACCAACAACATACTGTCCAGTACCATCATCATTATAGTTAATTATTGTCAGACCACTTCTTAATTTTGTGGAGTTCTATATCTTATTGGAATTTGTCAGCAACAACATTAAATCTAAAATATACCATGGGAGTTGACTTATTTGATTATTTATTGCTAAGGTACATAAGATCTCTTCAATTTTCTGATTAGTAACTGTAAATCATATATTACTTTGATTTTTAAACATCATAGACTATAGCTAACCACAGAAATTTCTTACTGAGGGTAGAAAAATTGTGAAAAAATTCAGTCTCTTAAAAATTAAGATTAAAAATAATTTTAAATTACATTAACTAAGTAAAACACATTATGTATTTACAAATCATCTAGTCAAAAAGTAACAAAGTTTCTCAAACTTACTCCCATAAGGAAAACTTTTTTCCTCTCAATTGCCTTTGTCAAATGTTTATGGCTTTAAGTTCCCAATACACTGAGGCAGATACACCTATAATTTAAGACAGACTGCATCTCATTTTTCAATATCATAAAGAAGCTTTTAATAATTTTATAATTAATACTTGATAGAATTGATGATTTTAGAGTTGATTCTTATTGTGTTGCATATTCTGACTCTTTTTAGAGGGTATTTTTTCTGCACCTGAAGTTCTACTCAAATATATTTAGAGGTTAGACAGCCTCTTCTCTAGGCATTACCATCTAAACTGTGTTCAACAGGATGGTGTCATATTTTTAGCATGAGTGTTCTGTTTAGAATATCTCAAACCATACAGATTTTTACATTTTGGAATACAAATACAAAATAATATTATAACAGAGGGAAAATTTTTGACTTTGTTAGTAAATGAAAGAATTCTTTCTTCAAAGGAAGTCAAAATACAGATTTTTCTGAATTCGTAGGGAGGCAATCTTATTATCTTCGAATAATACTTTTATTGTTCTTTTAAAAAATTTCATTGCTTTTTCATGTCTTATTGCATCAGCAAATCCTGTAAAACATTTTCATATTCAGATAAGGACAATAGGTGTCCTTGTATTCACTTTAAAAGAGATGATACTGTTACCAATTGTCTAAGGGTTCCTTTGCTCAATTCAAATAGAAATCATGGGTAGGAAATGTATAGCTCCCTTAATGTTAGCAGCTCTGAGCTTTGAGTGCCAGTGGTTCTCAGTGCTCAGTGTTAGAAGTTTCTCCCCATTGTTCTTCTAGCAACTGGAGCTAAGGACTACTCCTATAGCTGGAGCCATAATCCCTTCCTGCAACTTTTCTTGCAGCTTCTGGCAGCTCTCTGCAGCATTCTGGCTGCAATATGTACTCCGGGCTGAGAGTCCTTGGTGTTATCAGCTCTGGCTGCTGGCAACTCTCAGTACCAGCCATCCTCAGTATTAACAGCTGTGAGTGCAACCAGCTCAGGTAGAAATCTACTTGAGATTAAAGTCACAAATAGGTGAGGAAAAAAAAGCATCCAGAAGAGGTTTCATTTGGAGTTATGCCACAGCATGAAGGGAAACAGAACATGGACTGATTTGATAAGGATGAGAGGAGAGCCACTTACATAGACAAAAATGGTAGACTCATCCTTGTGGTTACTGTCCTGCTGGCTAACCACAGACTTACTTCTTGGTCTTGGGGAGGGGAGGGACTTTTCAAGAACCAAAGTGAAGATATCTGAAATGGCTGCAGAATAGTGCAGTATTCTGGAGAGGCAGATAATAATAAACGTTGACAAGCATGTGAAGAAATTGGAAACTTCAAACATTACTGGTAAAAATCTAAAATGGCACACCCTCTTAAAAACAGTTCAGCACATCCTCAAACATTTAAACAAAATTGTCTCATGACTCAGTAATTCCACTCCCAAATATGTATGCAAAAAATTTTAAAACATATGCCCTTTTAGAAGCTTGTATGGAAATATTCAAAGCAGCAGTATTCATAATAGCCACAGAGTGGGAATAACTCAAATGTTCATTAATTGATGAATGAGTACACAAAATAAGATATATCCATACAATGGAATATTATTTAGCCATAAAGAGTAATGGAGTATTGATAGATGATTTATCATATATTAAACCTGGAAACATTAAGCTAATCAAAAGAAAACAGACATAAAAGACAACATATTATACTGTTATGTTTATACCAGATGTCAATGGAGACAGAAAACAGGAATAGATAGGTAAGTTGCCAGGGGCTGAAATGGGAATTGGATGATAATTGGTAGAGTTTCTCCTGGGTGTGATGAAAATATCCTTAAATTTATTGTGGTGCTGGTTGCGCAATTCTGTGAAAAAACTAAGAACTATTGAATTGTACATTTTAAATGGTGAATTTATAATATTTGAATTATATCTCAATATAATCTTTTAGAAATATACATCTTTTTGTTTTTATTGGTATATTATAGTTCCATATAATAATGGGATTCATTATTCCATATTCATACATGTACACAAGCATGTTACTCTTTTAAAAACAATTTTATAGCTGGGTGCAGTGGCACATTCCAGTCACAAAGTAAAAATAAAAAGAAAGGCAGAGGGCAAGGTGCGGTGGTGCACACCTGTAATCCCAGGGGCTCAGGAAGCTGAGACAGGAAGATTACAAATTCAAAGTCAGCCTCAGCAAATTAGCAAGACCTTAGGTATCTTAGCGAGACCCTGTCTCAAAATTAAAATACATAAAAAGGGCTGGGGATGTGGTTCAGTGGTTAAAGCCTCTGGGTATAATCCCTAGTACAAAAAAAGAAAGGGCAGTGGATGTGGCTTAGTGGTAGAGCATTTGCCTACCATGTGCAAGACTTTGTGTTCAATCCTCAATACCACAAAAGTAAAAAGTATATAGACCATGGTATGCAATAACTGTTCTACAATTGGCTCCCCAAATGTAGTTCTGTCATCATGTTTAAGCTATTCCCATCACTATCTTAAGTGTAGACAATAAATAAAATAATAAATAATAAATGATTAACCTCATTCATTGCATTTGACAATTTATGGGGTAAATATTTCCACCATGGCTGATTTCAAATTACGAACATGATGTCACCATCGCTGATTGTGTGGTAGTATACTATTATGTAGTCTTTTCTTTCTTTGTTTCTTTCTCTTTCTCTCTCTCTTTTTTCTTGTAGCAGGTATTTAACCCAGAGGCACTTGACCACTCAACCACATCCCGAGCCCTCTTTATTTTTTAAATTTTGAGACAGGGTCTCACTAAGTTACCTAGGGCCTCTCTAAATTGCTGAGGCTGGCCTCAAACTTGCAATTCTCCTGCCTCAGCCTACTGAGCTGCTGGGATTACAGGCATGCAAGATTGCACCCTGTTTGTATAATATTTTCAACATATAGATACTATAATTGTAAATAACTTCAAAATTATACACAATGTAGCAAAATAGAAAACTTTGAGTTTTGAGTACCTATTTTAATATAGCTTATTTCATTGTGTTCCTATAATTTTATTTTTTGTGTGCTACAGATCAAACCCAGGGCTTCACATATGCCAGGGGAATTCTTTTCCCTTAAGCTATATCCACCTCCTATAATTTAATGTGGGTTTTTTTTTCTGCTGCTGGGGATCGAACCCAGGGGCATTATGCCACTGTGCTATGACCTCAAACCTTTTTATTTTTATATTATTTTGAGACAGGGCTTTCCTAAGTTGTTTAGGACCTCAAGAAGTTGCTAAGGCTGGCCTCAAACTTTTGATCCTCCTGCCTCAAACTTAGTAATGGCTGGGATTACAGGTGTATGTCACCACACCTGACCCATAATTTTTTATTTATTTATTTATTTATTTATTTATCTATTTATTTATTAGTACCATGGATTAAACCCAGGGGTGTTTAACTACTGAGCCATGTCCTGGCCTTTTTTCTATTTTATTTTGAAACAGGATCTTGCTAAATTGCTCATAACCTTGCTAAGTTGCTTGGGCTGGTTTGTTCAACTTGGGATTCTTCTGCCTCAGCCTCCCAAGTTGCTTTAATTACAGGCATATGCCACTGTGCCAGGTCCATAATTTAATTTTTTGATGACTGTGTTTAACAACCTGTTTATAGAATTTCTGAAAATTTAGTAAGCAACTCTTACAAGTTGGTATAGACCATCTCCAACACACCACTGAAATAATACCTGAATGAGGAGGTTCATTATTTGTGAGGAGAAGGGTAGTTTTCAAGATAGATTTGATCTACTGATATATGTAGATATGTAGTCTTTTAATTAATGAAACTTTTAAAGGGGGAAACAAGGTAAAATGCAAGTTCAAAAGATACTAGGTAATAAATTTGAAATTATTGATTGAGTTTCTAATATATTCAAGACAATGTGATCAGCCGTGGTAATACAAAGGCAAATAAAGATATAATTTTTTGCCTTTGGGGAAGGCATACTCTAGTTGCTAGATTAGACATGCAAGCACAGCAAATACTGCAAGGACTATATCATGATGAAACACAGATATGTTCCAAGAGGAATGGAAGGAGGAAGGACAGACTGACTGAACATTTCTCCACAAGGCAGGCCAGTTTTTTGGGGTGTTATTTGAGTTTAGACTTAATGAATGAGGAGTATACTAGGTGGAAATGAAGAGAATTCCAAGAAAAACGTGTATTCCCACTTCTTTAGCCCAAGATGCAAACACAGTCACATCATTTTTATTTTCCTAATGATTTGTTCTTATCAATCCTTATATATTTGCTTTTATTGGGTGGACATACATAATTTATCCCTAGGCCCCAGTTTGCCTCATGAATTTCTACCAAATCCTGGTTCAGCCTGAGAGAAAAGGGATGATGTTCTTCATTCATTATTATAAACACACAGTAAGACACACTTGGACTCCAAGGTCACAGTTCTCTGATACATATTTGATTAGTCACCATTGCCCAAATAAACAGTACTGAATGGACCTACCTCTTCTCAGCAACATTGAGGCCCTGGCATATAATCTCAGGTATGAACTTGACTTCACCAACCCTCTTTCAGGACTGATTCCACTGTGATTCTAGTGTCTTGCCTGCTAGCAGAACTTTGCACAAGAAGGAGAGCGGTGCCTTTAACTCAGTAACACAAATTGGTACAATTAAGAGAAACCACTGAAAAATCTCTTCACAGAACAGCACTGCTCAAATTTCTGTCTTGCCTATATTGAGAAGCAGCTGGCATCTCCCCCAAATCAATCTCTTTCCCTCTCTCTCTCTCATAGACAAACACACACACATGCATACATACACATACACACACACAGAGAGATACATACAAATTATTTAATTAAAATATATTATCTACTGGTCTCTACTTTGGTATGTTTCCTATTATCTTATTGATAACATCATAATGCTCTGCAGTTATTGTTACCACCTATGCTTTACCTTTTCTAAATTATATAGAAATCATCTGATCTTTGCAGTGAATTTCTTGTGTGATCCCAGAGCACTGTAATATTCTTAATCCTTCTTGATTCTCTCTGATCTAATCCCAAGTTTGAAAATATAGTAAGAATGATTCCTTTAGAATATAGATGTGATAACATCCATCCTCTATTTGAAACCTTTCCCCAGCTTTCCACTGCTCTTAAATGAAAGCATTAACTCTTCACCATGTCCTATATAAAAGAACAGGGCTGCTTCTGCTCTGGCCTCATCAATGCCCTGCTCTCCCCTCACCCACAGTACTTCCTCTACTCCCACCTCCCATGTATACTTATGTTTCAGCCACTCTGATGTCATTTTATTTCCCCTATATTTCCTTGAGTTATTCTCACCAATGCTCTTTTTTCTCTGCCTACAGTTCTTATCTGTTTTTCCTTCCATCCCCTTCTATTCTTTCCATGAAGTGTACTCTCTGACCCACAAGAAACCCAACCCAAGTCTGAATAGAGTTCTTCTAGGTACTCCTGTGACACTACAAATATATTCAGTACTGGAGCTCGAAGCAAAGTGGATATTCAAAGACCACATAAGCCACAATGACTAAGAAAGCAAAACACTTTTCTCATGAGTACAGGAGCCATTTCCTAGTTGTAACAATGTAAGTCCTGCAGGGAGAGAAATGGAAAGTCAGTTTAGCTGAGAAAGAAAGATAATGTCAGAGAATAATTCAGGTCCCAATGGGTGCTTCAATTGGCCTCTCTGCTCAGGAATGTCAAGCTGAATTGCTAATGGTTTGATCAATATTTATGTCCCCATATTTAGCAAAAATGTATTGTTAAATTAGGCAATCTCTGGAGATTTCTATTTATGAGTTCCAAGCATTAAGTCCTGCCTCAAAACTCAAACTTGATCTCTTAAATAACAGATATGTAAATTATTGATATATCCCTTTTTAAAACCCTGCAATTTATCTTGATTCCGTTTTGAAACTTACAGTTCAATTTATGACTACCTTGACACTATAACAGGTGGTTCAGTTACATAAAAACCAGTGTTCTCATGAAAACATAAAATATTTGATTTAAGAGTATTTCATAATTTTGGTCAACACTTTCCATAGAAATTTGTAGTTGACTTCCAGTCAGTACGATTGATATTCGGTTTATCCATTTTGTCATGTAAATATTCTCCAAAAGACAGGGGAAATCCATAATAAAATATTTCAAGACTATTTATGCACAAAAACTAATAATGAAGGAACCTTCTAGAAGCTCTATTTTGCCTCTTAAAAGATGCTAGATAATTTCTGGACTTGCCTTATCTGATCATCACTGGTAACTATTATATATAAAATCAAAGTCTGTGAGGAAACTCTTGGAGAACATGTGGACATGAAGAAAGATGAAAGCAGAAGGATTTTAGTATGCTATCTTAAAGCATCAGAAGAGCAAATCTCTTTTAAATGAACTCCTCTTATACAACACCCATAATTAAGAGAATAAAGCTAATTTCACCCACCAAAAATGTTTTTTATTGTAGAAGTGAGTTACAAAATACCCATGTCTGCTTTCTAAGCAAGTATATCTCAGTGAATTGTGCTTTTCTCTGTGTTCATATTGTAGAAGTAGTCATAATCACTATTTTGGAAGATGTTCACTACTAATTCAGAGCATAGCTCTGAGACTGCCAGAACTGAGGAATTTCCTTCTTTGCACTTTAAAGTCATAGAGTTATCAGGACCCTCTAGTAATATTCTCATAATATATGGCTGCAGCTAATTGAGAATTTTTTCCTGAGAATTCCCTTTTCCTGAGAATTCCCTTTCCCCATTACAACTGGAATAGGCTCTTACTTCACCCCATCTCACCTCCCAATTTCTGACTGCACTTGAAGTCTGCAAGATCATAAAAATAGTGTGTGCTGGAATATTTTAGTTTTGTAATGCTGGCTGAGGTTTGGATAAACCAGGTGTTTATAAAATAGCACAAACCATCCTCAAATAAATCAGACATTCTTCAGGCATTAAATTTACTTCCATCTTTTAGTGTGGGACTTCTGCTTAGCTTATGGCATAGTCAACTAACCTGTATTCAACATTTTAATAGTCCCTCCTAAGCAGCACAGTGAAATCCACAGTGGCATTATTGGTTTTAACTCTGATGAAAATCTCAAACATATACTAACATGAATTGCTTTTTAAACATGTTTTTTTCTATCTAGATATGTATTAAAATGTTATTCCTTATAAAGAAAAAAATTCTTAACAGCATTTTCTTGGTTTCTTAGATTTATAGTTTATTTTCTTTTCCAGCCAAAGACTGTTCTATTTTCCACATTCAAGACAGAAACATTTCCTACCTGCCTTATAGAATCTTATAATTACCAGTGTTTTGTACCCTCTGATATTATGCCTTGAGAAAGACACATTACCTCTGTGGTGTCCTTCCCAATAATTCATAACTTCAATCTAATCGTGAGAAAACATCAGGCAAACCTAATTGGAAGAACATTCCATAGAATAACTGACTGGTCTTCTTCTAAATCGTATAAGTAACTCTCATTCCATTAAACAAGTCATACAGTAAAAAACACACATTCTGTAAATTTGACAAAGATGGGAAAATGCCTGAAAAATTATTATTTTTAGCACAATGTTTCATTAAATCAAAATGTCACCTTCTGATTTACCTAAAATAAGTGTGTACCTATAGTTTTATTACTCTTTTCCATCACTTTTCTCCACAGGTGACTCGGCTAATCTAACCTGCAGAGCTTTCTTTGGGTACAGTGGAGATGTCAGTCCTCTAATTTACTGGATGAAAGGAGAGAAGTTCATTGAAGATCTGGATGAAAATCGAGTTTGGGAAAGTGACATTAGGTAAAATAATTTTTTTCTTTTAACTTGTACATTCAAGTTATAATTTGCTCTGTGAGTGAACAAAATGTGAACTACCCACCCACCTCCAAAATTTTTTTTTATTTTTCTATTATCATAATTAAAATATTATAATATTTGAGGCCAAAGAAGCAACATTTTTCAAGAGATTGACTATGGAATTGTAAAATATGAATTCCATTTGCAAAGAATTTAAAAGAAATTTAAAAAGATGTGCTTCACTAAAGAATATACTTAATATGACACTAAAATACCATTAAGTATAGAAAATATAGAAGCCCATTCTGTCTTTGGAAAAATGTGCCTTTTGTTAGTAAAAGCTTTTGAAAAAAAATTATTGAGAAGAAACATGAACACGATGCTACAAGGACTCAAACAAGCATCTATCATTTCCTTTTATGTTTTTACATATTTAAGATACAAAGTAGAATATAAAGCACTTGATGGAGTGATAAGGGAATTACCAAAAAAATTCAATCATCTTTCTTAGTCTGAGTTTAAGGTCTAAATATTTATATAATAGAAATATTATGAAGAGAAACAACATTAAAAATACCATCTATTTTGAAGGCCCTCTTTTGTTTCAATGTAGTGAGGTATTTATTCACTTACTTTTAAGTATCAAGGTATTCAATGTTGACTGAAATTATGCTTAGGCATAAATGCTTATTTTTAATCATGACATAAATAAGATGATATTCATAATCATAACTAAATCATAACCAAGTCAAAATGATGATGATCCTTTCTAAACCTTCTCCCATCTAAAGGTTGCATCTTGCCAGGCGTGGTGGCGCATGCCTGTAATCCAAGCGACTTGGGAGGCTGAGTCAGGAGGATTGCGAGTTCAAAGCCAGCCTCAGCAACTTAGCGAGGCCCTAAGCAATTCAGTGAGACCCTGTCTCTAAACAAAATACAAAATAGGGCTGGGGATGTGGCTCAGTGGCCGAGTGTCCCTGAGTTCAATCCCTGGTTCAAAAAAATAAAAATAAAAATAAATAAAGGTTGCATCTTCCAGTATATATATGTATTTAAACCATGGTTCCCTTTTTAAATGTCGAGACTTTTAAAACCTTACCAAAGGTAGAAAAAAATGTTTTTCAAGAAAAAATCAAAATGTACAATCTGTCATATAAAATTACTTCTATTGGATTCTTATTTTGGCAACAGTTACACAAGAATATCTCATTCTGGAATGCTCTAAGTGACTTCTGGAAAGCCTGGATGGGCAATTCTCTGATGTGTACTAAAAATGTTCCTCTGCCATTTTTCATATGTAAAACTACTCTCTTATCTCTGACCCACACTCTTTGAAATGCTACAATTAAAGAGGGACCATAATCCTCCTAGTTTTTACCCTCTTTGGTTTTGTATGTGCCTGGGGAAAGTTCTAGAAAGGTATTTTTCTTTACTTCTGTATAAGGAAGTACTACACAGAGATGAGTTATCAAACACAAGGGAGGGTATAGAGTAAACATTGAGAGCAGGTGAATGGAGCTCTAGTTTGAAGTTTTCCATTTACTCTGAGAGATTGCTAAAATCTGACAGTGAGGTTAGTGAGCATTTATCATTCATTTGAAATGTCAGAATTAAATACTTATCAGAACTTTTAGTCTACAGGTTTGTAATTTCATTTTTTTAAAAAAAGAGGCAACTGGTTCATATCATTAATGAAAGGCTGAAGGTTTCAAATGAAATGTCAAAATAGCTTAGAAATTTTCTTTTCTTTCTTTCTTTCTTTTTAAAAATTAGCCTAATATGTAATTAGGACTCCAACCTAAGACTTTAAAAGTTCTTATCTCCCTTCACATCATATTTCTTCTTAAAGGAAAAGCAATTTGTAAACTTTTCTTCAAGGTGTCTTTCACCTACTTATTATGACAGTATGATTGTCCTGCTATGAGAGATAATTAACTGCAACTTCATTAGCATCTACAAAGACAAGCTTCCTCATTAGAAGTAAAGAGAAAAGGGCATGATATAATTTAATTACCCTAGCATCAATCCATAGCCAAATTTGAAGCACAGATTCTGTAGGTAATTTCCTATCAGATCCAGATTCATCTACCTTTCCTTCTTTTTGTGTATGTGTATGTTTGTGTGGAATTTTTTGTTTTGTTTTGCTTTATGTTTCAGAATTCTTAAAGAGCATCTTGGGGAACAAGAAGTTTCTATCTCATTAATTGTGGACTCTGTGGAAGAGGGTGACTTGGGAAATTACTCCTGTTATGTTGAAAATGGAAATGGACGTCGTCATGCCAGTGTTCTCCTTCATAAACGGGGTGAGTGCAACTTTCCGCCCTTGAGTGATAAACTGAGCATACAGAGGAGGTAAATCATTGGGGACCACAAAACAAATTAAATTTTCTTTTTCTGTAGAAACTTATTCTGAATAAAAACAATTACATTAGTGTTAGGGTCATCAGTGAACACAGTACCATGGATGGGTAAGTTAGTTCAGGTGCTAGAATCCATTTCAAAGTCCTTGCTCTGACTTAATACTAACTGTATGATACTGAGCAAGATACTTAACTTCCCTTGGCATCAGTTTCTTGATATATAAAATGAGAAGATAAAAGAGGACAATCAATTTGAAGGGCTTGACATAGCACCTGTATGCAGAAAATATTTAGTCATGTTACTTACTATCAGAAATAAACATTAGGTTATTAAAAACCAAATGTTTTTAAATCAAAGATTGTGTTCATTGTTGGAAGATTATTCCTTTAGTGAAAGAACTGTGCATGATTAATTTCTCAGTGCAGTTCGTGATATTTTTTCCACTTTGCATAACTTTTATATATGTAATGTCCTCCCATAATTAACAATAATTTATTAAAAGTAATACAGGTCATGGTTGAGTGCAGCATCTGCCATAGTAACTGACTCCACAGCAGTCCTATCACCTTATATACAGGGTTAAATACATATATAAATATACATTGAATTGATTTAAATTGGAGATGATTGTAAAATGTGAGACATGCCTTGAGTCAGTAACATTTTGCATGCACATTACATGAGAAAAATATATTCTTCCACATTATGCTAAGTAAAACTTTCTAGTCTTTGGGATAAGTACACTTGATGTTCTCTTACTCAGCAAATTTACAATGATTTTAATTTCAAAGCACATGTTTAATCCTAGACTCTTTGAGCTTTGAAAAGAAAGAGAACATTGAAGACTTTCCCCTACTTTATTGGGTGATAGATTCCCTTTGAATAATATTACTGAAAACTATTAAAATAGACACCTCTGTTGTCAAGGTGACTACAATATTAAAATATTCTATTCTTTGGGGATGTGAGTCAAGGGGAAATGTAAGTAGCACCTAGCAATATGATTCTTTCTATAGCTTAATATGCAGCTAATCAATGAAGGAATCTGAGTGGAAATATCTTAGATATACAAGGACAGAAATGGTTTCTCAAGGTTGGAAGTAACTTAAATGTCATGGAACTTACCTACTCATCCTTCCATAACATCTTCCCAAGTGGCCCATCAGCTTATATTGGATCGCACTTCCTTGCAAGGAAACACACTTTATCATTCTGTGTAGGGGAGGTGCTGTTCAAAAGCATCCCTATTTCACCATCTATTCAGTGGCTCTAGTTCTATGCTTTTAAACATTCTTTCCCAAGACAGTCCTTCAAATGTTTGATGACAGTCACCATAAACCTGCTGGACCTTCATTTCTTCATATGCATGGATGAAACACTTCCAGAATTCTTTTTTGGGGGGTGGGTGGTACCAAGGATTGAACTCAGAGACACTTGACCAGAGAGCCACATCCCCAGCCCTATTTTGTATTTTATTTAGAGACAGGCTCTTGCTGAGTTGCTGATCACCTCTCTTTTGCTGAGGCTGGCTTTGAACTCTTCATCCTCCTGCCTCAGCGTCTGGAGTCACTGGGATTACAGGCATCTGCCATGGTGCCTGCCTCCAGCATCCTTATCACTCTCTTGAATACATTCTAATTAAAGATTTTGAATTATTCCTTATGAACAAAAGTAGTGGAGAGATGTTTTACTGCACATATAAAATTCTGCTTATTTGGACAACATGTATTTCTCTGGAGGGCAAGAGGGGTGACAGTAAAATAGCAATCACAAGTAGAGAAGAAGGAAAATAAATTGTATCCATAGATATTAAAGCTCTGTTTTTGTAGATAGGTACATAGCCAGGAAGGGTCAAAAACTCCCAGGCTATTTTTACCATGTTTAGCCTGAGGTTAAGTTCCCCAAAGCTACAAAAGCTTCTAGTTATAGAACAAATGATTGAAGAATCAAGGAACTTGTTTGAAAAAACTTTTTAGCAAAGTCTGAGTCCTTAAACAAGGCAAAGGAAAGTGTGGCCAATTTTTCAGTTGTTTAATATTTAAGTCTTCCACGTTGCTTTTTAAATTTGTGGTTTTTAAAAAACATTTGTGGTTTTCTCAACAGTATTTTGTTCTGATTAATATAAACACAGTAATCCAGGTGTGGTGGTGCACCCCTGTAATCCCAGCAATTTGGAAGGCTGAGGGAGGAGAATCCCAAGTTCAAGGTCAGCTTTAGCAATTTAGTGAAACCCTGTCTCAAAACAAAAAATAAAAAGGTCTGGGGATGTGGCTCTGTGGTGGTAAAGCAACCCTGGGTTCAATCCCCAGTACCAATTTTCTTTTAAAACGCCAAAAAGAGTACTTGAAAGTTATATACTCTGAAAGTTCCTCTTAAAGTCAGTGAGTGCCTGCCTTTAAGGGAGCTGGAGTTAAAGACTCATCAGTTTTCAAAGGCAGTAATATATGCAATCTCAGTCTCTTGAAGGGCTCAATATCATGTAGAATGATCCACCCATCTTGCAGAAAAAGGAAAGTCTGGTCAACACATGACATCATTGCAACTTGAAGGGTCAGACACAGCATATGTGTGCCCATAGGTCTGGATCTTTGATCAGAGGGTCCCAAAGTTAAGTAGAATTTCTTCATGTTAGCAATCATGTAATTATCAAATGTGTTGCAATATAACTCAAAGAATAGTCACAGAAACAACTGCAAGCTATTATTATTAATCCTATGTTTTTGACATTGACTCACAAATTCCTTAACATATAGTCTTCCTTTTTAAAACCTCCCTGGAAAGATATATTACAATATTTGTTTGACACAGATTTTGTACACAATAAATTGCCATTTGTTCTGGCAGGTAAACTTTAGCAGGACATATCTTTGCTGAAGTTATCTAAGTATTTTTTTCTTCTACTGTTACCTTTCATTCAGTATTATTGACATAACACGATTTCAGAGCCCTCCACTGGGTGGAATAGATTCTTTGAAACATTGACTCCATCTATCAAATGAGTCTCCATTTGAGCTAGGCTGAATCCTGCATTAGCCTTTTATCTTTATAAAAGAACCTTAACTTTGTAAAAAATATCAGCTGAAAATCCATCAGGAAATTTGACCAGAAAAAAAATCTTGCTTGAGAGTATCGAAAATTATCATTTTTTTTTTTGCAGCCAAAGAGGACATTTGGACAGTTAGAATTATGTCAGATACACAATATAGATATATTTTACTTTCTATACAGAGCACTAAAATATGCAATGAAAGATAGTTGAAGAATGAAGGCACAAGGTCCATGGGGACCTATTGGTCTATGACTGCCCTACCTCTTACTCCTTTCTTTAGCCTGGAGCTTCTATTCAGTTCTTTTTGACAGACCCCAGCCTAGCAAGCTTGGGAGTTAGATCCTGGATTCATAAAAAATCAAAGTAAAGGGTTGACTCATTAGTTATCAGGTTACTTCTGCTTGCCATCACTTATACTTGATCGAATTTGGTGTCTTGGGTCTCTTACTCTTTTACCCAGATGACTTTGCTTGGGTTTCTAATTGCTACTAAATGTCTTGACACTGACCTTCAGTTTTCCCCCAACTCTGACCTTTCCCATTCCCTCCATTTTGCATGTTTTCCATTTTTCTGATTCAAATAATAATCCAGATGGCTATCCAGCAGCATTGTGCTCTGGTCTCAGGCATACCTGATCCTACATGCATCAGTTAGTACTGAATTTCTTTATTCTCCTTATCTTTCATCTGCACTCTCACTTTGAATGACCTCACAGTGTGCACATGTTTACTATCTATAGCTAAATACTATAGTGATGAAAGACATGTACCCAGTGTTACTGGGCTGAGGTCTGATTTCTCACCACTTGAAAGCCAATACTCAAGAGATGAGAGTCAGAGGAAGGAAGTCAATTTTATTCTAGGGCCAGGACCCTGGAAGATGAAGGGGCTATCATCCTCAAAGCTCCATTTAGGGAACTCAAAGGTACAAAGGGCCTTTACAGGAAGAGAAAGGAGAATTATGGTGGCAATGGGCAGGAAGATTAGGTGCTGAGCAAGGTCTTTATCTTCCAGGGAGTGTGTTTCTTTAATTCTTTCCTCTGGTCACAACATCTCAATCCACCTTGACCTCCTGAGGCTAGTTCATGTAGTTGTTTGGATAGACATATTACTTTTCTACAAGTTAAAACTCATATCAATTTATATGCTTTGTGATTTTTATACACAGAATTAAAGAATAAGGAGTGACATTACACAGTCTGATGTTATCTGAAAGTCACCAGATGGTCTGGTTTCTGTAAATGTAAAGAAAGTTTATTTAGCAGTTAATATCTTAACCATTGAGATGTAGCCTCTCTTTAGAATTCAGAATGCCAGGCAAAGGGATGGGACATTAACTTGCAAAGGACAAAGGGAGGGGAAGTAACCTGGCAAAAGACAACTTGCAAAGGAATAGCCACTCTTACATTGGGAGCAAGGCTGACTGTGCTCAAGACCAAACTCTTCTTACTAGCTGTGCTATCCTGGGCAAACCATTCCATATCTGAGAATCTCAAATTTCTCTTCTGTAAAATGGGAGTAATAAGAAGACTTATCACAAAGAGCAGCTGTGAGGATTAAATGAACTCATGTATGTCAATACTTATCACAGTGGCTAACATACTTAGCATCTTAGAAATGCTAACAAGCTATTAAAAGATTTCTCAGCTCCAACTATGTGATATTCTGGGTAATGAAGGACGCATCAATTGTGTTCTTCACTGAAAATTCTCCAAATTCTAATTTATCTTTGATTAAAACGTTCAGTTTTAGCTTTAACAAATTTGTTTCAATTCTAAATTTGAACTTTTCATAGATTTACTTTGGCTTGAATGTTCTATCATATAGAAAAGCTTCATTCATTTATATATGCACTTAATGATCATTAAGAACATTCTATGTGCCCAGTGTTGTGCTAACCAGTCATAAAATTAAATGATAGAAAATAAGGACCAATATCATTTGGAATGTCATCATCTACATTTTAAATTACACTGATATCAAGCATTTTAATGTAGAATTGTGCATCCCAGTGAATGTTTGACTTTGAAATTGTCACATTAAGGATTTCATTAACAATTCTGCTGTGAATGGTTATTTTTATTGATTACAATAATATGGCAATTCATTCATCACAAAGTAGTTTAGGAAATGGCAATGTAACTGTCTGAAAAACTTAGCACTATTTAATAATGATAAACATCTAGATTTTCTCTATTCCCCCTCAAACCCATTTTACTTCTCATGTGTACTCTTTTTTCTACAAAGAATGCAATCGATAGGAATTAGACTTGCTCAATAAACTCCCTAGTCTTAAAAATATCTTTAGTAATATAATTAAAGTACACACCACTTAAGAAGCATTGTTTTAAAGCTGGATGAATTTAAACCCTGTGGACTCCTTTTCCCTTCTTGTAATGAATCATCTTTGTAACATGTGTCTCACCCTTATTTTAAATTTGCCTAGTACATTTATTTACTGAGAGATTCAGTAAAATCATAGAACTTTATAAACATCTCTTTGATGCTGGCCATTTGACATCTTTCACCACTGATTTCAGAACATTTAAAATCCAAACCTTGCTCAGATATACAAGTAACCTACCTTCTATATTGGAAACTCTCCCTAAAAAGACAATGATCCACTAAGAGCCAAATTGGTGTGTGTGAAAGAGTCACTTGTAATGAATATTGGCTTATGCGATGTCAAAATATTATGGAACTTTAGTTATGTTGCTTTAGCACCTCCAAATCAGAACTTTGACTTTTTGCAGTCAAAATTTTCTTCCATCCTGTTACATTTTTCTTGATTCTCTGCCCCTCAGTTATGTGAAACAACTAAATAGCAAGCATCAACTTTATATTTTTTCTTGGTAACTAATGCTGAAACAAATAAGTAAACACACACATAGAGGCTATGATAAATGTCAGTTGCACACATTGTATACATTATCTAATGAAAAGTGTTGTACCTTTTGAGCTTCTTGATAAGGGACATTCCAATGAAGCTATTTGATTACCACCAAACTGATAGTTTTGCCTGTTAATCAATTTGGTCACTCAGTTTTCACGCCCATGAAAAATTTCCAAGAGGCATATGTGTTAGGAAAGAAAAGTACTACTGTCTGTGATAATTAGCTTATTTCTCAGTTGATAAAAATAACAAGGGGATGATTCTGGACAAAACCAATATCAAGCCACAATAATTAATAAACTCAAATTTTTTATCATTTCTGTTAATCATTCATGTGGACCAAAGCCCTTAAGTATTTAATTGTATCCAGGGATGAGGGCAATATAATTATTCCCAGTTGGGAACCTTTGCTATACATTATGGATATCAGAAACTCCATCTCTTACTTGAAATGTTCTCAGCACCTAAGCTTCTCAAGTCAGGGAAATTCAAAATAGATGCACAGATATTTTCACATTGAAAACCCTCCATAATCATACCAAATTTGATTGAAAGTTCAACATAACAAGAGCGTATACTATAGGAATGGACAAGTTAGATTCTTCATGTTTCCACTCTTAGAAAGTCAGCTAGAAATTCCTGTACTAGTGTTTTGAAAACTTTGTATACATCCAGATCACCTAGGGAGCTTGTTAAAAAGCAATTCATGTTCATTAATCTGGGGTGGAACTCAAGAGTTGAATTTCAATAAAGTTCCTTATTGATGCTGCTTCTACCAGTCTGTGGACCACAATTGGCATACCAAGGCCCTTTCCTAGAAAACAGATTGTTCTAATAAATATGGTAGTTTCTAATACATAAAGAGAAACTAACTCTCTTAAGTTCACTGTTTTCATGAGAAAGGAATGACTACAAGTATGGTCAGTGGGACTATTTCCAACTAATTGCCTCGTTCTTTTTACATGGTCAATACCTTTGAACCTATTTAAACATTTGTATATTGCTCTCACTCTCTACTTTTAATAAGGTTACTTGCCTCCCATATTCAATGAAATTGTACCTTATAGAATACATTCAATACTCAGAGAGATGTCTGAGAGATCACTCTCTTCAAGTATTAAAATAATTAACCTCTTTAATAAAGAGAGCCCTCATTGTTGGACAAACTTCCTACATACCCCATTAAAAAATACACTTAGGAATTTGGCAACATACATGTGGATATATACATGTATTTCAGTCTATGCTAATAGGTTTTATATTGTACTCAGCCTATATAAATAGGAACTAACAAGATATATGGTAAGCAGTATATACTACTAATTTCCTATTTAGAATTCTGCTAAATTTCAATTACATTTAATGAGAAAGGATAGTCATAGTACGGGAACTGAATGATCACATATTATTGGTCACCAATATAGCTGTAAACAAGGCAAAAAAGATTATACTCCATTTATGTACAATCTATCAAAATGTATAAATGCATTCTACTGTCATGTACAACTAATTAGAACAAAAAATTTAAAAACTTAAAAAAGAAAGCAAAAATAGGACATACAGGATAAACTCAACTCTGCCAACATGTTTTAAAATTTAATTCATTTTAACAGGTATCTGTCTAGCATCTAATGGAGGCTATGAAACAAAAATAAACCTGAAGTGAGGGCCAAGGAAATCCATTGGAACTTAGATCCTTGTATCAGAAAATGACAAACAGGTTATTTTTTAAAAAGTAACTCAGTTTAAAACATTTGCAGGAAGCCGACCAAAATCCCTAGTACATACATAGCAAAATTTGACATGTGATCAGACAGCATAAGCAAGATAGTGTATTTTGGGCTGCCACCTGTCAATAATCTCTCATTCTTCCTTCTCAGAACCACCTTCATATTTTCATTATTTCTAGGTCAAATATTCTGTTTATTGATGATACATCATATCTCACTTGAAATCTCACTTTACTGCAGGCTAGTCAAAGGAGATAATTCATAAAATGCTGCTTCATGAAAAGCAACAAGTTGTTCCCATTCTACAAATATGCACTGACTGCTAGCTATGGGTGCAGCACCTGGTTAAGTATCCTTTGGAGTTAAGTCACTACTTCCTGAGGGGTGTCTCTCACCATCCTGGGGCTTTAAAGCAACATTGTTGGGGAAAAGGGGATGGTTATGCATTAATAGACTATGAATTCCAGCATTTGATTGAGAAGTGGCACACCTGGGTCATAAAATGCAAGATATAACTTTTAATAAGCAGTTCCTGTATGTCAAACTTTGACAACCAGGACAGTAAAGTGAGAAATTAGACATGACACATAAAAAATGCTAACTACTCTCTCAGGTCATATAGCAGGAAAAAAAAACTGTTGATTTTCTATAGATTACCATGGTAACTTGTATTAGATTTCAGTGTTGAGAATTACATTTGTCATCTGTAAAAGTATGTTAGCTATTTGTCTCTAGTTTTAGGGCACATGATCTATTTTTAGCACATGCTTTATGATGAATAAATTTTTTAGAGGTCGAGTTCTCTAAATTACAAGTGGACATTTAAAAGATATTGAAGTGGTTTTATTTTTAATTCAAAAAGAAAATCCATTTAGGAAAGCATAGGAAGGTTATTTTATAAATCATTAATTGAACTGTGATGTAAATGAAGATTGACTGAATAGAAGAGGAATTATGAACTGTGATGAAAAAATAGGACAGTTTCTTGAGAATGTTTTGTTTTTGACTATTCAGTTGTGTGTGACCTAAAGCAAGTCTTTGTGCTTCATTGTTCTTTTATTTTAACATTTTTAAACTAATCGCTTCTAATCCCCAGTATAGGAATCTTGAAAGAACTTATTAAACACTGAGTGACTAATCATATATATTAGGCCATTTGTCAGATTTTACAGATTCTTGGAGCTTTGAGACATTGTGCCCCCTGTTGCCAATCCTGAAAGTAAATGAAAGTGGCTGCTCTTCTCAGAGATTTCTTATGTTTAAAGTGTTTTTAAAGTTGCATCAGATCTTTAGTTCCTATAACTGCAAAATAGAAATTACAATTCCTTATGATATGTGACTGCAGTTCAAAGTACTGACTTGTAATGGTTTCCAAATTCATGCAAACCAAAATGGAAGAGGTCATTATCAAAGCCTGAAAGAATAAAACATAAATTGCCTGCTTAAATCAGTTTGAAATTCTAATTCTAGTATGTAATATAAAATGAGTACAACTTGAAAATTCATTTATACTATCCCACAGATCAAGGTAATGACTCACAACTCCTTGGGTGCATTTCTAATTCTCCCCAAATGAACAAACCTGTCTATATTATTTAAATACCTGAGCATTAAAAGTAGCTTAAAGGAACACATTAAATATATCACAATAAAATTCTATTTGATTGTCTTCTTGATAGATTGCTGTCAGTGGCAACTTAGTAGTCACATAAAAATTGATAATATTGAAATATATTTTCAACTGCTGAGTCAATCACATACCAGTTTGCTTCCCACATCATTAAAACAATGCAATTAGTCTCACTAAACATCAAAATCCACACTTTCTCTAAAATCAGATTGTTTTAACCTACTTATTGTGCAAGTATTTATGAAATGTTGCCAAAAATGATTAAGAAAAGCTCATTAGTGGTGCTAAAATGTTTCTTCTATACTTGCCTTGCTGAACCAGACATATTTAAGTGATGTTTAGATAAAAAGACAAGTAAATAAATAATTAGGCTGAAACGATTACCAAGAAGGCTCTTAGCAGAACACATCTCGCAAACCACCATGGACATCTCCATTCCAAACTATCCAGAATAAAAGGCAAAAATAAGCTATTTTGTAGTATTAATATTTAAATTCATAAAAACAATGCATTGGAAAGTGACAGAAGGTGATGCATAAAAAAATCGCTGACTTATTGACAATTGTTGTCTGAGGGTGGTATGATTCATATGACCTTGAATTTCTTCTTATCACCCCTACACCCTTTTCAAATTATACAATAAGCGTATTTTATAGTCAGAAAAAAATGAGAAAAAATAAATGTTTTGGTACAGCTAACGAATATTTTTAAATATTTATAGGAAAAATGCTTCCTATCATTTTTGCTAAAATATCCAGGTCTTTGTGTGTTTTTAAACTATACTGAAACCTATTTGCTTGAGTGACCACTCTTACTCCCACTTTCTCGCTATGTTAGAAAACATTGCATTTTAAGGGACACCTTACTTCTACAAAGTTTTCACAAACCACTGCTGATATTCATGGACCAAAAATCAAGGCATAGAGTAAAATGATAAGGTAATGGCCTATTATTTGTGAACCATGGCCATGTTATTACTATTTTGATAAATAGGTCCTCATGTATCCCAACTACAGACACCACTAAACTATATGAGCAAATACATTTGTTCTCATTTTTGGCATAAGGAGCTCTTTCTTACTCTTTAGGGGGAATTAAGTAATGTTAGGCTCTGCTACAGTTTATTTCCAAACATGCCCCTTTCATTATAGATTTTTTCATTTGCTCTAATTAGTTATACATGACAGTAGGATGCATTTTGACACATCATAAATAAATGCAGTATAATTTCTCATTCTTCTGGTTGTACATGATATGGAATCACACTGGTCATGTAATCATAATATGTACATAGGGTAATAATGTCTGATTCATTCTGTTATCCTTCCTACCCCCATACTCTTTCCCCTCCCTTCACTCTCCTCTACGTACCTCTGTTCTTCCCTAGCCCCCCACTTATTGTGAATTAGCATCCATGTGTCAAAGAAAACATTCAGCCTTTCATCCTATGTTTTTTTATTTTATTTTATTCATTTATTTTTATGTGGTGCTGAGGATCGAACCCAGTGCCTTACACATGCTAGGCAAGTGCCCTACCACTTAATAAATTCTCGCATTTCCTTAAAAAATGAGAAAGACCAATTTTCTACCATTCTCCTCAACATGTTTATATATTCAGAAAACAGAGTGATCAAAAGCATTCAAGAGAGAGAAAAATTATTTTTTTTCTGTTTCTCCCATTGGGAGAAATGATCCAGCATATGGTTTGATTATTGTGTTTGCCTTAATAGTTTCTAACTCTGGAATCACCAAGGTTTTGAATGAAACATGTCTCAAGAGAGAAACTATTACTAATGTTTTTGCCAAACACATTTTATTCTAATTCTTTCAATAATTAGGAAATACATTAAACCCTTTAAAGGAAGAAAATTAAAATAATAACATGAAATTCTGAAGTGTGTTAATGTTTTCCATTTTGTATATTTCAGTGCATTAAGTTTTTACTTGTGTACAATATTTAATAAATTTATTTCCATCAGTTGAGTACACTACAAATCATTGTGCCAAGTTTTTTAGAAGTCTTTAATATTTCTGTAACATATCTCCTATTGGTTATCTAAATGGTGCAGATGTTCTGGGTTCTAAGCATTCCCAATGGAAGAACAAATTATTCTAACTGTGACAGTATATCCTCTGGTGGAGGATGGCTTTCAGAATAAACACTGCATTCCCTTAACAAAAAGGAGTGAAATGGCAATGCCACCTTCACTCTGACAATTTTCTCTCAAGAGATGTTTTGTAACATTCCATCTGTGCCTGTCTATTTGTATGACATGTTAAGAAGGAAATTCCTAGTGGAGGGAAAGCAAATACTTTTTCTAAGATATTTTCTTTGAGACATCAGTGAAGTTTGACACCTTGATATACAATAACCCTGTCTTCAAAGCTGGTCACCTGAGGCCCTTCTTGTTCTTTACTATCTTCCTTCTTTGTCTAATTCTCCCCATCATACTTAACCATATAAGTTCTAAGATTAAGGAACCCCATCTTAATATCTTTTATGCCTACATATATGCGCACATACATAATGCTATGCATATGTCCTGTGTTATACTCTTTAGAGAAATTTCAATACTGTCTTTACAGTCTAAAGGGGAAAGTTTTCAGCAATAAAGCTCTTTCAGTATTAGTAACTCCACACTGTACATTTGGACAATATATGTCAAATTTCTCCAAGGGAGAATCATGGTCCTATTAGTTCTGATTTTGAAACTGGCACATGAATCTCCCAAACAAATATTAATGAAAGGGCACATGCTATTTGAAAAGGAAAAATAAGATAAATAACCTTTATTAGCAGAAAAATCAAAACATGAGTTTGCCTACCACCATTCATCACACCACATATTTACTTTATTAGTCCTACAGACCAAAGTACTTGCCAAAAACCTTTGCATGTACTCCTGTACTGTGCCACGCAGTGCCTGATTCCTATTCTTGAAACACCCCAATGAAACCACACAAACATAAAGGAACTCACTTCAAGTGAGTTGCTCCACCTGACTCATGATAATGATACATGTGCCATTTCTTACACCCATATAGAAGAGATCTAGCACAGTGACAATTTAAAGCTCAATAAATACTTTTATAATTTTGTTATTAAATATCTGCTTATATGCCTGACTCTAACTAGACATAAGCTCTTTTAAGGCATGAAGCACATTTCATCTAAAACTTTATCTCTAGAACTTTATGATTAAAATTTATTAAATAGGGCAGGGATATAGCTCAGTTGGTAGAGTGCTTGCCTTGTAAGCACAAGGCCCTGGGTTCAGTCCCCAGCACTGCAAAGATAAATATTTTTTAAAAAACCTTATTAAATAAAGAGAAAATGAATGAATTGATGAAAAAGAAAAGTTGGGGTCTGGGGATATAACTCAGTGGTAGAGTGCTTGCTTAGACTCTGCTAGGTCCTGGGTTCCATCCTAAGTGTGCACACTCACACACACACACACACACACACATACAAGTTGTATAGCAATATCAAAGATGTGAAGCAATACATGATTGATTTTCAAATGTCAAATGAATACAAAGTTTCCTAGTTCTGCATGTCTATACAAGACTATATCATTGTTGGACTTATGAATGAAGGATAATTTTTAAATCTATAAGTTAACAATTTTCTACATAATGAAATTTTATTATCAACTTAATGGAGAGGATATTATTAATTATACCTCATCAGTTGCTTGAAACTTGTGTCACATTCACTAGAAAAATGATTCAGAAATATTGGAATTACAGAATGAAATTCTGAAATTGGAAAATCGTTGAAAATTGTTCTTAATCATCTAGTCTTTTATTTACTCAACAAATAATCATTCAGTAACTACAATGTGTCAGATAGTTTTCAAGGAGGCACTTGGGATAATCAGTTATTTTTTTTAAATAGACAACAAACAAACAAAAACAACAACAAAACACCCTTGTAGAATTTAAATAGCAACAAAAGACAGACAATAATCAATAATAAGTTTAGCAATATGCAAATTAAATATCATGTTATATATGATAGATACTATAAGAAAAAATAAGGAGAAGTGGGTGCAAAGTGCAGCCATGGGTTTGTGCTTTGGAATGAGTAGACAGCCAAATTAAGAAGGTGCTATTGGAGCAAAGACTTAAGAAGCAAAGAGAAGGGTGTAGGGGAATCTGGGGATAGGGGACACTCCCAGTCAGAAGGAAGGACCAGAACAAAGATGCTAAGATAAGGCATCTAAGGTTTACAATGGAAAACCATAGCCAAACCAACTCTGTTAATATAAAAGTGGGAAAGTCATTAAAAAAAAGTAACCGGAAATACATGTTTTAAGGAAGGCAAATTACTTTAACAAGAAAAGATTCATTAAAAGTGCAGATTTTAACCTTCCCTTGTAAGATTGGTAGAGTTTTGATAAATCAAAAGGAAAGGTTCTGGGTTGGTACAGAATCAGGAAAATACATCAAAATCAATTCATGCCTGGTGGCAGTGGTGCACACCTGTAATCCTGGTAGCTCTAGAGGATGAGGCAGGAGGATTGCAAGTTTCAGTCCAGCCTCAGCAAATTAGCAAGGCCGTAAGCAACTTGGTGAGATCCTGTCTCAAAATAAAAAGGTCAGGGGATGTTGCTTAATGGTTAAACACCCCTGGGTTCAATCCCTGGAACCAAAAAATAAAAATAAAAAAAATCATTTCACGTTGGAGCAATGATTTTGGCTGGAAGTTAGTTAGTTGCTTCAATTAAAAGAGTAAAGAAACTTAAATGCCAATATGAAGTGTTCCAATTTTTCATGGGCAATGTAAATCAGCTAATAGTTACTGAAGAAAATTCCAAGGTGAATATGTATTTGGTAAAGATTAAATTGAAGGCTTTGTTCAGATCAGATTAAAATAGCTATTAAATTATACAATTTTAATACAAGGGGAATCAACCCAAAATACATTTTATTTACAATAACAATTATTATACTGTGATATTATCATTTGACCTCTCTTTTATTTTTTATCTTTTTTTCGTTTGGAATGAAAAACTGCAAATGCTCGTGTATAATTGTAAGAATGCTACAATAAATTTCCATACATCTTCTCCACCTACAGTCACTAATTAGCAACTGTTTTTGCCTTTTACCTTATGTCTTTTCCTATATTTAGGTAGATAAAAAGATAGACCTACTATGTATGCAAATTTTAGTACATATTATTATTGAACCACTTGAAATTGCAGATATTATGACTAAATTATTCAATGCAAATCTAAAAACAAGGATATTTTCTTATATAATCAGAGTACATGTATCAAAATCAGGAATACTAAAAATGATGAAATGTCTAATATATAGTATATATAGTCTAATATATAGTATATATTCAGATTTCAGAAATTGTTTCAATAGATGCTCTTTATATCATAGTTCCCATCCAGAAGTATATATTACATTTAGTTGTCAAATCTCTAATTTAGTCTCCTTTTAACCTGGAATGGCTCCTTAAATTTTCTTTTTCTTTCAAAACACATTTTTGAAGAGTAGAAACCAGGTGATTTTACTTTAATTCCCTCAGTTTTAATTCCCTGACAATTCCTAATTGTGTGTATCTGGCTAGAATACTACACAGGTGATGTACCTTCTTCTTGCATTATACCAGGGAACAAATAATATCACTTTCTCCCATTACTGTGATGTTAACTTTGGTCACTTCTGTCAGAAGGTGCCCACTTTCACCTTAGTCATAAATAAATAATCAGCGGGGAGGTATGATGAGACAGTGTGAATATTCTACCTCACCAAACTTTCACCCAATAATTTTAGCATGGATTGATCATTGTGTTGTGAATCAATTGTTATTATGATGGCTGAAAAATAATGATTTCTAACTCTATCATTTCTTGTGTATTTACTAGTCAGCATACTAGAGGGAGCTGTTCATTTTTATTTGTTTATAACCAACATGAACTTATGGACTGATGCTTTTTTTGAATACTGCCATTATTCATTTTAATTAATTTTTTGAAACATACCAATTAAGAAAGTTCCTTACTTCAAGGGAAAAAATTCCCAGCTTAACACACTTCTTATCTGCTTTGGAAGAGGAAAAGCACATTCCTGCTCTAGATAATAGTATATTTTTTCCTCTAGTCTTTTGTTTTTCATTTTTAATGGTTCAGTAACATGTAACAATTAAGTTGCAGAGGCTTCTGGGACCTTAGTCTAACTAAGCCCTACTGATGGGTCTTAGCCAGTGACCATATTTGCACTGTTGATTGGCAGCAAGTAAAAGTTAATGTGATAATTTGGCTGAAAATCAGTTTCCAGAATGGCAAACTACACTACTTTCAAGATAATCCTTTGTCCAAATGTTTGGTTATAGATCAAGCTGCTTCATTCAGGGGCTATTTTCATTTTCATTATTTTACTTTTTATATTCTTTGCCTTGTTCTAAAAAGTACTTTTGCAAGAGCAAAACTGCTATCCTTACATACCAGTTTATATCTTCTCCAAACATTTTCCTGATATTATGTGAACAGCAATTCAGTTTCTTAATGTGTTACCCCCCCAAAATTATAACTGCTTCTAAATTGCACTGATGTATTATAGAATTGAGTTGAATATCTTTGTAGGCTGAGCATAATTATCCTCCTGCCAGGAACAAATAAGTTATACTGCTCCAGAGAAATAAATATGCATATGAATTTATGAGGATGGATAAATCCTTATAAACTTTAGCTCTTTATAACACAATGAGAGAAGAAAAAATGTACTTGGTGAGGCTAATGAATAAACCGGGATCATTATAGTGTCTATCATGCATTTCCTCCACTATGTTGAGTTTTACTGCATATAAATCAGGGCAGAACATTTCAAAGAACTTTATATAAAGAATGAACCAATTTTAGGATGAACTATTTAAGAATAAGCCATCTAAAATCTTCATTGGACTATATATGTGTGTGTGTGTGTGTGTGTGTGTGTGTGTGTATGGAGAGAGAGAGAGAGAAGAGAGAGAGAGAAAGAGAGAGAGAGAGAGAGAGAGAGAGAGACATTTGAAGAATAGAGATACAAAATGATAATGCCAGCCAGGCACTGTGCCATAGGCATGTTATACCAGCAACTCAGGAGGCTGAGGCAGGAGGATCTCAAGTTCAAAATCAGCCTCAACAAGTTATTGAGACTCTTAGCAACTTAGTGAAACCCTGTCTTAAAATTAAACAAAAATAGAAATAATTGGGGATGTGGCTCAGGGATAAAGTGCTCCTGGGTTCAATCCTTAGAAAAATATAATAAAATAAAAACTTCAAGTGAGTTCACAAAGACACATGATGTTTTATTTACTTTGTTAAAATATTTGCTTCTTCAAACGTTTCTAGCAGAATAAGTTTACAAACAATAACACCAGGTCCAGTCCAATAAAAAGTAGGATCCCAAACTATACTAGGTAATTGCAGCAAGATTAGTGTAAACCAAATGCATTTATTATTTGCAATGTAATCCAATATACTAAGAGATGGCATGCACTTTATTTTAATTAGCTGTTTCTTTTAAAGGGTTGCTTGCTCCAACTGTCTTGATAAGAAAAAAATTGTAGTCATTGCTCAAAATGCTTGTAGCAAATCTAGTTTTAAATTGAAGCAATTTATTCCGAAAGTAGTCTACCACTGCTGCAATAATCAATGTGTTTTCCCTTAGCCTATACTGGAGCTTTCCAAGGACTATTGTTAATTGCCTGTAACTAAATGACTGCTGGTGCCCTTAAATGTAACTCTTTGGCACTTGTTCATTTGTTGTGTTTAACCGAATGCCAGTTTCCCTTAGGTTTTGCCTAGTGATTTTGCTTTACAATTTTCAATATTCAGTCTCAGTCCCTTAAAGGGGGTAGAGTCTATCATTTTAACAAAATAACACAAAGGCTAAACAGATTTTAAAAGGTCTGCACTTTCTCTTTCCATCCTCAGATGTTGAATTGTGCTGAAATGGAATCTTTTTATTTTTTAAATGCTGCCACTCCAGGCAACTTGAACTAGAGCTGAAAAACAGATCCCATTTCAAAGGGAAAATGACATTTGCTGGGGCAACACTATTCACATTCACACTGTAATGTAAAGATAAAAATGTAGTAGTGGGCCCAAATAATTTCTCTTAACTGTGACAGAATTTAACCCCTAATAATTCCGTGCTGACCCAAGGATAAGCAATAATAGTTGGTGCTCTTATTAATGAATGTATCCAGCTTGGAGCAGAAGAATGGGGAGACTAAATCTAATACACCATTTTCCTTGTGAGAGTCAACACTTACACATACTGTATAAATCAATGTGACTAACTTAAATCAAATGGAAAATATGTTAACCTGCACACATTTATAATACGTATGCATGCATATTATACTCACATAAAATATGAAGTAACTGAGGAGCAGGCACTGTTGTGTGCACTATGAGAAATAACAAAGTTTCCTTCCTGACCTTTCTATAAGGCTAGTATATGAATACCGTGTTTCTGTATGTAATAATATAGAGTGGGGGTGGGGAATCCGGGATTCTGTCATGAACTCAGAGAAGTTAGCTCCTTTTAAATGATTTTCCTTTGGACCAGTTTTTTGTATTCCTATTATTAGTAAATTACTATCTGTGGCTCAGGAGGGTTATTCTTGCTTATTGCTCATTCTCTAAGTAACACAGAACTGTTTCTATAATTGCTAAGCTATAGAACCTTGTTCTCTTACTACATTTCAAACAATATTATTGATGGACTAAATAAATAGAATATTCAATGTAGGTATAATTTTTTGAAAGGCTCATGACATCTAGCAATGGGAAGAATCACACATGGCACTTCTCTAAAAAATAAGAATTTACATTCATGCATTTTTCTCTAACTTATTCATATTCAATTTCTAAAATTAAAAAAATTGCATGGAGACCAGTATTATGAACTCCATCCGAAGAAAATTAGAGTTCTGTTTATTGGACTGTTAGGATTATGTTTTGGGCATAGTTTTTGTTTGTCTCCAAATCTATTTGACTAGATATGGGCACTTAAGGTATGCTTCATGCCTAGGCCTGGTTCCTTGCCTCCAGATGCAAAGGGTATGCTTAGGGGCACTATAGAGGAACCATTCCCTGCCTGGGCAATTATCTACAGCAGAGCAGCTGTTCTGACTCCATTATTTCTTTTGAGTTTCTTCCCACATAGACCTTGGGTCAGAACTTACAATGACTTTAAATTAATTAAAAAATTAAAATAGTAAGAAGTGAAGTATGATTTTTAAATGATAAAATTTATAGCTCTTAAGCATTCAGCTCAATGAATTGTGGTAAATGCATACAATTGTGTATCCACATGCAAAAAAGATAGACTATTTTCGTACCCCCCAAAGTTTCCTCTTAACCCTTTCCAATAAATTTTCCCTTCACTCATCCCCAAACCATGTTGATTCTGATTTCTATCACTATGGATTATATTGTTCTATTCTTGAAGTTGAAGTAAAACCAAACAGTAGATAACACTTCGTATCTGGCTTCCTTCACCGAACATAATTTTATGGGATTCATGCATGTTGTGTATATCAGTACTTTACCCTTTTACTGCTGAGTATATTTTCTCCCAGGGACATACAATAGTTTATGTATCATCTCCTGTTAGTGGACTTTTGGAATGTTTCTGGTTGTGGCTACAATGAATAGGACTATTCTGAACATTCTTGTACAAGTCTTGCAGATATTGAACTTGCATTTCTCTTGGGTAAATGCCATGGACTGGAATTGATGTGCATAGGGCAGAATTATATTTCAGTAGAAACTCACCCCAAATACTCCAATGTAATAATGCCATTGGGTATTCTCACTAGCAGTGTTTGGGGATGAAAGTTAAGTGTTCTTGATTATTTTTTCCATTTTTATGCAAGTAATTTTAGAGTTTTAAATTGTAAGTGTTTAATATAGTAAACTAGAAAACAATGAGTCTTTTAAAAAAGCTGTAGTGTGGGCTGGGAGTGTAACTCAGTGGTAAAGCGGTAGCATGGCATGCAGGAGGCCCTGGGATTGATCCCTAGCACTGCAAAGAAAGAAAAAGCCTAAATGCTTATCTCTTCTATAATATTCAGTGTATTTGAAATTAGATTTTCTGGTGTATAAGCTACCCTCTGGTGTAGGTTCCAGTTTTATTAAGATTCTGTATATGGTGGAGTTTAACTCATATCCTAAGACAGCCCATGCACCCCACAGTATTATCTACTGACTTATCCTTTCTGTTCACATCATAGGAGGGAAACATTATTCTAAATAGTGTTTTGCATTTGGTTCCTGGTACCTTTGCAGTAGGATCTTGTGTGTTCTTCACAACAGTCAACATATAAAGCTGCTAGAGTTATCTCATTCTTCCACACTTCATATTAATTTCCTTAGACTCTAAAATATTTAAGTCCTCACTTTACTGTTTCTTTCTTAAATTCACGAAGTCCAGCTTTTTTCATAAAATATTTTCTTCTATTTCCCATTTAATTTTTCTAAAAATACCCTTGATTAAAGCAGTAATTGTATGCATTTAGTTTTTAAACTGTTGAATTAGGAATAAAGGCCTAAATCATAAGAAATATGACTAAGGTTATTTTCTGTAATTGTTACAGGAAAAGTGCTATCACATGTAAACTCACACATACAATGTTCTTATAAGAAAATGATGTGTGCACTTTTAAGATTAGTTTTCACGGATACTCTAGTGTTCCAAACATGGTTTCACCCCATTTGTAAAAGTTCAGGAGTGATTTTTTTGGGGGGTTACCAGGGATTGAACTCAGGGGCACTCAACCACTGAACCACATCCCCAGTCCTATTTTGTATTTTATTTAGAGACAGGGTCTCACAAAGTTGCCTTGCACCTCACTGTTGCTGAGACTGGCTTTGAACTCGAGATCCTCCTGCCTCAGCTTCCTGAGCTGCTGGGATTACAGGTGTGCGCCACCACACCTGGCTCAGGAATGATCTTGTAACCTAAGAATACGTGTTACCACAGATTGAAAGTTTTCAGTCTAAGACCACGTCAACTCTGTTTCAAAATTACATAACCTATTGGATGGTGAATTCTCTCAGAATCTAAATCATTATTATTTTAGTGCTTTCATTTCAGAAATATTAGGACTTAATGGCAGTTAAGGAAACTAGTAGTTTTTGAGGTAGTAGTCAGCCTCAGGAAAAAAATAGCTACCCCTCAGTAATAACATTTGGAATAGAATGATCAAGGACAACATGCATACACAGACATATAGGTAAAATGAGTTTCAATATGTGTGCATGGTGACTTACAAGTAACCATAATTTTGTTATAATGTTCATAAGCACTAAAGGAGAAAAAAGAAATTTTAATGCCAAATTTTCTGATAATTATTTATGTAATATAGGCAATCAATACAACAGGTGTCAAGAAAACACCCCTTTTGGATAGAATGTAGTAACATCCCTGTTAGAACAGGAAACAAAGACAGAAAAAAATTAGGCTTACCGAAAGGAAAACATTAACGACATATTTTGTTGTGATATCCACTAGGGGACCTACTTCTTAAACACAAGTGTGCATTCAGCCCCCAAGATTATGGTACATCTCCTGGGCCTGGGCACCAGTCCAGAAAGATGTAGTTTGGAAGTCATTGCTCCTGGCAGAAGTCAGCAGGTAGCATTGATTAGGCAGTCTTCTGGACACTCTATGCAATAGTCCAAAGTACCCTCCAGGCACTGCACCATTTGAAACCTCACTTTCCTTTGGTCCCAACTCCCAGGTGAAAGGGATCAAGATTCTTATTGGGTGAGTGCAGAAGCCACCCTGACTTAAAAGCTTCATATCCACAGGAACCAATATTTCTCTTATCTCCAAAAGCATAGTTTATAGGATCTCCAAAGGGATATGTTTATATATAAAAGTCACTGCACTCTGGCAATCCCAATATTATAGTTTTCAATCAGATAGTTTTAATGCTCTCAGTCTAAATGCAATCAACCAAACAAGGTTCATTTTTACCATAAGCAATGTTACTTAGCAACATAGTTACCACATACCACCTTATCTAGTTACCAAGGAAACATTACTGAAAGTTATGGAGAGGTCAGATTCTCATACAAAAAAGAAAGAGATAGTGGCAACCCATAACCCACATTAGGTCTCACCCAGAAAAATGTGAAATTAAATTGAAATCATGGTTTTTAAATGATTTGAAAATTGTATCATTCTCTATTGCTATTTTTTTCCAGAGCTAATGTACACAGTTGAACTTGCTGGAGGACTTGGTGCTATTCTCTTGCTGCTTGTTTGTTTGGTGACCATCTATAAGTGTTACAAGATAGAAATCATGCTGTTCTACAGGAATCATTTTGGAGCTGAGGAGCTAGATGGAGGTAAGAATGAGTTTCCCTTTTATTGTTGTTTCTGAATATTCTTATTTTTTTCCTGCCTTTATTTTATTGAAGGGAAAGAAAAGTTACCTGAAAAATTGCTGGCAGCAGATCTTATAATCATTCCATGTTCAGTTATAAGTTCATCATTTGTACTGAAATATTTGTGTGATGCTTTGAAGCCAATAGCTATTTTCCTCTGAAAGTTGTAAAGCAACACCTACCCTTTTTAGAATTGTGTTCCAAACAGTGCTTACCAATGACAAACACTGATTGCAATGCCATCAGAGTGCTCATTTTCTCTCACCTTGTAATCAGTACTGAAAGGCCAGCTTTACTTTTCTATAAGTAAGGAGTGTCTCTTTTAATTGTGTTCCTTAGTCCAGGAGTTTGAAGTGAATTTCAATTTATTTCTGTTAAAACTGATCAGTATAATAAACTGTACTGAATGTTTTAGTATTCATCCAGCAGTCTTTCCAATCTTGTTTATTTAGCTATATTTAGATAGGCTAATTTTTATTCTAAGTGTGAACCAACAGATAAAAAAGTGTACAAGCACATTGTTTTCATAATAACAAATCTAACATTTTTACTCAAATTGAAGAAGTAAATATTGTTTTATGGAAATCATAATTATTCTTTGCTTTTGGTCAGCCAGGTATATGTGTACATTCTGTTAGGAATACCGAGATACCGCAAGAAATCAAACACATGCTAAAAAGTGGGTGGGCATCTTTACTTCTGCTAGAGGGCATGCCACCAGAACCTGGCTAGCAAGCTAGCAAGCACCTGGATGGTCAGTCTACCTGCTTATATCCCTCATGCAGTACTTCCCCTCACCCTGACTGGAGGAGTTCAGCAGTACAGTCTTTGAGATTGGCTAATTCGAAAATTAGGGTGTGCAAAGGGAAGGACTGTAATCAAATGGTTACATTTGGATCCAATTAAGGCTATAGTCTGAAAACAGACCACTGGACTTTCTATTTCTCACAATTCTAAGAAGAATTGGGGGTTCTTAAAGTTGAACTCCCTAAACCACTCATTAGAGAAATTAAGCAGTCTTTTCCCCCTTCTGTTTTTGCCTTTTAAAAACATAAGATAAACATGGACTATAGGAAGCCATGCAAATTGGCAATGAATAGGGCAAATTATATCATATTAATAAATATTTTTTCACTGTCACTTTGCATTAAAAAGTACAAAGGAAAAATTCAGCAATTTCTCTTGTTGCCAGCTGTGCAGGGTCCTCTGGAACAAATCCATAGGCAGAACTGGAGGTTGTCAGTCTTGTGAAGAGGAGCAACCTATAGTTCTCCCTTTCCCACTAGGGTGAAGTCTGGGCTGCAGCAAAACTGTGGGGGTTTTTTGTTTGTTTGTTTTAAGTGATGGTTTGCCTAGTTGTTATCTGTTTTGGTCTTGCCTATTCACATAAATTATTAGTTTTCTTTGCTACTGCTTCAAAGAGATGTGAGAAAATTGTCAATATCAGAGCTATTGTTGGATGAGCATACCAAGCAAGGTGTTACGCATTCTTAAAATCATCCTTGCTAAGCCTCACAAAATTTCTAAGGTCAATATTATAATCTCCATTGTACTGATAAGGCAACTGAGTCTTCCAGAGGTTAAATAACTTACTCAAGTTGATAATACAAGTATTAGAGTAACTGGCCAAGGTGGGATTAGAAAATAGACTTATTTTATAGAATACTGAATCCCCATCTTATTTTTTGCTTTAAAATTTTGTGTGTTCAGTATAATCTAAAGATCTCCTGTCATTTGTACAATTTGCACAGTAGATGATTTTGGAAGAAAGCTGATTTTGTAAACAAGTCTTACTTTATCCATTAACCCTATTTTGAATATGTTTATGTTCCTAATTGTATGAATGATTTTACCCAATACATCAATTTTCAATGTAGCTTTTATCCATCATTTTCTGAATGTAGAAAATTATGTAATAAAAATATGAATTATATACAGTTGAATTTGAACTTACCTCTGGGGATCCAGTTTATTGGATTTCACTGCTATTCTGAAGCTGATGAGTTGTCAGGTTTTCTAAAGTATTTTAAACAAAAAATAAAAATAAATAAAAGCAAATGAACACTAACAAAAAATTATTCTAATAGAAGAGAAGGATCTCTCAGAAAGCTAATTTTGCTAATAAATACCTTAGAATTTGTTAGAACCCCGTCCCAGGGCCATGTTGAACACTATCAGGGATCTAACTTAGCAGTATTTTCCTTGACATGCTCTGTGAATGCATTAGATTCAAAGAAACCTAAGAAAACGAAATTAATTATTGTCTACATAAGGTTAATATACAAATAATTCCCTTAAAAGGAGGTGGGAAAGCAAAGACTGCCAAGACAGTGATTGTTCAAAAATTTATTTCCCTGTTTTGTACCAGGGTTGAACCCAGGGCTATTTAACCACTTAGCTACATGCCCAGCCCTTTTTTATTTTATTTTATTTTTTTATTTTGAGGCAGGGTCCCAGGAAGTTGCTTAGGGCCTAGCTAAGTTGTAATCGTCCTGCCTCAGCCTCCTGATTTGCTGGGATTACAGGGATGCACCACCACAACCACCTTCAAATGTTTTTTTGATGAGAAATTATTACTACAAGTGCAATGACATGTGCACCCTCCCTGGATTAAAAGCCGACACTTTCTGGCTGAAATGATAAACAGGACCCCATTCTTAACTCTGTCCTGCTGCATCTCACCTGACCTACAGAATTTACAGAAACTTTGTTCCTTTAGAACTTCCAGAAACATTGTTCTATAATACAATAACAACCATAATGTGTAATTTCAAAATCTATATCTTAACAAAAGTCAGGCATACATAAATTTCACTTTCTCTAATTCTTTATTCATCTAAATGTATCCAAATTGGTTCTCGAATTCTCATTTTCACCAATAGCAAAATAAATAAATAGACAAAAAAAAATAAAATAAAATCTCATAACACTGCAACTCCAATATAACTTTCCCTTCTGGTTTCTAATTCAGCTTCTTATGGGTTAACGTTCAGTTTTAAATTGAGATTTTCCATTTCCCTTTTCCCCCAAGAAACATTTCTAGGGAACTCACATACAGCTTTTTGGTAAAGGGGAAAGGCCTCTCATGCCTATGCCATCTGTCTTGAGATACTCCCACCAGTTTTTTGGATTGCCTGAATACTGGTTTCTCAAGGTCAAACTCTTTGCTGTAGTTTCCAGACACAAGTTTCACACAGTTGGTCAGAATTTTTTTCACTGGAAATTTCAGACACGCTTACTTGTATTTCTAGCACCATAAACTCTGCTACATGGAAACCCATCTCCCTCTTAAAAAAATATAATCACCTCCTTAACCTATTGCCTCTTTAACAGGCAGATCTCATTTTGTATGAAGAATTTCTCTAAAAAATTGTTTCCCAAGACCATCCCTGGGGAAAAGATCACAAATCCCTTCTCTTCACAGATTCTGCTTCAAACCATAGGAGCTTCTGTTAGCTCCTTCCCCTCACTGGGTCCCTGAATGCCCTTCTCAGAAACCTAGGCAGCCTCTATATCTTAATCATATCCCCTTATGTCCTTCTATACATGCTATTATGATTTAATAATGACATATGCTTCCAGTGGTGGAAAGCTTCTCTGACATCATCAAATCCCCATGGTTCCTAGCTCTCCTGCAAGTCTTTTCCTCTTCCAAAGAAGAGAGAACTGTTAAGAGGAACAGTCTTTTCAAATTCTTGTCTTGTCTTTAATGTAATTCAGAGGTCAAAACTCTTTATTCTTGGCCATTCTATCAGTTCTACCTCTTCTTAAAGGGGAATTAATAAAATTCTCTTGGAAGTAAGGAAAAGCAAAGAATATGAAGAAGAATTGGAAAACAAAGTTTAGCTAATCAGAAGTTGGAGTGTAACTCAATGGCAGAGCACTTGCATAGGTAACACAGGGTTCTAAGTATAATCCCCAGAACACACATGCACACAAACATGCACGCATGTATGTGCACACACACAGACACACACACACACACACACACACACGCACACACACACAAACTTTAGCTAATATTTTGAAATCATGGCCTAATATAATGATATAATAACAGATTCATTGAGCATTTATTGAATAAGAAATGTGTTTACTACTAATAATCATACAACTAAAAATGACTCTTATTCCCAAGAATTGCTGCCATTGTATCAGATGGAAGATGAAGTACTTGGTATTTGGGGCACATTCAGCCAGTTTCTATCAAGTTGTTCCAATGGGTGTTAATTGATTATATTAGTTCTATATCAGAAAAATTTTGATATAGAAAAATTCTGACATGTTTCTAAGATAGACCATGCTTTTATTTCTTGGTTTATTCACGTATCTGCTTGTCCCTCCTCTACATAACCTTATATTTTATTGTTTCCCCTGGATTGAGGCCTTACCATTTCTCTTCTAATGTGACAATGCCCAATTTTTTGGATCACATGACATTCTATCTTGAATTACATTTGTAAATCCTTAATTCCTAAATCTAAAAGTCCTGCTTCTAGTTCTGCCATTTTAGTTGTATTTTTTTCTAGTTACTGGTTTTTTCTACCAAGAGACATCCCAAACCCTCCTTTTATATTACCTGCTCCCTCCCACAACTCAATTCTCATCATCCTTAATCTTACTCCTCAGTTTTTGTACCATCTTTTACCTTATTGGCCATACTTTCTCCTCACCTGCCAATTAGTTTTAAGATCAGTAAATTGCACCTCTTGAAGTTTCACCACTTTTTTTCCTTACCCTTAATTATAACTGCTTTGCCTAAGTCTCCTACAACACCTTCTGGCTATCATTCTTGAGCCCCTACTTAATCCTTCACCTTCTGACAGAAATTATCTAAATATAAAGTTAATGTGATTTTTTTAAATGCCCCCCCAAAGTGAAAAACACCCCATTTTGCCTGCCAGAATAAATCCAGGTTTCTTAGCTCAAAAGCAGTTGCTATCAAAAGGTGGCCCAACTTCTCTGTACATCATTTCCACTTCCATGGGATCTGAACACGTACCATTTTGATTACAATGAGATGTTGGTCATTGGACAAGCACAGTTGTTGAGAACTAAAGACAATGTAATTATGCATAATTCTCAAGTTCTTTTGGCTGTATTAGGTAACCATAATCATCAGGTGTTAGGAAAAGGTCAGCTACTCCTGCATCACCTTGATTCCATAGTAAAATGAAAAATTGGACAAGTTCTGCCACATATATACATATTAACAAACAGGCATATAACCCATTTGTAAGGTTGAAGAAGCTCCTACCTATAGTATGTGTGTGTGTGTGTGTGTGTGTGTGTGTGTGTGTGTGTGTGTCTGTGTGGTGGGGGGGACACACAAACCTTGAAAGACATTTACTCCTGTGGCAAATGTGTATTCCAACGGTAGGATCAGGCAGTCCATCTAATGTCATCCAAAAATATTCTTCATCAGGATATAGGACCATTGTGGACTTAAACCTAAAATAGTTTCCCCAAGAGGGCAGACCACTGACCCTGGTACATTCTTGTAGGGATCATGTGTGTCTCTTAATTATGTTAAGTAATCCATGTCTTGGTTAGCACTGATTTCACCCTGGAGAGACTATTTCAAAGATCATAGACATAACAAAAAGCCACCAATTTTAGCTAAGAAACCCAGTTTCTAACATCTATTATGCTAATTAGCAAACCATCATTTTTCTATCAGAAATAAAGATAGCTTAAATGCTTGTAGGAGCTGCCTTTTTCTAATTAAATACTAGCTGACCATCCTGATAAGGGCAACCTATTGTCTCTAGAGCAGAATTTATAAAAACACAGTACCACAATCTGTGCTGGAATAATTAAAAAGAAAATACAAATATCAAAAAAAACATGAGACTTGTTTGCTCCTCCATGCCTCTGCCTGGAGTGTCTCTTCCAGCTTTATTTAAAAGCTTGTAACCCTACTTTATGTTTGTTTTTCCCAGAGTATGGTGTGGGGGAAATTGTTTTTTTGGTTGTTGTTGTTTTTCTCCCTCTGCCTATGGGATATCCAGGGCATGCTTACTCATAATGACAGCAGGGCAAGCTTATAAGAACATTATAATAACTAACACGATTTCTATTTTAAAGATGAAGGAAAAGATCTCCTAGTCTGACATTGGAAGTTATTACAAGTATTGAACAAAATGAGTTAGAGCAATCTTTTATAATCTGCACCCCAACCCTCAGAAAATGTGAACACCTGTTTCATTTAAGGTATATGAAACAAATTGGAATTGATACAATCTTAGGCCGTACAGTTTATTTTTCTTTGTTTTTCCCTTACAAAGTTACTCTTTATTCATTGATTCAGGAATTATTGTCCTCATGTCCATCAGTGAAACACAACACTTCTGTAAATCTTTTAGAAACTGTAGGGCTAGGGTTTTATTTCTTGGGATTTAAAAAACAATTTTTTGTGGTGGTGATTAAATAAGCTGCATACAGAGGAACAATCTAGAATGAGTTTTTGAATTCCAGAAGGAGATACATATAGTTCTTTTTGGTATATGACTTCCTCAAAGTCATAAATTATTAAGTGGTAGGAATCAAGCTTCTTTTAATCCCAAATCCTATGCTTCCTGTACTGTTCTGCTACCTCTTACCCTCTTAAGATTTCTAATCTGTTACCTGTTGCCCTCTTAAAAAGGGAGAGAAGGAAATTAATATCTAATAAATGTTTCTTTGGGACTGGACATGCTATAGGGACTCATTTTCCCCTCATAGCTTCAGAAAGATGCTATTTTATTGTATTTTTGGCATAGTTGGGGATTGAACCCAGGGCCTCTTACATGCTAGGCAAGTGCTCTACCACTGAGCTGTACTATTAACCCCCAAGGTACTATTTTATATATAAAGAAATACTGTATCAAATGTGTGAAACTCATTTGAAACTCGGGATTTGAACTTTGCTACTTTTTTCCATTATGTCACACCATAATTTTTGTTTTTGTTTTTGTTTTTGTTTTGTTTTGGTACTAGGGACTGAACCCAGGGGTACTCAACCACTGAGCCACAACCCCTGCCCCGTTTATTTTCTGTTTGGAGACAGGGCCTCACTAAGTTGCTGAGGCTGGCCTTGAGCCTGTGATCCTCCTGCGAGTCACTGGGATTACAGGAGTGTGCCACCATGCCCAACCATAAATATTTTAGTGTCATATTCAAGTGTTTGATACCTTATGGACTAAAATAGTCCAGAAAACTACCAAATGGCACAACATGTAAACTGAACATTATTGTTTACTTTTAAAGTGTGCAATTCAAGCACCTTTATTTTAGAATAACACTTGTCAGGGATTTTCATGACACAAGTTAAATTAAAAGCAAGTGAAAGTTACTAAGAGTGCTTGCCTAACATGTGTGAGGCTCTGTGTTCAAACCACAGCACTGAAAAAAAGAGTGAAAACTTTTTTACTCTTTCATTAATCACAAAATAAAAATATAAAGAATATATATTTAATGCTTATTCATTCAAATAAATCTGATTAGGCTATGTAAAGTTTTTTTGTTTGAAAAACTGTCTTAGAAATGTGAGAAAGTATATGAAAGCAAATCTGAGACATGAGAGAAATGAAGCTTACTTTTTGAAAACTCTTATTTATTCAACTTATATAAATGATATTTTCTAATTATCACAGTTTTTTGAGCTAACATGCTATAACTGAACATACAAAATAAGTTTTTAAAATAAAATACACAATATGTCTTTGAGTCCTCCATTTTCATTTGGTGACCTGTTTGCTAAATATTGGTTTTTGTCACTAGGCCATTTCATTTATGTTACTTATAAATATTTGAGAATAAAAAAGAAATGACCAGCTGCCAATAACATCTGACAACTATTCAATAGGTGTTTAAAGGTTAAAAGCTACCAAAGACCTGGATGTCAATCTCAAAGTATTTCTATTGTCAGTAAATCTCTTCTCTAGCCCAGATCCAATATAACCACCACTCTCATGTTGAGAAGAGAGTTGTCAAATTACATTTTCTGATTTTTTAAATGGTAGGTTATTCCAAAAAATGCATGAATTCCTTGATTTCTCAATCCTCCTAAAGAGCATGGAGGCTAATATCTTTTCATATATTAAAGAGAAATATGCTTTAATTTATAACCTTTCTCAACTTTTTTTTAAATTCCTAAAACAGTTTTGTTTTCCCTTCCCTCATTAATCTTTCTTTTTTTTCTTTCTTTTCTTTTTTTTTTTTTTTTTTTTTTTTTTTTTTTTTTTTTTTTTTTTTTTTCCGGTGCTGGGGATTGAACTCAGGGCTTTGTGCTGGCAAGGCAAGCACTCTACCAACTGAGCTATATCCTCAGACCCCATTAATTTTTCTTAATAAGATTTTCTTTTTTTGTTGATTTTGTTTTTGTTTTGCTGTGTCTCTCAGACTGGTCTTGAACTCCTGGATCCAGGTGATCCTTCTGCCTCAACTTTCTGAGTAGCTGGGACTACAGATGCATGCCACCGGTCCTAGCCTTCTTTTCTCTTTTTAAATTTTTGTTTAGTTTTAGATGGATACAATACCTTTATTTTGTTTATTTATTTTTATGTGGTGCTGAGGATAAAACCCAGTTCCTCATTCATGCTAGGCAAGTGCTCTGCCACTGAACTTTAACCCCAACCTCTAGCCTTCTTAATAATATTTTAAATTCATGATTTTATTTATTAACTATGAAATTGAAACTTTCCTTTCTCCCCTCAAAAATATTTTTACAAAACAACAAACAGTAGTCCTTTCAGTCAATATAAGAAATAAAATCTGCAGGACCTGTTTTTTTTACTTTGAGCAAATAGATAGATAGATAGATGATAGATAGATAGATAGATAGATAGACAGATTTTGATCCCAAGTATTTTGTGTTTTCTGGTTTATTAGTTTTGACTTTTTTGGGGTGAGACAACTAAGTCAGAATCTCTTGAAAATCATGAAATGAGTTAATTTAGTAACTATATTTGAGATTATGAAGAATTATCTCAAAGAATTATCTACCAGCTACTATTTTCTACCTCTTCGGTGAACAGAATTATAGTTGATAGCTGAAATAAGAAAAAGACTTGTACCACTCTATGACTACTTTTAAGCTGTTTATAAACCAAAGCTTAATTTAAGTGATCATAGCACTGTCCCTTAAAATATTAGTATAATTTTGGTTTTTATAGTGATGAAACTGTCAACTTTTTCAAAGTTTCACTAGATACTTCAAGCTCATACATATTAAGATTTGTGAAAATATGCTCATACAGATATGAAAAACAATCTAAGAGATATTACCTAAGATGCATATTCAGTTGCTAATTGTGAAAATACATGAGACCTTAGAATCCATATGATTTTGAGTGAGGAAACTGCTGAATTTAGTCTGGCACTGTATTTCTAGTCTGACAACAAATCAGGGTTTTGCTTCTGGTGGCAAATAAATGCCTAACCCATTACTACACTGATGTAGACTAGAGAAAGATAGAAATTAGGTATCAATCAAGCATCCCATTTATTTGAAGATGGTGCCATGAATGCTTGCAAAAAGGATTTCTACTGGAATGATAATACTTGCAAATAACTCCTTTCTAACTAGGACATAAAAGCTTAAATGCTATAAATTCATTTAGATGACATGAAGTGATAGCAAATTGACAGAGGCCATAGCACCAATTCCTGAAGTTCATTAAAGGTTAATGTAATTACTTTATATATTAGTCTAGATAAGAATCTATTCCACTCCCCTTTTCTGAGATAGGATTTCACTGTGTTGCCTGTTCCTGGCCTCGAATGCCTAGGAGGTATACTTCTGCCTCAGCCTCCAAAGCCACTGTGATTGCATGCATGCCCCACCACACATAGCTCCCTTTTTGAACAAAATGTGGATTTTCATCTATTTTGTTTTTATTGTATACCCTCTGTGTATTAAAAGCATTCCTCATGGAACTCAGGGGGGAAGGTTTAATGTTTATGGTGCTTTGTTCAGTTACCTTAAAAGCTGACTGCAGTTGCTTGATGTCATCAAGACCTCTGCATATCTATACTCTGTTCTACAACAAAGATCCTCAAAGTATAATCTTTGAACCAGCAGCAGCATCCCCTGGGAACTTGCTATAAATGCAGTTTCTCAGGACTTAACAAATACTGAATGAGAAACACTGGAGGGGGTTCCCAGAAGTCTGACTTATCAAGTCTTACAAATGTTTGTCATTTGTGCTCCAGTCTGAAAAACACATTCCTAGTGGCATTTACGTAGGCCATGAGTCTTTTTTTAAATCACATTGAGTAGCTTCACTTCAAAACTATTCCAAAGGAAACTTGCTGACCTCTAACCCTCACAGCTCTTAGTAATTCCTTGAAAAGTCTGGTAAGCATGGAATCTACATATCCAAAGTCATCCGTCCTGAGGAATGGCCAGGTATTGAAAAAATCCTAAAACTAGTCACAGGATGTGTCACGTGATGCCCAAATGAAAGGCAATTTATTCACTTTTTCAGCAGGTATATTTGAGCATCCTCACTATCCCTACTTGCATGTCTGAGACAAAGATCATGAAGTCTGAAGGAGAAAATAAGATAAGGAACACAATAATATACTAAATGTGAAAAAAACATCACCTCCAACTGAGGGAAATAAGGCTCAACTTAAAGGAAAACAAACTACAGATTTAGTTGTTGATTATTTATAACCAGACTTTTTTTTTTGCAGTGCTGGGGATTGAGCCCAGGGCCTTGTGCTTGTGGGACAGGCACCCCACCAACTGAGCTATATCCCCAGCCTGCATAGCCAGATAGTTTTGAGCTTTCATAAATTTTGATTAGTGATGAAGTTTGGAAAGATAAATTTGGTGGCTCAATTTGAAACCAAAGTTTTGAGATGAAACTAGATTCTCTGCTTCATCAATTTCTTTCTGGGTTCCTGTCTCACAAATTTGAAGAATAAAATCCATGGACAATAACAGAAGGGAAGATTAAACAAAGTACTATTTATTTAAGTGAGAAGAGATAGAACTCCTGCAATGCAGGAGGGAACCTGAGAGCAGGAACATCTGTTTTGGTGTACTAACTTAGGGGCTTATATAATTTTGGGGGGTATGAGCATGGATCAAAATCTATGTTAATCAGGCATTGAGAAAGTACTAAAATCATTGGCTGTACTCTTTAGCCTTGAGTTTTAATCTTTCCTTTACTCCATGGGTTCATTCCCACCTTTCAGTTTCATGCCATTCTGGGACAAAAGAGTCTTTGCATATGATAAAGCCCTTGATATGTCCATTAATGTTTCTACCAGGTAGTCTGGTATGGTCGTTGCATTTGAACAAGACCTTAATTGGGGACCACTACCCTAATTGGCTGACCATTATCTATTCTTATTCTCCATAAGGAAAAGGAAATTGAAAGTGAAAATTGGGTAAAATGTAAGAGCTGACAAATAAGTTGGGTTTGACCTACGATGGAAATTGAACCTAGACTCTTTGTACTAATGAATAGTTTTGAAATGACTGGTGAAAAAAGAAGGTAAATATAACTTGTTCCTTAAATTTAGACACTAAAGAAGTGAGATGCTTTATTGTGAAAATTAAAATTAAGTAAAAGGTGAAGAAAAGAACTTGGAATAGGAAGCTTGTTATGTTGTAAGCATGTTAAGTGTGAGGTGAATGCTGACAATATCCAAATTAAGAGGTCCAAGTAACATGTAGGAATGAGGGACTGTTTAAACTTTGGGAGAAAGATAACAGGATTGGACATCTAAAGGAAGAAGATATTGACAAAAAAGTGATTATTGGTGTTAAGGAAGGAAAGGAAAATTTTAATGGAGAACAGCTTGAGAGAGAAATAAGTGCACAATATGTTGTGGAATGGCAGCATTTATGGATTGGAAGAGATGTGCCCGTGGAAAACGCAGGGAAACCAGAAGCATACAATGTTATGTAAACAAAAATGATATCCATTTGGACCTTACCAATATGGGTGGACCAGTGGTTTATATTTGTTCTGATTCCTGAATATTCTTTTTGGTGTTCCAATGTTCATGTTGATCTTCTTTTGAATTATTCTTACTCCTAGAGAAGGCAAAGGTCAAAGAATAAAAATCTTACTAGTGAATACCACAGATTTAGGAGAGCTTCAACACTTTATAAAGTTTGGGGGCAATCTTGAAAAAAGAAACTTCCCAGAAAGAAAATATCATATGCACAAAATAATATTACTCTGGCCTACAAAATCCTCACTTTGGACTGTGATTCCTGTACTACTCTTAGTAACACATTTATCCCCATTACTGACTTGTCTAGTTCCTACTAGGCTGGAAGCAACTGACCAATGTTGCAAAGAAAATTTAAAACCTTATACAAGATGCATGGTAATAGCTAATGAATGAATACTTTAAATAGTAATTCCAAATTATATATACTGCTTTATTATGTGCTATGATTGCTTACTCAACTGAAGTGTTTACATCAGCACATAGTGCCATTTTAGACTGTCTTCTGGACTATAGACAAAGCCTTCCTATACCAAATATAGTATTTTCTGGAGAAGCACATAGTGCCATTTTAGACTGTGTTGTGGACTATAGCAAAGCCTTCCTATACCAAATATAATATTTTCTGGAGAAAACTGAATGTTATTTATCATATGTATAATTATATCTTGAATGAACAATAGAGGAAATACCAAAATATGACACATTTTGGATGGTTACTATTTTCTAAAACTGTTTTTTCCTGAAAGCTGCTTTAAAAAAGAAATATTCAATAGTTAAAATTTTTCTACAAGGGTTCCTATAGTGGTGTTGTTAGCTTCTTATGTACCTGTTTAACTTTCAGTGTATTAATCAGTTTTCTCAGTTTGCCCTGAAAATTGTAATCATACATAGAATGATTTCTAGACAGCTGTTAGAAATACTGGAGTGCCAAAGAATCAAACACTCCTTGGAAGTAGCTCAGCAAGGCAAACTTTGCTTCTGTAGAAGGGTGTGCTCCTGCACAAAGTCTGGCAAGCAAGAACTTGGGCGGGCAGTTCACTTGTTTTTATCCCTAAGGCAGCACTGTCCTCTGCTCTGATAGGAGCAGTTTGGGATTACGATCTACATGATTGGCTAGTTTTAAAACTGAGATGGATAACAGGAAGGGCTATAGTTAAAATGGGTATGATAGGATACAGGTGGATAAGCTCATAACTGCTACAATTGGATCTTAACATCCTAGTGAAGGCTAAATACTGTATTTTGAAAATAGACCACTGAACTTTCCACTTCTAACACAGCTCTTACTACAAGAATTAAACTTATATGGATCTCAGGAAGTGAGTGTTAGTGTCCATGAAGTCTAAAGGAGTGTCCCTAAGTCACTGAGAGCAATAGTAAAAAATGTCACACAATTTTGGATATCTTACATTCTCACAGACTTTGAATTCTATGCCTAACTCAGAGTTCATTTTATTCTAAAATTCATGAGATTTTCAATTCACGTTGATTGAATAACTGAGTAATACACTGGAGCGAATGATATTTATATTGATAGACAAATCAAATTTATGGTTTTAGAAATGACATCATATTCTAAAAACAAAATTGACGAGAGATTATCTAGAAGATAAGTGATTTCTCATTCTAGAAATAACCAATTAGAAATTGGGATGCAAAATTAGAAAAAAAATAAGATAAAGAAAACACATGATAGTAGTACTCAAATATTTGAAGTTCTCATGTAAGAAGGTGGAAGATCAATGAGAGAAATAAGATTTTAGTGCTAACTTTCTTTTAGTTCATATTGTACTTTTTTATTCTTGTTGCCAAACTGAATAGCATGATGACAAATAATTAGGCATTACTTTATATGTAAAATAAATGGATACCAGTTAAAAAATGTTCTATGTAATCATTCAATTTAATAATATTCTCAGTACACAATCCAAGAATTGATTCTCAGTGAAAAAATAATCAATCATTCAAAATTTGGTTTTATTTACTCCCCAACAGAAAGCTTGCACAGCACGCAGAATCTACAAACCATTGCTCAGTCCAGGCAAGGTGGTGTGTACCTACAATCCCAGCTACTCAAAAGGCTGAGACAGGAGGCTCACTTAAGCCCAGGAATTGGAGGTCAGCCTGGATGAAATAGTGACCCCTCCATTTCAAAAAAGAAAAGCAAAGCCAGGTTCGGTGGCACACACCTGTAATCCCAGTGGCTCAGGGGGCTGAGGCAGGAGGATCTCAAGTTCGAAGCCAACCTTAGCAAAAGTGAGGTGCTAAGCAACTCAGTGAGACCCTGTCTCTAAATAAAATACAAAATAGGGCTGGGGATGTAGCTCAGTAGTTGAGTGCCCCTGAGTTCAATCCTGGGTACCCCACCCCCACAAGAAAAAAGAAAGAAAAGAAAAAGATAGGATCATGGCTATTTGAGAACATGAAAGGTTATGTCTTAGCTACATACCCCTATAATCCCAGCTTCTTGGGATGCTAAAACAGGAGGACCCATTGAGACCAGAGTTTGAGGCCAGCCTGGACATTACATCAAGCCCCTCTCTCAAAAAACATATCATTTTTCCACAATCAACCAAGATAGTTTTCTCTCTTTTTTTTTTCAATAGAGTTAAATAATCAAAGATAGGATTGTTTGAATGTAATATCAACAGTAAAAACATACTACTACCCAAACATGGTTTTTATAAACAGTAAAGATTTCTTATGATCTCTGCACCAAAAATGGTGGAAGTCAGCATTTCATTAATTTTTTTCTTTTTGGCATTTGCTGGAGATGAAACCCAGGGTTTATGTACATCACATACTTACTCTAGCAGAGTTACAACTCCAGCCCTCATTACTTTTTTACTGATTTCCCCCCTACGATTTTTACAACAACAAAAATCAAAATGTGACCCCTTATACTTCCAAGTTAGTTCCAGAATATTTGATTTCATTGAACACTTAATGAAATTAATGAAAGCTTCTCATTTTTTTCCAGGAATGAGATATTTGAAGGTGTTTATGAAAAAATGAGTGTTTTGTGTTCTAATGTTTTATTTGTACTGATTTCAACTTTGTATTTTTTAACAGATAATAAAGATTATGATGCCTACCTATCATATACCAAAGTGGATCCTGACCAGTGGAATCAAGAGACTGGGGAAGAAGAACGTTTTGCCCTTGAAATTCTACCTGATATGCTTGAAAAACATTATGGATATAAGTTGTTTATACCAGATAGAGATTTAATCCCAACTGGAAGTAAGTTAATGTTTTTGTTTGCATATTTGTTTGTATCATCACTTTTTACATGGAATTTTAATTTTGGGTTCTTGATTTCAAAACTATCTATTAGTTTCTGAAGAAGCAAATGTCTTTGTGTGTTCATATGAAATTTAAGTTTTGATTTCTCAGAGTAGATGCTTCATTATTCTATAAAGCATCTCCTTCTATGAGCCAAGGCTCATAGCCAAGGCACATTTTAAGAAATACAATGATATATTTGTATCTGGGGGAAGATTTTCTAGCACTAAGAGATGTAAGGCCCAAATTCTATTCAAAGTGATCATTGGATATTTTCATCTTCTCAAGGTGTTATCAGTCAAATGGCAATCCTCATGTAATGAGAGAATCTACCAGGACTTTCTGAACCAAATGATCAGCTTGCTCATTCTGATGCATTCTTTTCTCTTTTTAGCATATATTGAAGATGTGGCAAGATGTGTAGATCAAAGCAAGCGGCTGATCATTGTCATGACCCCAAATTATGTAGTTAGAAGGGGCTGGAGCATCTTTGAACTGGAGACCAGACTTCGAAACATGCTTGTGACTGGAGAAATTAAAGTGATACTAATCGAATGCAGTGAGCTCCGAGGAATTATGAACTACCAGGAGGTGGAGGCCCTCAAGCACACCATCAAGCTCCTGACAGTTATTAAATGGCATGGACCAAAATGCAACAAATTGAACTCTAAGTTCTGGAAACGTTTACAGTATGAAATGCCTTTTAAGAGGATAGAACCCATTACACATGAGCAGGCTTTAGATGTCAGTGAGCAGGGGCCATTTGGGGAGCTGCAGACTGTCTCGGCCATTTCCATGGCCGCGGCCACTTCCACAGCTCTAGCCACTGCCCATCCAGATCTCCGTTCTACCTTTCACAACACGTACCATTCACAAATGCGTCAGAAACACTACTACCGAAGCTATGAGTACGACGTACCTCCTACTGGCACCCTGCCTCTTACCTCCATAGGAAATCAGCATACCTACTGTAACATCCCTATGACACTCATCAACGGGCAGCGGCCACAGACAAAATCAAGCAGGGAGCAGAATCCAGATGAGGCCCACACAAACAGTGCCATCCTGCCGCTGTTGCCAAGGGAGACCAGTATATCCAGTGTAATTTGGTGACAGAAAAGCAAGGGACATCCTGTCCCTGGGAGTTTGAGTGGAATCTGCAGTCCAGTGCCTGGAACTAAATCCTCGACTGCTGCTGTTAAAAACATGCATTACAATCTTTAGAACACGAGGAAAAACAGGGTCTTGTACATATGTTTTTTGGAATTTCTTTGTAGCATCAGTGTCTTCCTGTTTTACCATGTCTCTTACCATTACATTTTTTGACTTTGTTTTATATGTCATTGGAATTTGTAAATTTACATTTTTTTTTAAAGAAGAGACTGATGTATAGATAGAAAACCCTTTTTTGCTTCATTAGTTTAGTTTTAGAATGGGTTTTTATTTCCTTTTCTAAAATTTTATTTTGATTTTAACATTTCCTTGGGGTGCTTGGACAAATCTATCCGATGGGACAAGGAGCACCAGATCCTCTCTCGGGTTCTGCCTAGGATCGGCTGGGCCACGTCCGCCTTCAGAGAGCAACTCCAGCATTGCCATTTGTGAAAAACAAAAGAGAGAGAGAGAGAGAAGAACACTTGTTCATTGGAGGGCCCCCGCTTGTCAGGGCCCTGAATCTCTTCCTTGTCCCTCCTCATTCCCCACCTCTACCCTTCTAATGGCAGCATGATGTGTAAACTCTGCAGAGGGGTGGGGGTGGGTCTAACTGTCTTAACATTTAATTCACTGCTCTTCAGAATACACTCTAGACCCAAAGGCGTGCTAGTCACTTGACAGTGACCACTACAGAGTGCTAAGAAGAGAAGATCAAGGGCATGAAAATGAGGGAGAGTGTTGTTTCCGTTTTTTAAATGAGTTGATGTACCCTTATATATATATAAATATATATATAAATATATATGAAACAACAAAACAAAACAAACAAAAAAAACAAAAAAAACACAAAAAAACAAAAAAATCAAGCCCTATATTTGATCACTTCCTGGAAAGGCATGAATGTGTTTGTGGCTGTTTTTGTTTAATATTCTGCTTCCTCTTTTCCCTCTATAATTTTTCTGCAAATGAGATTATGTGCAAATGCCAGGCAAGTTAACTCAAAAGGGTGAATCAAGGCAAGTCAAAATGAAATTTACATTGAAGGCTTTCAAACCAAAGGGAAGAACAGGATGTGTCATCAAATATGTTTTGTCACCTTGTATTATACAAAATGTTATTTTCTAAAAAGTCAGAGAAAATCTGTGAATCTTATTGTTGGTCCCCTTGTATTTAAATGTTAACTCACTTGTGTTTAATTTGCAAGGCTACATTCGGGATTAAGTGTTTGGTTTCAGTTTGTGAACATAAGCAACACTTATTAATATAAGGTGTTTAAATAAGAACTCAGGAGGTCAAACATATGAATAAAAACAGAGATCAGTATTTTCAAAGTGAACATTATTTACAAAAGATAGTTTTTAAATTAGATCAGAAAGTATTTAAAATAATTAATTTTACTGTATAAAGAATTAATTTTATTTTAGCTATATGATTCTATCATTCATGAAATAGAAAGCTGATGCTCCCAGGAAATTCATCACTTACTCCTTAGCTTTATGTTTGAAATCAATGACATAAGCAGCTAATTCATATTCATGTTAAGAATGATGCAAAATCAATCACAAAGGAACCTACAGAGGACAGAATTATTAAAAGGAAATATTACCTATGTAGCTTTTAGTTTTACAAAAATCAATGTGACAAAAACACTGATAATAGAACTTAAACATTACTTTAGTGACTCATCGAAGGAACTTCCATTCCAGTCATCATCTGTGGACTCGTGTAGTGACTATTATACATTTGCTTTATTCCTACCACCATATAATGAGAAAACAATTCTACAGTTTGGTGTGAGTTGTGAGTTGGCCACAGAAGGTGTCAGTTGGCCACAAAAAAGAAAAAGAAAAGAAAAAGTGCAAACTGCTATAGAGTTCATTGGGGAGGGTAAGATAGAACTGCAAATGTGTGAGACATAAGTATAAGCATTTTTTAATCAAAGTGCAAAGGTCCCAGTATCTGTTTGACAAGGTAAAGGAGCCATGGGTTGTGCATTGATTTTTATTTGCTTAAAAAATGTTTACTTCCCTGACAACTTGCCTGGGTCCTTCTCTACAACCTGTCTTTATTCCTGTGCTCCCCTTGGATCCGTGTCACATTTTCACAAACCAGAACTGAAGCTGCAAGGACACATAAAACTTTAAGGTCAGCTTTGCACATTGAGTACTTTTCAGAATCGGAGAAGGCCATTGTTTACTTTGTACTATGGACACCTGTCAGGGACTGGTGGCAGTGAACCTCATTGGACTGGAATCCAAACTCCCCCACTGCTCAGAAAACTGTAAATGTGGCAATGGCCTGGTTTAATTCTTTGGGGTTTTTTTAACTTTTTAATTTTTTAATTTTTTTATGTGCACGATGGAAGTGTGGAATAAATGTAGAGGAAGTAATCAGACCACAGTCATATTTTAGGCATCCATAGGTGTTAATTTAGCTGCATTGGGAGTACATTTTTTGTTCTATTTTTAGTGTAGATTTAAGCACTTTGAATAGCATGATTCAGGGATTGATGGGTAATATTTGATATTCTCACAACTTAAGAAACTTTTTTTCCTCTAATGCTTTGTCATATTTAAAAAATGAAATAAATGCAAAAGAAGCTATCTATGGATTTAGAAACATTCCTCCCAAGTATTCCTCTATCAGCTCCATATGAGAACAAATGAAGGAAACTGTCATGTGTTCACGTGCTCTATGTTTAACAAAAGTTCTGTTAGAACTCACAATAAAATGAGAAAAATGTATTTCCCCTAGTGCTTAGGTTTCATCCTTCTCTTTTTTTGGTGGGGTTCTGGGGGATAAGAATATTCTAGTTATAAAAACACAATTGCAAATGTGAATATGTTAGCCAAGCTGGGGGAGAGAATGAACTTCCAGACTTGGACACGTGTGATGTTTGGTACTGCCTGTTTTTCATCAATCGCCGCTTGGGCTCTGAATAATACATTATGGATTCAAAAGTTCATCTGGTTCTTTAGTGTAACCTCAACTTGCTGCTTATGAGTGTCCAACCCTTTATTCTGGTGCTCAAATCTTTGATTATTTAATTTGTACCCCATCCCTTAGGTCTTCTATTGGCAGAGAAGATATTTGTATCTTGTGTAGCCAGTTGATTTAAGTCTAGACCAATTCTATGAAATAAATCCAAGACATAATGAGTTAAGAGTCATGAACCTACTATATTTCTATAGCTAAACACCTGATTGTCAAATAGTTAATGATTTTGTGATTATTATTTTGTTCAACTATATGTATTTGGACCCTATTGACTTAATCTTAAATATATAGATGCTGGTTTCTTCCATATTTCATTATTATTAAACATTTTTAACAAGAGCAAATATTAACTGAGAGCCAGCTCCTAATAAGTTTTGATTATCCTAGAACAGTCATTTTCAGATACCATTTATGTAAATTGATATCACCATTTCTAGGAAAACATTCATTCATACATTTGTGAAGTATTTTCTGATTCTGGAATGATACACAAGTTCTCCCTATTTTAGGGGTATTTTTTATCTTGTGCTTAATGTCTTTTTTAAAAAAAATAGTTTTAGTTTATATCATTAGTCCCAGAAGAAAGTTTATTAGAATTCAAAGGATAGCATTGACATTGTACAAGCAAAGTGACTGAATGGAACTAAAAGAATATAAAGGCAAGAAAAGAAAATCCTTTACTGTCTCTGATCCGAACTAGCTTGGCCCTTAATACCATTATTGATGTAGTTAATTAATAGAGGTAAAATATTATTAAATAGGTTAGTTATCCCACCTACAGACCTATATTCCTTTTGTGAAATTTTGGTTTCTAACAGCATATTCAGTCATTACAAAAAGATACTGATGCAATTGGGCTCCTTAAAAGGAGAAACTTGTCAATGGAAGCAGAGGCTATTCCTTGCTTTCCCTTGAATCCTTCCCATTTGATTATGCTGAACAAAGAAAATCACCTACAGTCAAATTTTGATTATCCTTAATAATAGACCTTAACCTTGAGGATACCTTGGATCTACAAAAGGATTAAGAGAAATAATGAAGCCCTTGGAATTCCAGACAAAATCAATGATGTGTGTAAACATGTTTTCCTCAGTATAAATCTCAAGACAGTCATCACCTAAAAAGCTACTAATGTTTGAATTTAGAGGATAGTCTCATAAAGGAAAATTCATATAAGCCCACATATCTTGTAGGCATTGTTGTGACTATCATTTCTTTCATGAAATTCAGGGGAGAATTACTACATAGTAAAGAAAAATTTCACATCAGTAATAATTCAGGTCAAGATAAATGAGAATTGGCTATTATTATTGGGATAGTTTACTAATTTCTTTACCTATTCAAAACGTAGTTTGGAGGGAAAGTAAAATTGTGCAATTTGGCAATGACACCATATGTATTAATCTTCTTTTTGGTTTGTATTTAATTATCTTTTCTTAACTAAAAATTCACATAGTATAAAAAGACAAGAAATAATAATTTGATGTGTTTTTCCAAAAAGAGCTAACTCTTTCATGCAAAGATTTAGAACTGATAATTTGACTTTCAACAATTAAATTTGACCAGTATCATTAATTATGATATGACTTTGGAACAATGCAGAGAATTTTGAGAATAAACTGAAGTAAGGTGGTGGGTATTTAAAGTTTTAATTTTTACCTATAATCCATAACAAAGTAAAAGTTTATACTGTTAATAAATTGAGGTGGTGCCATAAGGAACTGTAAGATCTGACTAAATTTGAATAAAGTAAGAATGAAGATGAGTTAATCCTAATATTAATCTTATGTGCCTTGTCATCATCAAATTTTAGTCACATCCATAGAAAATGAAGATTAAAAAGAAGGTACTCAGATCCAATCTTCAGTACCATTTCTTCAGACTAGGCTCAGAACACAAACTATTTCTCCATTACAGATGTGCAAGATTATATATATATATATGATATATATATATAAATGTATATATATATTATATATCTTATAAATATGCATATGTGTGGGTGTGTATGTATAAATTCCTTCTGCTCATTAGTAAATTTACCTCTAAATAGCCTCTGGGTCCACTGACAAACTCATGTTTCTCAATTCTTCATTAAAATAAGTAAAGTAAGGTACTATTGGGTTGGTGTTGTACCATTTACTACCTTCATTGATCCATTTCCCAGGGTCCATAGCCTGAAAACTTCTCTTTCTAACAAAAGCAATCACTCTAAAAGTAATCATTACACTGTGTTCCCTCCACTACTGAGTAGAATCTGAAAAACTGCACATGAACTTCAGAGTACTACATGTAATATCGATGTCGTGTAAATTTCAATCTCCATAACCCAGATAACGTTAAGTTTCAAAGGGCATGCTGTGTCATTTAAAAAAAAGATTTAATGTGAAATGACATTATTACATAGTGCATGAATATGTGGCAAAGTAATTTGGATCTATCTTTACTAGTCAATGACAGATTAAATTTGGGAAGATCAGATGTGAGTGTTTTAGGTTTATTCTCAACTGGGAGGAAGACATCTTAATATTAGGATACATGGGCAGTTGTCCATATTCCTTGCAGTATATGTTCCTGTTAACTAGAATCCGTAGTGTATTCTTTCCACCAAAGTAGTGGAGGTATGTTCATATCATCTGCTATTGAATTACAAAAACCTTTACATTTTCAGAGTTTGAAGGAACCCAAATAGGAAAGTGGATTTAGTCATTTTCCTCTGCTGGTGTTCAAGTCATATTTTGAACTCATATTTCAAGTCATATTGAGACACTCTCAGATCTGTTCAACAGTCAGTAAAAAGTGCATTTACATAGTGTTTCCCTTTAGTTTTGCTTATCCTCTTTTGGTTTTGTACAATCTAGAATGTATGTAACTCATGCGTAGGTGATGAAGGCACTCCTTTTTTTCTTAGAATACTTACAATTATATACTTGGTTTTGCTTTGACTAGCAATAGGAAAATAGACAAATACAAGTGTAAAAATGAGAAATTTTAAACTCGAATTATAATTTGTGTTTTATAGTCGTTTCATAAGTCTGTTGCTCTCTATGAGTATGCTCTCTATATATCCTGTAAAAATAAATTTATATGTTACATAGAAATTCAAGAAATTAAATTATTTATTAAGCTACAAATGTTTCTTCTGATTTCTACGTGATCATAGATGAAAATAAATTAAATAATGTGTTGTTGGAACATATGTAAGTATGTTTGTTAATTTGATAACTCTTGTTATACTTTTCCTTCCCTCTCTATTTAAGCTTATAATGCTTAGGCCTAATTATTGTCATGGTTATGAAGAAAGAGACTTAAGAAATGCCCAGTTGTCAGAGAAAAAAAAAAGGAAAGAGAAACCTTGTTTAAAAACCACACCTACCTACAATCCCTCTCTTTTCTCGCTACTGGGTTATGGAGAGATTCAAGTCACTGGTTCAACCACTTTAAAGTCATTATCACAATAATGGTCTTTTCAAGATTAAATTCCACATTTTTCCTCCATAAAATTTGAGAAACAGAAATGAATGATAGCATATGAGTCCTTCTTTGTTGTTTCCTTTTCTTTCTTTTTACTCTCCAGGCATTTTATTCCTTTATTTTTAAGGTACTACTCACATAACAACCTTAAAGCATAGTCCCCTCAGGTGATATTTCAAAGTGACTGAGATCTTTAATTATCTTATTATTCAACTCTGTTTGCATCTACTTGTAGTGCACAGTCTCCTAGAGGGAAATGTTTTTGGCCTTACTTTTCATTTTAAGTTTAAGATCAATAACCTTACGATTTATTTATTTGGGGGGACGGAATGGTGGTAAATCTTTTCATCACAAGCATAACAAGGGAACAACCATATTCCTATCTTATGAGGAAAGCTATTTAAGAAACACTTATCAAAGATGAAGCAGACATAAATCTTTATGAAAATTTAAAGTAATAGTTTCAAAAACTCTGTAAGGTTATTTTAGGCTGAATTTTAAAGTAATTAACATATTTAAAATTTCATAAAGTCATTTCTACCTCTGTAGGGTTTTTTAATGTGAGAAAATAACCTCTGTTGAACAAGAAAAATGATATAAGGATTATGACTCATTGTGTGATTTCCATGGCATATTTTAAATTGTGAATCATTGAATATAAAACATGATTCAAAATATCAAGAGAAAACAAGGTAAAAAAATGTTTGGGATTACTTGTGCACTTCAAACACACACATAAATTCTCAGGATTTTACAATTATTTCACATTAATGACTAGAACTAATGGAACACCCTACATGTTTCTAGAAAATCCGTAAATAATATTAGACGTACATTTGCTTGCAAAATCGAGAATAAGGCAGATATTCAGAGGATTGTGATGATAGTGACCCAATCACTTATTGCTGTGGGATTTGTGGCATTTGTATATGGCCTGTAAGAGTAATTCTTAGTAACTCTGATTAATCTTTGCATTTTCTATCATTGCTTTGTATTTACTGGTACTGATTTAAGGTAATGTAGTTAACTCAAAAATCCCAGTTTTTGTGTAAGAAGGCAGGTAAGGTTCTAGAGGAAAGAGAACATCTCAAGTTGACCAATCATTTAGCCAATTGTTTGCCACAATTAGCAATTTTCATATGTCAATTGCTTTTTGATTGCATGCTTATATGAACAGTTTATTTGAACAGTTACACAGTTGATTTGAAATTTGTCAGGCCTTTAAAAAATATACGTAACATGTCATGGATACTCTTTATAGTTTTGCTTATATGACAGAATATAGTTACATGATTTTAATTAATTTAAACCATAGGTAAATAGTAATCTAGGAATGATGACATATGGCAAAAGTCCTCAAGGCTGTGAATGACTGGTTTCTGTGGAAAACTGCTAAAGCAATCAATTTTTCTAAACTCTGGGGGAAAACAAGCAAAAGGAAAAACACTGATAAAAGGTAACACACTCCAAAAGCAAAGCAGAAGAACATACCAAAAGCATACAAAAACAATAAAGAGAACTATAATATAAAAATCAATAATTGGTTTAAACAATGAAATATTCTAGTTCTATTGCTCTTGACATTAAACACTGTTGAGAAATATGAATTTGAAAAGTTACCTGGCCTGTGAATGTGAGACTTTTTTTAGGTGACCTTAGGCTGAACGGAAAACCATTCCTCAGCATATTTTTTCCTAAATAAAACAGGAAATCTATTAATAAATATTATAATGTATGAATAGAAATTATGATTTTTGTCATGCTTGATATTACGGCAAGGATTTGTGAGGGATGAAATGGTTCTTTCATAGTATCCTTCTAAGAGGCCCATTAGTAATCATTTGAAGTCCTGGGTGCACTTGGAATCACCTGAGAAGATTTTAAAAGTCCCCAAGTTGTGTAGATACATATATAAATATCTGGTCTAGTGTTTGTACCTAATATTAGTATTTTCTTAGTAAACTTTCCAGATGATTCTGGAGGATGACCAGAATTGAAAACTATAGGAACCAAACAAATGGATCTGAAATTTTAGGCTTCAGAAGAATTGTCTGGAAACCTTGTTAAAAATGAAAATTTAGGGTTGGGGATGGTAGAGTGCATGCTTAGCATGAATGAGGCCCTGAGTTCAATCCCCAGCACCATTTTTTTAAAAAAGGGAAATTCATATTGGTCTCCAATAGTATGGGGATGGTATCCCAAATTTATTTAAATGATAAGTTTTCCAGGTGTGTCTAATGTGGAGGCTCAGTTTTTGAGAATCACAGGTGAAGGATTTTTTGTTTTTGTCATTACAACTGCCCTTGATTATTGGAATGCAAATTCAATGATTGCAGCTAATGAATCTCACCATAAACTGGGTGTTCTTTAATACTTCCAAAGTGTCACATCAAAACTCACAATAAAAAAAAATCATGATTTAAATTAGGTGCAGTGGCACATACTTATAATCCCAGGGACTCAGTGACTTGGGAGGCTGAAGCTTGGACTATATGGCTTCAAAAATGTGCACTCTTTAATAGAAAAAATTCATCTATTAAAAATAAATTAACAACATACTTTCCTTATAAAAGAATTCATGTCTACTGATCATTTTTTTATTTGTAAAAGAAGAAAATCAAAATTACAGATACCAAAGACATTAGTTGTCAAAATAAATACATATATATCAATTTTGTTCATTACAATTAAGTAACAATTGTTTTCCCACACCTTAACAATTAATTTCATCAAAAGATTAATGAAGAGTTTTCAGTGTGTTATTTAGCATATGAATATTTGTAGCATTTGTTCAAAAAAAGTCATTGATTCCTGGATTACTGTCCAAAATGATTGAACCCCAGAAAATTTTTGTGATCATGTAATTTAGGGAACCACTATTCTAGTGAATGTCATAAAGCACAAAACTGAATTCATACAGTGCCAATAAATTTATTTAATTCTACATGAGATGATCACTTAAATGAGTCATCTTGCATTATTTCAGCAAACTAACAACCTACACAACAATGTCAAAGTAGTTGCTTTATTTCACCTTTCAACCATGTATTCTGAAAATAAAGTTCCAGTCTCACTGGACTGACTTTGATTCTATGCCCCTTGTTTTGCCAAAATGATTACCAGCGTTGAGGTTGTTAGCTTCTGTTTCTTAAAAAGAAGGTATTATTTGATATAAGATCCTCATGAACCAATCATATCACTGATCCTAAGTACATATTTCAAGGACAAGACCCTCATTAGTTACAAGGAAATATTCTTATACATTCTTCATGGAGCAACCACATCAAAGAGTTTCTGGAGAGTTGTTTTCAAGGTTACAAAGATGTTGCTCATATCTCAATGATTTCCACAGTCCCTGGAAGCCTTCTTAACATCTAGGGCTTTACACTACTAGAGCATCTCAAAAATAATAATTGAGTGCAATATAGCTCTTGATATTCCTACATTGAACTGAATGATGTAATATACCAATTTAACTTCAGAACATATTCTCCACACAGCAGTTCAAAATCATGAACAGTGACAATGAGAAGCCTTTAGTGTACTGAATACATTCACATACACACATGCATGTTTAATGTGTACACACTCCAAAATTAAAACCACACATTATCAATGTATTTAAATAAGCTCAATCAATGTATGTGCTAACTTAAACAGCTATGAGTTTCCAAGGTAATACATTCCATCCAGAAATTACCCAGTGAATCGTTTTTTGTATAGGCTAAAAATAAATACCCAGGTTTCTGTTCAAATAACTTTTCTTTAAGGACATGCATATTATCTTGAAAGAGAGAGTCAGCTCATTCTTACTTTCCCATAAAAATTCTGCGATTGTCTCCATTTCCTACTTTTTCCATTACATGGTAGCTCTGAATTATTTATTTATAAAGAATGAGGGACATACTGCACTCAGCAACTATCGCAAGAAAAGCCTGTGAAAGCACCAAAGTTATTACCATGGGTTTCCTATCTTTTGGTCGATTTTATTTTTCCAGGGCTGTGAAATAAGTTATTTTTCAGATTCCATTTAAATTACGTCCTTAGCAAATAACATGTCCTCAGCAAAGCCTAACTTTAGAAATACAGATACTGATAAGATTTTTTTTTTTTTAGTTTTCTCTTTACAGACTCGGTACCATCACTGAAGTGAAATAGAAACACAATAGAATTAAGTAAATTTACAACTGATGATCTTAAGAGTACTACATCTTAAGTATTCTGCACCAGGAGGTAACCTTTTATTCATAGTCATCTTCAAAATGGCCATCTGAATATTGCTGTGTATCATCATGAGAAAACTGGACATGGGATGAGAAATCACAGAAAGGGGAGAGCAGAGATTTCTGCTGGTATATCATTAGAGAAGCATCATTTTCTATTGATATCGCTAAAGATAATTATGACTTATAGGTAACACTACATAGCTGACTGTAGCAAGCATAACATGCTAAGAGTTTGTACTTTTCTTTTTAAGAAGGAAGGAAATCAGTCACTTAATATGAATGCTGCATATATTAGCAATATAGTGATTTTGTAATTTTGATTGCACTTGCCTTAAATTTTTTCCAAACAATTTTACATACATACATATATATATACATATATATATATAAACAAATATAGATGAAGATGGTTGAAGAACATTGTTTAGAATAGGCAAGTTCTGCACTGACTATACTTTTTTACATAATTTAATGCATAATGGCAGAATATATTTGCCAGATTCATGTAAAAAGTATATGAGCACATGATAACAGCAGTTTGTATAAGCACAAGGTGTTTTATGTTTAGATTAAAAATTAACAATGATAACTGTCGGTGTGACTGCTTTAAATTTCAAAAAGTCGGATGTTCAAAGATACATTTATTACTTGCATAAGAATATTTTTGTAAAATATTGAGAAAGGTTTAAAAATGGACTTGCTTTATGGAGTGCAACTTTCAGAGAAAATAAACAGGGTTTATGTCCAGTTTGTAAAATGTTTTCTTTCAAGATTATTCTTCCACTGGTTAAATGCAAGGATATGATGACTTGAAATACTTTTTTGTGTGTGTGAATTGAACAATACCACCAACAATAACACAAAACAAAATAAAACAATGTGAATACATTTTGTATGCAAACTTCTTTTAATCAATGCCAGTATAACCTGAAAACAAAAAAGAAGATCCATTTTTGTGAGTATAATGTTAGAAATAATTATTTATGTGGTTTACCATCCGATGCATGAATATATATCCATATTCATTACAAGAAAAATATTAAAGCGTTTTGTCTTTGGGAGAAATTTTATTCTTCATGCTCAGTCTAAAATTATATTTGTTTTCTAATATGAAGAACAATAAGACAAATTAATAGAATCTCATACATCTTATTAAATATTTATGACATCAAAACTAATATATGAATATAGTTCTTGAGTTTATAAGAGATTCAGTGTGTTGCAAAAAAGAACATCTATGAAAACAGTGTGCTGGTTAATATTTATTATGTACATATTTAGCTCCCATATAAATATATATGTATATGTGTATTCCACATGTATATGTGCTTATATATACCATATATATGCATACACATATCAGACACACATATGTCCCATATAATGTAAGTATTCCTAGTTTGCATATCAGCTTTGAAATCTATAACATTAAACATAAATTGATTTGGGTACCAAACAATATCTTCAAGATTGCAAATGTCTTGAAGATTATATAAGAATCATATAAGATCATATAAGATCATATAAGATCATATAAGAATAGTCCTAGATAAAGTATGGATATTCATACATAAGTAGTTTCAAGTAGGTTCTTTAAATTCCTTCTAAAATTAGAAAAAAAATTATAGGAACTGAAAAATAACACTGTTTATTGTGTCAAGAAAGCCAGAAAAAGAATCATGATATTAAGATATGAAATATTGTACTGCGGCACTATGGAGTGTGAAAAAGTAATGGACTAACAGAGAGGTGTTTTTTTTAAAGTTTGTAAAACATTTCTTCCAAGAGGCCAAGGGTATTAAAATGAAAAGCTAGTTTCTGGTATATCACAGATGTTTCTATACCCATGGTAAGTATTACTGCTTCTTAATGATGCACAGTTATTCTACATTTTGAACATCTGTGTAAAACTTTGTAGTTATTACTATGTCAGGTTGTGCCCAGAGGAAATGCCAGAATCAAGAGTGGGTGAAAACAGTTGCTCAAAAAGTATTGTAGGCATTTATTTGAAAAAAATCAAGAGTATTCAGAACATTAAAAATAATGAAAAATTAACTCATAAGGTTGACCCTTTTGTTTTGCTCTCTCACCCAACCCTAATTCTCCTATAAAATATCACTCGATCAAATATATTGCTATATTTTTATTACCTTTCTTACAATTCATCTAAGAATTTGGCTAAACTAATAATAGAGTCTTCCTCTTTGATTTGCCTCTCTGTGTCTTCAGAAGAAACAAAAGGAATAGAAAAATCAAAATAATTCCCCCAACACACACACACACAGAGTAGATTTTTTCCCCTGTCTTATAATGTTTGGAACTTTCCTTCTCTAGTGCTAGTAGACTGTTACATATATATAGTCCCAGGTCTATATTGTGGTTAAAGAAATCTTTTTGTGATGGTGTCAATAGAGTCAGTAAATCAGCTTATGAAAGAGGCTTATGGAGGTAGAATTTAGGTAATCCTCCAAGATTAGGAGTCTGAAAGTCTGATCTTGAGTTTTCTGAGCTCAAATTTGTTAACAGACCTAGAATGATCATTCTTTCTTACACAGATGCATGCTAATCAGGAATTTCGGACTGTCTTCAAAACAAATGACAACTATTAATAGTGATTAAAAAAACAATGCTCTTTCCTGATAGGAAAGCCACATCATAATAAAAATATGGCTAAAATATGAAATCATAAAGAATAGAGTTAATAGAAAGTACTTAATGTCAAATGTCATAATGCATAATGTGTCCAATAGGGAGATATTGTTACTATTCTAAGCCTCCATTCTGAGAATTTTCATCCTCATACAGAATTAGAGAGACAGACAAATTCTAACTGCTGGTATTGCTCTATTCTGGATTCATGGATGCCCTTTGCCCTCCTATTAAATAGTCCATCCTTATATGTGATAATATGGCTATGCCTGGTTTTTCCTGTCTAGAATATGAGTGTTAACAAAATCCATTAACCATCTATTTATAAATCTCTGCCTGTCACAGGTGCTCTTCTTAAATGTTTTGTGTTCTTTTAGTTTTGGAGGACAACCTTCATCTTCAACTTTTGAGTCCCATGTTTTGTTACGTAAGTTCAATATATCATTAAGATCTATTGATTTCCGCTGACAATGTTTAACCCTGTTAAGTCCCATCACCCAATGTTGGACACGTATAAAAACCTAAATTGAATAACAAATATACCACTTATGTTAACTTTTGCAGTAAATGTTATGTTTTTAGAGTTTTATTCTTTTGAGAAAAGTAACACATGAATAATCAGAGGATTTGAAAAATAGAATACATAAATATGTACATGAAATATATGTAAAGGATATATAAGCTCTATATTGTGATTTCCAGCCTGTTTTAATGCACTGTGTCAATATCATTGAAATAGTCACAGAATTGAAAACTTGGAAATTAATGGGTAAATAATCAGATTAAATGTAGGAGACCTTATTTGTCTATAACAAGGTAGGAATAAAAGTTCGAGGGGTTATTTTGAGATTCTGCCAGAGAAGGGCCACAGGTTACTTGGCTCTTTTGTAGACCTCCCCTTAAGATTATGTTTGCCAGATTAGTCCATCTGCTAACTTAACTATATGAAAGCTCTAGCAGAGACAGAAAGATAGGGTATAAAGCAGACAAGTAGCTTACTTAAAGTTCAGAGAGCTTGTGCATGGTATGTGACCTCTTTTGTTCCTGAATTTTAAATCTGAAAAAAATAGGTTGATGGTAATAACTTCCATTAAGGTAAGGTAAGTTGTAAGAGTTCCTTCCTTGCTTGCTTCATTCATTCATTCATTCATTCATTCATTCATTCATTCATTCTTCATTAATACAGGCATTGTTCTAGTTGTTGAGGGCATACTGGAGAATTGGACAATATTCCTCACCCATGGGTCTTATTCTCTGGGAGGTGGTGACAGAAAAATCAAGATTCAGTATGAATGAGATAGTTTTAGACAGTAATTCATGCAATGGCAATATAAATAGGAAGAAATAACTACCTAGGAAGCTTAATTTCCTTATGATGGAAGGCTGCTTGGAATAGGTAAAATTATGACTGAACCTAGAATCAAGAGAAGGGGACAGTCAGAGAAGATCTGGCATTAACAGCTGTTCAGTCCAAGGAACCAGTGAATAAAAAGACATTGAGGGAAGAATAAGGTTAGTGTGTTTGAGGAAGAAAATGAAGGTTGCTGCTGTTGAGTTGTATTTACAAAATACAGATTAAGATTATATATGTATATGTTTGTTTACATATATATAGACACATACATACATATATTTGTATACATGGATATGCATAAAGATATTTCTTTATAGCATATCATATAGTAGATTTAAATACATAAAATAACTAGGGGATTAAATTAAAATTTTTTGTTTACTTAATGTTAAATGTACAATACTTTTCACTTCCACATTTTTTACCAAAACATGTTAGAGTTGTAATTTATCACTGATGTCCAGGAAGATCTTTCATAGGTTGCAATTAAGAGCATTTATCGTCATCTCACTAAGTATTGCACCAAATCATCTATAAAAAAAGACCAAATCAAACCAAAACATACACTCAGCTGAAGGATTTGATATGCTATATCCAGTCCATAGGCTAATCAGAGTCTAAATCATTTGGTGGAGGTGTATGAGCAAGAGAGGCCAAAGATGAGTAGGTAATTCCTCTTTTATCCAACAGACTCTTGCCTCTTCTCTAAGATGTGCAAGAAAAGAGTTGGGAATGAGAGACTTGTGCAAAGCATCTCAGTAACAAACTACCCAAAAAATGTGTGGCTTACAACCATCACCACTTTATTAAATTTCATATGAATTGACTGGATTCAGCTGCAGTTCTTCTGCTGATCTCACTTAGGGTCTTGTGTAGTTCTAGTCATATTGGAGGTGGTGATGGAGTCCTATGGAGGCTAAACTGGGGTGCAAGATAACTGCACCTCTCTCCCTCTCCATGTTGTTCAGGGCCTCTACTCTCCACCTGGCTTCTCCATAAATTTTCTCCATGTGGTCTCTCCAGGTGATTACTGGTCTCCTTCCATGGCAGCCTGAGTTTTCTAAAAGTGCAACAGTGAAGGCAGCCAGGCCTTATGGTTCAGCATCACATGCCCACATCCCATTGATTAATGTGAATCAAGTCAGAGGGCCAGCCTGGATTCAGTGTGGGAAGGGACCACACAAGTGCATGAACTCTGGAAGGCAAGATTCATGGTGGCCATCTTTAAAAAGTGGCTATCACAGAATTGATGAGAGGGAGGAATCCTCTGTTTAGAATCTATTGAAGGGTCACACATCATGGAACCACTGCATGGTTGGTCTATTAAAGGCCATAAGTCCACAGCTGCCTTCAGCATCTCAGCAAAACAGTTTAACCTCAGAGGTTCATTATCACCACCAATTTTTTAAAAAAGCAAAACACAGAAGCAGAAAATCATCTCTTCCTTTCCCCTCTCCTTTTGACAAGTGTTCTTTTTTATTTTAGGAGAATGGGGAAGTAGCTCTTTGGGGGAGACTTCATATCGAGGTTCAGTTTTGCTCGTAATGAACTAATGTTAAACTATTACTAAATACACTGGGTGTCACTCCTTAATAAGTGAAGATTCAGAGGCATGTAGTGTTAAAATATTTCCTACCCTAAGTCCTCAGAACTGGATACAAATCACAGATACATTTCCTCAACCAAAAGGTCATACTAACCCTTTGAACAAGAATAGAAAAGTTGAAGTTATGTTAAATTCTCATTAGCATTTCTTTGATCAAATGTATATTTTCCTTCTTTTCACTTTTTTTTTCAAATGCAAATATGTGCTTAAACATTAGCCACTGAGCTGCAACTAGGAAAGCATCCACAGAATGTTTAAAAATGCAAATCAGCACCTCAGAGAGGAAAAGATGAACCTTCTCTACTTGGTTCTTTTGTACACAGCAGCAAGCAGTGGAAAGTACAATTAAATAGAGTCTCTCTGAACTCCTCCATCAAGAAGTATGTATTATCAACTGAACTATAAGTGTCTGTGCAGCAAGAAGTCTTAGCAAAATGCCATGTGTGCCCCAGAGATTCCAAATGGAATACAATTGCAGTTAAATTGAGACGCAATTAAGGAAAGTGGCCCAAATCTGTGTTCGTAAAGATCAAATACAAAGTTTTGTTTGAAATTCAGCTCAGTCATTTCATTCCGTGGATGATTTTTAAAGTAAATATGAATTATGAATATAAAACGATAGAGGTAGAAGCTTGCAGGAGTAAATCATCCATGTCGCTTTATTTAGAAGAAACTGCCCAATTCCAGAAAAAAAATGACACATACTAAGATGAGTTATTTTCAAAAATATTAAGAAATGCAAGTATGTCTCCAGATACCAATTAAGTGCTGTACCAGAGTTGCTGAGGTCATAGAGATGAAATGGTGTGCTTACTAATGACAGGTGAAAGGTTTAAGTGGTACAATGGTCTCTTAAAATGAATGAGTATTAACTCTCATCTACTTGGAAATTTTGTCTTCATCTTAGTCTCTTTAATTATCTATAGTCTACTGAATATTCCACTGAGAATCTTAGCCAGTCCAGAACATCATGCTACTGGAAATGGACATTTTAAATTGGTGTCTTTGTTACCCCCAGACTCCTAGGCCAGAGGCCTGACTCTGCAGGTCTCAATAAATCTTATCCATCCACTTGCCTCAAAAACAAATGGAGAAAGCAATCATGGAAAACAGGAAGGGAACTTAAATCGGTATAGTAGTACTGGAAAGCAAAAGGGCACCAGCATTTCCAGTCTTTAGTGGTACTGATATAAGCTTCCAGATAAGGTGGACCAGAAATATGCATAGTCAGCAGTCATGGTCAAACTGTGGGCTGGTTGATCTTTATCTCAGGACTGGTAAGGTGAAGCCTTATCAGTGGTGATTAGAGAGTTGCTATTGCCTTGGGGATAATTTTGACTCATCACATGATGTTTATGGATCAGACCTGTTGTTCCTGGAATCCAAGGTGGTTCGGAGCAAAGAAGATAAATGCAAAATGAAAGCAGAGATGTCAAATATTACATTTGCAGGCCCACATGAAGGGTCAATTTTTTTAATGCAAAAGCAGCCTCTAGGTCCTTGTCACATCTTCATAGAGAACCATATTTCTTCCTAATTCCCTTCTGCCTCCTTCTAATTATACTTCTCCCACTTCCTCTTCTTCTTTCTTCTCCTTTCATGATATGAGGAAAAGAATATAAACCATGAAGTTAGGGAAACAGTTTTCAATCTTGGCTTCTCAACTTGTTATGGACTTTTGTCAACTTAGTTTTAATCTACTTGTGTCTCAGTTTTTTATCCATAGAACAGAAAAAAATATTAACTACCTCACAGTATTTTGTGAATATTAAATTTATATACTGATATGGCACACAAAGTATCTAGGTGGCTTATATAATTTTAGCTGCTACAACAATTTTAAAAATATCCACTCACCTAACTTACTAGGTTTTGTTTCTGCAGGTGTTTCAGCCAGTCATGCTGGGCGTTGGGAGTTTTCCATTTCCATCTTTACCAGCCCTTAGGCCTCAGAAAGGTTATGAGGATATAGGAGGCCACCCCACTTGGTGGTTAAAGGATATTTATGAAAGCAAATGCGACACTTTCACTTTCCCTTAAGTCAAAAGTAGTTATTTGGTGACACCTAAAGTGAGTTATACAGAAATGTATAGACTGCAGCAGGACAATTTCTCTCAATAACAACTCAACATTATAGAAGTCCCAGTATATGATGGATAGCCATTTATCCACCAGTCAACCTTTGATCAGTACATATCCCCTCATACCTTTCTCTCTTACCCCTATGAAGATAGTGCCTGTCTGCCCCCACAGGTGACAAATTAAATTTTCATCCAATATCTGCATTTAGTTCAGTCTTAAATTGAAAGCTAATGAATTCCCCTCCTCATTAGTATCCTCCAGATGCTTATGGAATAAAAAAAAATTATACCCTTTCCTTACCTCCAGGATACAATGAAGGAGCAAAGACAGGAAAACCCCAGTTTTCAAAAATTACACTTGGAAAAGACAAGAATGGGAAGCACAGAAGTTGCTGATCTGCAGAAATTCTGAAATGCAGGAAGGCAAACCTTGTAGGGATTCCAGCCTTCTACCCTAGAAGTGAACGAAGTCTCATTAATGACTAGACCCTCACTATTTTTCCATATAGAACTCTATTCTCCATTGCTTTTTATGTCTAATGGCTCCATGTCTGGGAAGGGGTTTCCTATCTGCTTTCCTCAACTGACTCTGTATCCTAAGGAACTAACAATGCCCTCCTTGGTATCTGTACACGTTTTTTGAGCTATTTTCATGCTTGCATAAATTCAGATCTCTGTGAATAGTTTTAAATTTTGGTTAGTCAAAAGTTTTAACCCCTACATGAATTCATCATCTCTGTGGCAATACAAGTCCTTCAACAACGTTATTGACTCTGGATTGATTAGCATTTAGTCAGTCCATTTAGGTTCTAATCATATTCAAAGTTCTTTCTCAGACACAATTCTCCCTTCTGACCTATCCCTTTATTTTCCTACCTTTTGTCATTCTCTCAATGTAATCATAATTATGTTGAGATAATCTGAAAAAAAAGTGGAAAGAAAAACATTCACAATCTGATCTTTGCTGCAGGGCTTAGTTCCTCCACTCTGATGAGAAGTTCAAATAGGCATTTGTTGCTCAAATTTTCTTGAATTTTATCGTTTACTCTATAACTTCAAAAGTAATTTGCTTTTTCAACCCTGTAGGGAATTGAGTTTCTTGAGTCTATTCATTTTTATTTCTATACTCATTTCGTTCATGAGCTCAATTGTGTGTGTGTGTGTGTGTGTGTGTGTGTGTGTGTGTGAGAGAGAGAGAGAGAGAGAGAGAGAGAAAGAGAAAGAGAGAGAGAAATCGTGTATGTATGTGTGTGTGTGTGTGTGTGTGTGTGTGTGAGAGAGAGAGAGAGAGAGAGAGGGAGAGAGAGAGAGAGAGAGAGAGAGAGAGAGAGAGAGAGAGAGAGAGAATGAGACTGGTTAAATACAGAAGGTTCTAGCCAACGCATACTAACATTGTTTTCCCACAGGTTCCCTTCAGGCCATGACTGGGCAGGAACTTAATCTTCCTTCTGAGGTATCACAGGCAACACTTTCACCAAATATGAGGCTTCATCTTTCTAGCCTTCTGATATGAGTTTCCACACTACCCTCAACTATATGCTACCCAATGACACATATTTGTGTTGGCAGTAGCACCTGACTTCACAGAATTACTTTGTGTATTTTTAGAGTACTGTAGATCATGCTTGATGATGTCACATATAAATCCTCAGATTTCACTGGCTTAATCCAATATCTTGTTTCTCTCTCTTAACATTATAATGCTAATGTCTCTGATCATCCCACACACTTCCACAGAAAAAAGTTTCCTTCCAAATTCTGGTTCCACCGCCTCCTAAGACTTCAGATTCTCTGCATTCAGCTGGCAAATGGAGGGAAAAGTCTTTAGAAGACTCCCCCATTTCCTAAAGGGACAAAGGAACTAACCTAAAAACAACACACTTCTTCTGCTCAAATGCTATTAGATAATATACAGGACAGATTTGATTTTGTAGGTGAAGATTCTGAAATGAAGAGTATTGCGTGGAAATTTTATTAGGGAGTGTTCTATCAACATTGGTAGAAAGGAACGAACAAAATAGGATTGGGCAGAGGAAAAAGTTGGTTTGTGCTGTAGTTCCAAAAAATCCCCTTAGGGAACTGTGAAGGGAAAAAGATCCTATAGAATTGTGCCATGTTGCAGCAAAGGTACCAGTCATTTGTTCTTCTGCATTTACTAGTCATTGGATGCAGGTCAACTGTGTAAAATTGAGTGAAGTATGTTGTTGCAGCTCAGGGAAGTTTTTTGAGAGTGACACATCTGAGAGCTAATGTCTGGCAGTTGTTTAGGAAACTGAGGAAGAAAATACTAGAAACCTTGCAGGGGGTTCTAAGCAGCATATTACAGCTTTCACCACAACTGATCCCAATTCAACACAGAATTTCAGAAGGGCATGGGAAATGTCACCTGACTAGGGGCAACTTCACCTCATGGAAAAGAGAATACTAAGGTTTGGTGACAATCTCTGATAGCAATCAAACATTTTTCTGATGCTCAGTATGGTTTCAAAGAAATGATTTCATTTTTATAATAAGCAGTACAATGCACCTTATACGAATATTAATATCATTCTGAGACTCAAATTTACTGATTATGTTCATGCACTTGGTTTACATGTACAACTGCATGTATATGTCAATTCATAAATTTTACAAAGTTCATTAAGTGTACTTATATTTTCAAAATATTCCCAAATGTGCATGGACATGGAAAAATATAATTAAGAGTCATCATAGTGTCCCTTTTAGATAAGTAATATATATATAAAACTTTTAAATTCTTAACTACGCTTTTTGATATATGTAAAACATGATATTAGGTCATGAACTTCTTATTATAAGAAAATATGAAATAGAATTCAATTAATTTTATGCTCTAACATAAATTATGGGTGAACTATAAAATTTGGAATCTTCCTATAAGTGGCTACGTTTCTAATCATATAAAATTATAATAGTTTCTAATAAAAATACATGTATTGAATTCAAGTGCATGGTTGCATGCATAGCATGACTTCAGAGGTGTCTAAAAGGCTCAAAAAATTGGGTTGGTCAAGCCAAAATGACCTTTCATTGCAACTTTTTTTTTTTTGGTACTGGGGATTGAATTCAGGAGTGCTCGACCACTGAGCCACATCCCCAACCCAATTTTGTATTTTATTCTGACACAGGGTCTCACTGAGTTGCTTAGCACCCCACTTTTGCTGAGGCTGGTTTTACACTCATGATCCTCCTGCCTCAGCCTCCTGCACTGCTGGGATTACAGGTGTGTACCACTGAGCCTGGCTTTCATTGTGATTTGTGCTTTGGCATATTTAGGGGTTTCCAAATATATCATTTAGGTCTGCCAAGGAATTCATGTTTTGTATGTACTCCAATTTTGATGTAATATTGCCCATTGGCCTTTAGCCTATATTGACTCATAGTCATAGTATTTCCCCTGGAACCAGTCCATGTAAACCCAAAGACAGAGAATGGCAAGGACTTCAACGATATGGTTTATGACATCAGAATAACCAGTCCTTTATCTCTTAGAAGAAGACCACTCCCTTTGAGGCCTTAGCCATCCTGCTACAATTTGACCCTCAGGCAGGAAAAGAGAAAAATCTACTGCTCCCTTGACTAAGTAATGTCTAAAATTCCAACCCTGAAGAATCAATCCCTTAATCTAAAAGTTCATATTTAATTAAAATACAAATAAATATCTTGGGTGAAGTGTTGACTTTTATCAGATAATAACACCTTTAGGTGAATAATTTATCACAGTGTTTTATGAAACACAATAAAAAAGAGAAGAACCTGAAGACCAACTATGCTGAATAGAGGAATATTATTAACAAGTTTGTGCACAAGAGTGTGTATTAGCTATTGATTACTCTGAAATGAATCATGACAAATCACCAGAAGCTTAAAACAATACTCATCTAAGTATTTCACAGGCTCTGTGTAATTTGGGTAGAGTTTAACTGAAACCTCTGTTTCAAGGTCTATCACAGAATTACATCAATGTATATCAATGTGTTGACTCATCTATGGTCTCACCTGAAGACTGAACTGGGGAAAAGATCTGCTTCCAAGGTTACTTATGTGGTTGTTGGTCAGTTTCAGTTCTTTGTGGGATTAAATTTAATGCCTCAGTTTCTCATTGACTATTCTCTCTATTCCTTGCCGCACTGGCCTTTTCAACATGGCAGTGTGTTTCTTCAATGTGATGTAAATCTGAAGGCAGAAGACAGAGAGAGAGAAATTGCCAGAAAAGAGGAAGTTATAGCTCTTTTTAACTTGATTATGTAAATGATATTTTATCACTCTTACAATGTTCTATTCATTACAAGCAGGTCACTATGTCCAGCCCAAATCCAAGAGGGTTTACACAAGAGTATAAACACCAGGAATTGGGAATCATGGAAGGATATCTTAGAAAGCTGCCTACCACAAAATATTTGAATGCCAAGTAAGGAGAATGGAGGTTCTAATAGCTAACTTTCCTAAAATTTCATATCTTGTCTTTGCTGGGATTTAGCCCAAGTAATTTCTCAAATGTCATGATTCTAGCACTATAATGTTGAATTCAATAGAAAGCAAGCTAAGTGAAACCCAGAATTTCTTTGAATCTCAATTTTAACAACAAAATAAGAATAATAATGCTTACTTTAAAGACTTCTCAATGCAGATTAACTGAGACCAGTTTTAGAGGTAAGATTATGGGTAATTTTGCTTCTCTGCATGTTTTAAAATGCCTTAACATTTTTCTAAAATCATATGTGTGGTTTTAAAAATTTTAAAGACATGCAAAAGCACTCAGTATATCATTTAGGATATATTAGATATTCAAATAAATACTAGAATATTTTGGCTCTAAACCTGAACTACTAAATAGAGAGTATATTTTAGTCATGTATTTGATTAGGGCCTTAATGCTCCTTTATTTGGAGATTAATTGCTGCAAAATAATCATTTTACAGCAATTAACCTCTAAATAAAGGAGAAATGAGGACAGAGCAAATTCACTCCTCAATGCTTAATGCAAATTGGGAATGTGCTCCATCAATGTTCAGTATACAAGAAGCTGGTAATTATATTTACATGGATGAGACCTGCCTTATCATGTACAAGATTCTTGCTAACATTTAAGAGGAGAAATCCACATACCCTAAATGCAGGCAATTTATCATTGTCTTAGTTCACTGCAACTTAGTGACACTTCTTTATCTCATTTCCTAGTTAACTTTATGCCAAACACGCACTGAAAATGTTCTTTATTGTTACCCTACACTGTTTTCTCTGTTCTTTCCCTTCTGATATAAACAGTGACATTTTGCTGTTTTTTAAAATTTTGGTTTATTTATTTTATCATCATTTTTATAGCAGCCTCTCTTTTAAGTGCATTGTGTGCTCATTCAACAAAACATTGCTGAGTTTTTAAAATAGCAAAGACATTTTGAGAATTTAGTCTCATAAAAATATATACTCACAGACTTTTAGGATCGTAGGACCCATGAGATAAATCATATGACCACAAACAAGATAAATAATGTAAAAGTGATCAATTTATACCAGTCTGATCAAAAAACGCAGCATTAGGTGCCATTTGACACAGAACATGGAGGCCAAGCTTTGAAATATACATAGGGAATTGCAAACAATGTGTCAAAACATAGTTCTCAAAATGTTAAAAACATGATGCTCATACAAATATGGAATGTGCATGTATCAAAGATCTGACAATAATGAGAGAACCAGCAGGGTGCTAAAAATGGTTCAAAGGAGAGTTTTTTTAAAAAACAGAGATTTATATAATCAGTCAGTATGTCAAAAGAATGATAAAATGAATTTGCTAATAGATGAAAAATTAACATCCCACAGGGCAATAAAACTATCATTTGTAGTAGTATCTCCTCCTCACTAGTCTCTCTCTCTCTTATATGTTAACACATAACTTCTGAGATTGGACCCTAACCAATGAAGAGTAAACAGTAACTCAAGCAAAGGTGTAATCCTCCTGAGAATTAAATGATTCTTGAGTGGACCTATCAGGCAGTGCTTCACTATGATTTTAAAATAACACACAGTTTTTCTTTAAGTCATTCTAACCTCAAAGTTTTGGATACATTTTCTTAATGAGGACAAATGACATGAACATGGACACAGAGATTTCTTTTTAGAAAGTGGCACACAAACAAGGAGTTGGCAGTTTTTCTTTAAAAGGCAGGATGGTAAGTATTTTCTACTTTGGGGGCCATGATTTCTCATTGTACCTCCGTTAAAGTGCCAAAGCAGCAGTAGACAATAGGTAAGCAAATATGTACAACTGTTCACCTAAAACTTTTTAATGAACACTGCAATTTGAATTTCCCATAATTTTAATATGTGGTGAAATGTTATTCCTTTGATAAAATTTCAGTCATTTAGTTATGTACAAACAACTCTGCAAGTCATACAAAAATGGTCTGGCAAGTTGGATTTGACCACAGAATAAAAGATCACCAACCCCAACAGAGAATAACGGAAGCAACATGTTGTTGTTCTGGATGGATAGTAAGATAACAAATAGGTTGAGGCAAGAAAATACATGTCATCAATTAACTTTTCTACTCAGACATGGAGAAAGGAAGGGTATCTATGTTGGCATTAGTGTTTTTTTTTTCAGTGACATTGTGATGTTTTCATGAGATTAATATGGAAGAGATGTTTTATAAGAGGTAAAGGAAGATGACATCAGAGGTGGCAAAACTAGGTTAGAATTTTTCATTAATTAGGTGTGAGAAGATCACCATATGGTCCAGGTTATAGTGAAATTTTCTGCTGGCCATTTTTTAGGAGCTCTTATGTAAAGGGCAGAAGAAAGCAATTATTCAAAACTTACAGATATTCCAACTATAGGAATTTAGCAGAATGTTAGGAAAGTCTGTAGAGACTCCGGGAGATAGTATTTCCCCAGGGGGAAAATATTTGGAAACTTCTTTAGGGAAGAGAGATTAAGAGGCCATAGGGATAGATAGTGTGTTCAAAGAAAAAATGCATATAATGGACTAATCACACTAAAGACAGAGGCTGGTATATTTGGTAGTAGAAGGGATATAAGCAGGGGTGGTTAGTGGAATGCAAGAAGAAATGCAAAGAAGAAAATGACCTATTTAAAGTAAATCATCAGAAAATCTAGAAAATTAGAATTGTTTATAATTATAGAGGTCAGATCTTTATTCTGAAGGGAAACAAAGGCTGATGGTAAGGTGATATATAGTTTATGGGCACTTGCTAATTTTACTTTTGCTTTTATTTTTCAAGATTAGAGATTAAATTGAGTAAACAGACTACTAAAGTGACAGGATATTAACTGACAGGCTTTAGAAAGAGTCTCAAGAACCACCTCTAGTGCTTCAAAAAGTGGCACTGTATAGTGGAAAGAAATAGAGTGCCTGTGGTACAATTTTGCCTGGTTCTCTTGATAATGGTGTAAACTTTCCAATGGCATGCAACAACTTAAGATGTTAATCTCTTTTTGTGTATGATATGGGTTCTCTAAAATTCCATATAAATCTAAAATTCAATGGTGCTATTTTCTTTCTTTCGTTTTACGTGTAAAAACATTCCTGTGCAATCCCAAAAGAGGGCAGTGAAAATTGCATCCAAAGCTTTGGAGCCAAAACTCTGAATCCCCAAGGAGTTATTTGAATATAGGAATTAGATTTTTGAGGTATTTAAAAAAATATTTCAATATTTAAATGTAATTGGAATGGTACCTCTATCCAAGATAGTGCACAAAAGACTAATGGAACCACGAATAGTCTTTGTTTGGTGCTGAAATTCTATTAATTCAGGAATGGATTCTTCTCATACAGACCAGAAGCTATGATTGGCATTGCTCATTCTGTGACATCCAAATATAATAAAATGGGACCTTTATGAAGCAAAGTTTGGAAACTATGGGTCAAAGTGAGTCCAGGTGGAATTACTACAAGAATACCAATGCCTAATGAATAGATCATTATTCAAAGCCTGACATTGGCAACAATTCCAACATATGGTGAAACATCATTGATTCTCAGAAGATGGGAATTCTCCACAGCTGTGACTTGCTTCTGCTGAAAGAGTATACTTAGGCATATAATTTGCCACCTGTCAGATAAGAGAGAGGGAACTGTTCTGGATGTGTACAAGGTATTAAGAGAAGTTTCTGATCATCACTGGATAAATAGGAAGACAGAACCTCATGGTCACTTTTATATAATAAAACACATGGCAATAAATTAAATTTGGCATACACATATATGTTCATGTTCTCTAACTTGATCTAAACAACACTAAATTGATGAGACAAGAGGCAAAGTTATTTCTATTTTATAATCACATAAACTGAGGCTCACAAAGGTAAAATGTTTACTTAGGATATCACAAGTATTGTAATGTTGGAGTTGGATTGTATTAGTAATCTATTGCCACACCAATACCATATAACAACCAACCACAAAACCTCACAAGCATATATATACAGATGTCTTTTCACCATGCATCTGAGTTGGTCAGCTTAGCAGCTCTATTTATCAGTCTCAATTGGGCTCACTCACATGTCCGGGGTCTAGATGATTGGTAGGCAATCTAGGATGGCTAGTGTGCCTGGAGAGATCCACATCTCTCCATGAGTTTCCTTTATCTTCCAGCTCATGATCCTGGGTATATTCTTTGGGCAATGGTAAAAGAACAAGACAATGAATAGAAACATATGGTTTTTCAAGATTCTGATAACATTTCACATTTCCAAACTCAGAACTCAGAGTCAAGCAGAAGTTATGGATAAAGACTTAGGCCCACTAGTATCTACCACTTGAAACATGAACCTGTGTTTGCTGATTCTAATCCAATCTCTTTTATCTTCCTAATATATATACAGTATAGAGCCAAACTGAATCACAATTTCCAGGGAAATAGCTGGGCCTTAAAGAATTAATGTGATTTCTATTGAGATGTGCTGAATGACAATGTAGTCATCCTTTATTCTCATTCACTCAAAAATATTGTCTACTCTATGCCAGGTGCTATGCTGAGAGGTTTACTGTTTAGAAATGAATAGAGTAGTCACTTAAGCTTTTAAAAAATAATCGTATATCAAGCCTTTGTGTTTAATCATGTTAGTATAAAAGTTCATCTATTTAGACTCCTAAAATTCGATATTCCAATAGCAGCACCTGAGAACTAAAAGGAAAAAACAGGTTGTAGTTCACTTGAATGGTTCTGCTCAATTATCCCACACAGCTCCTGCAGCAGCTGCCACATTCTTCACGGTCTCTCACACCAAATGCATCTTTAATTCTTTTCTCTCTTCTTCCAGACCTGACCCTACTTTAAAAAGAGAGCCTGCAGTCCTTTGCTGGCTGGAATATGTCTACAACTACCTCAAATTATAAAATTTATTTCCCGTATTGAATGAGTCAGGTGGAAAAAGCAGGGATTCTCAGATAAAATGTTAGATTATTGACCTTTTAGAACTGGAGGAGATGAAGGATCTTTTAGTTCACCCATTTTCAAAAATTTTATTACTATTTTCATTGTAAAACAGTGGGCCTCCCTCTTAAAATTTCCAAATGAAATCTTTTGTAGGGTTCACAAGTTAGAATAGATAAAAATAGGTTTTCTCTGTTTAAAACCGAACTACCATGTTCAGAACCCTATCCTTTTAGCTCAGACCAAGCCCAAGTCAAAACTAATGGAACATTCTGAAAGAAGTTAAATTTTCCTTAAATAACCTTTATCAATTTTGAAGATCCTATTCTCTCGCCCCCACCCTTAACACTCAGAGAAATGCTAACATGTGACATGCATGCTGCCACCTCACCTCCTGCCCCTCTGCAAACAGGAGTAATCAAGCACATCACTGTTTCCCACCAGACCTGAATTTGGTACTGGAGTTCTTCTCAATATAGAATTAAGAAATTCAATATTTATCAGAATAAATTGGAGTTTGCATTCAAGATGAAGCCTATTTAAAATCTCTATGAGAGCCTTTCTTCTCACACACATATGCACAAACTCACATGAGTGTGCATTTTTCTTACACAGGTATTACTCATTCTACATCAATTGCTAATGTTCCCTGGTTAGCCACTGAGGTGCACAAGCCATAAGCTCTGTAGGGAATGAACTATGGAATTATAGAATCAGCTCTTAGAATCCCAGCTTCTCCCCTTACTCAAGCAGAATTAATCTTGAGAAAACATCCTCTATCCATTCTGAAGAAATATATACTAATGGTTGTTTGAGGAGTCACTGGAAACCAGACCCTAGAGAGACCTTCACTACCTTATAATACTCAGAGGCTGGTATTACCCCATCTTAGGGTACAAACTCTTCATGTAAAAGTGCAGTCTTCCTGTCTACCTCAGCTTTTGACCTGAGGCTGAGACTCCTCCAGCAGCCCCAGCCACTGACTGCATGTAGGAAGTAACAGAGCTGTCATTCCTTCCCAATGCAGTTCTCTTTTAATGGGTAGTTTTTGCCCAACACTTCCTGCAGATGGGCTAAGATTCTGTCAGAGACACACTGATCTCTCCCTGCACAGGGCTGTTTTTGCTCCCTTCCTTTCATAGGTGTCAGGTCTGAAACGCAGAGTGAAAACTTTTCCTGCCCATTCTTCCTTCCTCCCCCAAATCATCATCTTTCACTTACAGTATCCCCTTTCTCTCCATAATAAATCCCTTGCATCCCTAAAACCATTTTAAAGTCTGCTTCTTAATGGACCCAAATAACACATCAACACATGCTATAGGTCTCTTTTGCAGGTGAATGATTTTTTTAATAAACAAGATCATATTAGAAATGATTTTGCTTTTCCAGCCCGTAATGTTTGATATTTTAGTAATAGATTTGGAGATGATTGGGACGTTTAGGAAGACCACGCATTCCAGGCAGACCGTGGTTTGCCTGGAATGGGGCCAGTTGACACCTGCTTTCCACATGTCCCTTCTAAACTAACATTTGCTTTTATGAAAATTATTTTGGAAACCATACATCACATGATCTCTCACATGATACAGGCTAATGTCCACAATTCCTTCCATTTCTAAAATTTAAAAGAGTTGCATATATTTCCAACACAGCTTAGAATATTCATCAGTGTGATGATGTTCTCATTCATGTATGCATTCATTTAATTCTGGTTATATTTGTTAAATTAAATTCAGCAATATTATATGTTCAGGACTTGGATAAAAAAACAATGTTGGATGACATTTTCGGTCAATTTGCATTTTGCATTTTAGTGGCTAACAGGCTAATTTGAAAGATCAATTTCTACTTGATTTTCTAGTTCACAAAGAGCATTCATAATAACTAGTATAGCATGACAGATACTTCCTCCAGTGGGGATGACATGCTTCCCTTGAGAAAATCTCTCTGGGCAGCTGCAGCCACAGTGCAGGTTGCTGACTTCAGCTAGATTATATTCGACAGATTGAAAGCTCACAGGTGCCTGGAGTATACCAGAAAACATTTGTCTTTCTTAGTAGGAGAATTGGAAGGATTTCAGTTGACTGTGCCAGTGTTTTTTTTCACTTTTACACGTTTTAAAGAAATACAACAAAATTAATTTACCAGGATATTTCCTGCTATTAATTAAATCATTATAGATTTTTCACTTTATTCATAATTTTAATGCAAATACATTTCATGGAATATTTGCTTCTTTTAATAAGTTGAGATGCTCCTTAATTTTGTGTGTTTCTCATGATTGAAAAAAATGCTGCTTGTGTCCACTTCTCCACACTTCCCAATTTGCCCTCACCATGGAATGTCTAATAAGCCAGGTGAAAATGGATTATGACAGAAGACACTCATTCTAAACACAATGGAACAATTGTTTCTGAAGTCAGTACCCACTTTGTATTCTGAGAGCTAGGCTGAATTCTATTTTAGTCAAAAGGGGGGTAAAAATGATACATGTCAAAAGATGAACAACCTGAAGACTGGTCAATACAAAGACTGCTTCTCTTATTATTCTCTACATTTAAATGCTCTTCTAAAATCATGAAGTGTGCAACTAAGGTAATGGCATGCACACTTCTATTTTGTTCTTATTGTTGCTACTCCTTGGCCTAGATTTCTCTGAGTTTCCACTTATGACAGAAAATCCAGTTATTGGTATTTATTGTGTAATAATAAAAATGACATTTTAAAAAGCTTTTCCATATTAGAATATGCTGCAATTAGGTATCATATATCTTTCCAAAAGTTGCCTTAATAAGTTTCCTATAATATTAGTTTCAGTATGCAACATTTAATTTCTTTCCTCAAGTTGACAAAATCAGCTTTAATCCCCATTTGTAAGGCCAATATCACCCATTTGGGAGGATATGCCTTCACATCATGGTTAAAATATTGGTTCAGTAACGAAAATGGAAATCATTGTAGATATTTCTTGTTTAAAGAGGTTTAATACCTGGAAACAGAGGCTGCCAAACATTTGCAGGGAGCCTAGCATCAGGGAAACAAAATAAGCAGGGATCAAAGGGGACTTCCACCGATGACCTCACCTGTCTGCAGGATCCATGAGGATCCTTTTGCAGGATGCTTAGAAATTGTTGAAATCTTACCTGCTTCAACCCAGCTCTTGTCCACAACTTCAGGAGGACAACAATGACTTTTCTGCCCATTACATTTAAAAATGTCATTCAATTCCCTTTCTGTGGCATCATCTAAGCAAGAGACCTTGCAAGGGGATCCTGAAAATATATTTCTAGCTTTTCTGCTCCTGGGCAAGCATAGGAAGGTAGAAATTGATCAGAATTAGGAAAGACAAGATTTAACACAGGATCATAACTTAGAAAAAAAGAAGTAACTCCAAGAAGACTGTCTCCCACATTTCTAATTCTTATCATAATAGACCACAATTACTTACTCTATGACCATTTCCATGGCTATTATGCATTTCTACCACTTGTAGCTACAGAAGACCACTTTCATTTACATGCCAATTTTTCTCTAGGCTGGGAAACCTTGGACTAGCTCCTTCCCCAGATGAGCAAGATCATTCCACTGAAGACACCCCTTTCCCAAATTCTCTCCTTGGAAGCTTAGAAATTGGCCCATCTTGCAGGATGCCTGACTGTGGAGTTAGACTCCTCATTAACATAACTAACTCAGTTCATTGCCTGCTGCACCAGAAAGTGCTTAAGTCCCACTCCATTCCTACCCTTCAGTACGAGAAAGATTCCATTGTTTTTCCTCATGTACCAATCTTGGAGTTATGTCTGATACAGTTTCAATTTTTTTAAGTACAAAGATTTGTTCTGACTGCTTTTTTTAGACAATAAAGCTTAATCGTATCCATGGGTCTCTCAGGTTCTCAACACAAAAAAAGTCTGTATTAAGGTAGACTTCTGTTACCACCCACATGAAAACTTCTCTTTAAGAGCCTTGAAATTCAAAGGCTGATTAGTCTCCAGTAGAAGAAAGGGGACCCCAGACCTTAGGGAGATAAAAGCCTGGCTAGTCTCCTAGTGAGGTAAAAAGCAGTTTTCAGTCCTTCACAACGAATCTCCAGCAGCAGGAACACAATGCTGCTTCTCTGTAGGTCACCCCTTCACATCAAATTTGCAATAAATCAACCTGCCACACTTGCTAAAGGATTGTCTTTTCTGTAGATGTGAAAGGGAAAAGCATTCCTTTAGGAAATTCATTGTGGATAGTGGGCTGTGTCTATCCTTCTGGAACTAAATTTCCATTAAGTGAGGATAGATTCTTGCTGTATGATCACCTCATTAAGAAGGAATGAAAGCCCAGAAATCCCATGTGTCACTTATGAGAGGAGATACAGTGATGCTTTTGGAGGTAAGTGGATGAGTAGAATGTTTAGGAATACCATGCATTTTGGTTTGCCTGGAACAGTGCCAGTTGAATTTCTTGACTACCTAACTGATGGATCATTCTAAGTTTAAGTGATGAACTCTTAGAATATCTGCAGAAGAAATATCTTTGTGGGACATGGCATTACCTGGAGAGAAGAGAGGGCAGAGGAAATCAAAGAAGCAAAGAAGCAAGAAGGAGTTGAAGGGAATCTACAATAGTATACTTAAGAGAGTTGAGTAAAATGCCTAAGAACATTGTTGAATGAAGAATCAGAACCCTGAAAATCATGTATTAGTACCTGACCAAAACTGTCATACTACTTCCAGCAGAATAAGAAAAATGAAAACATAATTATGGATCTAAAACTAAATTGGTTTATAAGGACTAGTCAGGTGCATACTCTGAGAGCAAGCCCAGACTTGAAGTTTGGCAGTGGACCTCAGAGAGTTTAACTCAAACCTGTTGGGAGGTGTACTGGTTGTTGAAATATAAACTATAGGGGAGAATAAAGAACATGCCATGTGCAGAAATCTAAAAAGGTAGGTAAGTGATCTCCATCCAGAAAATCCACTAATAAAAAAGAAAACTCCAATCCCTTATTTGGGATTAAGACTGAGATTGTAATCTCTGGGACAAAGAGGCAGACATAAGCAAAACAAAAAATCATCCCAGATAGAGTGTAGGGAAGTTTGCTGGTTATGAAACTTATAACTTATTTATGGTTAGAAGAATGTAAAAGATCCTGACAATAAAGAATAGTTCCAGTCATGAGAGTCAGGAACAAAGACAAGATTTAACTAGCAAAACCATTAAAAATAGTAGCATTAGCTGTCAGTTATAGACAGACTACCAGATTTCTGGCATTCTGATATGTCTTTTTAATATATTTTCCCATTAGTGATTACAACTACTAATGAGGTAGGTATTGTTGTTTAATTTAAAAAATGAAGAGACTAAGCAGGGAGTTAGATTGCAAAAAACCACATAGCAAGTAAAATATAGTACCATGAACTGAACTCAAAAATCTTTTATTTCAAATAGAATTCATTAGTAAACATAGAATTGAACTTGATTTCCTTCATTCCTTATAGTGGCCAAGGGTGTTTTCCAAATATGGCCTCCTCATTATTTCCTATTCCATATAGTGTTCTGCAGTGTGACTTTGCCACTCCCCGACAAAGACATAGAGTCTCCATCTCTCTTCAAACTGGCATAGAATATGGCAGAAGTGATGCTGTTCCAATTATGGATTAAGCCTGTAACTGGCCTATAATTTTTCACTTACAGCCTTGGACTGCATGCTCTTGGGTTGCCCTTTAACAGAACACATCCACCAGAATATGAGAAAACTAAGGCAGGCACACATAAGAAAAGTCACATGTAACTGCTCCAATTGACTCCTCCAACTGAGTTTCATGCTAATAGCCAGCATCAACTGTGAGTGGGTTGTCTTAGATGTCTAGCTCACTTGAGTATTTAGATGATTCTAGACCCAGCCAACATATGACTGAAACCACATGAGAACTGCACACCTGAGTCCAGAACCATCAGAGCTAATAACATAACATTGGTCCTCTATGTGTATAGGTTTCACATCCATGGATTCAACCAACTGCAAACTGCAAATATCTGGGAAAAAATGCTATGTCTGCATTGAATATGTAGAGTCATTATTCCCTAAGCAATATACTATAACAACTCATTGCATAGAGTTATATGGTTTGAATCTGAAATGTGCCCCCCAAATGTTCATATTTTGAGGTCTTTGTACCCAATGTAGCAATATTCAGAGGTGGGGCATGTGGGAAGTGACAGGAGCATAAGGGCTCTTACCTCATAATGGATTCATTCATTTATGGATTTATAGCTTAGTGAGTTTTGAGGGAGGGGCTTGTTGTAAGAAATAACAAGCTCTCTTTTTGCCTCCCAGATACCATGAAATTAGCAGCTTTGCTCTAGCACATGTTTCTCACCATGACGTTCTGCCTCCTAGAGTCCCAAAATGATAGGGCCAGGCGACTATGGACTGAAACCTCTGAAATCGTGGACCAAAATAAGTATTTCTTCCTTTCCAGTTGCTTTTCTCATATATTTGGTCATGACAATGGAAAGCTGACTAACAGACATAGCCTTTACATTGTATTAGATTTCATAAGTAATCTAGAAATGATTTAAAGTATACCGGAGGATGATAACATTTTGTATAAAGAACTTGAGCATCAGGGGATTTGGGTATCTGAGAAGGGCTCTGAATACCAAGGGATGACTATACCTTTTTTTTTCAACCCAGTATGGTTTGGAATGGATTCTTGTACAGCAAAATTTAACCCACTCAAGGCAAAATGTGCTGTTAGCTATTGAACTGAGGTTAAGCTTGGAAATGAGGTTTTAGTAAGTGTAGGAGTTGGGGGAGAATAGAGGAGATGCAGAAAACTACACAGCACATTAGGTTACTCTTTTTTTTTATTTAATTTTTTTATTTACTTATTGATTCATTGAACACAAATGGAGTACAGCTATTGTTTCACTGGTTGTACACAAAGTAGAGTCACACCATCTGTGCATTCATGCATGTACACAGGGCAATGGTATCTGTCACACATTCACACAGCACATTAGGTTACTCTTAACTTTGAAATAGAAGATAGTTAAGATGGTTGTATAACATGAGGTTTCATATCTGTTACTTATCTCAGTGATTATAGTTGTGTGAATTTTCTATGATGCATAAAAAAGTGCTATGAACTTAGTGACATTAACAAGCATTATTTCAAAGTTGCTATGAATCAAGAATCTGGACACAACTGGATTCTGTTTTCTCTGAGACTCACAAGTTTGGAATTAATGTGTCAAAGAGTTCAGAGACCTCTTTCTACCTAACACATGTGCTGGCAGAATTTAATACCTTGCTGTAGGACTGTGACCCAGCTCCTGGAGGCTACCTATGGTTCCCTGCCACATAGCACTCTCTACAGGCAATTCATTTCACAGCAGTCTGCTTCTTCAAGGCCAGAAGGAAAGTCCCTAGTGCAGGCAACCAGAAAGAGCTATGTAAATAATGTGTTCATGGGAGTGACATCCCATCACCTTTGCCACATTCTGTTTTTCAGGAGCAAGTCACAAGTTTGGTCCTCTCATTCAAGGGAATGAGATTATGTAGGGCATGAACACTGGGGTCATTCTAGGGTTTACTCACTATTTGGTAACCATTCATCTCTTCACCCTTCTATCTATTCATTTTTAAGCCTGTTCCCTTCTCAGAACCTTAGCATTTACTTTTTCCCCTACTTGGTATATTTTTGCCCAAATGCTTTCCTTTAGGTTTCCCCAAATGTTACCACATAAATGAGGAAGCTTCTAGACCAGCCTCTCTCAAATAGCCAATCTCAAACCCCTTTATCCTGTTTTATTTTTGTTAATAGCCCTTATAAACACTTCGTACATATATTTATTACTTTATTTACTGGCTAACTCTTCCATCACACAGTAAGTGCTGTAAGAGCAGGAAGTTTGTTCTATTTGCTGTTGAAATTCTTAATCCTAAAACACCACCTAGACATGGCAGGCATTCAACAAGTAATTCAACATATATTGAGTACCTTCCGTGTGTAAAAAATGACAGGAATTGTTTTGGGGACAAACCATTTTTCCCTAAATATTTTCAGCTGTGCAAAAAGGAGTGAACAAGGAATGTACAGAAACTTGAGTCTGAGAATAAAGATTTTAGGGCAAAAAATATGATATCTTAAAATCAAACTCAATCTGGAGCAATTTACAGGAGGCATCAGAAATTTCTACAAATCTTAAAAAAGGCCCAAATTAAAATTGAGGCAGCTAGGGTTAAGGTTTGAGTCAAAATAAGCACGTAGAAAATCAAAATTATCTCAAAATGAAATGTAAAAGAAATTATTTCAAAAATCAGTGATTTAAGGGCTTACCTTTCCTAGAGACTGTGAGCTATAGGGAAACAACTAATTTGGGCAATATTAAGAAGTTCTTTACCTGAGGACTGCTGTGGTTTAAATTGTTCCAATACATAAGCTACCTCATGTACATGAAAGCTGAGGAATACTGGATTGAACTGGGATGTTTTATAGGACCATGTGTGAATTTGCAGATGTGAATATTTTTCCAATGAGTGGACACTAAAAAGATTCATTTCTAGATCCTGTGGAGAACAAACAAAGGTGCAACATACAAGTGAATACTAGAGCCAAACCAATAATAGCTAAGATAAAGGTCATTGCTAGGAAATGTGAGATATACTAACAGAAAAAACTTAAAGCTAGTCTTGGCAAGGTAAAATGAGGATGCAAGTGATGGTGACAACATAGTTCAATCATAAATAAAAGTGAAAACTAATCATGATATGAGGAGAAATTGGTTGAATTTTTTCTGCTTCTGGTCCTATTTTGTGATGTCAATGATCAAGCCCAAATATTGAGAATACCCACAGAGAAAATAAACAGAGCAGTGACAATATGATGGAGGACACTACTGCAATTCCCTATTCATCTATAAAAAAGCATGAATCCCATTTCAAAGAGTGAATTTCAGTTGAACTTTGGTTTTCACCTAACTGCCTAACTTCTATTAGCTCTAGCTATTAACGAGAAGGAGCTGGGGGGCACTGATTTGAAAAGCAGCGCAAGAACTCTGAGTTGGTGATGATGGAGGGAGGAAATTAGTTTCATGATAGACACCAAATACATTGCCAAAGAACAGTGGGCAGTACATATGCACTACTCTTGTCAGTCATTTTCAGCTTCTATCTAACAGAGAAATGCAGCAACCAAAAGGTTTCGAAGCCAGTTGGACATCCCCAGCTGCATGACATCTGGGTGCGAAAACCTCCTGTGTTGCAATTAGCTGTTAAATGGTCATAGATTGGGAACAATTATCATTTTAGAAATGTAATATGTTCAAAATTTTGAAATGTCAAATATTAAAGTAATCTCAGGGGAAAATGAATCATTGGAGGTTGTTTTCCCATAATGGCACTAGATCAGTGTTTCTTTTACTTTCTTGTGTGTTCAGTTTGCCAAAGAAACATTTAAGTTACAGATTCTTGAGATGTAACTCTTAGGGATTCTAGATTGATAGGTCTGAGATACAGAATCTATTTTTAAATCCCAAATAAGAATGTAGATGACTTGAAGGAGACATATACAAATAAATGACTGAAAGAGGGATGTTCAAAAAACAAAAATGTCCATTATATTTTAGAATAATATAGTACTGTCTTTTTATATGAGACCTGAACATTCTCAGATTTTGACACCTTCAGGGATTCTAGAACCAGTCCCCCACAGATACTTGAGGGACAACGATATAGACATATCCAGGTGAATTGTGCCTTTTGGTGGCAGTGAATATCTTCTCATCACAGAATATGTTCACATTTTATGAAAATTATTTTGTCAACTGGTGGTTTAACTTTTAACCCACTCCAACCAATCTTCTGTCTCCACCATTCTTCTAACCCTACCTTTATGTTATTACCACTCTCCATATTGCCACATGAAAATACATTTTACTGATCTCCATAGCAAGTGTTGAGTCCTTAGTGTTTACCAGGCAGTGATCTGTGCAATTTAGATGTTATATTTTTTTTCTATCATAAATACATTGTTTATCTTGGAGGAAAATCTCTCAGGGATTTTGTAATTTACAAACTAGAGTTACACCATGTTAGAAGTACATAAAAACAGTGCTATCAAATGGAATGGCTTGGGTTGGGCCGTACTTATTTCTGCAGAATTTGTGAAATCTACACAAAGAAATATCTTCTTTTGCTAGAATTAATTCTTTGAGTGTATGTTAGTTACTTAATATTTCAATATATCCAGTAATTAAATAACAAGATTATCAATGTAGTCAAAGTCCACTCCAAGTTTGTAAAAGGTGGTCCATAACTGTTACTTAGAAACTTTTTCTCTCTCCATACTTACATTCTGTCTGTTACAAGTCTGGTCCATTTTGCCTCTACAATATTTTTAGTCTGTTCACCTCTTTCTAACTCACTGACACTAATCTGCACAAATTCATTCTAATTGAACAATAGCAACAAGGACCATTTTACCTCTTCCTTAGACTTATTTTCTCTTCTAAGTAAGTAAGTAGACTTCCTTATAAGAAAGTTAGTTCTGAATGTTGTCCCCCTTTCCTTCCCAAATGTATGCCTCTAGCATTAGGTTGGGGATGAATTTTTTCTCATAAACATTATTCTTATTATTGCATAATATTCCAACTTAAACATAATTTGACAAATTTCTTACTATATCATTTAATTCATTCCTATATTTTAAAAATTAAGATTTTATGACAGCAAATTTGGAGAGAGTGCTTGCCTAGCATGCATGAGGCCCTAGGAGTCAATACCCAGTTTTTCAAAAATAAATTAATTAATTAAGATTTTATGTTTTAGGGAAATTTTAAGTTGACAAAAAATAAAAAATTAAGTGTTCCCATATATGCCTCTTCCTTCCTCCTGCAGTTTTTCCTGTTATTAATATCTTGTATCAGCATGGTTATTTCTCATAATTGATGAACCAGTATTGATACATTTTTATTAACTTAGGTTAATAGATTTAATTAGGGTTCACTGTTTTTGTTATACAGCTTTGTGGGTTTTAACAAATATCTTGGGCCAGCTGACCATCAACTTGTGATTTTAGCATCTTCAACACCATGCATATTTGTAGAATGAAAGAGTTACAGGGCAAGGACAGTAAGTATTACATGGGGCTTTTTACAATTTTTGTGCCAACTTGACTGGGTCACAGTGCTCAGACATTTGGTAAAGGATTATTCAGAATATTTATGTGAAGATTTTTGGAGGATATTAATATTTAAATTGGTGGACTTCAAGTAAAGCAGAATTTCATGCATAATATGTGTGGGCCTCATCCAATCAGTCAAAGGCGCAAATGTAACAAAAGAGAGGGAATTCTATCCACAGGTAGCCTTCATATTCAAACTGCAATATCAGCTTTTCCGAGTTCTCCATTTTGCTGGCTGACTATGCAAATTTTCAACTTGTCGATCCCATCATTGGATGAGCCAATTCCTTAAAATAAATCTATCTCTCTACATATATCCATATCCTGTTAGTTCTATTTCTCTTGAGAATCCAAATACAGGTTGATTATCCCTTATCCAAGATACTTATAAACAAAAGAGTTTCTGATTTCTGATTCTCTATAACTGAAATTTTGCATATACATAATTGTATATCTCAGGGATGAGACCTGGGTCTAAACACAGAGTTCATTTATATTTTATATACACCTTATTCTGAAGGCAATTTCAAAAAATGACTGCATTTTAACTGCTTTCATCATGTGAGGTGAAGTATCAGCTTTTCCACTTATGACATCATATCAGTGCTTTATAAGCTTTGGATTTTTAGAGGTCTTGTAAGGAAGCTGGTGCCTGTGCCAATATATTGGAGTGTTGAGTCTCTTTTTTCTTCTAGCAGTTGCAAAGTTTATGATCTAATTCCTAGGTCTTTGATCCACTTTGATTTGTCTTGTGTGCAGGGTGAGAGGTAGATAGGGATCTAGTTTCATTTTTCTAAACATGGATATCCAGTTTCCTAGCATCATTTGTTTAAAAGGTTATTTTTCTCCAACACATATTTTGGTGTCTTTGAGAGAGACTATGCAATGGGAGAAAATCTTTGCCAACAACTCCTTTCACAGATTAATCTCCAGGATATACAAAGAACTCAAAACACTTAACAATGAAAAACAAATGATCGATAAATGGGCAAAGGAACTAAACAGACACTTCACAGAAGAAATATGAATGGTCAACAAATATATGAAAAAATGTTCAATGTCACTAGCACTTAGAGAAATGCAAATTAAAACTACACTGAGATTCCATCTCACTCCAGTCAGAATGGCAATTATCATGAATACAAACAGCAATAAATATTGGCAAGGATGTGGGGAAAAAGGTACATTCATACATTGCTGGTGAGAATGCCAATTAGTGCAACTACTCTGGAAAGCAGCATGGAGATTCCTTAAAAGACTGGGAATAGAACCACCATATGACCTAGCTAGCCCACTCCTTGGTATTGATCCAAAAGAACTAAAATCAGCACATCAGTGTTTACAGTAGCACAATTCACAACAGCCAAGTTATGAATCCAGCCCAGATTTCCATCAACTGAGGAATGGATAAAGAAAATGTGGTATATATACACAATGGAATACAACTCAGTCATAAAGACGAATGAAATTATGGCATTTGCTGGTAAAGGGATGGAACTGTAGAACATCATGCCAAGTGAAATAAGATAGACTCAGAAAGTTAAGGGTTGAATGTCTTTTCTCGTATATGGAAGTTAGAATAAAGTAAGGAAAAAATAGGGAGACAGATCACACAAAAATAGAGGGGAGATCAGTGAAGAAGAAGAATAGAAGAAGGGGAAAGAAGGAGGGACAAGAAAAGGGAGGAACTGGGTAATGAAATTGGCCAAGTTATACTATGTACATATATACCACAATGAAATCTATTTTATACATAAAGTATCAATTTTTCTATAAACCACCAATATAAGAAAACAACAAATAAATAGGAGACAAGTAAAATAGAGGAAGGGGAATAAGGGAAGGGATGAAGGTAGGAAAAGAGGAAGCCCTACAGATTGAAATCCCACTAATATGTATAACTACAATACACTAATAACAAACATTTATACGTTACAGACTTTGAATCTCAGATTCAGATTTTTGGATTAGGGATGTTCAACCTATACCCATGATGGTCAATGAGAAATGGTGAGTCATATTTTGTGTAGTCAAGATTGAGGGCATGTGAAATTTTGTCAGTTGTTTTTAAAAACCTGCTTTCAACTCTGACTATTTCTGATTCCCTCTGTGTAGTCGAAAGGTAGAGAATGAAGAGAGTGGGAAGGATGTGGGATGATGAGGGTGAGTGTATATTTCTGCCTCAGCCTCCAAACTTCCAATTGAATGTAGCTCCCTGGATAATATATTCCCCCATAGCAAGCAGTGGCTTTCAAGATAATTACATAGCCTTCATGGCTCCTCGGAGTAATATGATTAATACTCCTGCGGTGTGTGCAACAATGATGTATCTTCCTCAGAAAAGGATTTTTCAAAAATCAGTTCCAATATACAGTTTCTCTCCTGCATTCTTTCTCAGCTCCTCAGCTTATAATAAGCACAGTATGACACTAAAGATGTAGGAAACTATAGTTAAATCTGTCCTTCACTATTTTCAGTGTTCCAGAAAAGTGACATCTTTTCTTATTGACTTCTTTTTTACAGGAAAAATATCAGCACGACTGTTCAAAGGAAACTTCAAAAGAATCACTTACAGAATTTCTAAGAGTTGTAGGAAGGAATGCGGCTACTTTCATGTGTTAAGATAGATGGTGGAATGCATGAAAAAGTCAGCAAAATTATGTATGTATTTTATTAGGCAATATTCATTTAGCAAATGTTTGGGAATGCTTTCCTCTATGGAAGGTCCTGTGATTCAGGATCTGTCCATGATGACTAGCAAGACATTTTCCCTAACTTCGGGAATTTCATCATTTGGAAGAAAAATAACCAGAGACAGTTACCTATACTACAAAATGCTAAGCAATATATTATCTCAGAAGTACAGAAAGAAATCTGTAAAGAAATCACATTCAAGAGTTCTTTCAAGCTGAGTAAAAATATGAGTGAATGGCATGAGACAAAACTCTACAGATAAATGCAGTATTTTTTTAAATTACTCTTTCAGAAAACACATTATTTTTTGAAGTAGTCTTTTTGGAAAGATTTTTATTTAAGTTCACTTTGTTTGACATTCTTTTTTCTTTCTTTTCTTTTTGCAGTGCTGGAGTTGGAACCCAGGGTCTTGCACATGATAGGCAATAGTTCTAACAATGAACTAAATCCCCAGACCTGTTTGACTTTCTCGAGTTTCAAAATCAGGGTAGAGTTATGTCATAGCTTTTTTATCTTTACAGAGATTACAGAAAACAGAAAAAAAATCAAAACAACAAAGCTATATATTTAAGTGATAAACATGATAGATCCTTTTCTAAAAATATTAAATTGTTACATTTAAAATATTGCTAAATATGCTTATAACATAAACAGTATTTGTTTAAAAATTCATATGAGAATTTTGAATAGATTTGTAGTTTTCAAGTTTCTGCAAGAAATGGAAAATCACATTTGTTTGAGTGAGATATGCCCTGGTGATTTTTGCATAGAGTTTATAACTAACTTAAAGCATAAAATATTTTTCTTAATCTAGTGAAATATCACCTTTCCAGAAAAAATATGATATGGGATAGCTCAGTTTCTAAGACAGTGTAGAACCATTTGAGCAAAACGGAAAATAGATCATTTCTCTTGATTGAAGGCCTCCACAGATTATAGAAATATAAAAGTGAAAGTATTAGGTGTATTATTTTTAATTGAATTTATTTCTTTCCTCGCCCTTCTATGTCTGTAAGCTACATTTGAAACATCTCTGAAAATTTGAAAGGATAAAAAGGGCATGACTGCTCTCTCTTTTCTGTACTGCTCTGCAGGAAGCCAATGTTTGTGCTAATGGGACTGCAATGAAAGCATAGGCATCCCTGTGAAATTAAAGTGATTGGACATTGTTCTAACAAGGATTAAATTTTTGTTTTGAAAAAGAGTGTGAATGTGGTAGATATGTGCATACATTATTTTATCTTAAAGTGTAACAAATTACGTAAATTAACTTCATGCTGAGAAGTAGAGATATTACACATTTGTAGGAAACCTCATCCTGGGTGAGAATTATTGTACAATTTCCTCTGTGTTTTGAATGAGGCACTTCAATGTGAATAAAAAGATACACACATTGCATTCTAGAAAGGAAAATAACAACTTCACATGAGAAAGACTCATGCTATCATTTTTCTGTTATTTTATGCAATTCAAAAGTGGCCTGAGTGCAAATTGGAGAACTTTGTGCAAATCATAAGTTTTCATTCTCAAAACAATACACTTAACAATTGTATTAGCAGTAAAGAGGCTTCTTCTGAGCTATTGTTCATGATGACTGTGACTCAATCGGGAATTTGAAAGGACTCTAATATCAGCAGTGTGTGAACAACGTGAAAATCACCACCTAAGTCTATTTCAGGCACAATTCTTTTCCTTTTCATAAGACCTTTGGAACTGATTTAAGACCTGCACAATAATAAGAGAAATAAGCTTTTGAAACATATTTATCAAGCACTGGACTATATGCAGCATTGTGAAGGGAATAAACCAATTCTAAAGATGCAGGCAAGTTGACATTGTGAATATAAAACATGGACTCTAACACTCTTCTTTTTCTTATAGAGCATAAAAAATATCCCTACACTAGAGTTGCATACTAGCTCATACAGGCATATAGAATGACTGGAATTGTATAGAATTTTTAAAAGTCAAACTTACATTTCAAAATAAGAGAAAGATTTAAGTAAATTTATCTACTTTTATAGAAAGCAAGAGCCTTACTTTAATTAGACCATGAGAGGTTCATTGAAATGAATGAAATAAAAACATAAATACCATCGAATCTCCAAATGTGGGAAATGTTGTGTAATGCCAGATGCTTATTCATAGGCCTGAAGGAAGAAAATAAAGAGAAGAGAAAGAAGGACAGACAAACAAGTCTTACTTACATTTAGAAGACTTGCTTTTTAAATAATTTCTCTGCACCCAGTGCTCTGATGGACAAAACATGAGTATAAGGAGCAAAGAGTCAGATTCATCAGAATAGAATGCACAATTTCTGCAAGGTTGACTTGAGGTTAGAACAAATGCTCTTCCTGAGGTCCTTTCCCCAAACACAAAATTGTTCTTTTAAAATCTCTGCAAAAATCTATGTGTGAAATGTTTGTGCCTTGTATATGGTGTAAGGAGTTTCCATTAAATTAGTAGCAATGGTCTTCTGTCTTTGACAAAGTTCCTGAGATCAAAATTGCCTTCCTACTGTAAACAATTAGAAAACTGTACAAAGCATACAAAATAGCAGCTTTCAAGCATATGACAACAGACAGTATATTACAGAGATCCCTAAGAGCAGAAAACCAAAGTGAGCCCTGGCATAGCCTCACCTTTGTGCCAGAGGCACTTTCTGGAATTTGATGCTTTCTGGGAGGGAGAACCTAATCAGAGAGTGGTGCTTTGAGTTGAGGAGAAATTTGGGGAAGCTAGAATTTTAGAACAGAGTAGCACAAAGAGGGAGCTCTACACAAAGAAAGAGCTCTGGAAAAGGAACTTGTGGATTCTTGAGCTTGTGACTGAGTACCATGGATATGTGTAAGGTGAAGTTCTACACAGAGTGATCAGGGAGCTGACACCGAGCAATTTCCAGTAGATGAAGTATTTTTATCTACTAATGTTGACTTTCAGAAATTTGAGATTTTGATCCCTGTTTTGGGGGAAGTGATAATTTTAGTTTTAAATGTTATTGGAACATCTACATAGACATTGGAAAGTGATGAAAGACACACATATTAAACATCCTTTTTGAGGTATAATAGACCATAAACTGTACTTATTTAAGATGTACAATTAGATGAGTTTGGACCTACATACATCTGTGTTGAAAAGTATGTGTGAGAACTTGAGACACAGATCTGAGACTCAATCTGTGGTCCAAGTCAATATCCGCAACACTCTCTTAGTGAAGGTATGTAAAGAGGAATGAAAATTAACAATTACTAAGCATGCTTCATTCTACCACTGAGGTTGGTGCATCCATTTGCTATCTTACCTTAAAACATTCCAACAGTCCTCTCAGCTAGGTAATTGAATCTGAATTGTAAAGATCAGAACACTGGAACTCAGAAAGGTAATTTGCTGAAGGTTCTATAACTGGAACCAATTGTTCACTCAAAATTCACAATAGTTATGCAAATATGTGGTACTCCAAAGTCCAATCATCCCACCAAGATGAGCTGACGATGTTCCTGTACAAAATTTCAGAAAAGGATGGGACACTGGCTTTTGAGGACCTAGCCATGCCCTGTAAGATCTATCCAACCCAGTCTCTGATATTTAAACTTATCTTCTAGTATGTGCCTCTCCTTCACTCTGGTCAACCATTATGGCCCCTGTTTGTTGCATGGAGTCATACTGTATGTTTCTACCTCAGGCAATCACCCTCAACACCCTTTCCAGAAATGCACATTCCCAGGACATTCTCATGGTTTTCTTTCTCATTTCATTTAGGCTTCAGTTTAAGTATCAATTCCCTTTGATGCCTGGCTACCTACCTAAAACAAGAATCACTTCTATGTTCTCTTTTTTAATTAATTTCTCTCTATAACACGTTTATCTGTCAAAAAATATGGCATACACTTAATTATGTTTTCTTAATCTTCTATTACCCCATTTAGAACAAAACTCCATGAGGTCAAAAAATGTTATCTATTTTGATTGTCCCAGTGACTAAAACAGACACTGTCACATAGAACTGTCTTCATAAACATAAATAAATGAATGAGTGAAACTACTCTAGGCTACAGATACTTTGAAAATCTGATAAATGTATGGACTTCCCTAAATGCATGCATGTACACTTTTGTTTCCTATCAGTTTAACCAATCTATAAGTGTATATGGTTTACACAGAGCTCCATTAAAAACTAAAGAATTAGGTAGGAACGTGAGATGACTTTTTTTAAGTGAGGATAATTAAACATAAAATAATGACCAACTGTGTAAAAATCAGGCAGAGAATTTGGAATGAATGAGCTTGATATGCTATGGGATTTTACAGAGAAGATAATAGTGGCCTTCAAGATTTCAGTTTCCACATAGATGAGAACAGATTCTGATGGCCAAGGCATTAAATAAAGTATAGATGGATAATGACTAGAATCAGATTAAAGACTATTTGAGGATCATAGTAAAGGGTGGCTTTATAGGTCTTTATAGACACATAAAGCTGACTTGCCTTCTCTTTATTAATGCAGAAATTACTGGCAGAATTAAGACCAAGTCTCCAGGTGTTTTGATATCTGTCCTTAGAATAAAGAGCAATGATTCAGAGCAGTCTCCAGAGAAAGGGATAAATTTTACCACTTATTGTGATTTTTTTGCTATTTTATTTGTGTATTATAGTTAAACATAATAATGGGGTTCATCATGACATAATTATACAAGTGTGAAACAGAATTTGTTCCAATTCAGTATCCACTACTTCCCCTTTCATTTCACTTCTCCCTGCTCCTGTTCCTTTCCCTCTACTCTAGTGGTCTTTCTTCTATTGAAAATAGAAGAGAGATCAGTGGAGTTGAGGATGGGGAGTGAGCAGGAGGGAGAAGGGATAGGAAATGGGAAGAATAGTAGAATGAATCTCACCAAATTATCCTCCTATATGCCTACATGAATATACCACAGTGAACTTCACGTTTATGTTTATCTATAAAGCACTTATTGTGATTTTAAACAAATCTCTTAGAATTCTCTGGGTCTGTATTTTACTTTCAATGTAATGGGGCCAATAATAAGTTTGTAATGCTGAACTAATATATGTTGAAAGACTAATGTGTTAGATGGCACATAGAAAGTACTCAATAAATTTTATTTATCTTATTTTCTTTGTTCAATAACAATAGCCCCCAAGTATTTTATTGCTTGTTATTCTATATGTTATTGTCTAACATAGTCTCTGTCACATAGCCTATTTATACCATTTTGTGAATATTGTATATATAAATATTTGGAATGAAATAGAATAGTTGACAAGGGAAACAATAGCTGGGAAGGTGATACAGTTAAGGTTTCTGTTTTCTAACAAACCACCACAAATTTGTTCATTATTCTGTGGGTTTTCCTTGAGAGTGCATCTCTGCATCATATAATGTGGTCTGAGTTCAATGATGAATCTATATTCAACTGATGATCTATGGCCTCATTTACATTTCTGATTGTCAGTTGTTTGTTATTGTGGCAAATGGCATGTCTCGGCTATGTGTCCTTTACTGTCCAGCAGGCTATCCTGAGCTTGTTCACATGGTAGTAATCACAGAATTTCCCAATAACAGCAAGAGAAGAGAAAAGAAGGAAAAGGTCAATATGGAAGCCCTTTTCAAGTCTCGGCTTACATCATATTTGCTATTAGCCTACTGAGCAGAGGAAGAACTGTGGTCAGGTCAAAGTCAGTGAATTCATCTGACCAAAGCTTGGATAACAAGGAGGATAATCATTGTGGCTGTTTATGCACAAGTTAAAAACATACATGGGATAGACTTTATAGTTGAGTTTATTGAATAGAGAGCAAGAATTACTGGTAAAGAAGGCAAGAAGACTTCAGAAATGAAAGAAAAGTGAATAGAACCAAGATTCTTAGAATCAGAAAAGGACACACATCTTCCCCTGTGATTAAAAGGAGAGATGAAATAATAGGTAAAAAGAGAAAATGTCACTATATTACTTCTTTATTCAGGAAAGTCTGATGTCTTGGTAATCTGGAATTCTCCCCTTCATCTTCTCTTTATTTGTGTTGATGCTCCTTAAAATATCAACCCTAGGCCCTGTTCCATCTGCAAACTTCATGTTTGCATCACATAAAGAGACACAAAGCCTGGAAAGCATTTTCTTTTTAATTAACCATAACAAAAACTGAAAGAGATATTTTTAGAAAACCGTTTTGCTGATAAATTCAATATTCTCTCAATTTGACTATGGGCAATAGCAAAACCTAAAAAGTGACTCTTTTTACATTATTTCCTCCCAATGAATAAAGGGGTCATTAAGGCTGTATCAAATGAACATCCTTTAGCAATTGTCTTGAATTCAATCACTTTTTCTTGATAGACACAAATGTTTCATTTTTTAAAGAATATTTATAATAAAAATAGTTTATGATTATTTTCTAAAAGATTGTTTGATTTTTTAAAGATATCACTTTTTTATTTTTACAGACTGCATTTTGATTCATTGTACACAAACGGGGTACAACTTTTCATTTCTATGGTTGTGCATGATGTAGATTCATACCATTCATTTAATCATACATGTACATAGGGTAATGATGTCTGTCTCATTCCATTATCTTACAAATCCCTGCCCCCTCCTCCCTCTCATTTCCCTCTTCATAATTTAAAGTTCCTCCATTCTTCTCTCACCCTCAATGCCCCCCAGATATAACTTTTAAATTAGGTTAACATTTGTTAAAAACTTACATGGCTATATGGTCTAAAATTCTAACAGTTAATTGTTTAAATAATAAGAATATCCCTTTCCTCATAGATAGATTCAGTTAAGAGTTTGTGTTTTTTACCTGAAATTTAATTTTCTATGTATTTCCAGGCAAACACATTTACACTCATCCCTTATCTATTTTGTGCATCTATAACAGAATACCACAGACTGGGTAATTTGTAATGAACAGAAATTAACTGGTGCATGGTTCTGGAGGCTCAGAAGTCGAAGATCAAGGACTGGCATCTGGTGAGGGCCTTGTTGAATCATCAATCCATGGTGGAAGGGAAAAAAGAGGGAGAGAGAATGAGAGGGAGCCAAACTTGCCACTTTATAAGGAACTACTCTGTAATAATAGCATTAATCCATTCACAAGGGAAGAGCCATTGTAGTCTAATCATCTCTTAAAGTTCACTTGTTTTAAAACTGTTGTGTTGCGATTAAGTTTCCAATATGTGGACTTTGGGGGATATGTTCAAATCATAGCACCCTATATGATTATTTTTTTAACACTGGCAACTGTCATTAGCCTTGTGTTACCATATATTCAGTAAGTATTTTTGGCTGAGGTCACTTTATAGGACCAAATCATATTTACTGGAAATAAGTTTGCTTCATTTTCCTTTCTCCCATTACCAAGGACATTATCTGGGACTACATCCAAGTAAGTCTTTTACTAGACACTTAACTTAATTGGTGTTTCTCAGTAAGTTTTTGCATTTTAAAATAATTGCAAAGTTACCTGAAGGTATCTTAATATGTAAATATGGCATTGGAATTGAAATTATGAAGTCAAGAATCATGTTTTCAATCACAAAGACATTTCTTTTAATTTTAATAGACATTGGATTATGATCAAGTAGCTAGGAAATGTGGCATTCAACAGCAATCAGTTCATTGACTGGTTGTTTTGGTTGTTTCATGTAGCTACATTTGTGGAGCAAAATTCAAAGGCAAGAGTATTGGAAAGGTAATTAGTGCATTGATTTCATGGTTGTCTTTAAGAAAAAATAAAGAAAAAGAAGCTCACAATAGGAAAGAAATTTAAGCAATTACTTTATTCATGAGGCAGGTTGAATACTTCATACTGCTTTTATAAAAGACACTGGTGCTTTTTAAAAAAGAATGGCTAGTCCCTGGTGGAAGAAAATTCAGAAGAGCAAAATCTGTACTTAAAAATAACAATAAAAATAAGAAGTGGTTATTCACATTTTAAAAGATCATTTGTTATTATTAAATGATCACCAAATTCTTCTATGTAACTATTATGTATGATTCTAATTTATAAAAGTGAAGCCTCATACAATCTCAACAATTTTGAAAGATTTTTTTTCTGAACAAGCTCAGAGGTTGTGAAATCTCATGATTTTGAAGTAATTTATTCCTATGGGACTATGCCAACTGTGTCAGGAAAAGACGATAATATAGCAAGATGAAAGAGGTAGTTTTAATCACTTTAGTTAGTGGATAAATGTAGAGACAAAGATTACCCAACTAGTTAATGACAAAATTTATTTTTCAACTTAGGAATAATCCATCTGATCTTTTGTATCAACTATGTATGTTGGATTTGACTTGTGTACATATTTTAAAATTTAAAAATTTCTTATGTATTAATAAAAAAAAGTTGAAAATTTTGTTTTCCACATTTTCCATTAAATATAGAAACTTAAGCAATGTTAACAATTTAAACACCAATTTGGATTTGCTATTTAATATTTTGACTAAAACCATTATATAAAATATCTTGAACTATTTCACTCTTCCATTGTTTTGTGGTCTCATCTTATAAAATTTAGAAAGAGTAAAACTGCAAAGGACAAGGCAATTAACTCAATTTCATATACAAGAGGTAGTCTCTTCCATTTTCTTTGCCAAAATGTTCTTTAACTCTACTAGTAGTATTAATTTAAAAGAATTTGTCAAATCCACGATGATACTGCCTAATCTCCATTCATTATTATTAGAATTCCTGTTGAAAAGCACAAGATATTAGACACAGTTGAAACAATGAGACTGGACCAAAATGCCTGTGGTAACACTTAAGACAACAGAATTGCATATGTGACTGTACTGGCAGAGTTCTGTAATTAGGGTCATAGAATATTTCTCATTATTCCCACCCAGGCTTTTTTCCTTTTCCTCTAGCATCTAAACATCCAAGAGAATGAGTGAAAAACAAATAAAAACAAAAGAGATAGGCTCTTATTGTCCATATATCTTTGGCAAATATTTTCTTGGAAAAATTTAAGAGTTCTATAAGCATAAATTCAAATAGGTAGACATTTGGCATCATGCAGAGCAGGTATCATTTGAGACTAAATGCTATGGGAACAATGGAAATTTACTCAAAGAATAATATGGAAGAAAGTAAGTTTTATACTCAAACAGTATCCTGGTTTCATCATTTAGAGATAGCATGACTGCAATAATCAGTATTAATAGAGCACCTACTGTATCTTTTAAAAAAATTATTTATTATTTTTAAATATGCATGATAGTAGAGTATATTTTGACATATGCATCCTCCTGGTGCATACCCCTAATGACACAAGGACCTTCTATAAGGTCTCACCTCATAAAAGACCTCAGTTCCTCCCAATAGCATCAGCCTGGGGACTAAACCTTTAACATATCAAATTTTGAGGGAAACTACCCATATTCACACAATAGCGAGAGGCTAGAACATAAAAGATATGCAGATTCCTCCATTTCTCTCTTAAAACATCTACTTTTATAGTCCTGAGCCACCAAGAAGTCTAGTTTCCCTGAGGATTTTTTTAATTTATGAAGCTCTCATAAAATTTCTAGCAAGTGCCAATGGCTTTTATGATGAAACAAATCCATGGAGATGAGAAAGAGACATGAGGATCGCCAACTATTTCAACTCTCAGCTGCTCAAGACTTCCCATCCCAAACATGTGAGTAAGGAAGTCTTTCACATAACATCCAAACTTAGGCACTGAAATGACTAAAGTTGCATGAAAACTCCTGCATAAGAACTGCCCAGTTGTGGTAGTCCACATTCAGAGTCATGAGAGACCACTGTATTAAGAGTTTGTTCTTTGAAACTATCTTGGGGATACATCTTTGGGATGATTTATTATTTTACAGTAAATAATTAATACTACTTCCTTAACTATCCTCCCCTCTTGTTTTTGATTTAGGAATATTATCTATCATTCTGTTTATTTGGTTGAATCTTGTCTACAATATCCAAGATGGCAGATCCCAGGTCTACAATGACTGCTGTTGCCTATCACAGTACATGGCACACAGTTTGTATTCAATATATAGCTATTTCATTAATGTACAAGTGAATGGAGAGACTTTGTATGTTTAAAGAGTGAGAAAGTTGGGAAATGGTAAGTGAGCCAAGAGAGGCAAACAAGAGACAGATCACGAGCATCCTTCTGTGCTAAGCTGAATTATTTTACTTTATTTTGAAATTTCTAGGGACACACAGGAAGATTTAGGAAGTGGAGTGGCACAATCAGATTCAGACTTAGGAAGATCACAGTAGCAGTAGTATGTGCACTGGAATAAGATCAAAATAAGGAATACAGGAAGCCTGTATGGGAAAGGTCTGATCTAAAGGACTGCCAATGAGATTAAAAAATGAATAGCAAAATATTGAAGACAAGATTTGCATAATATAAGCGGTAGTCTTCTACCAAATGGGCTTTCATTTACAGTAAAAAAGGTTAATTACATTTTTTACATATGCCCCTTTAGGGCAATTTTTAAAAGTTTTTTATTTGATTTTGCATTGTCTTTATAATTAGTGATTATTTCCGACAGGCAGAAATCCATCCCAGTAGTACCGTATCCCAGAGATTATGTAACTGTGCCTTATGTATTATTTTTTGTGATCTGAAGCAGTTAATAGACTTGAGCTAACTCATCATGCTAATCTTTAGGGAAATGAATTTTTAGCTATTTATACATTCTTTAAGCTTAAACATCCTCTTTCTTTGAAAAACACGTTTTTCAACAAAGTTAATTATTATTATCATCAGCAACTCTGAATCTTAATATTAGAAAAGTATCTGTTTTCTCCTAGACCAATTAACCATAAAATACTGTTTACTGTGCATATTTTCAGTTGCTTTGAATGGTCACTTCCATGGAATGAACATATGTGTAATAGAGAGGTTTTGGGGAGTGGGGAAGAAAAGGAAATAGTACTAATCTTTGGAAAAGAAGAAAAACCTTTGAACAGAGGAAGATCAAAGCCGTCTGTAAAAGGAAGTAACATTCCAGCACTAAAAATTAAGATCAGTGTGTCTAAGAACCACTGTAGTTTCAAGGACCAATATGTAGAACTATGGGAATGTGGCAAACACTCACAATAACTTATTGTCTCAGTGTGTTGTGCTGCTATTTTAAAATACCATAGATTCCATAATTTAAAATGACTGAATTTTTGTCCTCACTATTCTGGAGGCTAAGAAATACAAGATCAAGTTGCCAGCAGATTTGGTGTCGGGTGAGGGCCCATTTCTCATACATAGTGCCCTCTTGCTGAGCATTCACGTAGTAGATGGGGCAAGGTGTCTCATTGTACCTGTTCTCATAAGGCATTAATCCTATTCATGAGGACTTTGCTTCTATGACCTAACCACCTCTCAAAGGCCCCACCTTCTAATACATTGGAGATTAGGATTTCAACATGTGAATTTGGGGAGAACATAAACATTCAGACTATAGCACTTACCAAATACCTATTTCCCCTCCTTTTTTGGTTTTTTTTTTTGGGTGTGTGTTTTGATACCAGGTATTGAACCCAGGGTCACTTAACCACTGAACCACATTCCCAGCCCTTTTTTATGTTTTATTTGGAGGTAGGGTCTCATTGAGTTGCTCAGGGTCTTGCTATGTTGCTGAGGCTGGCTTTGAACTCTCAATCCTCCTGCCTCAACCTCCTGCGCCCCTGGAATTATAGATGTGTGCTACCGCACCAGGCTACCCCTCTTTTCTATTAGTTTAGAACCCCAACAGTTTACGCAATGTGCTGAAGTAAAGGAACTACATTTCCCAGCTTCCCTTTCAGCTATGTGTGGCCAGCCTTCTGACATAGTTAAGGCTGACAAGATACAAACGAAACTGGCTGAATGGGACTTTTAGGAAATGTTTTAAAAGGGTAAACTCCACCAACCTACATCATTTTTTAAATTTTTCATTTGTTGTTTTTAGGTATACATGACAATAGAATGTATTTTGCCATACCATACATAAATGGAGTATAACTTTCCATTCTTAGCCTACATTATTTTGAGAGACAGAGAGAACAGCAACAGTGAGAGGTAGAGGGAGAGAAATAGTGAGAGAGTTTAAGGAAATGGCTATTGCAGTAGTCAGAAGTGGCAAGTTTGTAATTTGCAGGACAGGTCAGCAGGTTGGAAACTCAGGCAGGGTTTCAGAGTTTCAATCTCAAGGCAGAATTCCTTCTTTATTGAGAAACATGTCTTTGCTCTTAAGGTCTTCAACTCATTGGATGAGGCCTATACACATTATGGAGGGCGATCTACTTTACTTAGCTGAGTATAAATGACAATCTTATACAAACAAAAACTTCACAGCAACACATAGACCACTGTTTGACCAAACAACTAGGTACCATAACCCAGCTAAATTGATGCATAAAATGAACCTTCACACCCTCTAAATTCTTTGAAGCACTATTTATTTGAGTTTTTATTGTATACAGAAGTACAAAATTCAAAATTATTATAGCAAAGAAAAGAGGTCATACCTTTAAACATCAGTGGGTCCACATGTTAAGAGTCAGGAATGAGCAAGAATGAGGATAGGGGAAGGGAAGATATAGATTAATAAATAATCTTATATGTGCTTTATTTTAGCTTCCATTCCCATTAGCTGGGAATGTAGAGACGTGGTAAAGCACTTGCCCAGCTGGTGTCAGACCTTGGAATTGATCCCCATGGTCTCAAAAAAGAAAATAAGATTTTTGCGGCGGCTCCTGGAGAGCTCCGGCCTGGGGGAATTGGAGTCCCCAGCTCCAGCAGGGATCTTAGGCCCTTCGGTGCCATCTTATAGCTTCCCCGGGAGAGAGTGACCACCTGTGGCTGCCGGAATCCTCAGAGCAAAGCTCCGGTCTTCTGGCGCCATTTTGCAGCGGCTCCTGGAGAGCTCCAGCCTGCGGCGGCTGGAGTTTCCAGCCTCAGCAGGGGTCTTAGGCCCTTCGGTGTCACTTTACAGCATCCCCAGGAGAAAGCAACCACCTACCACTGCCTGAGACCCCAGCGCGGAGTTCAGGCCTGCCTGGACTATCAAGCCCAGTGTCTCCATCACTGAGCACAGTTCTGCACTCCCACCCCAACTTGGTCTAGTGCCCAGGCCCACACCCTGGCCCAAGGTCTAGCACATCTGCTGCATCTGATCGTCTATCAACACCAGACCACCTCTGCCCAGAAGCATTGATCATTCCCAGTCTGGAGGTAGAAGCACCCTTGTTGGGTCACTGCCTGATCAAGCACCTCTCAAACATCAGGTCATTGAAAAATAAGAGGTTTGAACTGTACAGTATATTTTGATCACAGAATATTTTTTAAATTAATTGTAATACTATGATTATTCCTAACATATCCACTATATTCCTACCTTTTTCTTTTATTATTATGCTTATCACTCTGTCTCCCTCTTATATATCCATTTCCTTGGAGAATCTCTTTTTCCTCACACTAACAACCTATTTCTTTTAATTCCACTTCCACTATTCATATGATATAGTATATCTATAGACTCACTTCTTATCTCATTAGTGTTTTGTCCAATACCCCTCCTCATTCTCCCTGACCAACATTAGGATTTTCAGTCCTTATTTCAAACTTACTGGTTATGCTGTAGATAATGATTTGAACTCATCTCTGTTTATTAAGACAACACTGTTAATATCTTAATAGGGATTATTTAGATTAAGGACACATTTTGTTTAGATGGTGTGCTGCCAATATTGATCTCTCAGTTCAAGGGGAAGTATTGAAAATAGGCAGGAACCCCGTAAGTCTTTAAGGGGTAACTGTAATACCTAGAATTCCCACTACTAGGGGGGAGGATACACTAGAAACATGAGAAAACATGGGAAGAAAACATCCCCCAAAAAACCCAGATACTATACCAAAAGTACCAAGTGACAACATGGCAGAACCATTGTCATAAAGGGAATTGTACATAATTAAATGATCCAAGAATCGAACGAGGAGTCAAGAGAGCAAATGCAGGCAATGCTAAAAGAGCAACTGCAGGAAGCAAAAGATCATTTCAATAAAGAGATAAAGATTCTGAAAAAAAAAAAACCAGAAATCCTTGAAATTAAGGTTACAATAAACCAAATTAAAAACTCAATAGAAAGCTTAACCAACACACTAAATCACTTGGAATACAGAACCTCAGACAACAAAGACAAAATATTTAATCTTGAAAACAAACTCAACAAGACAGAGAGGATGGTAAGAAATCATGAACAGAGCCTCCAGGAGTTATGGGACATCATGAAAAGACCAAATTTAAGAGTCATTGGGATTGAGGAAGGCACAGAGACACAAATCAAAGGAATGAATAATCTGTTCAATGAAATAATATGAGAAAATTTCCCATATCTGATGAATGAAATGGAAAATCAAATTCAAGAGGCTTATAGGACACTGAATGCACAAAATCACAACAGATCCACACCCAGGCACATTATAATGAAAATACCTAACATACAAAACAAAGATAGAATTTTAAAGGCTGCAAAAGAAAAACATCAGATTACATATAGGGGGAAACCAATAGGAATATCAGCAGATTTCTCAGCCCAGACCCTAAAAGCAAGAAGGGACTGGAACAACAAATTCCAAGCACTGAAAGAAAATGGATGCAAAACAAGAATATTATACCCAGCAAAACTTACCTTCAGATTTGAAGATGAAATAAAATCCTTCCATAAAAAACACAAGCTAAAAGAATTCACAAATAGAAAGCCTGCCCTACAGAAAATCCTCAGCAAAATATTCCAAGAGGAAGATATAAGAAACAACAATATAAGTCAGGAAAGGGAGGAATTACCCTAAAGGAACAGCCAATTAAAGGAAAAACCAAGTAAGATTAAAATCCAAAAATAAGTCAAAATGACCAGGAATGCAAGTCATATCTCAATAATAACCCTAAATGTAAATGGCATAAACTCATCAATCAAAAGACATAGACTGGCAGATTGGATTAAAAACAAAGACCCAACAATATGCTGCCTTCAAGAGATGCATCTCATAGAAAAACATGCCCACAGACTAAAGGTGAAAGGTTGGGAAAAAACATACCATGCACATGGACTTAGTAAAAAAGTAGGGGTTTCCATCCTCATTTCAGTTAAAGCAGACTTCAAGCCAAAGTTAGTCAGAAGGGATAAAGAAGGACATTTAATACTATTTAAGGGAAGCATAAATAAGCAAGACATAACAATCATAAATATTTATGCACCAAACAATGGCGAATCCATGTACGTCAATCAGATCCTTCTCAATTCCAGGAACCAAATAGACCAAAACACAATAATACTGGGGGACTTTAACACTCCTCCCTGAGCATTGGACAGATCTTCCAAGCAAAAATTGAACAAAGAAACCATAGAACTCAATGACACAATTGCTAATATGGACTTAACAGACATATATAGAATATTCCATCCTTCAAAAAGTGAATACACTTTCTTCTCAGCAGCTCATGGATCCTTTTATAAAATAGACCATATGTTATGCCACAAAGCTACTCTTAGCAAATACAAAAACATAGAGATACTACCTTGTATTCTATCAGATCATAATAGAATGAAATTAGAAATCAACGATAAAGGTAAAAACAGAAACTACCCCAACACATGGAGATTAAATAATATGCTATTGAATGATGCATGAATAACAGAAGACATTAGGGGGGAAATAAAAAAATTCTTAGAGGGGAACAAGAACAAAGATAAAACATATCAGAATCTCTGGGATACTATGAAAGCAGAGCTAAGAAGAAAATTCATTGCATGGAGTGCATTCAATGAAAGAATGAAAAGTCAACAAATCAATGACCTCACATTACAGCTCAAAGCCCTAGAAAAAGAGGAACAGATCATCACCAAAAGTAGTAGAAGACAGGAAATAATCAAAATCAGAGCTGAAATCAACGAAATTGAAACAAAAGAAACAATTCAAAAAATTGACGAAACAAAAAGTAGGTTCTTTGAAAAAATAAACAAAATTGATAAACCCTTAGCCACGCTAACGAAGAGAAGGAGAGAGAAACTCCAAATTACTAAAATTCGTGATGGGAATGGAAATATTACAACAGACACAATTGAAATACAAAACATAATAAGAAGCTACTTTGAAAATTTATACTCCAACAAAATAGAAAACCTGGAAGACATCAACAGGTTCCTAGAGGCATATGAGCCACCCAAACTGAATCTGGAGGACATACACAACTTAAATAGATCAATTTCAAGCAATGAAATAGAGGAAGTCATCAAAAGCCTACCAACAAAGAAAAGTCCGGGACCAGATGGATTCACAGCCGAGTTCTACAAGACCTTCAAAGAAGAGCTCATTCCAATACTCCTCAAAGTATTTCATGAAATAGAGGAGGAGGGAACCCTTCCAAACTCATTCTATGAAGCTAATATCACCCTGATACCAAAACCAGAGAAGGACACATCAAGGAAAGAAAATTTCAGACCCATATCTCTAATGAACATAGATGCAAAAATTCTTAACAAAATTTTAGCGAATCGCATACAAAAGCATATTAAAAAGGTAGTGCACCATGATCAAGTGGGTTTCATCCCAGGGATGCAAGGTTGGTTCAACATCCGGAAATCAATAAATGTTATTCACCACATCAACAGACTTAAAGTCAAGAACCACATGATTATTTCAATAGATGCAGAGAAAACATTTGATAAAATACAGCACCCATTCATGCTCAAAACACTAGAAAAAATAGGGATAGTGGGAACGTTCCTTAACATTGTAAAGGCTATCTATGCTAGGCCCACAGCTAACATCATTCTAAATGGAGAAAAATTGAAAGCATTCCCCCTGAGAACTGGAACAAGGCAGTGATGCCCTCTTTCTCCACTTCTGTTCAACATTGTCCTTGAAACTCTAGCCGGAGCAATTAGACAGACCAAAGAAATTAGAGGAGTATGAATAGGAAAAGAAGAGCTCAAACAATCCTTATTTGCTGACAACATGATTCTCTATTTAGAAGACCCTAAAAATTCCACCAGAAAACTTCTGGAACTCAAGAATGAATTCAGTAGAGTAGCAGGATATAAAATTAATGCTCATAAATCTAATGCATTTTTATTCGTAAGTGATGCATCCTCTGAGAGAGAAATTAGGAAAACTATACCATTCATAATAGCCTCAAGAAAAATAAAATACTTGGGAATCAATCTAACAAAAGAGGTGAAACACCTCTACAATGAGAACTACAGAACACTAAAGAAAGAAGTTAAAGAAAGTCTGAGAAGACAGAAAGATCTCCCATGTTCTTGGACAGGTAGAATTAAGGTAGTCAAAATGGACATACTACCAAAAGCACTATACAAATTCAATGCAATTCCAATTAAAATCCCAATGACGGACCTCATAGAATTAGAGGAAGCAATCATGAAATTCATTAGGAGGAATAAGCGACCCAGAATAGCTAAAACAATTCTTAGCAAGAAGAGCAAAGCAGGGGGTATCACAATACCAGACCTTCAAATATACTACAGAGCAATAGTAACAAAAACAGCATGGTATTGGCAACAAAATAGACAGGTAGACCAATGGTACAGAAAAGAGGACACAGAGACAAACCCACATAAATACAGGTATTTCATACTTGACAAAGGAGGCAAAAACATAAAATGGAGAAAAGATAGCCTCTTCAACAAGTGGTGTTGGGAAAACTGGAAATCCATATGCAGCAAAATGAAATTAAACCCATATCTCTTATCCTGTACAAAACTCAACTCAAAATGGATCAAGGACCTAGGAATTAGGCCAGAGATCCTGCACCTAATAGAAGAGAAAGTAGGTCCAAATCTTCATCATGTTGGCCTAGTACCAGATTTCCTTAACATGACTCCCAAAGTGCAAGAAATAAAAGCAGGAATCAATGATTGGGATAGAGTCAAACTAAAAAGCTTTTTCTCAGCAAAGGAAACAATCAGCAATGTGAAGAGACAGTGGGAGAAAATCTTTGCCACACACACTTCAGATGGAGCACTAATCTCCAGAATCTACAAAGTACTCAAAAATCTTTACACCAAGAACACTAATAACCCAATCAATAAATGGGCCAAGGAAATGAACAGACACTTTACAGAGGAAGATCTACAAGCCATCAACAGATTTATGAAAAAATGTTCAACATCCCTAGTTACAAGAGAAATGCACATCAAAACTACATTAAGATTTCATCTTACCCCAATTAGAATGTCTTTTATTAAGAATACAGGCAACAACAGGTGTTGGCGAGGATGTGGGGTAAAAGGTACACCCATACATTGCTGGTGGGATTGCAAGTTGGTGCAGCCACTCTGGAAAGCAGTGTGGAGATTCCTTAGAAAACTTGGAATGGATCCACCATATGACCCAGCTATCCCAGTCCTTGCCCTATACACAAAGACTTAAAATCAGATTACTACAGTGATGCAGCCACATCAATGTTCATAGCTGCCCATTTCACAATAGCTAGATTGTGGAATCAACAGAGATGCCCTTCAATAGATGAATGGCTAAAGAAACTGTGGTATATA